>JAEOAD010000041.1:14460000-15660000 GCA_036365145.1 Orientallactaga sibirica | reverse complement strand
AAGTTCCCAAGAACTACTGAGGTTATGAAATGTGAGGCAGGGTCAGTGTTCCTTCATGAAGACCTTAAGAGGCCACTTCATGAAGCTATGAAGATGAACCATAAGATGCACTGGAGACCTCAGGATGTTTGAGATGTCAGGACCATGGGACATCTGCCAAGACCTAAGGGCTCAGGGAAGATCCAGCCCACAAGAAAGACTAGTCAGCACCACTGCAGGAACAAAGCTACTCAATCTCACTGGAGCCCAGATAACTCTATAATGAGCCCAAGATGTCAGACATAGGGCTGCCAGATTTGAAACTTGCCCTGTTAGATTCAGTCCTACACTGGTCTCATCATTCTTTGCTATGCCCCCATTTTTCCCTTTGGAGTTGGTTGTGTAGTCAATGTTGCTCGGATGAACATCCAGCCAAACACAGTTTTATGGGAGGAAGGGATTTAGTCCAAGCTTATAGATCCAGGAGAAGTTCCATCAATGGTGGAAGAAGCTGGCTCCCATTCATAAATCCAAGCACAGAGAGAAACCACAGGAGCTCAACCCTCCCTGCACACCTTTGGGCTGGAATTAGATCTGCTCCAATGACATACCCTCTGTAGCAGGAGTCTGCCTGTGAGGGGCTAAAGCTGCAAACTCAATTTTAATAAAACGTCTGAGTTTATGGACCCATACATTCAAACTACCACAACTGGGAATATGCACTTTGTGCTGATTATATGGGAATATATAACTTGTATTTTGATGTTATCAGAGCTCAGAGTTAAGAGTTTGTCTACATCTCAGAAGAGACTGCACACTTAGAATTTTTAATTTTTTTTAAGGTAGGGTCTTGCTCTAGCCCAAGCTGACCTGGAATTCCATAGTCTCAGGTTGGTCTTGAACTCACAGAAATCCTGTTACTTTTGCATCCCGAGTACTGACATTAAAGGAGTCCACTCCCACACCCTGCTCACTTACCTTTTTAAATGGTGTTGTAATTGATTATGACATTTGAAATGTGAAATGGAGACATTTCAAGCTGAAATGAATGTGTTTTGCATTATGAGATGACCATGAAATTATGGGGACAAGGGTTGGAACGTTTTAAAAGTGAGATGTATGAGTTTCAAATTGACAAGGGTGAATTTGTGATGGTTAGTCTCTGGTTCTCAACTTGGAAGGATTTAGAACTACCACTGAGACACATCTCCTGCACATCTGTTTGGATCCTTGATTAGGTTAACTGGTGGGAAGGACCATCCCCATTGTGGATGGTGCAATTGCTTTGGCTCAGGGCCTGGACTGCATAAAAAGGAGGAAATTAGCTGAGCATGAGCATTCTTCTTTCCACTTCCTCCCTGCCGGTGTGAGAAAGTGACAAAAACAATCTGCTCCCACCAGGCTCACCCCATGACAACGAACTGATTTTCAAAAATGTAAGTGGAAAATGAGCCTTTTCCTCCTTAGACTGTTGCTGGTCAGATATTTTGGATCTGCTATTGAGAAGGTAACTGATACATGACCCTTGATTTTTTACCTTTCTATCCTTTCTCAGTGTATCTTTGAAAGATCTTGACTATCATTTGTGCCCCAATGTAGACAACATTTCTTCTGTCCACATATCTCAGCAGCTAATTTGCTACTTATAGGATGGAGGCCATCTATCTTCCTCATCCCTGGTCCTCTGCAGGCAGACACTCTTTCCATCTCACTACCTCAATGTCTATGGCTCCCATCTTCCTCATCCCTGGTCCTCTGCAGGCAGACACTCTTTCCATCTCACTCCCTCAACGTCTATGGCTCCCATCTTCCTCATCCCTGGTCCTCTGCAGGCAGACACTCTTTCCATCTCACTCCCTCAACGGCTCTCCCATCTTCCTCATCCCTGGTCCTCTGCAGGCAGACACTCTTTCCATCTCAGGTCTAGGCACCCATCTTCCTCATCCCTGGATCTCTACAGGCAGACACTCTTTCCATCTCACTCCTCAATGTCTATGGCTCCCATCTTCCTCATCCCTGGATCTCTACAGGCTTCCACTCTTTCCATCTCACTCCCTCAATGTCCTCCCATCTTCAGGCCTCTGCAGGCAGACACTCTTTCCATCTCACTCCCTCAACGTCTATGGCTCCCATCTTCCTCATCCCTGGTCCTCTGCAGGCAGACACTCCCAATGTCTCCCATCTTCCTCATCCTGGACCTCTGCAGGCAGACACTCTTTCCATCTCACTCCTCAATGGCTCCCATCTTCCTCATCCCTGGTCCTCTGCAGGCAGGCACTCTTTCCATCTCACTCCAATCTCTATGGCTCCCATCTTCTCAATGGTCCTCTGCAGGCAGACCTCTTCTTCTCATCAACCTGGTTCTTCATCCCTGGTCCTCTGCAGGCAGACACTCTTTCCATCCCACTCCTCAATGTCTATGGCTCCCATCTTCCTCAGCCCTGGTCCTCTGCAGGCAGACACTCTTTCCATCTCACTCCTCAATGTCTATGGCTCCCATCTTCCTCATCCCTGGTCCTCTGCAGGCAGACACTCTTTCCATCCCATCTTCCTCATCTTCCTGGTCCTCTGCAGGCAGACACTCTTTCCATCTCACTTCTTCAATGTCTATGGCTCCCATCTTTCCTCAGCCCTGGTCCTCTGCAGGCAGACACTCTTTCCATCCCACTCCTCAATGTCTATGGCTCCCATCTTCCTCAGCCCTGGTCCTCTGCAGGCAGACACCATCTTTCCCTCAATGTCTATGGCTCCCATCTTCCTCATCCCTGGTCCTCTGCAGGCAGACACTCTTTCCATCTCACTCCTCAATGTCTATGGCTCCCATCTTCCTCAGCCTGGTCCTCTGCAGGCAGACACTCTTTCCATCTCACTCCTCAATGTCTAGGCTCCCATCTTCCTCATCCCTGGTCCTCTGCAGGCAGACACTCTCTCACTCCCTCAATGTCTATGGCTCCCATCTTCCTCATCCCTGGTCCTCTGCAGGCAGACACTCTTTCCATCTCATCAATGTCTATGGCTCCCATCTTCCTCATCCCTGGTCCTCTGCAGGCAGACACTCTTTCCATCTCATCAATGTCTATGGCTCCCATCTTCCTCATCCCTGGTCCTCTGCAGGCAGACACTCTTTCCATCTCACTCCTCAATGTCTATGGCTCCCATCTTCCTCACCCTCTGGTCCATCTCACTCCTGTCTAGGCTCCCATCTTTCTCACAGGCAGACACTCTTTCCATCTCACTCCCTCAATGTCTATAGCTCCCATCTTCCTCATCCCTGGTCCTCTGCAGGCAGACACTCTTTCCATCTCACTCCAATGTCTCTCCCATCTTCCTCAATGGTCCTCTGCAGGGCACTCTTTCCATCTTCCCTCAATGTCTATGGCTCCCATCTTCCTCTCCCTGGTCCTCTGCAGGCAGACACTCTTTCCATCTCACTGCTCAATGTCTAGGCTCCCATCTTCCTCATCCCTGGTCCTCTGCAGGCAGACACTCTTTCCATCTCACTGCCTCCCATCTTCCTCATCCCTGGTCCTCTGCAAGACACTCTTTCTATCCCACTCCCTCAATGTCTATGGCTCCCATCTTCCTCATCCCTGGTCCTCTGCAGGCAGACACTCTTTCCATCCCACTCCTCAATGTCTATGGCTCCCATCTTCCTCATCCCTGGTCCTCTGCAGGCAGACACTCTTTCCATCTCACTCCTCAATGTCTATGGCTCCCATCTTCTCATCCCTGGTCCTCTGCAGGCTGGTCCCATCTCAATGCAGGCAGACATCTTCTTTCCATCTGCAGGCAGACACCCTTTCCATCTCAAATGTCTATGGCTCCCATCTTCCTCATCCCTGGTCCTCTGCAGGAAGACACTCTTTCCATCTCACTCCCTCAATGTCTATGGCTCCCATCTTCCTCATCCCTGGTCCTCTGCAGGCAGACACTCTTTCCATCTCACTCCTCAATGTCTATGGCTCCCATCTTCCTCAACCCTTCCTCTGCAGGCAGACACTCTTTCCATCTCACTCCTGTCTATGTCCCATCTTCCTCAGCCCTGGTCCTCTGCAGGCAGACACTCTTTCCATCTCACTCCTCAATGTCTATGGCTCCCATCTTCCTCATCCCTGGTCCTCTGCAGGCAGACACTCTTTCCATCCCACTCCCTCAATGTCTATGGCTCCCATCTTCCTCATCCCTGGTCCTCTGCAGGCAGACACTCTTTCCATCTCACTCCTCAATGTCTATAGCTCCCATCTTTCTCACCCCTGGTCCTCTGCAGGCAGACACTCTTTCCATCCCACTCCCTCAATGTCTATGGCTCCCATCTTCCTCAGCCCTGGTCCTCTGCAGGCAGACACTCTTTCCATCTCACTCCCTCAATGTCTCAATCTTCTCATCCCTGGTCCTCTGGGCAGACACTCTTTCCATCTCACTCCCTCAATGTCTATGGCTCCCATCTTCCTCATCCCTGGTCCTCTGCAGGCAGACACTCTTTCCATCTCACTCCCTCAATGTCTATGGCTCCCATCTTCCTCATCCCTGGTCCTCTGCAGGCAGACACTCTTTCCATCTCACTCCTCAATGTCTATGGCTCCCATCTTCCTCATCCCTGGTCCTCTGCAGGCAGACACTCTTTCCATCTCACTCCCTCAATGTCTATGGCTCCCATCTTCCTCATCCCTGGTCCTCTGCAGGCAGACACTCTTTCCATCCCACTCCTCAATGTCTATGGCTCCCATCTTCCTCATCCCTGGTCCTCTGCAGGCAGACACTCTTTCCATCTCCCTCAATGTCTCCCATCTTCCTCATGGTCCTCTGGCAGACACTCTTCCATCACTCCTGTCTCTCCCATCTTCCTCATCCCTGGTCCTCTGCAGGCAGACACTCTTTCCATCTCACTCCTCAATGTCTATGGCTCCCATCTTCCTCAGCCCTGGTCCTCTGCAGGCAGACACTCTTTCCATCTCACTCCTCAATGTCTATGGCTCCCATCTTCCTCATCGCTGGTCCTCTGGGCAGACACTCTTTCCATCTTCCTCAATGTCTATGGCTCCCATCTTCCCTGGTCCTCTGCAGGCAGACACTCTTTCCATCTCACTTCCTCAATGTCTATGGCTCCCATCTTCCTCATCCCTGGTCCTCTGCAGGCAGACACTCTTTCCATCTCACTCCTCAATGTCTATGGCTCCCATCTTTCTCACCCCTGGTCCTCTGCAGGCAGATACTCTTTCTCATCTCTCCCATCTTCCTCATCCCTGGTCCTCTGCAGGAAGGCCCATCTCACCTCAATGCCCTGGCTCCCATCTGCAGGTCCTCTGCAGGCAGGCACTCTTTCCATCTCACTCCTCAATGTCTATGGCTCCCATCTTCCTCACCCCTGGTCCTCTGCAGGCACTCTTTCCATCTCACTCCCTCAATGTCTATGGCTCCCATCTTCCTCAGCCCTGGTCCTCTGCAGGCAGGCACTCTTTCCATCTCATTCCTCAATGTCTATGGCTCCCATCTTCCTCATCCCTGGTCCTCTGCAGGCAGACACTCTTTCCATCTCACTCCCTCAATGTCTATAGCTCCCATCTTTCTCACCCCTGGTCCTCTGCAGGCAGGCACTCTTTCCATCTCACTCCTCAATGTCTATTGCTCCCATCTTCCTCATCCCTGGTCCTCTGCAGGCATCTTTCCTCACACTCCCTCAATGATCTTCTCACCCCTGGTCCTTTGCAGGCAGACACTCTTTCCATCTCACTCCCTCAATGTCTATGGCTCCCATCTTCCTCATCCCTGGTCCTCTGCAGGCACTCTTTCTATCTCACTTCTTCAATGTCTATGGCTCCCATCTTCCTCATCCCTGGTCCTCTGCAGGCAGACACTCTTTCCATCTCACTGCTCAATGTCTATGTCTCCCATCTTTCTCACCCCTGGTCCTCTTCAGGCAGACACTCTTTCCATCTCACTCCTCAATGTCTATGGCTCCCATCTTTCTCTGGTCAGGCAGACACTCTTTCCATCCCACTCCCTCAATGTCTATGGCTCCCATCTTCCTCAGCCCTGGTCCTCTGCAGGCAGACACTCTTTCCATCTCACTCCCTCAATGTCTATGGCTCCCATCTTCATCTGCAGGCAGACACTCTTTCCATCTCACTCCTCAATGGTCCTCCCTGCTTCCTCTGCCCTGATCCTCTGCAGACACTCTTCCATCCCACTCAATGTCTATGGCTCCCATCTTCCTCAGCCCTGGTCCTCTGCAGGCAGACACTCTTTCTATCTCACTCCCTCAATGTCTATAGCTCCCATCTTCTCCTCCCTGGTCCTCTGCAGACTGGTACTCTTTCTAATACAGCATCATTACCTGTAGTTCCTGTGGCTTTACCTCTCTTAGATTTGCTAGTGCTGAACTCTTGAGTGGTCAGCCATAGCATAGTGATGCCCAAATTCCACATTCTAGCAGATGTTCCTAGTGGATGGTTGTCTGCGAGTCTCTTTACTTGAATATTCCCAGGTACCTGCATCCCAACTTGTCTAACTGACCTAACTCCTTCCCTTATTCCCTGCTTCTCCCATACCATGACCTAACTCAGTGCAGGGCACTGCCACCCAGTTGGAGCGTAGGCTTCTCCTCTGAAGCCATCTTTAGTTTTCCCCTCTCTGAAGGTTCTTATCTATCATCACATATGATGTGATTTTCATACTCAAATGTATCCCTTTAGTTCATGTTCTGCATTGAACTGTCAGAAGTAGTTCCTAACCAGGGGTCATTCAGCATTTCACAATGTCTGGAGATACATATGTTTGGAATAAGTATGGATGTTCATAATCAGGTAAATAAAGGTTATGCATGTTACTCATATTAAAAATGACACAGGACAGCCTGTCATGAAAGGATGTCAGGTGCTGAGGTGAAGAAAGTCTGTGCTCAGGCCCTCTAACTTAGCAGTCCCCAGACATTTTCTGTAAGGAGCCAGACAAGAACAATTGTAAACTCTGTGGCCTTATAGCCTGTGTTGAAATAGTCAACTCTGCCTTTGAAATACAAATTAATACACAAAATATAACAAATGGATATGTGCCATTAAGACTTTTCTAAAGAACAGGTTGTCAGTTTGTTGGGTTTGGTCTATGGGCCAAAGTTTGCTGATAACTAATCTAGCATAAAGAAAAATGAAATTGCATTACTATATTGTTTTAAGTATTCAGTGCCAGACTGAGATGAAGACTCAATGGCTAAAGGTGCTTATTTGCAAAGCCTGATGACCCAGATTTGATTCCTCAGTACCCACATAAAACCAGCTGCACAAAGTGGCACATTCATCTAGACATCATTTGCAGTGGTAAGAGGCCCTGGCCTACCCATTTTTATTCTCTCTCTCTCCTCTTTTCCCCCCTCCTTCTTTTTTTTCCTCTCCTTAAAACTAAATAAAAATATTAAGTATTCACTGCCAAGCAAAGAACATGCTTTGCACCCTGAGCCCAGCAGTTTCGCTTTCTCTCCTGCTCTTGGATTTCACGCTTGTTGGTGTGTCCGCAGTGCTTTCCTGGGCTCCTCCTGATGCTTCTCCCTGTCTTACACTGACTCAAACGACCCTCATTCTTGTTAAGTATGGCATTTCCTCCATCACCTTGTTACTTAAGGCATTTCCAGGAATTCCTTAGGATGCCAGCTAGCGGGAAGGCAGGCCTCCCTCCCAGGCTGCAGTGACGCCCACAGTGCCACAGTCTGTGTCTGTCTCTTGGTGATTCCCCACCAGGCTACCATGCCTGTGAGGCTGAGGGCGACATTTCAGGCTGTGTTCTTTGCACTTAGAACAGAATCAGAAACAATGTTCACACTAACAAATAACAGCAGTTGTCATATCTGCGCTTCCAAGCATCCAGGTCTTCAGAGGCTCCTTGGGTACGATTTGGGGCATGAAGTAAAAGGACTTTATGAAGGAAGGAAAGAAGAAACATCGTGACAGCCTCTGCTTGTTAGGTTGTACTCCAGCTTGCTCCTGTTCTTAATGTTAGCTGCTTTCATGACTGTGGCTGAGAAACCGTACCCGCAGCTGCCTGAGAGGAAGGCCTTAGATTTTAAACAAATGAACGAATGCTGTATGAGAATCTGGGAGAGAATACACATATATGCATATATACACGTGTATACACACGTTACACTTTCAAGACCTGTCATAATATTTTCTGGTTTTTGGAAGCAGATGGACTGTTATGAGTATGAAAGATCATGTGATCCCCATCATGGAAGTTGAGTGACAACAGTACATCATAGTAAAGGTCAGAGGCACTTGCTTTTGTCTTAACTCTGGGAGTCTTACGTTTGACCTGGTCTGGTTACTACCATAGCTAATGTTGCTGTAAGGATTTTGAGGCAGCACTTGAGAAACTGAAGTGGCAGGTGCGGCTTAAAAAGTATCTCTGGGTTGAACCAGCGGTACACTAGCAATAAGATATCAGAAGCACTCTGGCTAACTAACAAAAAGAGATGAGTGGTTTTCCTGCCCACTGCTAACTTTCATTGTAAGCAAAGCAGGTGACACATGATCCACAGCCAGACACTCACTGGGAGGGGCTGCCAAGAGGGAGCTCAGAATGTTGAAAATTCTGTTCAGAGACTTGTACATAAACATATATACTTTTGACCATTTGGTAACAGAAGCCCCCAACCCATATTTTCCTAGGAATAAGCTGACAGTCATCAGCTTCCTGGACAACATCTAGTTTGCTTAATTTTAACTCAATTAAAATCCATGCACATTCAAACAAATATAGTGTTCGCCTCCACTTCCTATCCAAAACTCATGTCTAGCATCATCGTTTTATAAAATACCAGCTGCTCTATGCTAATTTTTGCACAGAGATATAAATCTGTTTAGGAGAAGTTGGTATATAATATGAATAATCAAAGCAAAATAGTGTACGATTATCCACGTTAGCAAAAATGCCTTGAAATGCAAATGTTCAAACAATACCTTCACTGTAGGTAGTACTTTACTCTCAGAAGAGGGCTCAAGAGCTCACAGGATACCCCAGAAACAAGTCAACAGGTCAAGTATCCAGCCAGCATGAGACAAATGTCTCCAAGAGGGACCCCAGCGCCATTGAGTTCGCCTCTATGCTAGTTACTTTTCTTACTGCTGTGATCAAATATGTGGTCAGCAGCAGCTTGAGGAAGGAAGAATGACCTTTGTTTAAAGTTCAGGAAAATGGCATTCCCTGTGGCAGGAAGGCACTGGCAGCAGGAGCGTGAGGTGGCAGTCCCATTGCATCCATGCTGAGACACATGACTGGGTGGTCTTAGCTGGCTTTCTCCCTTTTTCCAGTTTATTCAGCCAGGACTGCAGCCAGGTATGGCACCGCCCACCTTACGGGTGGTTCCTCCCTGCTCAGTGAGACCTCTCTGGAAATTCCTCCACAGCCAAGCAATGTGATGTGTCTCCTGGATGATTCTCCATCCAGTCAGGGTGGAAATCAAGACTCACCATCATACTGTTCATTTCCTACTCAACATGGAACAATACATGTCAGACAGGAGTCCTCAGGGCAGGAGTTGGGAGTCAATGAGGTCAGTGACCCTAAGAGTCAGAAAGTGAATGAGTTAAGCCCACATCGTAGGAGAGGTTTCAGGCTTCAGCATAGAAAGGGAAAGACCCTGAATCCTAATGGTGTCCATTAGGTGGAGACACAAGTGGGCAGTGAGAATTCCAATGCAGTTTCCAGCACAAGAAATCAGAAGAGAGAGCTGAGCAGAGAGCAGGTGAGAGGTCTCCAGAGCTGCATTCCACGGACCATACAGAATGCTATCAGCACCACCATGAAAACTGCTCTGGTTCCATCAACAAAGCTTGTGATGTTTTGAAAATGAAGAATTCACTGATATATTTATTTTTGAGATGGGGTCTCCTATATTCCAGACTGGCTTCAAACTTACTATATAGCCAAGGATGACTTTGGATTTTTGACCTTCTTTCCTCTACCTCCAAAGTGCTGTGATTACAAGCACCTACCACCATGCCTTCTTTTATGCAGTGCTAGGCACCAAGCCTAGCACATCGTGAATGCCAGGTCAGTGCTGGACCAACTGAGCTATGTTCCTCAGCGCAGGCTTCATCATACATAGGCTCCTCATGTCACTACTGATACAGACCGACTGACTTCTCCGTCCTGAACACAGGTTGTACCTGACAGCACTGCTTCCTTCCTTCCTACTCCCTTGGCTCCCCTCCTTCACTTCAATGTTTGCTTATGGGACTGAAGCAGCCCCATAAGCAATATTGATCAGTGTTCTGCCAAAACATATGATAAAACTGGTATAACAAAAGATTAGACTCTTTGTGAGAAATGGTCAGTGAACCTGAGACAGCAAGAAAAACTAAAGAAGACAAAATAATGAAACAAACAAAAACCAAGCAAACTCTACAAAGAAAAGAATACAGGGGCTGTGTGACACCTTCATGTGCTGTTGTAATGAAGTGACAACTTCTAAGAGAGACAGTACAAGGGAACAGGGGAAAAGTAGACAAAATTATGGTTAAGAATGTCCCAAACTTAATGAGAACTACAAACTCAGACCTAAAAGCTAGAGGAAGCCAAGCATAAGAAGAATCGAGGGGACTTCTCCAAAGCACATCACAATCAAATTACTTAAAAAATAAAAAAGAGGAAATCTTAAAAGCACACAGAAATAAAAGGTACATTGTGTGCAGAAGGACAAAGTTAAGGAGGATAGCCAATGTTCTTCTCGGGAAAAGGCAAGAGAGAAGATTAACTGCTTAAACACTGGAAGGAAAAATGCCTTTCTTCTGGAAATTATCTTCTGAAACCAAAGATGAAAGTGAACACCACAAGAACCGACCCCAATGTACACTGCAGACTTTGGTGAGGGTGAGTCCACATAGGCTCACTGGTTGTGATAAACCTACCACATTTGTAGGGCAGGGGGTGGGGGGTACAGGACACAAGATCTATAAAAATCTCTGGACCTTCAGCTCAATTGTGTTATGAACCTACTATTGCTGTACCCAATACTCTCTAAAATTAAGTAAACTAAACTAAACAAAGTGGGAGTGAGATGATTTAAGGTCTATGTCCCCACAGCTTCTGTCCGTGAGTTCATTACAAAGAAGACCAGTGAGTCCTTCCCCGGGCTCACCTTTCCCAGCTTCACTGCGGCCTTCTGCTCCCTGGTCTCCATTTGCTGTCCTCCCACCTCAAGTCTAGGTTCTACTTCCTCCTCTCCCGTGGGCCCTGCACACATAGATGCCTACACTCTGCTGGTTGGCAGAAAAAGGAAAAACCAATAGGGATCTCATAGCCTGTAGAACTACAACTCCTGCTGAGAGAACAGGTGAATGCCAAGGTAGGGTAGATGTCTGTGGGCCTCTTGTCACAGGACTGCCTGTGAAGCAAGAGAGTGGAGGCAACAGAGAACACTTCTTCCACACTATGGTGGTGTGAGTCAGGCGTCCCCCATAAGCTTAGGTGTTCTGAATGCTAGATTCTCAGCTGATGGAGATTTGGGAATTAAAGCCTCCTAGAGGCAGTGTATTGTTGGGGGCGGGCTTATGAGTATTATAGCCAGTGTCCCCTTGCCAGTGTTTGGCACACTCTCCTGCTGTTGTCCACCTGATGTTGGGCAGGAGGTGATGTCCACCTCTGCTGTGCCATTGTTTTCCTCTGCCATTATGGAGCTTCTCCTCAGGCCTGTAAGCCAAAATAAACCCTTTTATTCCCATAAGCTGTGCTGGGTCAGGTGTTTTCTGCCAGCAGTGCAAACCTGACTGCAACAGTAAAGTTGGTACTGAGGCATGGGATTGCTGCTAGAAACCTCACTCTGTGGCTTTGGCCTTTTGGAGCTGATTTTCAAGAGGAATGTGGATGAATTTGAAATTTTGGCTTAAGAGATGCCTTGCAGTGCTGGAAGTACAACTTGATGGTCTATTCTGGTCAGAGTTGAAAGACCTGAATGCAGTAAGAACTACAGACTGTGAGGTTTGGCTTATGAGGGTGAAAAAGAACTTTGCCTGGACTGGGCTAGAAGCAGTTTATGAGAGGTTTGCTGTTATGTCCATATCCCAAGAACTTGTGCAGAGCTGCTTTGCATAGAAATGGACTGGTATGAGCAGAGGGATATGGCACAGAAATGAAATCTTTGGGCTGAATCTTCTGCCTGTTCAGCTGCAATTACAGGAGAAATTACAACCTTTGAGATTGGACAGCTGACCTGCACTGGGGCAACAGGAAGAATGTAGACTCTTTTGAAGGGGCCTGAATGTTCAAGGAGTGTCCTATTCTTCAAAGTCTGTTTTATTTCCCCCTGGATTGACAAATTGGGACCCTACCTGGTATTGTGGAGTATAAAAAATGCAGGAAAAAGAGGATCATTGAGTTTGCAACATGGTCTTGTGTTTTGGAAATGGCCATGGGCAGTGTGAAGCAGGTTTGCTGGATGCCTGCATGGAGACTGGATGGAGCCATGAGGATGACCTCACAGTGCCTGACACCACCTACACAAGACCATCATAATAGGAGGAAAAGAGAGACTGATTGAGAGAGGGAAGGGTTATGATGGAGAGTGGAGTTCCAAAGGGGAAAGCCGGGTGGATGGGGGGTGGGGAGGAAGGGAATTACCATGGGCTATTGTCTACAATTATGGGAGTTGTCAATAAAAACATAAATTATAAGAAAAGAAAAAATATATATATATGTATATATATGTATATGTCAACATTGAAGCAGATAGTTAGAAGCTGATTTTCTGAAAAGCACTGATTCTCCTTGAGCCTTGGATGAAACTGAAGCCAGGATGAAGGCCTGGCACTTCTGCCTTTGCCTCATTCCTGTCTCTTTGCTTTAGGACCCTGCTTCCACCTGCAGTCAGCATGCTCATCATGCAAGGAACCTCTGTCCAGTGGTGTCACCCCTTAGTGCTAATGACCCAAGACCAACCGTCATCCTAAAACTTGTGGTCACTTTGCATTTTAGCCACTGCATCCCCATGAGGCTCCCCATGAGGCTGAAGCTACACCCTGAACAGGAGCTATCATCTCCTGAGACCCCATGTGTCCTCAGCCAGTGAGGACCTCTTCAGACCATTTCCAGGACTGGAGTTGAGGCCGTGGTCACCCAGACCATACCCTGGGCGGATTGCTTAATTATGTAGGCTTTTTGCCCTGCCCCAGTTCTTCCTTAATTTAAACCTAAACCTCATGTCAGTACCTTGAAGATGAACTTGAAGTCAGTGGGTCCCTTGACTTGTTCTACTTCTCAATGTGGACAAATCTCCTCTCTCTGATTTTCACGGTTACTCATCCCTTTAACTGACATATTGGGGTGGGTGGCCAAACCCAGCTTGTTGGGGCTGCCAAGACTCAGACTTTGATATTCAAAGCTC
Organism: Orientallactaga sibirica; assembly: GCA_036365145.1. Taxonomy (NCBI): domain Eukaryota; kingdom Metazoa; phylum Chordata; class Mammalia; order Rodentia; family Dipodidae; genus Orientallactaga; species Orientallactaga sibirica. The sequence continues at coordinate 15,646,652 of JAEOAD010000041.1, read as the reverse complement.
TTGTTATAATATCAGGAACACAAGACAGGTCACCCACCACACCCTGCAGACAGCAAAAGGATGGAAAGGAAATACTTGGAACAAATCACATAAGCGTGACAGTTTAGATGAAATATACTAGTCCCACAGAACAGAAACTGGTTCGCCTGCAATCTCAGAGCTTGATAGGCAGAAAAAGGAAGATCCCTGAAAGTTCTAAACCAGCCTGATGTACAGAGTGAATTCCAGACCAGTCAGACCTGCACAGTGAAACCCTATCTCAAACAAACACAAGAACCTACCAAAACCACTAAGATGAAATAGACAATCTGAAATTTCTGATAGCTGCTGAATAAACCAAATTCTCATTAAATTCCTTCCAAGTAAATCTGTATGCCTGAGTGGTTTCACTAGAAATTTCTGCTGCAAACAGTGAAGAAGAATCAATACTAATTTGACACGACAGCGGAGACAGGAAACAGTCATGGATGAAATATTTGCCAATGAAATAATTAATGCAAATGGGTCTTCAGAAAAAACATAAAACTCTAAAAAATGTTTTCAACCCACTATAAAGTTGTACAAGATATTGGATCAAAAAAATTCAACAAAGGCATATGGATGGTGAATAAGCCATAGGAAAGATACAAGAATGTTAGTAGTGATGGGGAAATGCAAAGTTAGTCACAGGACCATAGTGCGCATCCCCTGGAATGTCAAAACGTAAAGCAGACTGCGAGAAGGTATTATGCTATACTTAGCAAGACGTTTCTTTCGTTCTTTTCTATTCTCAGGACAGAGAGTAGAAGGGGAAGACTGTCTTGCCATTGCTAACCTAAGGTAACAGCCTAACAGTGGCTGTGGAAATAAGCATTCTGGTAAGCATGCACAGGTGCCCGAGAGAACCCAGCCTGCCCTGGGAGACTGGTGTGCCATGAAATCAAACAGGGCACTGATGCCCCTTCCAGAAGAGACTGTAGGCTGAGTAACAGTTACTTCTGACTGTCATCTTGACTGGATTTAGAAGACTCTGTGGCTGGGGGCATGTTTCCAGAGGTTGAATTAGGATGGGAAGACACATCCTGAATATTGGCTGTGAATAGCACCCTCCATGGCCTGGGGTCACAGACTGAGTAAAAAGAAGTAAGTGAGCTGAGCACCAGATTCCTGACTATAGACACAATATGATTAGCTGCCTCACATTTCTGCCACCACGTCCTTCAGTCCGTGATGGACATACTCACAAACTGTGAGCTAAAATAGACCCTTCTTTCCTCGAGTTGCTTATTGTCAGGTGCTTTTCACAGCAATGTGAAAGGTGAGGAATGCAGGCAGGATGTTGAAGAAATGCACTTCCTCTTATCAGAATGTTTAGCTGTTTCTGTGAGCTATGATGAAAGCAAAACAGAGATAAGCAGTCGTTCTGAGCTGTTTAATTCAAGAGCGGGAACGTGATTATTGCATGATGTTGGCCTTGATAATAAGGTGTGGGGCATAGCAAAGGATTGTTCTAAATGTGCATTTTGCCTAAATAAAGGCCCAGTAGACTTTTAAATTACCTATGTAATGACTGCTTTTAAAGTTTTTGGTTGTTCTAGAATGTAGCAGACAGCTTCAGGTTCGCTGAGATGAACTTCCAGACCAGGCACAGTTATGGAGGAAGGGATATTATTTATTGAAGCTTACAGATCCAGGGGAAGTTCCATAACGGCAGAAGAAGCGGCCTGCTCTCACAAGGCCAGGCAAGAGAGCAAAAAACCAACCAGCCACCACAGCACACAGAGCCCAAAGGTCACACAGCACACTTCAGGAACTCCTGCTAGACACATTTGCATATCTTTACAATAGAAGCCAAACCATCACCACACCTTAAGACCGGCCCCCAGTGACCTTGCCTCTAGCAAGGTGATTGCAGATGCAAACTATAAAGTAATAAAACATTGAATATATTGGGGGACATATATTCAAACTACCACATTCCGCCCCTGGCCCCCAATATATTTAGCTCCTGGCCCCCAATAGATTTATAACTATCACACATTGTAAATTGTACTCAGTCCAATTTCAAAGGTTCTCACAGTCTTGATCAACTTAAGATAGTGAGTCCTGTAAAATCAAACAAGTTAAATACTTTCAACATGTAAAGGCACAGAGTAAACATTTTTAACTGTATAAGGAATAGCAAGGAGAAATTAGAACAATGCAAACTCAACCACCATCAGCCATCATCAAACTTCTGCAGTTCAAGTTCAATATAACCATAGACTGACAGTCTCCAGGTTTTCCAATTCGCCCCTCCAGCTGGGCAGAGTCGCCAGGAAAACTTTCATCCCATGCCAACACTGCACTCCATGGTAGCCCTTTTGCACAGTCCTGGTATATCAAAACATCTTCAGGTCTCCATGCAAACCACGGTCCATCTTCCAAAGGCTCTTCCAGCCTATTCCTGAGGGTCTTCATGCCCTACCTCATGCCGCATCTCAGCAGTGGCTCCTGGAACCGTGTGCAACTCATGACCACTCCATGCATTTTTCATATTTCCAAAACTAATACCAGGTGTGCAGGACACAGCCATATTCTAAATCCAGGGACAAAATAAACCATAGCCTTGAAAAGCAGGTTCCTTCTCCAGTCAACTCTTTCCAAAGAGTTTGCATTTCTAACAATCTTTCCTCAGGCATCTTCTCCATTGTTTTAATGTAAATCAAGTCGGGCCACCTTCCTTCCACCTTCCTTAAGATTGCTAATGTGTTGACAATAGCAGCTCCAGTAACTTAAAACCAGTCTCAGTGCCTCTGCTTTTAACTTGCTTGAGTTTTTCCAACTTAAAATCTTAAAATCTCAGTCCGATATCTTTAGCCAAGCACATCAGTCCATTACAAATTTAACCTTGATCAAACTTTCTGGGCCTGGATAGCAGAACGTAGCCATCCCTTATGCCAGTAGCCCAGTTCCAACAAAGTCCTCTGTAGTCTTTCTTTCCCCTTAGAAACCTCATAAGCCAAGCCTCGAAGTTCAGTACTATCTGCACTTAGCATTTTCAAACTCTCATCAGAATAGTCCATAAAACTTGGCTTACCACTCCAGAAGGCATCTTCAGTTGCAAGCACCAAGTCCATGCCCATTCCTCCAAAACAAAGGTTCCAAAAGACGAATATCCACACGGTCAGGTTCATCTCACCCCACTCCTGGTACCACTTTACTGTAGCAGACAGCTTCAGGTTCGCTGAGATGAACTTCCAGACCAGGCACAGTTATGGAGGAAGGGATATTATTTATTGAAGCTTACAGATCCAGGGGAAGTTCCATAACGGCAGAAGAAGCGGCCTGCTCTCACAAGGCCAGGCAAGAGAGCAAAAAGCCAACCAGCCACCACAGCACACAGAGCCCAAAGGTCACACAGCACACTTCAGGAACTCCTGCTAGACACATTTGCATATCTTTACAATGGAAGCCAAACCATCACCACACCTTAAGACCGGCCCCCAGTGACCTTGCCTCTAGCAAGGTGATTGCAGATGCAAACTATAAAGTAATAAAACATTGAATATATTGGGGGACATATATTCAAACTACCACATGGGGCATAGCAAAGGATTGTTCTAAATGTGCATTTTGCCTAAATAAAGGCCCAGTAGACTTTTAAATTACCTATGTAATGACTGCTTTTAAAGTTTTTGGTTGTTCTAGAAAGGTCAATCTTGAAACAAAATATAGGTCATCATTAATGAAAATTGTTTTACTGTATTGTCAAATCATCCTTACTTGATTTACTGAACAAATATAGTGATCCAGTGCTCAGCCTTGAACCTGAAAGCAGTTCCCTGGAGACAGAAATACTGTGGCTTCAATGAATGCTCTATGCAATGACTTGCCTGTGGACAGAGCTCGGCTCTTCAGCATCCTTGCAGCTGGGAGCAGGTGCCTTGGCTGTAGCATCACCTGCCCGACTGTCCAATCAAGCCTGTCACTTCCCTGCTGACTCCTGCACTATGTACACTGGTGAATTTGGGTCTTTCTTGAATTCATTCATCTTTCTGCAAATTTTATTGTTTTGAGCACATTAAAGGTTTACTTCATACTTAAGTGATCTAATTTTTGATAGCTGTGGGTTAAAGTCCTATACATATCTGTATTTTTTTTGTCACAAATGGTAGAGTTTTATAAGTCTATGGAAGTTTAAAAATATATTTATCGGGCTGGAGAGATGGCTTAGCGGTTAAATGCTTGCCTATGAAGCCTAAGGACCCTGGTTTGTCCCACGTAAATGGATGCACAAGGGGGTGCATGCATCTGGAGTTCGGTTGCAGTGGCTGGAGGCCCTGATGTACCCATTCTCTCTCTCTCTCTCTCTCTCTCTCTGTCTCTCTCTCTCTCCCTGCCTATTTCTGTATCTCTCTCTCAAATAAATAAATAAATAATAAAATATTAAAAAAAATATATTTATCTCCAACATTTTTATTTTGTAGCCAATGATTTGGTTTTTTTAAATTGCAGGTTTCTTTATAAGAAAACAAATTATTTTTAATCAAAAATTAAATAGTTCCAAAATGGATGGTATTCCTCCATATAATATAAACATTTACTAATTAGGTTGCCACAAAAGTTTTCAAGTAAAACAATGGTGGCTTATAGTGCAGAGCGTACTTTCTTTTGTAGTTCTGTAAAGTGGGTCAGCTCTGTCTGTAAAAGCACCTTAGGTAAAAATAGCTGTTTTATAAACCTCAGTTAAATACACTGTCTCTTGTAATGTGATTATTTTTATTCTTAAAAATATTTCTTATCAGGTGGTTTTTTTGTATGTAAGTATAGAAGTTGTCAATAAAAAAATTACACCTCAAAAAACATATTTCTGCTGCATTAGTTAATCCTCCACTTTCGTAGTATGACAGACAATGCCTGTAGTTAATTAAGCATTTCAAAAAACCGAGACATATCAAACGTGACTGTCATTAAATATACAGTAGATGTACTATTCTGTACATTGCTACTTAGTTACTTTATGACCAGAAATCTCAAATCATTTTTCAAAGTAACACTATTGCTAATTTGTTCCAAGGCAATCTGGGATCAGTTTTCACTGCCATCTAATGCGCAGCCCAAAGGGGAAACGTGCAGGCCTCAGCTGAGCATTGTAATGTAGTAAAGTGATAACAAGCACTGTCACCACCACATGTGTCACAGGATGCCAGTAAGTGCTGCTCCGCAATGCTAAGAAGCCATACAGAAAATGATATTTGTCCGGCATGTCTCAAATCGCTCAGCAAGTACTGGATAGCCACCTGCTATGTGGCAAGTAACTGGCATGGGGCAGGCCTTCCATGACAGAGCTGCTGTCTGTGAAATGGCCGGGAGGACCCTGGGGAAGACTTCCAAGAAGGCGGGACATGGCCAGGAGTACTGGGAAGATGCGATGCTCTACTGACGAGGGTTAATCCCAGCTTACACCTGCTCCTGCCCAATCATTCAAAATACCCTGTTTTGGATTTTGCAGAAGTGGGGTTGGAAAGATTGCAAGACCTACAGGTTGGGATGTTGTGCCTACAGGTACTGCCTTCCCCCAATAATTGATTGCTGCTTCCACAACGCACAACCCACAACCCCGTGGGGAATATCAGCAACCCCTCTGAGAAGCATCCCTGGAGAATGCAGGCAGAGAGGAAGGAAAAGATGATACCAACACATGATGTGTCTATACAAAGTGTGTTCTTAATTTTAAAAAATCCTGTTTCACTATAAAACAAGTTCTGGCTTGATTAACATATCACATAAACATACCTGTCTTCACAAAATAAAATATCAGAGTGACTATAAACTGTTCCAGGGTGAAAACAGATCCTGAGCATAGTGTGCATCCTTTTAAAAATATTTTATGAGGGCTGGTGGGACGGCTGAGCAGTTAAGGCGTTTGCCTGCAAAGCCAAAGGACCCTGGTTCAATTCCCCAGGACCCATGTTAGCCAGATGCACAAGGGGGTGCATGCGTCTGGAGTTCGTTTGCAGTGGCTGAAGGCCCTGGCACACCCATTCTCTTCCACCTCTCTCTCAATCCCTGACTCTCTCAAATAAATAAAACTTAAAAAGTAAAATTTTAAAAAAATTTAAAAAGATGAATCCATCCAAGCATGAAGATAATTTAAAAGTATTTTTATTTACTTATTTCACATATAGGTATGGATGCATATATATGGAGAGTATATAGATGGGTCAGGACCTTTGTGCATCTGGCTTTACCTGGGTTAGGTATTGGGGAAATCAAACCATGGCCTTCAGGCTTTGCAAATAAGTGTCTTTCACCACTGAGCAACTTCTCCAGCCTCAATCTTTCAACATGAAGACCTGAAGAGACTTGACACTGAGATAGCACAACACATGAGGCTCTGAGTCATAGCACAACACATGAGCTCTGAGTTAGCTACATTCAGGAAATGATGGTCATGGGGCGAATATTGATGTTCCTCTAAAATGCATGTCTTAAAGCCCTGATTCCCAATGGGACTGCATTGTGGTTGGAGCCTTTGAGAGCTGATTAAGGTATGGAGAGGTAATAAAGGTGGTGCCCTGATTTGAAAAGATGAGTCTTTATAAAAGAGGCATTGGAGAGCCAGCACCTATCCTGCCCCTCTGTTCTTCAACTTCCCAAGCAAAGAACAAGAGAGGATAAGACATTATAGGTCATGGGAACAGAGGGAGAAGGAGCCACTGATAACCCAAGGGGAGACTGCCCCTTAGCCATGGATCCTGCTGAAACCTTGGATCCTGGACATTTAGCCTCCAGTACAGTGAGAAAGTAAGTGTCCATGTTGAGACCACCATCCTGAGTTTACACAATGAGCTAAGCAGCCAAGCTACTGATAGGTCAGGCTCTGAGGCTGAGGAGCTTCTCCCAACTTGGTCAAGATGCCTGGAACATCCTTAGCTAAGACAGAGCAAAGAAACACGGAGAAGGTAATTCAGAGAAAAGAATTTAAATTATGCGTATGGAATTTTGGATTTTTACTTTAGAAGGACAAACTAATCCGATTAAAGATTTCTGTTCCTTTGGAACTGATTATCTAATTCTAAACTTTATAATGTGCATTAATCTTTGAACTTTCATTTTTTCATGAGGACCTCAACGATGGAAGTTTTATAGCTAGATTTTGGGAGTTTTGGGGGTTCTGGATTTTATTATTAAAGTTATTCTTTTGCTTTATTTTAACATTTTTCTTTGTTCCATCTGGTTGTAGAATCCCTGACAAGCTGCTTTGAAGGTTTGTGACAGGGATTAGAATGGTAACGAGAGCCTTGGATGCAGGGACGTCTTGGTATCGACAGGGCCACTATCTGCAGACTACTCAAGGAGGTGGAGCACCAAATCTTCACTGCTTACTACTGGTACCTAGAGCAGATCCCATGAGGCAGCGGGTGCTCCTGAGTGAGAGAAGGAATGCTCTGGAAGATTGGGTATCCTGCCAGGGGCACAGCCCCACTCCACTTCCAAAGAGCTGGCAGGGCGCAGGAGGAAGGTGTGAGAGGAGTGGGCCGGTGGAAGAAGTTCATAGGAGAAGGATGCAGGAGGGTACAGGAGAAGGGAGCTGGAGGTAGGGGCAGGAGGAAAAGGGACAGAAGGAGGGGGCAGCAGCAGGAGGAAGGGCATGGAGAGAGGGCCTTCTCTTTTTCATTGTTTCTCTGAAGATGGTGAAGGAGGATAGGAGAAAGCTAGCTTTACAACAGGCAGTTTCAGTCTGATCAAGAGTGCTCTACAGCATTCCCCGCTGCCCAGTCTAGCGCGCTTCCTACACAGACAGCCTTGGATGGGCTGACCCAGGGATCCGCCCTCAATCTAACAACCAGTCGGGTCTTCCCCTTGCCTACAATGGCTCCTGTCCTCTTCCTGTCAGAAACTCCCTCTCACTCAGCTCAGCTCTGCCTGTTTCTCTGCTTTGCTGCCTACTTGTCTTTGTTAGGGCCACAAGGATACATGTGAGTCTGGCTGGGTGGGGAGGAGGGGCAGAGCACAGCTGTGTCTTGCTTTGGGTGGCTTTTCTGCTTGTCTCTGCTTTATAGTCTGGGGTAACTTCTCTCTTTGATGACATGCAGGCTTTTCCTCTGGTTTCTGAATCTACCATGTGTGGGTTCTTCCCAAGTTTCCCTGCCCAAGCTCCTAGATCCTACTTTCCACATGCCAGCAGCTTTACTCTAATCTCTCTTTAAAAGCCCATGGGAAGAGAACGTGTAAAAGAAGGGCAGGGGGAGGGTCAATCTAAATTCAAGATACTGTGAATAAGACTTATGTAAACCTACTTTTTTGAATAATGGCACTTCTAGAAGCTGTAGACTGTTACTAGAAAGTTTTCAGTACCTGGGATGGGATACCTTCCAGTGAGTTGTTGGCCAAGGAGGTCCCGGTAGCCTCCAAAACATTAATGGCTTTTGCCAAAGCCCTTGGTTTCCCTTGAGAAACATAGTAAGGCCCTATTGCTGAAGACATCTCTTGCCTGAGAGGCAAAGTCACTGAGAAAGCAAGCTGGTGCTGAGCAGAAAACCTTCTCCCTGTAGACCAGCCAACTGAAAGCTGGAAAAAGCTACACTGCATGCAGCCTTATGGGAGACAGAAGTCATCAGCAGTGAAAACAGTGGACACTGAATATTCAAGTTTGGCCATACAGGCCCAATGACTGAATGGGTGCAATAGCGGCATGTCTGCTCTTGGGGTAACCAACTGCTTCATAATTGGGCTGAAGGCCCTCTCTATGGGAGGGAATACATACCTGGTACTGAAAAACCAAAGCAAAAGTCTATGGCAGGTGAGGGCATGAGCCTTAGGGGTATAAAGCCTGCTCTTGTCTGACTAAATGTATCTATTATTCCCACCAAGCTGCCCTGGGGCACTACACTTAATGTTCATGTTCACATATTAATGCTACTCTCGCTTCTGGTTAGAGAAGCTTCTCTTTTCAGATGGCAATGACCACTGGGATGACCCAAATGGCAACATAGTGCTGAGAAGAAGGGATAGAGGAGTGCCCAGCACTGAAACACCTCTGTTATACCCTCCAAGGCTCAGGGACCATTGTGGAAGAGGGGGTGGATAGAATGGAAGAGCCAAAGGAAGGGTATGACTTCTTACAATGCAACTGCCCAGACAGAAATTGGCCTCGATATCTATGACCTTGCAGTGCCTATCAATACCTTTGCAAGACCCTCAAAATAGAAGAAAAAGATGATGACATCAAATTAAAAGAAAGACTAATGGAGAGAGGGAGGGGATATGATGGAGATTGGTGGTCTAAAGTGGAATGGGGGAAGGGAAGGGAAATATCTTATTTTTTTGTATGTAAGTATAGAAGGTGTCAATAAAAAAATAATAAAAAAATAAAAGCCTCAGTTTCTCTTAAGTCCACGTGTGTGCAGCTCTATTCCAGCTTTTCCCAAAAAACTCCTCAATTTTTCTTAAATGGACCTTATAAACTATGCAGTGTTTCCACATGAGATTATGTTTCTAAACCCCACATTTATTATTTCTCCCATAAATAAACCCCATAATAAATAAATAAATAATTTATCCTCTTGACTCCATTTTATCAATTCTTTGTTAAAGGCAGGAAAGAATCCAAAACTTGGGGTTCGTACGTTGGGGGACCCATCCTAAACCCCCCAATCATGCATCAATGGGACAGTATGGCACTCTGTGACCCTCACTACTGCAGGGGTTAGCGTGATGGTCCAGGCTACTGAACGGGGAAGAGGAAAGTAAGATGTCCTCAGCTATCTCTGCTCACTGCTCAGGAAGCAGCGGTTGTGTGCTTGTTTCTCCCAGCTCAAGATTTAATTCTGGAATTGAATATTTATGGCTCCCTCATAACTATATTATGAACACCACAAGATTGTCAATAACCACAGCAGTTCATCTGCATCATACTGAATGCTTGATAAAGGGATTAATATTGACGCTCTGGAGCTCTCCTACTTCTCTGCTACGGTTGATAGTTTACTATACACTTCACTTTTTAGTAGAAGAGTGCATTTTGCTGTTTTTTTTCTTTTTCCTTTTTTTTTTTTTTTTTTTTTTTTTTTTTTTTTTCCCTTAGCCTGTTTTGGTGTGGTTCCTATGCCGCCATCTTAACCGGAAGCCTTTTCTTGACCTTAAATAATAGTAATTTGGGCTGGTCAGCTTGGGGATGTATCCAAGTTTATTAGAAAATCACTAACTACCCTTATTCTTTACATGTTTTAAATGAAAAAATCACTTTCCAAGTCATTCATTGAGCTAATTCGCTAGAGGGTACGACTGCTCAGTAATAGTCCATCACTGACCTTCTTGCCTCTGTTGCAGGAACCTGAAAGGTGCTGGGGAGGAGCTTGCAGCTGGCCACTAACCACAGACCTCCGTGCAATTCACTGGATGGTCTTCAGCAAACAGACAAGAAGGAGTGGAAGGTCAGCGAATCTTTAGAAACCTATAGAGATTGCCTGAGCATGCTAATCCACCTGGATACTGCTGCCTGTGCATCCTTTCGTCAACGCAGCAGAAAGGAGCACCTGAGACAACGACTTGGGAAAAGCAACAACACAGGTAACAGCCTGGTGTTCTTCACAGTTAGAAGTTCCTTGGGAATGGGTGTGAGTCTCTGAACTGACATCCAGCTCCTTGGGGTTTTTCAGCTATAAAAGCAGGATAAGTACAGAATTCACGGGAGTGTTCTGAGTAATGAATAATACTTGTGTGGAGGTTACCACACTGCCCAGGGCCATGTAAGTACCAATTATTGTTATCGAGGGCCCCAAAAGGTGTTGCAGTTATTAATCACATAATGACTAATATCTGTATAATGCAATTAATTACCTTGAAGGGCTCCTCTCTGTAAGGAATAGGATAACTAGTGAGGACTACAGGTCCCCAGTGGCACTCAGTGACAGACAGCTCCCGTATCATTCTGGTTTCTCAGTTAGTAGAAGTTTTGGACAACAAAACAGTGAATGAATAAGTAATGAAGACATGATGACAAATATAAGAGTGAGTGCCATCGTGGGGACAAATCTTGACAGAATAGAAACTAGGATCTGAGCCGGCTATCGGAGCAAGCATCAAAGTCACGTGTCACGGGCTGGGGCTCCTCAGTGTGGAGTGTGCAGGAGCATGTGCAAGGTCCTAGGCTCAGTCCTCAGCCCTGCAAACAGTCATTATCATTATCTTCCTCTTTCTAATGAGAACTTTCCATAACTGTATCAGAAAAGTAGACCAAACGGGACAAAATCAGGGGTTCGAAGCCTTTAGGACAAAGCCAACCACCACCTGCTTATGCTGGCCTACTGGTCTACTACCCACACCTGTCAATCATGCAGTGCCTGGCTACCAAATGTCAATGTCGTAGCTTTGATGAAGAAGAGTCTATAATACTGGTGGTTTGGGCCTTTAGAGAAATGCATCTCAGATTGTGGAGTAGATGTTTATAACCCATGAGCCGTGGAACTGTGTAACAAATTACACACATACACTTAATTATGTTTAAGTTGAAATTGCTTGTAAACCCTATTACATAGCTTCTCTGGCATATTGTGTATTCATTGAAATATTCAAGGTCCTCCTTATCCCAAATGTCTCTAAATCTTACACAACCGGCCAGCCCTGCAGAACAGATTTAGCAGAATGAGTAGGTTCAGCAAAATTGCCTTGAAGAAAACCGATCCTTTGCCAGTTAAAGCTTTCAGAAGATTTAGTATCTCCTGACCTTAAAATCCCCATTTCTTTTAAAGCTGTATTGACAGGTGCTCACATCACTAGCATGGAACAAGGAAACTTTGAGAAGGCTTCAGCAGACTGCAGCTCTGGAGAGTGCCTGCTTTACTGGGCAGTGGCTGCCTGTGACTTTTGATCCAATGAACTGAAATGTGTTTTTTTTTTTTTTTTTTTCAGCACTGTGTCCACACCTCATTTGATTTCATAGGGTGGTCGTTCATCACCAGCTGTGTGGCTCAGACAAACTTGATGATTCAGGCCATTTCCTAGCAGGGTTTCACCAACATCAGTCTGAAAACACAGCTCCAGGTTCTTCCTCAGGCCAAGGACAACACAGACACCCTGAGGCTTTTCCTGGACGAGTCTCACTGTCCTTTCTAAATACAGTCACCTCATTAAATTGTGGGCCTCTCCTCAGTCATGAGGTCCTACATAAATAACTCCTTACGTGAACCATGAGAAGGACCTGTAGGAGCTGCCACCCACAATCTGGGCACAGACCCCACAAGATCCCTCCTGGTCCCAGAAGAGGATGGGAACTGGGAAGAGAGGGGAGTAGAGGGGATGGAGGAAGGAAAAAGGGGACACAAATGGCTGAAGTCAAGCTCTGTCCCAGACTCCCCCTTTGAATTAGGGTGTGTCATGATATCAGTGTGCAGAGCATTAAAGAAATTAGGAAAGATGGCTAGTCCCAGAAAACCTGAGCCCTTGAAGAACTTTCAGAAACAAGCACAGCCTCACAGGATTCCTCCCTTCCCTTCTATGATTTGGAAAACAAAACAAAACAATGGGATAACATCTGACTGTTCAATACCTGGGACTAACTGCACTACCTGCGGAGAACTGGAAGCCCTGTCCACTGGGGTGGGAAGCCTGGCTCCACAAGACTCGGCCTGGCCTTCCTTGTGACGGACACAGCAGCTTGCTGCCAAGTTGCCTACATCCCATCGGAAAGGCCTGGGCTGTTCTATAACGGGTGTGACCAACAGAATACAAGGAGAACATGTGCCTAGCTTTCAAAAGAACTGAACCTTCCTTTCTTGTCCCTTGGAATTTTAAAAAAAGCAAGATAAGAAATATAGGCTGTGCTGCTAGAGAGAGTGACCAGAAGGGGAAACCAAGGCACCAGGCATGTGGTGAAGAAACCTCTTAAGCATCAAACTCAGGCAGGCTTGACACAGCATCAGCTCAGTGCCACATGGCCACATCTGTAGCAAAGACGTCATGAAAGCAGGACGCTCATCCCCTACCACAGCCAGCTCATGGAGCAATAATGTACTTCTGTTCTGGTTTGCTCCACCAACTGGGATGGTCTGACCTAGCAGCAGATGGCAGTGATGGAATTTATACATCTCCTTCCGGTGTGCTTTGCAGAGCCTCCCCTGGGGAGGATACTTCCTAGCCTGCAACACTTCTCTTTGTCACATAGCTGCCTTGACCAGTAGGAGTGGCAAGGCACACTCCACAATGTCTCTTTTCTCTATGGCTCATAAGGACATGTCCTGGATCTAAGCTAGTCCTTAAACCTGGATCCTTTTGTGAAACAGAAACTAAGATCACAGCTAATTCAGCCTGTGCTGGGCTGCTGCTGAGCCCTGGGCAAATGTAATGAAAGGAAAAGCAAACTGAACCTCACACCTTGGTTTTATTGCTGGTGCTGGTACTGGTGAGGCAACTTTTACCAAGCGGTCATAAAGCCTCACAAACTGAGGGATCAGAGGAAGCCCCTGAGAGGTAGTAGCAGACCGTCCCTCTCAGCAGCTTCACAGGTTTAAATCTAGCTTCTTTCAGGCAGTGCAGCCAGGGGCAGTAGGCCAAAGAGAGAACGAGCCAGTGTCACCCTGATGGCTTTGACAGCTGGAACTTGCCTCTGATCCTCTCTCATTCAAGATGGCTGCCAGAGACATGGCCCAACAGAAACTTCCTGTTTCTTCCTCAGTTCAGCTTCTCTGGGTTAGCCCCCTGCCCACCAAGTCCACAAACCAACCAGATCTTGTCCCCTCCTTCCCTTGACCCTATGAGGCCATTGGATGTCACTATGCAGTTGAATCTGATAAGAAGCTCACCTTAACGGGATGTCTGGTCTGTATAAAGGAGGCTGACCACACGGACTCTCCCTCTCTCTCCCCTGTGATCTTGCCTCCCTGAATAGGCATGTGAGTTGGTCTCTTCCCTTCTCAGCCATGCTTGAAGGAGAGAGTGTGTCTCTCCCCCCAGCTCTGTCTACCGGAGTCTCACTTTGGGGAGGCTTCTCACTTGGATGACTCATTTTCCCAGAGCTGAGTTTCCCAGGCTCTGCTCTGGAGCTCCCCTCTGCTGTCCTTCCTCAAGCCCTAGGTCCATCACCACTTAGTCTTCTAGCTTCTCCCGTGTGAGGCACACGGTGGATGTTTTCTGCTTTGCTCCCACATGAGTGTGTGAATGTTTCCTCTAAATCCTTTACCCTGAGCTTCCTGGTCCTGTCTTCCACCTGTGTGTAACTGCTCTAGCCTCTACCTAGATGCCAGCTTTCCCTGAATAAAACTCACAATTCATAAGTTCTCCCTAAATAATTTCAGTAACTCATAATTTAGCCTCCTGAGGGCTGTTTTTATTAAGATTCTCAAGTCTGAGGTACCCCTACAAAACCTCAAAATCTGGCATCAGGAGCAGTGGGAAAGCAGGGCAAGGCTCTCTTAGAGTCCAGGGCAGAGGTCAGTGGAAAGCAAACTTGTCCATCGAAGTGCATAACAACAAACACTTGAGACTCTGCATATCAAATGGCAACCATAACGACTTGAGGCAGATACTCACTGAGACAAGCACTTGAAACACCACCGGTGTATAATCCTGCGCTCCAGGCCATCAGAAAGCAGGCCTCTAACCTGAGCTCCAGTGGTAGAGATGATGTAGTAGATTTGTAAGCATGTGGCACAGGATACTTTTTGAAACATATAGAAGAGACACAAAGCCATTTGGGATTTTATAAAAGAATTTACAAAGGAAAGGATGCCTAAGTGCGTCCTGCATAACACCAAAACAGTACTGAGAATTGGGAAAGGGTAGAAAGGACAGTAGGGTTACATGGGTGAGTGATCAACATTTTTGAAACCATGTGATATGGACAGGTAAGCTATATTTCCTGCTATTAGCACAACCAGTATAAAACAGCAAACGCAGACCCACATTACAAAAAATGTACAGACATGGCATGTCCACCTTGATCACCTACTGACACCTAAAATAAAAGAGATAGCTGTTGTAATTGGCATAAGTCACACCATAGTACCATACAAAAAACAGAATGTATGCTAAGAGCTCTGAAGGCTACTGCCCAAGATCAAAGTGCCAGCAATTCAGTTTCCAGTGAGAGCCATGTCTTGCCTTACAGATGCCCTCTGACCTTCTTGCTGTGTCTCCGTATGACCAGGGGATGGAGGTGAAGACAGAAGGAAAGACAGATCCTCAGTCTCTTCTTATGAGGATATGGGTCCCTACATATGGCCACCCTTCATGACCTCATTTAATTTGGATTAATTATCCCTGTATTTCACACCTCCAGTGGGTGGTGAATTATTCCTGTTTCCATCACCTCCACTGGGTCAATTATCTCTGTATTCTTCGCCTCCAGTGGGTGAATTATCCCTGTAGTCTTCACCTCCAGTGGGTGAATTATCCCTGTAGTCTTCACCTCCAGTGGGTGAATTATCCCTGTATTCTTCACCTCCACTGGGTGAATTAACCCTGTATTCTTCACCTCCACTGGGTGAATTATCCCTGTATTCTTTACCTCCAGTGGGTGAATTATCCCTGTAGTCTTCACCTCCACTGGGTGAATTAACCCTGTATTCTTCACCTCCACTGGGTGAATTATCCCTGTATGCTTTACCTCCAGTGGGTGAATTATCCCTGTAGTCTTCACCTCCAGATGGTGAATTATCCCTGCAGTCTTCACCTCCAGTGGGTGAATTATCCCTGTGTTCTTCACTTCCAGACGGTGAATTATCCCTGTAGTCTTCATCTCCAGTGGGTGAATTATCCCTGAATTCTTCACCTCCAGACGGTGAATTATCCCTGTAGTCTTCACCTCCAGTGGGTGAATTATCCCTGTGTTCTTCACTTCCAGATGGTGAATTAACACTGTATTCTTCACCTCCAGTCGGTAACTTATTGCTTTATTCTTCACCTCCAATGCAGGCACATAAGGTGTGAACTTCAACATGAGTTTTGAGCACACGGTTCCCCAACAGCACAGGAAATCCACCTGTGCTCCATGATGTGCACAGTATAACGTGGCCTCACTTACTATTCTGTGTATGCCCAAGCTTGTGACAGTTCTTTGTCATGGGCAACAAAGCCCACAGATGTGTTTCTATAAAGTTGCAGTCACACAGGGAACACACAGCCACAGAAATTAGAGTTTGCTGTGACATCTCACTGAAGTAGGAGCCAGGACAGCATGCTCCCAGCTGCAACTAAGAAGGCCATAGGACCCCATGGTGATGTGAAACACCATGGCCCCACCCTGCTTTAAGGACACTGGGGGTAACCTGGAGTGCCATGGTCTCACTAGCATAATGGAACTGTCACAATCCACACTGTCAGTTCATTTTCAGCATGGATTTCAGAAGTAAGAAATGTTGTCCAAGTTAGCAGCTGCTTGTGAACTGAATACTTCTATCTAAAACTTCTATGGTGAGCATGTTCCTTTTTTTTTTTTTTTTGCATAGGTAGGGTCATTTGGGGGACCACATTTATTTTATAGGACAAGGTAAGTATGAATGGAAAAGAAGCATTTTGCATAGGACCTTAACCAGAGGAACCTGGGGGGGGGGAGGGTTACACTGTGATGACAGTGACACATCCTGTCAGGTGAGATGTCGGCAGCATTGGTTGGTTTCTACCTCCAGGTCTTGGTCAGCGTAACGGTGCTTCCTGTGCTGGGGATTTCAAAGTGTAGGGGAGCTTCCGATCAGTGAAAAAGCAGTGACTCGACTGTGTCTGACTCCGGTTCTACAGAGACTGACAGCATCTACTGGTAGAGTTTTGTTTCATTCTCCAGAAGGCTGTCCTTCAGTTCAGAGAGACAGTGACCAATTGGCACAGAAAAATTTAATGCCCCTTCTCCTGAGTGGTCATTCAGAATAATGATAAGAAGAAATCACATCTCTTTTAAATAAGAGACAGCTGAAAGAAATGCAAAGATTTCTTCACAAATATCATTTTCCATATTGATTACTTTTTTATTTGTTGTTTTTTATGAGGGAGGGTCTATCCACGGCTGACCTGGACTTCACTATGTAGTCTCAGGTTGTTCGCAAACTGACAGAGATCCCCCTACCTCTGCCTCCTGAGTGCTGGGATTACAGTGTGTGCCACCACACCTGGCTTGATTACTCCTTTTGATAAAATATGCATCCAAAAGTATAGCTATCGTTTCTGATCTGTAAATATATTACTTTAAATTGAGCAGCTGTTATTTTCAAGTGCTAGATTACTACTGGCATAGTAGCTGGCTGTGTTCTGCTGCCCAGGCCCAGAGAGTTTGATCAGGGTTAAATCTGTAATGGACTGATGTGCTTGGCTAAAGATAAAGGACAGATTTAAGCGAAGATTTAAAATTAGAAGTTAATCCTAGCAACCTACTAAACCCTCTCCCAAGATGAACAAGAAGACGCATGAAGTCCACCTGATTCGTCATTAATCACACAGACACAGACAGAGGCATCCAGTAATACCACTTCTCACACCCACACAGTGTCACTGCACCCATGTCACAGAGGAGTCCACTAACACTGCTTCTCACACCTGCACAGTGTCACTGTACTTAAGTCTCAGACGTGTTCAATCAAACCACTTCTCAAAGCTGCACAAAGGTCACTTGAAAATGTTGAAAATGGAAACACCTGGATGTAGACAAGGTCGGGTAAGTTTAAGATTTTGTCCTTTTGATTAGTAAAAAGAGAGAGAGAGAAAGAGAAAAGAAATGGCATTTGAACATTTCCCACACCTAGAGAGGGAAACGAAACAATTGTCCCCCAGTGTTCTTCAAGTGCTGTCCTTGCACCAGCAACTTCACCAGCACTGGACACTTGGTCATAGGATTCCCCCAGACACTCTGAGTCAAAACTCTCAGCAAAATTAATGTTTATCAACTCATTTCTTTGAAGTGGATTCACTATATTATTACCGGCCAAAATCAGGTTTAGAGATGAATCAAAGTAGTTTGAGTATAAACACAGCCTGAAAGTGCTGTGGTGTTTGGGGGCAGGTGTGTGTGTTCTTGGGAGATTGCTGGGCTCACATCTACGGAGACAGGTCATGTTCCTCAAGCTTCTCCTTATAATCAGTTCACTGGGCACTGGGTACTTCTGATCAAAATTTATCCAAAACTGGGGTCAACAAACTTCTTCTCTACAGGGCCCAATAATAAACATTTTACAAATATTTTGCAGGAATCATACTTTCTGCTGCCATTGCAGTGCAAAAGTGGCTGCAGACAGCAACATGAACATGCTGCTGTGATAGTTCATTTACAGAAAGAAGAAGCAAATGTTCACCAGCATTGTCTGCTAGAGCCTCACCTGAACCGCAGTTTGCTCGTGTAAAGGAGGAATAGTCCAATACTTTCCTCTACGTCATCAGGGTTATGTAAACTTGTCATTATTTTATGACTCTAAATCCGCACACTCTGAGGAGGTGACCACAGGGACATTTGCTCCTCATTATGTAATCTTTGTCTGTGCATCTCGCTGCATCAAAGGAAGCTGAAAGGACCCAGCAGCAGCAGTGTCTCTGTGTCCCCAAACAGCGGACAGAACACTGGTTCTGGAGTGAGGTACTGACCTGCACAGGAATTCTGAGAAGGAAGGACGTACTGGGAACCCACAGCGGACGAGCTTCACCAGCTCCAGCACCCCGATGTACTGCAGCTGAGCAGACACGTAGAAGTGGTCAAACACGCCTGGCGACTGCGCGGTGTTGGGCTTGATGCAGAGGATGAGGTGTGGACTGCACCTCTGAAGCTTCCCAGTGATGTCTGCCAGTGACTTCTGTGAAAACAAGGAAATAAGCTGACACTGCAGAGGACACCGTGACCAGAGAGAGCATGCAGCTGTCAACGCAGACCTGTCATCCATCCATGACGTGTTGTGTGCTGTGCACTCCTTCACGTGTGTGTACACTATTTTTCTGAAAGCACTCGAGATTTCAAAAACGGAAAAATTCCAATGTAAACCCTTCATATCTGATACTAACCCTGAGTTGTGATGCTGTGGTGACTGGGTCTCCTTGTTTCAGTCTTTGAAGGAACGTAGAAGTTCCCTTCTTTTTCCATAACTGGAGAGAGAGAGAGTGAAATTTTCATTTTATCAGATTTTAGTTTAAAGCAGAAAAAATAGACATTAGGTCTTGCATCCATTTAACTGAACTTACAAATGTGCAGAAACAAGAGTGAGGGGAAACAGGCAGCTACACATAAAGAAACAACCATTTGAGATGGAGAAAAGGCTTAGAGGTTAAGGTGCTTGCTTGTGAAACCTACAGACCCAGGCTCGATTCCCCAGGACCCATGCAAGCCAGAAGCACACGGCGGCCCGTGCTCCATGCAAGCCAGAAGCACATGGCAGCCTGTGCTCCATGTAAGCCAGATGCACACAGCGGCCCCGTGCTTCTGGAGTTCCTTTGCAGTGGCTTTGCAGTAGTCTTGGTGTATGCACTCACTCATGCACGCTCGCTCTCTCAAGTAAATTTAAAAATAAGTCATTCATATATATATGCATAAAATAAACAACTATTGCTGCTAGCCCTTTCACATAGGGTGTCTTTTAAATCAGACTTAGATATCTGCCCCACCTGCCATCTGAGAGAACACACACAGATCCTGTGGTCCCAGTCTTGGGTCAGTAAGCTCACTACAGCATCATGGATATTTTACCAACTGTAGCAAAGGATGGGATTCTATGTTGCAAAGATGATGGCCTCATAGTTCTGAGTCCCTCTTAAATTTGATACAAATATCACATTGTGCACAGGTGGGCTGGACACTTTCCTATTCATGCTTTCTTTCCTTTTGTTGCTCTTTTCAACTGCTAAGAGGAGTAGTAAGTTATTTATCTGTCAATATTGACAATAGATTGTTTCCTCCAATAAATAATTAAACACAGCTCTTGGGAAGAAAGTAGCATGTGCAGTGAGGAATAAATGATAATGGAGATTTTTAAAATTCAGTGGAAATGAGGCCACTGAGTGGAGGAAGAAAGGGAAGAAGGTAATGAATTAAATCCCAGCAGGGAGGAGAGAAACCTCACCCACGAGTGAATCAATCCCAGCAGGGGACAAGAGAAGCGCCACCCATGAATGCCTTCCTATACTTCACAGGCCGACATGTCTATTGATCTGAAATAATTTCTCTTAACATCAAAAGATGTAAGAAAAAATTCTGATAAAATCAATTTGGTTCCACCATGATGATGGGAGCTCATTTCCTTCCATTAAGATGCACCGTCCATAGTGGTGATTAATTGTAGCTGACAAGGAGACGTAAAATGAAATGATTGGCCCAGGATCCAGCTGTGTCTGCAAATGCGCTGCCAGGAGTTGTGCTCACAGAATAGGCAAAATTCCCTTCTCCTGGCCCAGGAGTGGGTGTGCAGGACAAGGGGCTCGAGGGAAAGGTAAGGGGAAGGAGCACACACTTAGAGACTCCTCAGAGCAGATCTCCATCCCTTGAGGTGGAGCGTGCAGTTTCCCTATCTGGGTGGGGACACTGCTAGGAATCACCTCCCTTCTCTAGCCCTTTAGGGAGAAGCCTAAGGCCATCCAGGCCTCCTAGAGTGTAATAATTGAGGTTAGAATTACAGCGTAGAGGCCTAAGGTGATTTCTTACTCTGCATTTGAAGTGTATTTGAGAAAGAAGGGCCAGAAGGGGTACAAAACCCCCCAGGAACAAGGCTTTTCCTACAAAAGGTAACACTTTGTCTTTTAAATGCAAATATGTCATTTTGATATGTAGTGAGATGCAATCCCTGTGATAACTTGTTCTGAGACAAGAACATTAATGAGTCTCTGATTCTAGGACCTATTGGTTAAACACTCTTTCTCTCTCTCTCTCTCTCTCTCTAAGCAGGCATTGTTTTGAATGCTGCTTTCATTTTAACTAGAATGTTAAGATCCAGCCAGCACACCAGAATATGGTGACAACCACACTGTCAAGATTGTTCCTTCCACCTGTCTAATGACATGGCTCATCCTCTACACTCTGGTAGATGCAAGCAAGTAAACTTGATTGCACCATGGCATTTTAAGCTTAAGAAATGTGAAGTGGGCTGGAGAGATGGCTTAGCAGTTAAGGCATTTGTCTGCAAAGTCTAAGGACCCTGGTTTGATTACTCGGTACCCATTTAAGCCAGATGTGTATGCATCTGGAGTTCCTTTGCAGTGACTAGAGGCCCTGGAGCACACATTCTCTTTATCTGCTTCTCTTTCTCCCTCTCAAAATAAATAAATAAATAAAAATATTTATAAAAGAAACGTGAAGTACTCCATACAGGTTTCCTCATGGACTTAAAGCAACTCTTTATGGAGTGAGAAATGGCTGTGTGCATGAGTGAACATCTGTGAGATAAATACATGTAATGGTTAGCACTACCAAAATATACTAAAAATTTACAAATACACATAAAACATTTTAGTGCCTAAAAATATGAGAAATGACAACTTTTTATTTATAGACCCCCCAACACTTAGGAGTGGTCAGATCCATATAAGCTACTGCGGATGACCTCTCTAAGCCTTTTGCTCCCAAGTTACTTTCCATTCACCAAAAAGACAGTCATTGAGATGATAAATAAACAAGATGTCTCACAGACAACCAACAAGATCACTGGACTGGGTTTGCATGTAACTTTCTATGCTGTCTTCCCTGTCAGACAGTTACGTCTTAGGAAGGTGTCTTTCCTTTAATTCTCTCTATTAAATAAGACTAGCTTTCTATTACATTAACAGTTATGCTTTAACAAAAAGAAAACATACTAAGCAAACGTCAAAACAGAAAAGTAGGTTAACAACTCTTACCTTACTAAGTTCTAGATAATTCTTGTTAACTCCAGTAACTGAAGACGCTGTCATTGTCTTACTGAGCAGGATAGGTTTATGTCCTCGGAATTTACAGGAAGGATAGGAAGACATCAGGGATCCTGTCTGTGACAGTTTCGACTGGAACAAATGATTGACCACAACATTTTCACTAGCTAGAAATAAATAAATGTAAGTGTCATTAAAATGATGAACTGAACATCAGGATTATTCTTCATGGAATACTTTAACCACACCAACCATCTTATGGAAGATGACCTGGGAATAGGAGAGTGAGAAGTCTACTTTTTCCTATGGCCCCATTTTATTTCCATCACTAATTCATCCCCTTGGAAGATTCTGGCCTTTATGAAACTTGGCTGGAATCCTGGTCCCACCTGAGCGCTTGGCTTCTAGCTTTCTAAAGAGTGGCACTTCGTGCTCTCCTGGTTAACAGCCCCAAATCTTACCAGCTCAGACCATATGGGCACTTGATCCAATCATGAAAAGTGATGGATTTTGGCAGCAATTTCCCATCACAGGAAAATAATCACCTAGGGAAACATTTCTCCAGTTTGAGCCTGTTTCTGAGTGATACTTACATACTTGTGGAGAAACTGCATCATTTGGGTGCATCTGTTTTGTACGTAAATGAAGGGCAAAAATCTCACCCCCCTTCTGACCCAGTTCAAAACTGCAAAGTTACAGGCAATGTGTTGTTTTTTCCCCCGACATTAGCCTACACAGATCTGATGGCCTGGGTACAGATTCCTTGCTTAGCTAGTCTAAGTGAAGCTGGGGCTTGAGTGAGTGAACTTTGGATTACAAATTGCAGTAGCATAGTGAAAATACTGTATATAGTGGTTAAAGAGCTTGTATTACTGACACCTATAAATAATTTTTGAGCCTAAGTGGAATTTTAAAAATAAAGTGACAATGACTGTTTCCACCCTGAAGATTATTGCCAAACTAAAATATGACATGATGAGCCTGAGTCACATAGGACCACGTTTAGCCCTTCAGGTGCTTAAAGCTGAACAGCAAAGTGATTTGATTTCTACCTTTCCATACATATTGTTCTGCTGCCCAGGGGCAAAACAGCACTGAAAATACCTACTATCAGTCTATCTTCTAGCTATTAGCTCATCTGTTGGCCTACATATCCATCCATCTATCACCTATCAATTTATCTATATGTTTGTCTATCTATCTATCTATCTATCAATCAATCAATCAATCATCTATCTATCTAACTGTTATCATCTCTGCCATGCCTTCAATATTAAAGCACAGCATGAATAAACAGACACGAAAGAAGAGAGCTGTCAGGGAAGGAGATGCAATGGTGGAAGGCACAATCATGAAATAACTGTGGTATTGGGATATAATTCTAAATTTCATGACAAATTTGTAAGTTTTAGTACATAGCTACATATCTAAATATTATCTACATGTATATCATAAGCATCTCAGTTCTGAACAGGCCTAAGATCAAACCACTATTGCAGTAGTAATGAACTTTGCCAACCTTAGGCCCTGGCATCCATCATTGCCACTCTCCTCTATGACACACCAAGCTTTCCTGAACAAACTTCTGATTTCTGAGCATGGAGGAAGAGCTTCTAAAAAGGATGTACTGGCCAGTGGTGGGGAATCTGACTAGCCATCTTTGGCAATTTTTGCACTGAAATAATGATACTATGAATTATGATTTACTGAATATAGAAAAAACCCACTTAATTAACAAAGGAAAATGAAAGTATTATAGTAGAGTTCTACTGTTGATGGGAAAATTGGGTTCCATGGTCATAAGAGAAAGTCCTGACTGAAGCCAGAATGATTAATCTATACAAAAGTAATGGGAGAAAATTTGATTGAATATACTGGAATATATAAAAATATAGTTTCAAAGTACTTTCTCAAGATTATTTCTCAATAACAAAGAACAAATAGCAATTCTAAACCAGTAGAAACAAGTGAAAGAAGAGAACAGCACAGCACCACTCACGTTTCAGAAAGCATTGCCCGTGAGTGTGACGCCATGCACACTCTCTGCACCTCTGTGGTGCTCCTGGCAAAAATGTATATACTGCTTCTAACATGCAGAGATATCTAGTAACTCCAAATTCACAGATATTGCCTTGATTTTTTTTTATTTTTTAATTTTTAATGAAAATGTGGAGAACTGTGCAAGAATAAAGATAATTAAAGAGTAAATTTCTCTGAATTTGGAGGTAACTACTAGAAAAGACACTGGGTACAGTGGCTAAAGTTTATATGGACTTTAATTAGGTTATCAGCACTGAATCAATGAGCCATATTCTGGTAAACTGCACTGAATGCACTGTCAACTCTTCCTCATGAAAACCTTCCATGGCACTGAGATATTCTAAGGTTTGTATGAATTTAGATTATTAGTATACACCGTAGTCTAGTAATCTGTGATGTAGGCACTTGTCAACTTTCTCATAAAAACGTCCTATGGCATCAAGATATTCTGCAGATTCAGATGCCACTAACATGACCATGTGTCTTGTATGATGAAACGTGACCACCTATGGTCTGAGAGCCAAGTACAGCCCATCACATGTGCTTGCAAACCCCTTTCTCTTAGAGGACAGCTGTGTTATGTTTGCACGGTCTGTAGCTGCTGCTACGTTACACCAGAAGAGGTGTAACTGCAGTAATGATGTTACAGCTTCCAGAACCTGGAACACTTAGTCCATTGCCCTTCACTGAAAACGTCTATCAGGTGCACATATCTCTAAGGACCTACTACATATCCTAGCCTTTGCTGAGAACAAAACATTAACCTGTGAGTTACTATGACCTGTTAGCAAGTTCAGACAAAAAAATGGTTTTAAAAGTTAGGAACTCATTTAGATAAGCTAAATTACAACATCACTCCAAATACTCTCACCTAAAATATATACATGTGTCCTATCTCCATAAAATATAAAGATTATGTAAAGGAAAATGTTGTGCCAATTTCTCAAACATACACTTCTTACAACTTAAGACTGAAAGAGGAGTACGATATATGTAAAAGTCCACAGAAGTGTAAACTAGAAGGAGAATATTCTAATGGTAATAAATAAGGTTGATACTTCAATTCTTTCTCTGTGCCTGATTGTGCTTCAGTCACATCTTCTTGGAGAATATCAGCTGACAGAGCTACAGTAACTGCACGCTGAGAGGTAGAAAGAATGACCTCCTGTGAAAAGTGAGTCTAAATTGTGCCATAGGCAGAACGCTTGAGTCAGAAGGGATTTGATGTCTTGACTCCCAACTCAAAGACACTAGCCACTTGGCTAGTTTGTGCCTCTTATTCTGGGAGAGACATGCTTTAACATTTTATATCCATGCTTAAGTAGTTGCTAGAAAAATGTGAATCACCCCAGAGATAGTATTAAGAGAATAATCATGAGAGAAGACAGAATTACATGCAGATGTACATGATAACAGTACATATCAATTTAGAATATAGTTTACATAGTATTCAATTATAGCCAATATATAAAGTATCAATGCTCACTAAGTAGAAGGCAATAAGTTTATATATGCATATATGTATGTAAAAATTGATCGGCTCTTTGTACTTAGTGAGCATTAATACTCATAATTGAAAGTGCATGAGGATAAGACACCACTGCTCCCCTGCTCCAGAGCCGCCTGAGCTGATAAAACTCAGCCTGGTAAAGCTGCATGACCTGGGGAGCCATGCTCACTCTCCTCAGTCTTCATGGAAAGTCACACCACTAGAGCAGTGAAGGTGTTTTGAAATCCTATCTGCTAACAGCTTAGTCAGATTATGGTTTCTGCGGGTCTCTTGAGCCAGTGCACAGTGTGGCAGCACCCTTTCCTTGTTACTCTGGGTGTCAGAATATAAATGACATTTCAAGTATCCTTGAGGAGGTAGTGCATTTCACAGGAAAATGCTCAGAATTCCAGAAATAAGGAATGCATGGCACTGTAATAAGTGTAGGGAGAAAAAAAAATCAGCTTACTTTTCATTACAAATAAAAGATTCTGTGAAAGGGAGTCTTTATTTTTTTCAACTGCTCCATCAATTTCATACATTACCTGCAATAAGAGAAAATAACATAATTACTAAGGAGTAATCATGACCACAAAAATAAATTCATTTAACATATAATATGATTCAGCTGGTGTTTTCAATTACTCATGACTGAAGCATCTTCATACTTCAGAGTTCACGTCACATCCAAGTTCCAAAGAATCACCTGCACGTTCTCACCTTAAACAAGGCCACCTCTGCAGCTCTGATGTTAGTCTCTCCTGACCCCCAAGGAGAAGAGTACACAGTAGTTAGTATGCTTTCTGAGCTTCGACTACATCCATGAACCACACCCTTCTCACTCCAACTCTCATAAAGTGCACTAAGCCAACCTGAAAGTCCCTGGCACTTTAGGATTGAAGGTTAATTTCAGTTTGGGAAATGCAGTCACTTCCGCATTCCCATGGCTTTGTTAGAACATTTAAGTCAGGTAATTTGACGTCCTTAAAAATGAAGAGAACAAGGGGAAACAATTAGCTCTGGATTATAACAGGAAAATGTTCTTCATCAGGGTTTAACAAATGACTCTAAGTGGCTTTCCTTTCTGGTTTCACTGGGGTTGGTCCACTTTGGGCCAGGAGACATAACATTTGAACAGAGAAGTAGTTTTGCTGCCTCTCCTGTCTGAGCTAAGCACGAACACCCAATGTGACAAGAGACAGACCAGCTGCACATTCATCAGAAGTCCTATGAGGGCTGGAAAGATGGCTTAATTGTTAAGGCACCTGTCTGAAAAGCCAAAGAACCCAGGTTCGATTCCCCAGGACCCATGTAAGGCACATGCACAAGGTGGCCCATAAATTTGGAGTTTGTTTGCAGAGGCTGAAGGCCCTGGCCTGCTCATTCTCTCTCTATCTGCCTCTTTTATTCTCTCTCTCTCTTTCTCTCATTCTCAAATCAATAAAGTGAATAAATAAATGGTTAATTAAAAAACATTTTTTAAAAAGTCTTATTAGTTCCAACATCTGCTCTTTGGAGGAACATCTGAGGCACAGCATTGTGCTCAGGGCATGGCCTTAATCAGTGAGTCCTTTGTCCGAAGAGGACCAGGAGGGAACCAGGGATGCAGATCACCACTGTCATCTCATCCCAAGATCACCCCTGGCAGAGACTCCTCGGGTGGGTGTGGATGGTTTAAGCCACTCTGCCGGCTAGTTTCAGAAAGGACAGACCGATGGCAGAAAGAGGGAACTGGACAGAGGAAACCCTGAGAGAGTGAGCTTGCGGTCTTCCAGAGGAGAGGCTGGCTGAGCTGTCCCTGTATGTCATGCTGCTCACCCGGCTTTTAAAGCAATGTCCAAAGTGCCTTCCTAGAAGTAAGTACTAAATGAGTGCTTATTTCTTGACATCCTAGGAGTTGAAATAGCACAGAAATATCCAGACATCCTAGAGATCCCCCAATGTCTCATGACTCTGGCTCTGAAGATGGATTGAAAGACAATGTCGAAGATTCAAGACTTTTAGATGAAATGAAATTGTGACCTGGTTATCCAGCTCATTGAATCCAATGTGATTCAATGTGAGCTCTGTATCTTACATATTAGATCGCCACTGTTAACCTCCGTATCCCCTCATCAGTATCAGGACATATTTTGTTTGACGTGATTGAGGAGTGGAATAGGTTGTTGCTGAGCCTCCAAAAGTACACTGGACCAGGACCACAGTGAAGAATTGTCCAGCCCCAAACACCTCTAGTGTTGAAGTGAGAAGCTGTGATACACAAGTTTAGCCTCTCTGTGCATCCGGCTTTACAAAAGCAGTTTGCACTGACACCATGGAATACAAGCAATGCATCTTCATTCTCCACTTTGGCAAGTCCTGTAAGTTCTTGTGTTCCATTGTTAATTGGTAAAGTGGCAGTGAAGACACTTTACCATAGTGTCCACAGTGTGATGTAATACACATAAAAATGACTTTCATACCAAAAAAGTAACAGAGACAAAGTCTTACTAGGTCGTTTCGTCACCTGACTGTGCCAGTGTCATACAGCTGTGACTCACTCCAATTCACTTGTGGAAAATGAATGGAGGCTGAGCTCACCGTGTCCTGACACAACCATACACGTTGGCGAGAACCAGGTACCATTATTGGAATCATTTCCAGCTTCTTCAAACGCCGTTCCTGAATGTTGCACTGAATATATTTCTAAAGGTTCTGTCTACACTCCTCGAATGGCTTCTTCTTCCTCCTTTCAGGTTTCTGGTTTGAACACTTGGAAGTACTCGTGCCCCAGACATTCACGCCAATAACCTACATCTCTAAAGGTTATGCTAGCCTCTCTCCTCTCTCCCAACTTGTAATTCCCCTGCAACTCTGAGATCACTGCCTCATGTTGCTTTGTTCAGACCCCAACGTGATCAAATACTTAGGGACAGCCACAGTAGGGGGCTGGGCAGAGGTATGCTTTCACTGCCCTGTGGCATAGTCATAACTCTAACAGAGGGACAGTCATTGTGTCCACTGCAATGCTAGTGTCTTTCGCTTCTGCCACCTTATGCTGAGATTTCAGGTCAACCCTTTTAGTCAAAAATGTCCCTGACTCATCACATGATGACACCACATTAGTGCACATTAGTGTAGCCCACTTAACTGTTAGAAATATTTTTACCTTTCTTCAAGCTTCCAGTAACATTCCTAGATTTACTCATTCTTATAAGTTCCAAGCTTCTTACTTTCAGAAAAAAAAATTGAAGACTGTTACTTGAAAATGTCTCTAATCGCTCAAATAGCTTTTTACTCACTCTGACTTCTGCACACGGTCAAAGGGGAAATCTGGTACACCAGGATCTCTTCCGTCTAGGACTGCTCCCTGCCATCTGCCAATGGCTACAGAATTCCTTCCATTTGTCCCTTCAATTCCCACCTTTTATAGTTACCATTGTTATTTTACTCACAAGTCCTTAGAAGGTAAAACAAACAGGCATATGCCTTCTATATTCTTGCCTGTTGAACTTCATGGCGGATGTGTGTCCTGACCTGTGAAATGCTTTTCCCCACATAGAACCCCTGCCCCTTGACACACATTCTTCATTGTGTGGCGTGCTGATTGGATTAGGCGTCCCTCATAAACTCACGTGTTCTGAATGCCAGGTTCCTAGCTATTGGAGATTTGGGAATTAACATCTCTTGGAGGCAGTGTATTATTGAAGGCAGGCTTATGGGTATTATAGCCAGGGGCCCCTTGCCAGTGTATGGCACACTCTCCTGTTCCTATTGTCCACTTGATGTTGGCCAGGAGGTGATGTCCACCCTCTGCTCATGCCATCGTGTTCCCCTGCCACCATGGAGCTTCCCCTCAAGTCTGTAAGCCAAAATAAACCTTTTTTTCCCCCACAAGCTGCTCTTGGTTGGGTGATTTCTGCCAGCAATGTGAGCCTGACTGCAGCAGTAATATGAAGGTGGACCGTGGGTTGCAGTGGCGACCCAGTGGAAATGCCGGGACTACGAAATGGCTGCCAAGGAGAGCTGCTGGCGCTGGATGAAGGTTTTTTCAGGGACTGTGAGTAGCCTAGCTGGAGGGGCGGAATTGGAACTCCAGAGACTTGTTGCTGGTTAGAATTATCAGACTTGGATATTTGTCACTGGCTAGAGTCGTTGGTCTTGGAGCTGCAGAGTTTGATGTTTGCCCTGTTTAAATCTTGTATTGGTCAAATATTTCTTTACTATACCCAAGCCATTTTTTGCAGTGTGAATGTTTATTCTATGCCATTATGGGTTTTTTATTGTTTATTTTTTGGTATTATGGTTCAGTTAAAAGATTTTGGATTATGGGGATTTTTTTTAAAAAATATTTCATATATTTATTTATTTGAAAGAGAGAGAAAGAGGCAGATAGAGAAAGAGAGAATGGGCACTCCAGGGCCTCCAGCCACTGCATATGAACTCCAGACACATGCATCCCCTTGTGCATCTGGCTTACGTGGGTCCTGGGTAATCGAACCAGGCTCCTTAGGCTTGGCAGGCAAATGCCTTAACCATTAAGCCATTTCCCCAGTCCGGATTTTGGGGATTTTTGAACATCACTGGGATTGATGAAAATTATGAGGACTATTAAAGTTGGATGAATGCATTGTATTTTATATAGTTATCAGTTTATGGGGGCAGGGGTGGAATGTGGTGGTTTGATTGAGGTGTCTCCCATAAACTCAGGTGTTCTGAATGCTAAGTTTCCAGCCGATGGACATTTGGGAATTAATGCCTCTTGGAGGCAGTGTATTGTTGGGGGTGGGCTTATGGGTATTATAGCCAGTTTCCTCTTGCCAGTGTTTGGCAACTTTCCTGTTCCTGTTGTCCACCTGATGTTGGCTAGGAATGATATCCACCCTCTGCTCATGCCATCATTTTCCCTGCCATCATGGAGCTTCCCCCTCAAGCCTGTAAGCCAAAATAAACCCTTTTCCCCACCAGCTGCTCTTGTTTGGGTGATTTCTACCAGCAATGCGAACCTGACTGCCACAGTATAGTTACAATTTACAATATTAGCCTATGTTATTAGCTGCGTGGGAAAATAGTGATTCAAAATGAAATACCAACACACACACACAAGTAGGCACACACACACACACACACACACACACACAACTGGACCTACTGGGTTTGTGGAAACATGCTCACCGTCTTGGTTGTTGCTGGCTCATGTCTTGATGTTCCTTCTGCACCATGTCCCTGAGTGTTGACTCTATAGAAACTAACCAAATGCCGTGTCCATCGGGCACATCCAATGGCTATTTGGTAAAACGGACAAGAAACTTTGGAACATTGTGATTGAGTATATAGTGCCAATGAGCAGTCACTTTTAAATTCATGATTATGACGATATGTCTCTCATTCTCACGAAATCATGAGGTCTAAGAATTTCTCATGCATAGTATCCTGGTTTACAGAGCTAGGCAGAAGAATGAAGATTCCACAGTATGGCTATAACTCACAGATTCTTAACAGAAGATTCCAACTGTCTAAGTTCCCTAGACAATTGTACTCAACACACACAGACACAAGGACAAGCATTCAAGAATAACTTGATATCCATAAGAACCATTTAGTGTTTTGCAAAGTTTATTTTATTGATGGTATATTTGTATAAAATAAACCACAGTAAGGTGAACTTACCTACTATTCTAACATGGAACGAACTCATGCAACCCTCAGAGTCCCCCCATGGGGTCTGTCCATGGGGTAAATCATGTTCTGAAGAGCCCTCTGACTTTAAAACCTCTCACTCTACTCTGAAGACACATATGACCCCAGTAACCAACAGGATTTGAGTTTACAGTACAAGAGAAATCTTAGTAATCTTAGGAATGGAAATGTCTTTGCATCTACAGAACTTCTGTTGTGTTTTTGTCAGGAAATACCTTGCATCTGTCTGTCAGTTTGGGGAGGACTATCACTACACTGATCATTATTAAATGGATGACCTACTATGCTGCCTTCTAGACCATGAATATGGTCTGCTTTCTTATGTATAGCTATGATCTTTTTCGTTAGCATTTTGTGGTTCTAGCATATACTATTGTTGCAGTTACCTTCTTGTTACTGGCACAAAGCACCCCCCCAAAAGCAGCTCATGGGTGTAAAGGGTTTATTTTGGCTTACAGACTCGAGTGTAAACTCCACGATGGCCAAAGAACATGTTATTACATGTGTCTTGTGTCTGTGTGTGTTGAGTACAATTGTCTAGGGAACTTAGACAGTTGGACTCTTCTGTTAAGAATTTGTGAGTTACAGCCATACTGTGGAATCCTCATTCTTACATATGAGGAGAGGCTGGATGTTACCTCCTGGCCAACATCAGGTGGGCAACAGAAGCAGGAGAGTGTGCCAAACACTGGCAAGGTGGAGTTGGCTCTAATACCCATAAGCCCACCCCCAACAACAGACCTCCTCCAGGAGGCTCCAATTCCAAAATCGCCATCAACTGTGGACCTAGCATGTAGAACATATGAGTTTATGGGGGACACCTGATTCAAATCACCAAAACGATTTACATGCTTTGTGAGATTTAGTTAGGCTTAAGTATTGTTCGTGAGCAATTGTAGATGTCATCATGTTTCATATCAATGTCCATTGCTAGTATATATGCATGAGTCATTCTTTCTTAAATTGTGTGCGTATGTGTGTTTCTATATGTGAGTATATGTATGTGAGTGCATATAGGCTGCAGTACGTGCATGAAGGTCAGAGGACAACCTCAAGTGTTGGTCTTCGCCTTGCAGCATTTCCTTCGCATTGCTGTGAAAAACACCCGACTAGAAGCAACTTATGGGAGGAAATGGCTTATTTCAGCTCACAGTCTCAAGCAGCAGCGTTATCACCACAGGCAGGGCATGTCGGTTCAGACATCATGTCTTGTAAAGAGGAAGGAGCAAATGGAAGTAAGCTATCTCTGAAAACCCAGTTGGCTGGACTGTGAAAGTCCCAAGGCCTGTCCCAGTGACACACTTCCTCTATCAAGAATCCACCTTGCAAAGGCCCCACAACTTCTCCAATTTGTCACCATTTGAGGACCAAGTATTCAAAACATCTGAGCCTGTGGGGGCATTTCATTCAAATCACCACACCTTTTGTTTTGAGGCTGGGTCTCTCTTGTCTTATGCATTCAAGGGTCGCTGGCCCATGAACTTTGGGATTTTCTTACCTCCATCTCCCTTCTCTCTGTAGGCACACGAAGATGACAGATGCTTGTATGATGCGTCTGGCTTTATGTGGATTCTAAGCAAGTGAATTCGGGCCATCAAGCTTGTAACCATCTTCCCAGCCCCTGAGTTTTTTTTTTTTGTTGTTGTTGTTGTTGTTGTTTGTTTTCATATGATATCTTTGACTCTATTGAAGTCATTTATCATGTCCATGGTTTTCTTCCTCTTTAGTGGAATTCTTGGAATTATACACTGATGTTTACATCTTGAATAAGCAGCATGGGTTTATTGCTTTCTTTCCAATCTGTCTTTAATTTCCTTTCTTGCTTCATTAGACTTGCTACAACTTCCAATGCTATGCTGATAGAGAGATGAGGGCCAACAACTGTGCCTTTTCAGCCTTAGTAGTAAAGCATTCAGTCTTCACCATCCCTGCACCAGCGCAGGCCTGCCGGGTCCTGTGCTCTCCTCCAGGACTATCTTTCATTGCATGTGTGTCACCGGTGAATGCTGAGATTTATGCCATGACTTCTCTGTAACCACCTATATGATGTCATGACGTGCCTCCTTTGTGTCTTAATATGATGGGCTGCTTTGAATGATTTTCAAGGATTTAAAAATACTGACAGTCCTGAACCAAATAAACAGTTGTTTTGACATATTACTGAATTCTGGTTGGTAATATCTTTCAAATGTCTTTGAACCTGTAATCATGAGACTTACCTCTAGTTCTCTGTGTGTGTGTGTTTTGCATGTGTGCGTGTGTGTGTGTGTGTGTGTATGTGTGCCTGCCTGTGTATTTACAACATTTCTCTGGGCTTGGTATCATGTTAATACTAGCTTTAGAAAACAAATTTGGAAATGTTCTATCTTCTATTTTCTTCATAAGACTGTAAAGTTGGTGTTAATTTTCCTTTAAACATTCAGTAGAATTCTCCAGTTAAGCCATCTGGTAGAGGGAATTTTCTTTTTTGGGGGAGATTTAAAATTTCAAATTCCTTTCCTTGGTAGGTCTATTGAAATGATGTGTTTCACAGTGGGTGAAGTGAGGTGGCTGTGCTTTTTGAATGCCTGGTCCATCTTATGTGAGACGTGAAGGTCATATGTGAGGGTTATCTGCGGTGCTCCCTGTGGATCTTTTCTATGCGGGCAGGCTCTACAGATACAGCCCGTTTTATTCCTGAAATTGGATGCTTATGTCTTTTCTCTTTGTTCCTTTGTCACTCTCACAGGAGATTTATCACTTTTATCAATACTTTCAAGCCAGAGATGGTGGCTCACCCCTTACTTAGGAAGGCTGCCATAGGAGGATTGCCATGAATTTGAGACAAGCCTGAGCTACAGAGTGAGTTCCAGGTCAGCCTGGGTTAATGTGAGAAAACGCCTCAGTTTTTTTTCTTTCAAAGAACCAGCTTTGCTTCATTGATTTTAATGATTTTCTCCCACCTCTGTTTCTTCCTTTGACACGACAATCCATTTGCTACTTTTGGGTTGATGTTTCTACTTCATTCTGGAATGCAAACTGGTTTAAGGATTTATTCCCTAACTTGCATATTTGGTGTTATCAACATCCCTTTGATGGGATTTAACTATGTTAAGCACGCTTGACTTTCTGTCTTTCAAAATTCTCTCACTATTTTTCTTTCTTCTTGCAAATTTGTCTCCACAAATCCCATATTTAGAAGAGCACTACTTGTGTTTTGGGGAACTTTCCTCTCATTCTCCACGTGTTGGTTTCCGTCATGATAGGTAAACCTCTTCCCCGGCACCATGGTGCTTTGGGGTTTGTTTGCATTTGTTCGGCTGGATTGTCTAGCACTTGGTCTGTCCTCAGGCATATTCCACAGGTCCTTTCAGTATGGGATTTCTGCTTCTGGTGGCCTAAATGTTTCATGAATCCTGAGCAGGTCCTACTAGTTCCTGGTGTTCAGATCCTCTGTCTTTGCTCGTGCCTGTAAAGTAGTTCTCAGTCATTGAGAAGAGTGTTGACATTTCCAATTAACCTTTTGTGTTACCTGACTTCCTGTGAACCTCCAGCAGGGAGCTAGGGTACAGGTTCTCTGTCTCCCCAGAGAAGCAGCTGTTTAGTTCCCTGTCCATCCTTTCAACAGCAGGGAGCACAGATAGGAGCCTGGCCCTGCCCCAAACCCTCACTGTGTCCTATGCAGACCTGGAAGTCAGGCAACCACCACTTGGCTCCCCTGACATGCCACAGTGGGGAAGAAGTAGGGACAAATTTCCAGTTCAGGACTAAGGAGATGGCTTAGCATTCAAGAACACTCTCTCTTTAAGCACGAAGACCTGGAAGGGCCCGAGGCTGCTTGAATTTGATTCCTCCAGAGCTTATTAAAAACTTGGCCAGGCGTGGTCACACACTTCTATAACCCTAGCCCATGGCAGGTCCCAGACTCGAGAATCACTGAGGTTCAACTTTTGAAACACCAGCCCCAGGTTAGAGAATCACTGGGGCTCACTAACTGAACATGGCAGCTCTAGGTTGAGGAAATACATGGAAGGACACCCAAAGTTCTCTTCTGACTACTGCATGAATATGCACAGTGCACACCTCTGCACCCATATGTGCATATACCACATATAACACACCATACCATACATAACACATCACACCACATATATGTACACACACATCCCTCATACACTAAAAATTCAGAAACTTAGAAAATGATGAAATATAAAATAAACTAGGGATGGAGAGATGCTTAGCAGTTAAAGTGGTTGCCTGCAGCCAAAGGACCCAGGTTTGATTCCCCAGGTCCCATGTAAACCAAATGCACAAGGTGGTGCATGCATATGGAGTTTGTTTGCAGCAGCTGAAGGCCCTGGTGTGCCCATTCTCTCTCTCCCTCTCTCCCTTTGCCTCTCTCTCAAATAAAATTTAAATAAAAATAAAAATATTTTAAAATAAACTAAAATATACAATAAACTATGTATTTAAAATTTGTGTACACTAAAATAAAACTGTAATTGTAATAGGTATAACCAAAAGATTTGTGTTTGCTTTATAAAATGTATAGCAAATGAGATGGTCTTAATTAAGCAAATTAAAGCATTGGCAATAGTCCACCTGTCTTATTTTTGTCTCAAATATATTGAATAAGTCTGAGTTTCCCAGAACCATAATATCAGTTATCTATTAGTGCACACACAGTGAAGAACTGACTCACATTAATTATGAAGCTCAGATCTGCCACATGTACTCTGGAGACCAAGGAAGGCCAGGTGGCAGGTGTGAGTGTGTAACGGCTGACGTGTGGGCTCCAGTTGAGGGCTGAGGGCCTGAGAATGAGGCATGAGGGGCAAGAGAGGATCTCGTTCCAGCACAGAAGTCAGTGAATTCAACTTTCTCCACCTTTCTGCTCTATTTGGGCTCTAAGGGATCAGATAAGTCAAAGATTTATATAAACCCACCCTCAGTGCAGAATTATTTGCCTTGAAGAGCCCACAAGTTCAAACCCTAACCTCTTCCAGAAGCACTCAGGCCTTTTCTGGCCTCCTTCCCATCAATGCTTGAGAAGGACCCTGGAGTGATCTCCCCAAGGCTGCAACCCTGGATTCCCCCACCCCACCCCAAAGAGTAGTACCAATTGGTTTCATCAGGGGACTCTCAGGTACAACTGATGAAAACACTGGCACCCAAACAGAACAGAAGTCCTTACCAGGGAGAGTCACCAAGGTGTCAGCTGTCTGTGGGCAACCAACGTGTGATGGCTGCAAGTTTGTGTGTCAACAAAACAGAAAGAACAGACCACAGGGGACCATGCAGACCTTGGAACTAGGCCACTGTGTCCCAGGCAATGGAGAGAAAAGGTGGCAATCAGGCCCAAGCAAACAGGCAGATTCTATGAAGCTGGAAATCTGTCCTGCCCGTCAATGTAGCCTGGGGTCTGATTTGAGGGGAACAGAAAGCTGTCTGCCCTCGCCATGGTGGCTCCTGCTGGGTGGCAGGAGCAGCAGACAGCGGGTCTTCTGGGGGCCTTTGGGCAGCTTCTCTGCTCAGGCCTATATTCCTCTTTCTGTTGCCAATTTACTATTTGGGTGACAAAATGAAAATGACACAGAAGAGGCAAAAACTAGTGGCCAGGCTAATGCCTTTGCTTTTCCTATTGTCCTTAGATAGCAGGTCCCCAAGCCTTGCTTACATCTCCTCTAAGATGGAAAGAGGAACTCATGGTGTGTGAGGCCGACCTTGCATGGGTGTGATTAGAGAAATGCATGTGCACACTGCCCAGAACAAGTCTTTAGTGACACAGTCATAGACTCAAATATTTCCTTTGGAATTGATTCTGTTCAATAAAATGACTCGGAAGGAAGCATAGCGTCTTGCTTGTGCTTTGGAAGCGAGTAGTGAGCAATATTCGGACTGCTTGTGTGCGGATGCCAGGCCCAGGCCCAGGGTGTGACAACAAGCAGGGATCAATGACAGCAAGCTGCATTTCTGGACACACTACAACATGCCTGCATTGCAGTAAGTACAATTAAAAGATAAATTACGTCAGCTATCTATGACAATAGGATGGTGTGTGGCTCTTCCATGGCTATGAACCACTGGGATGCAGCTTCCTGGCTACCCAAAGAAGAGAAATGTTACAAAATGCTGAAGCAAAATACTTTTCTCCTGATGGCTGCCAAGCTCTGGCTTGGCTCATCACCAAGGAAAGCTGAATACAAAAGGACAGAGAGCCCCAGGAAAAGCTGAAAAGCCAGAGAAGTTGGTTGCCTCCACTTCCCTTGGTAGAGAAGGGCACGGTCAGCCAGTCTGGAGCAGCAAGCTTTTCAGACATAGCCCCCGCTGCTCCCATGGCCCTGCCCCTGTGGGAGTGAGGAAGGTGAAAGGATGCGGGACACCTAGCTGTGTGGGTCTACAATGTAGCTGCCGCATTCAGTGTTTTCTAAAAGGGTGCTGGGCTGGGGAGATGGTTCATCAGGTTAGACTACATTTGCCTCATGGGGACTGAGGTCAATCTCCAGCATCCACAATGGCAACAAAAAACAGCAGGCATGGCCATTCATGCTGTGAACCCAGTGCTCAATGATCCCAGGGGCTCCCTGGTCAGCCAGTCTTACCAAAACAAACAAGCAAACAAACAAACATGGAGCTCCAGGCTCAGTGAGTGGCTGTGCATCAGGAAGATAAGGAGAAACACAATGTCCTCCTCTGGCCTTCACATATGCATACATATGTATATATGCCACAGGTACATTCACATAACAAACACACGCACATAGGCTTCCTCGTAGGACAATAGCCTCATTTACATTTATTCATGTAAAGGCAATTTTTTTTATACTTATTCAAACTCCTTCACTCACCACTGTACAAGGCAGGCCAGGAAGCTACACTTGCCACTTTCTCCCCAGTTTTTTCTGATTAACAGTGAAGATGGAGAGCCACATGGAGAAATGAAACAAGTTAAGGTGTTATTGTCAGAGTGATGGGCCATGGGTTAGCAAGGGAGGGTTCCACAGTCAGCCTGCATGTAGCTCCTGGGCTGAGGTAGGATAAGCAAATGTGAGGCACACAGTCAGCCTCCATGCACCCAAGTTGTGGTAACAGTACCAACTTGATCTTCAGTGATGTCAAAGGAAGGGACACATGAGTGAGAGGTGAAGGTGATGTGAACTAGATCAGGACAAGGAGTGGGGTGTCTGGGTTTGAGAGCTGCCTATATTTGATAATTACAGGTGAAGAATTCCCTAACCCCCAATCTTTCATACTTCAAAACAAAGCAAAGCAAACCAAAATCACACACACACACACACACACACACACACACACACACAACAAACATTCATGCACATACTTTTATATGCAGCTCCTAAGTTTGGAGCATAAACATAATTTTCAAGTTTCATATTTGTAGATATTTTTGATTTTGCATTTCTGAATTAGGGTTTCTCAATCAGCAAGTTCTATGGAAGTATCTCAAAATCAGAGAAAATGTAAAATTTGAAACCCTTCTGTTCACACATATTGAATAAGGGATGTTCAACCTGCACTTGGGTTTCTGGCCATAAATTCTTAGTGTAATATGTATAGAAGCTAATTTTATTTATCCATTTACTTTTTTTGTATGGTTGGAAGACAGTGCGAAAAAAATTCTGAGGTAGTAGTGAATCTTGGGCTGGTCTTTAGCCCTTAGGACAGGTGGTTGGATCCCAGATTTGGTAATTACCTGGAACTGAACCATTGTTGCCTACCAGCTCCAAACCCTGAGCACACAGACATTTGCTGAGCAGAAGTGCAGTCACACGTCCTTCCCACTTACAATCCCTTCCTGCATTGTATTATTTATGAGATGAAAAATACTCTTGGAGATAAAGTGGATTAACTGACAAGAATTATAAAAAACTTTTGAGATATACTTGTGAATTCAGTATGTCATATCAGAATGTATGTGAAGATTGATTTTTTTTGAAGGTACTCAACAGTGAACACTGCAAGCTTTAAATTTGGCCAACCAGGCCAAATGAGCCAACAGGTGCAATAGTGGCATGTCTGTTATGGGGAAAACCAACTGCTCTCTAATTGGAGTGGAGGCCCGCTCCATGGGAGGGAACACATCCCTGATACTGAAAACGTATGACAGGGGTAGTCATGAGCCTTAAAGGTGTAATGTCTGCTGGTGACTCACTAAATGTATATACTATGCTCACCAAACTGCCCAGTAAGCATTTCTCTTAATGACCACACCCATGTAGTAATGCTATTCTCACTTTTGGTTAGAGAAGCTTCTCTTTTCAGATGGTGGTGACCTTGGGATGACTCAGAAGGCACCATTGTGCTGAGAAGAAGGGACAGAGGAGTGCTCAGCACTGAAACATCTCAAACCTACCTTCCAAGGCTTAGAGTCCATTGCGAAAGAGGGTGTGGAAAGAATGGAAGAGCCAAAGGAAGAGCAGGACTCCTTACAACATGCTCCCCAGACACAAAATGGCCTGGATATCCATGATCTCACAGTGCCTGACACTACCTACATAAGACCATCATAATAGGAGGAAAAGATCATGACATCAAA
The DNA here is from genome assembly GCA_036365145.1 of Orientallactaga sibirica. Classification (NCBI taxonomy): domain Eukaryota; kingdom Metazoa; phylum Chordata; class Mammalia; order Rodentia; family Dipodidae; genus Orientallactaga; species Orientallactaga sibirica. The sequence goes on along the minus strand of JAEOAD010000041.1, from coordinate 15,607,149 downwards.
CCAAAAAGAGAGACTGAATGAGAGGAGGAGGGGATATGATGGAGAGTGAAGTTTTAAAGGGAAAAGTGGGGGCTGGAGGGATGGCTTAGCGGTTAAGGCGTTTGCCTGCAAAACCAAAGGACCCAGGTTCAATTCCCCAGGACCCACGTTAGCCAGATGCACAAGGGGGCACATGTGTCTGGAGTTTGTTTGCAGAGGCTGAAGGCCCTGGTGCTCCCATCCCCTCTCTCTCTCTCTCTTTCTCTGTCAAATAAATAAATAAATAAATAAAAATAAACTATAAAAAAATTTTAAAAATAATAAAGGGAAAAGTGGGGGGAGGGAAATAACATGGGATATTGTCTACAATTAAAGAAGTTGTCAATAAAAAAATTGGAAAAAAAAGATTGATTTTTTTCAAAATAAATAGCTAATCAATGTCAGGAAATACAAATGTGTCTAATTCTTTTTCACATCTGGTTTAAGCTTTATTTATTTATTTTTATTTTTGGTGAGAGAGACAGACAGAGAGAGGGAGAAGGAGACATATAGAGAATGGGCGCTCCAGCAGTCTCTCAGCTGCTGTGAACGAAATCCAGATGTGTGCGCCCCCTTGTGGGCAAGTATGGCATTGTACCCTTACGTCACTTTGCATCTGGCTAAACGTGGGACCTGGAGATTGGAACCGGGTTCTTAGGCTTAGCAGGCAGGTGCCTTAACCGCTAAGCCATCTCTCCAGCCCTGGTTTCAGCTTTTTACCCACGGTTTGTGCAGTGTCTCCATCCCTTCTGTGCTGGTGAATTTTCTGTACATATCACCAGTCATAAGCAGAGGTGCGGTGTGAAATGTCTCCCACAGGCTCATGTATTTGAACACTTGGTTCACACACAGCTGGAGATTGCAGAACCTGGTTAGAGGATGTGGACCACTAAGATGTCCTTTAAAGCACACAGCCCAGTCCCACTTCTTGTCCTCGCTCTGCTTCTTGGTCCCCCAGATGAGAGCCAGTCCCTACCGCTACTACTAGGAACCATTCATAGTGCTTTGTTTTCCTCACCATGGCGGACTGTACCCCTCAAAACTTGAAGCAAAATAAAACCTCCTCCCTTAGGGTTTTCTTTCCCTTTAATCAGGGTTTGGTCACAGCAAGGAGAAGAGGAACGAATGTGAGAGGCTCTACAAAGACCTTTCCCATGAAGGGGACCTTCCCGATCATTTTAACTCTCCCTTCTGGTTCAGAGCCCCTCACAAACATTGCTTAACAAGAAACGGATCAGGAAGACGTAGTGTCGTAGTAGAGATAGTAACATAGACTCCTAGTAAGAGTCTATCTGGACACCTAGAAATCGGGATCTTAAATTTTACATGGCTAAATTCATAAATTGGCCTCATTTGTTCCTTTTAAGGTAAAACACACTAAACTCTCAGCATTTTGGGAAATCTAGAGCTTTATATTTATAATTCTGTCCAGCCATAAAAGAAGATATGATACACTCACGAAGGAAGAACAACCACAGACTGCATTTTCTCTTTTCAGCAGACTTGGAAATGAAGTGTTAATGACACCTTCCATGACAACCTGTCTGCCATGACAACCTGCAAGAGGTGAAACGAGTGTAGGAATAGACAACAAGGATTGGTAAAGCAAGTTTTCATTTTTAAAACATCTGCCAGGAGGCGCACAAACACAAATTGTACATTAAGTTATTTCTGTGTGGGTCAAAACACCTTCATCCAACAACCTTTAATAGCATCTGATTGTCTTACATTCGGTAGCTGTGTCTGGGGAGAGAGAAGAGGGAGAAAGAACTGGGAGCTGCCAATTGATTAGCGTGACTGATTTGAGCTCTGATTGGCAGGCTTATCCCCAGAGTTCCTGAGCACACCGCGTCTCCTTCAAGCCTCTGAGGATGAAGGCTGGGGACAGGGCCAAGCTGGGAAGCTGAGCCAGCCAGGAAGTTCTTTGTACACTGCCTGTATTAACATGGTGGGGCACAGAAGCTGACTTTAATCAGGGTGCCACAGGAATATACTAGAATCATCTATGAATGAAGATTTTCAGTGATTTGGATAGCAGCAGAATTCTAAACAACAGATGATTTTCAAACAGCTTATTAAATGACTCAATATATCCATTCAGAGAAGAAGAAAAAGAAACAAAGTATTTTATACACAGGTCCCAAATCAGTAATGGCACAGTGATTCCCATATCATCGCCATCAGCAATGTGTTAGTAATAGGATTCCAGTAAAGGCCTCTGGAAATCTTAGCAGTGAACAGCAACGCGCTCGCTCTCCGTGTCTGGGATGACAAATGTGTCTGTGGGGAACACTGTAGGGATGGAGAAGATTCTTCATGCACATAGACACAATCCACCTACAGAAAGCACATCTGCAAGTTTATTGGACCAAGGGGTATAAACTTGTATCTAATTGTAAAATTATAATGCAAAGTATGTATATAAATTGTGGTGAAAGTTGTAAATTTCCTAAGAGATAGAATATTGAAAAGATCTTTAAAAAATGTGCAGGATAATCTTACACACCTGCATGATCACTTAAAATACTTGTCATAAAACTAAATGGCAAAGAGTCTAATTGTTTTACAAAGTTCTTTTTAATCAAGGTAAAACTACTTATCACAAAACAACCTGTCTCTTCAATGAAAAAGAAAATGTCACATTAGCATAAATTAAATATTCATGTGCATGTTTTCCTTTCCGTAAAGTTTCATAGCTTCCATAGATGGGAAAATGCTCCATTTTCTGCACTTATCTTGCACAAGGCTGTGAAATGTGGTAGGAAAAGCAGGAAGATGTCATGATGTTACTGGAGTGGTTACAGCTGTCCCCGTGCTAATCACATGGTGATACACACAAGTCAAATATTCTAACATGAGTTATTAAACAGTTCTCTCTGTAATATGAGCACACCCATAAGAAATAATAATTTTTGGCAAACAAAACAAGGATTTTTTTTGTTTTGTTTTTGTTTTTCAAGGCAGGGTCTCGCTGTAGCCCAGGCTGACCTGGAATTCACTATGTAGTCTCAGGATAGAACTCTCAGCAATCCTCCTAACTCTGCCTCCCGAGTGCTGGGATTAAAGGTGTGCACCACCATGCCCGCCTTAAGGATTTTTTTCTACCACTTAATTTAAGTCATTGGCCCAACAGTATTCTCATCTGAAACCATGACGAGCTGATTAAATGACCCCTAAGATTTTCATATTTATTTTCATGTTGTGTTTGTACATGTATTCACATGTGGGTGGGTGCACGTGTGTGTGTGTGTGTGTGCATGTATGTGGAGGCCAGTGGTAAGGTGTCTTCCTCAGTTGCTCTCCACCTTATTTATTTATTTATTTATTTATTTATTTATTTATTTATTTATCTATCTATCTATCTATCTGAGAGAGAGAGGGAGAATGGGCAGGCCACGACCTCCAGCACTGCAAATGAACTCCAGATGCATGCACCACCTTGTGCATCTGGCTTACGTGGTTCTTGGGGAGTCAAATGTAGGTCCTTTGGCTTTGCAGGCAAACACCATAACCACTAAGCCGCCCCATCCACCTTAGTTTTTAAGACAGGGTCTCTCACTGAACTTGGAGCTCACCAACTTGGTTAGAATATCTAGCCAGTAAGACCCCAGAGAACCTCTTACGTTTGCTTCTCCAGTGCTTGGATTACTGACACATGCTCCTGTGGCTACCATGCTCAGCTTTCGTGTGGGTGCTGGGCATCTGAACTCAGCCCCCAGACATGTATGGAAAACACTTCACCTAATGAACCATTTCCCCAGCCCCTGAAATATCGTTTTTAATTTCACTGATAGATTAGCTAAAACTTTGCTCAATACTATAGCCTTCCTAGACGGCAGACATTCAACTACTGTTGAGGAGCTGTGACTCACATATTTGAAGCAATATGCAAAAACATTAACTCTTCCATGAACGGATAGCTTACTCCTTAGCCTTCAGAAGAAGTGAGACTCATAATTACATTTTCCTTAACTGTAAATGTCATGGATGTATAATTGAGTGCCATTATCCTTAAAGTCACATAGCTGTAGAGACAAAACTTGAAACCAGCCCAGGTGTGCCCAGTGCTCTAACTTCCCACCGAATCATGCAGATTCCACAGAGCACAGACAAGAAAACTTTAAGCCTGTTGTTACACTAGAAAAATGGAGTCTCCAGATGGGACCAGCCAGGCTGATGTGGGGTTTTGCACTTCCCTCTACCAGATCAGTGAAAGAGAACTTTCTATGGAAGTAAGCCATTGAATTTGTGGTCTTCTGTGGTGGCAGCCCTGGTACTTCCTCTGTAACTGTACCAGCCTTGAACAATCACAAGGATGCAGTAAAAATGCTTCAGAAGGCCTGTGTAGTTTTCAGACATCACGACTGAGCAGGTAGGGAAAGATGGGATAAGTATGAACTTGGGCAGGAAACTCGTCCTTGGAAAGATGGGACAATATCTGGAAGTACATACTTCAGGTGAGGACAACAGCATGAGAAAAGCAAGGAATTATATGGAGACGTCAAGCGTTGTGGAATTCTAAAGTTACAAGTAAAATGACTCACTCTTTTTCCTTGTAAAATGGAGGGTACCAGGGAATGTTTTTATTAGTTCCCCCAGGCAGTTGTAACCAACAGCCACAAACTAGGTTCTCAAAACCAGAGAAATATAATCTCACATGATTCTCATGATGGAAGGTAGGCAGAGCTCTAGGGTCTTATGGGCCACCCTCCTCAGAGCTACTGAGAGGGTCCTTCCTGCCCATGCACTTGCAGTGGCCACAGCGCACAGGCTCCTCGCCCGCAGTACTCTGGACAGCTCTTGGACTCCGAGGGTCACTTGGACAGCTCCATTTCTCTTTCAGCTCGTTTGCACATTCCCAGCCTTCCTACACAATCCTGGACAATCATCTCACTTTAGAACGTTTACTCATACACATGACGGCTCCTGTGCTAAATAAACAAGGTCCTGTGCATGAGTACTGTATACATGTGAGGGGCGTAGTTTAACCCTTCACAATGCTCGAGAGTTTGGGAGGAGGTGGGATTGAGACACAGATGCGCTTAGAATGACAGTGCCAACCCCACATTTGTAATCCAGTCAGGCTTATCACAGTGGGATGATAATTTGAAATCCAAACGGAATTGTTACATACAAAAAAAATTATATCAACTTACACACAACAAACAAGAATAATATAGATATATACCATATATTTCATATGAGGGAATTTGGGCTTTAGTTTGCATGAATTCAATCATCTTTGTGCTTCGGATCCCTTTACCACTTCCTACCCCATTCACTTTCCCACATTAAAGTTTAGAAGCTTTAAATTACCATTTCCTACAGGACTTGGTTTAGAATCATCTTAATGGAAATTCAACTCTCATAAGAGCCCATATTGTGTTGAGGTATAATTATTTTTTCCTTCAAGATTCTTAATTTTAATAGCCTTGGACATACTTGTGGGTTTAATGCTTATCTGTCATTTAAGTCAGCAGGTTAAGAGCACCCTCCAGGACAGGTAATTCTATATATGATTTAAAATTTGCTAAAACAAATAATCAAGCAAAACACAACTCCCAAGTCCCACATGCCTTTTTAACTTCAAATCCAAGCTCATTAATGAGACCTTGTTAATATTTCATGCACAGCCTCTTCCCATTTCCTTGAAAACATTTCTGTAATGGAGACTGGAAATTACTCCATGCTCCTATGAGTAATGAAAAATTCACACGTGTTTAGGAAAGATCCTCAGCTCTAATTCAAATAATGGTGCTTAAACATTTCTAAGGGGACCTCTGTTCTTCTGGTTCAAATGAGCTCCAGAATCGGGGGCTCCTCACCACAGCTCCCAGCTTAGGCAAGTCTACCCAGAGCCAGTGTTGAGAGTGCTATGCCAGTATCACTATCACCCTAGACACCAACACAGGTTCAATGAGAATGCCCTTCTGAAGGGATATTCCAAACCAGGGAAGTCACCAGGTAGGCATGCACAGAGGTCTTCAAGAGCATAAGGGGCAGTGAGCTCCCCAGGGAACACTCCTGCGTCTGTGATCAGTCAGTACTGCTTTGGGGGTCTGGAACTGACACTATAACTTGCTTTGAAATCATTGAAGAAGGAAGTTGGGATTTTTATTGGCATTGCATTGAATCTATAAAGTGCTTTTGGTAAGATTGCCATTTTCACAATGTTATTTTACCAATCCAGGAGCATGGGAGGTCTTTCCATTTTTGTAGGACCTCCTCGATTTCTTTTTTGAGAGTTTTTATGTTTTCATTGTATAGGTCTTTCACTTCCTTAGTTAATGTTATCCCAAGGTATTTTATTTTCTTTGTTGCAATTGAAAATGGGACGATGTTAGTTATTTCTTTTTCTGTCCCTTTGTCCTTTGCATACAGAAAGGCTACTGATTTCTGTGCATTGATTTTGTATCCTGCTACTTTGCTGAAGGCGCTAATCACCTTTAAGAGTTTTGAGATGGAAGTTCTTGGGTCACTTATGTATAGAATCATGTCATCTGCAAATAGGGCTAACTTAACTTCTTCCTTTCCAATTTGTATCCCTTTCATTTCTTTCTCCTGTTTTATTGCTTGAGCTAATACTTCTAGCACTATGTTGAAGAACAGAGGTGAGAGTGGAAACCCCTGCCTTGTTCCTGACCTCAATGGGAATTCCTTCAGTCTCTCCCCATTAAGAATTACTTGGGCTTTAGGTGCTTTATATATAGCCTTTATTATGTTGAGATATGGCCCGTCTATGCCTATTCTCTCCAATGTTTTGATCATGAAGTGATGTTGTAAAACTATCTCAAAATTCATATGGAAAGGCAGAAGGCCTCAGATATCCAAGCTCATCCTCAGCAAAAGAAACACCTCTGGAGGCATCACCATACCTAATCTAAAGCTATACTACAAAGCCATTGTAATAAAAACAACATGGTACTGGCATAAAAACAGGAATATAGACCAATGGAACAGAATTGAAGACCCAGACTTTGGGTCAAGTAATTACAGCTACTTGATATTTGACAAAGGCCCTACCAATGCAGAATGGAGAAAAGACAGCATCTTCAACAAATGGTGCTGGACAAACTGGACAACCTTATGTAGGAAAATGAAACTCGACCCACACATCTCTCCATGCACAAAAATTAAGTCCAAATGGGTCAAAGACCTTAATATAAAACCAGAAACTCTGCTACTACTGGAAGAAAAAATAGGAGGAACCTTCTGCGATATAGGAGTGGGAAAAGATTTCCTGAACAAAACCCCAACAGCTCAGGAAATTAAACAATCACTCAACCATTGGGATCTCATGAAGCTGAAAAGCTTTTTCACTGACAAAAATACTATAACTAAAGCCAGCAGATTACCCACAGAATGGGAGAAAATTTTCACCAGCTATACAACTGACAGAGGCCTAATTTCAGAATCTATAAAGAACTCTAAAACCTAAACAATAAATCACCAAACAACCCACTCACAAAGTGGGGCAGAGAACTGCACAGGGAGTTCTCAGAGGAAGAAATACAAATAGCAAACGCACACTTAAGAAAATGTTCAACATCCCTAATCATCAGGGAACATTAAAAAAAAACAATGAAAACAAATGCTGGCGAGGCTGTGGAGAAATAGGAACAAGTTTTCATTGCTGGTGGGAATGTAAAATGGCTCAACCATTATGGAAAGCTATATGGAGACTCCTGCAAAGGATGACCATAGACCTACCAATGGATCCAGTTATTCCCTTATTGGGCATTTACCCTAAAGGCTCCAAGCCTCAGATCAGAGACATTTGCTCAACCATGTTTATAGCTGCTCAATTCATAATAGCAAAGAGCTGGAATCAACCCAGGTGTCCATCACTAGATGAATGGATAACAAAGATGTGGTATATCTATACTATGGAATTCTATGTAGCAGTAAGGAAAGGTGAAATAAGGAAATTTGAAAAAAAAATGGTCAAACATGGAACAGATCATCCTCAGTGAGCTCACCCAAGCACAAAAAGATAATCGTCGCATAGTCTTGTTTATCTGTCGCTCCTAACCTGAATCCATGTGACATGCAGCCAAACCTAATAAACACTCTGAGGACCAGACAAGGGGGAGGGTGGGATGGGGGGAAGGTAAGGGTGGGAGGGAACGAGAGGGTGGGAGGAAGGACAAGGGGGGGATACAAATTGGGACCCAAAAGGAAAAGATACTATAAAACCCTTTACTCTGAACAACAGGCTAAAACATTGATCCTTCAGCAGGCCCGCAGAGGGAATACCCGAACCACAGGAACCTGGAGAGAGCATCATGAAGGCCAACCTTAATCTTGTCCTGCTTCTCTTTCTCTTTTCTCTCTCCCTCTCTCTCCCTCTCTTCTCTATACTCACTTTCTCTTTTATATTATCTATCTTTTTCTTCCCTCACCTTCCTAGGTGCAGACCTATAACACCCAGTCCCAGCACGGGGTTAACTTCCACATGAGCTGTTGATCTGAAATACCTATAAGGTTTCCCACAAAAGACAGACTTCAGTCAGAGTACTTGGTGACCCACCAAAGGTTAATGGTAAGACCCTACTGTCGAAGACAGCATACATGTGTGAGACCAAACACAGAGAGACCTGGCCAGAATCTGGAAGAAGGTCAGTCCCCAGACAGTTAGCTAGTCTAGTACCATAGGGTGCTACACGAGCAACTGGGGGAAAATGTCCGACATTGGTCCAAACAACTTGCAGTCTAAGATACCCAGCAGGAAACAACTTGACGTAATGCTCATACAAGTGCAGTAGTGGCAAACAGCCATGGTGGGTAACCAACTGCTCTTGATTTGGCTAATAGATCCACTCAGTGGAATGGAACTCATTGTTGGAACTGGGAAATAAGTCAAAACCATGTACAAAAAATGAGCTCAGTCTCCAAGATCAAGATACCACCAAATGTGGGCTAGAAGAGAGCCAACGCATATAAAATACCCTCCAAAACATATATGGTCATCCCTTCTATCTAGTACTAACTTCTTTCTTCGTTGGAGAATTTGCTTATCTTTTTTCAGGTGGACAATGAACCTGAAGGGAGGATCAGCTAACCAGACCTCACCAAGGCCCCAGCTGAAACCATAGAACAATGCAGGGGAAGGGCAAGAATACAGTGTTCATGGCGATCACGACACCAGAAAAAGGCTGAAGGAGATAAACACAGAGAACATCCAACTCCAACTAAGCCAGATATCCAGAGACACAGAGGCTCCCAAAACCTCATCACTGAAACAGAACTAAAATGACCCCAATGTGGCTCAGGGAAACTCGCGGAAGAGGGGGCGGAAAGATTGTTAGAGTCACAAGTTGGGGCATTATGCACAGAGACTGGGGCCTACCCCCCAGAACTCTTGTCTAACCTCACAATGCACGACCCACATTCCCCAATGATGAGGGTCCCTTTGAAAGTGGGAGGACACGGAGGAGGACAATGGAACCAATACTAAGAATGTAAAATCAGAATAATATAAATAAAAATATATATATTTATAAGAAAAACAAATCAGTTACGTTTATTCTGCATGTCTCAATTTACAAAATGTATAATATGCTGCTATTTTGCTTCTAATGGAATAGCTCAACATTTAAGTGCACATGGCTACATTAGATGATTCACATGGCATTTGGCTTGACATACTGCCATATATTACATATAACGTACACTGCAACATATGCATGAGTCCTTAGGGAGTCTTTTTGGCTAAGACTCATTAGTGCGTCTCACTAGGATGAAAGGCTTCTGTGAAAGCACAAAGTCGACTCCAGTTACAGAAGCGGGCTTAGACACAAAGGTGCACGGGCAGGACACATCAGGACCACAGGGCTCTTGGCTCAGAGCCAGCTAATCGTCAGCTGCCCCAGAACTCAGTGAATAATTCTATTCACTAATGTTAGTTTTCCTCCAAAATTGTAAAAACAACTAAAACTAAAATAGTATTTAGTACACAAAATAAAATGTACAACTGAACAAAAAAATAATCAAGAGTTATGCTTCCAAAATACATTTTTCCTCTTTCTCATGAAGAAAGTTAGTACTTAGACAGCTAAGGGAGACTGTTCAGTATGAGTGCTAAACTGTCCACATGGCACACACACACTTCCATGCCTACTAGAATGTTCTCTCAGCCACAACTAGGAAGCTCCTCCAGACAACATCTTTGAGATTGGGCCTCATGTATCCCAGACTAGCTTTGAACTTAATATGTAGCTAGAATGACCTGGGATTTCAGATCTTCCTACCTCTACCTTCTAATGGCTAGAACTATAGGCATGTGCCATCATGCCCAGTTTCATTTCTACACTGTTTTTGAGAAAAACAATTGCTTCCTTCTCTAATAATTATTTAGTGTAGTGGAATTGCTATGCTAATAGCACCAGTATACTAATACTGGTACATGAATATAGTTTACACATCTGTGACCCTTTTTGGTGGCCACCAGTCTCAGTAAACAAGGGTAGAGATGAATTGAGGTGGACTGCTGACTAGGGATTCAAGTTGGAGGGCCTCACTTGCACACAGTGGTGCTGCCAAAGCTCTGTGTGTGTGTGTGTATGTGTGTGTGTGTGTATGTGTGTGTGTATGTGTGTGTGTGTGTGTGTGCATGTGTGTGTGTGTGTGTGTGTGTGTGTGTGTATGTGTTTGTGCATGTATGTGTGTGTACGTGTGTGTGTGTGTATGTGTGTATGTGTGTGTGTATGTGTGTGTGTATATGTGTGTGTGTGTGTGTGTGGGTTATAAAATAAAAAATGGACATTAACTACATACAGGAGCGGGACAGAGTCTAACCAGGCATAATGTAATTACTAGGACATGGGGGCACTTTCCTCCTGTTAAGGAGACACGGAGATACTTCTAGCCCAAGCGGGAAGGAGTTTAAGGCAGTATGATGCAAGAAAACTGTGAGCGGAGAACAAACTGCCTAATGAGAAGGAGAAGTCTTACACAGGGGAGTTATGGCAGGTAAATTGTGGGGAAAAGATCTGTCAGCATGGAGCATCCTGACACTAGATGACCAAGGAGCGTGAGAATGTTCCCACACACAGGAAGTCCTGAAGGAAGGAAGAACTGAGAGTTTTCTGGTGAGGCTGGTGGGCTCAGAGAAAAATACTTCAAAGTGTGTCCAGAATGAGCAAATTCATATGCCAACAGTTTGTATTAAAAGTACACCAAAGTGGAGGGCAGATCTCTTTGTACTAAGTCTGGGGCTCTGGTTTTGGCATGTGCACATGTGTGGTATATATGGGCACGCAAGTGTGTGCCAGTGTGTGCACATGTATGTGGAGCCCAGAGGTCCATGTCAACTAGCTTCTCAATCGCGCTGCACCTTATTTTCTGAGGCAGGGTCTCTCCATGAACCTGGAGTCACTAGGTCACTAGAAAGCGAAGACCCAGCAACACTCTTGTCTCCACGTCCCAGTGCTGGGATTCCAGGCTTGGGCTCCACACGCAGCTCTTCGGTGGGTGCTGGGAGTGGAAGTCAGACCTCCATGCTCCCGCAGCAGTACTTTACCACCTGAACCATCTCCTCACCCCAAGTCCAGCTTCTTTGGCTCATGCTAAATGAAAGTCTAGAAGACACCAGATGAGACAATCGTGTTGCATTCTTTAGTGTTCTGAAGATGTTAATTCATCCAGACTAAAAGTCAATAGTTTAAGAAAGCTAAAAGTACTGTGAATTGTTTATCCAGCTTCCCTTGTCAAAATAATACCATAACACACCAAGCACTCCCAAGCTCTCTGCCAGGCCCTTTGCTCCATCAGGCATAAGGCACACCGCATGGTCATTTACACTCACCCTTCCTGCGTAGTGCATGATGGTGAAGGCTGGGCCTTGCCCTTTAAGGGCAACATTTCCATTGCCATCCTTCATGGGGGAATACACTGTGTTTGTGTTCGATGACTCCAGGAGACTCTGAAGCTTCTTGGGAAGGCTTGGTTCCACTGACCAAATCACTTGGCTTTCTTCATCCAGTAGGGAGAGGAACCCTGATGGCTTCTGAAAGTCAAGAAGGGGCAGAGGCTTGTCTAGTCTTGGGCTGGTGCTTTTGTCTTATCCATGCAAGCTCATTTTACCTATATTCATATAGACACTCAGAAAATGAATGTGTCTGCTTGTTTAACCAGTTCACCTATATTTTACACAATTTAAAAACTTTCCTTTATCTTTAAACCTTGCAAATCACATCCTCTGAACAATGGAACGCAGCCACAGGATCACATATGTGATCTTGCACAGCCCACAGAGGGCCTGGGAGGTGCACTGCTCTTCTTTCTCTTCTCCAGCCCTTCCTATCTACTTTCAATGCATTCTGGATTTTGCTCACTGCTGCGTACTCCTTACCTGCTGTTACTTGGGTATATGATCATCATTTGGTAGGAGAGACAAGATCAGGTTACAAAATTATGAAAACACATATGGTAAGTGATTGAGAACTCTACTTTTATAGAGATAGGCAGTAGAAAGTGAGATATTTTGCTTTGAAAATAGTTGAATGGAGGCTTCTTGACACATTTTTCAAGTGTTTAAGGCTAGTCTGAGTAAATCAAAATAACAACTTCCTATGTTAGTAAACAGATTGCTTTTTACAACAGATTTTATTTATAAAATAAAGATATTGAGTCACAATTTTTTTCAATGTATGCAGAGATAAGTATAAATACTGGCTAATGTCTTAAGAGTTTAACTATAATCAAACATTGTATATGCATATAAGCTTTTCCAGACAATTTCTCCAAATTTAAACTTTGGAAAGTTTGACAATTAATAGAAAAGACTTAAAATATTTCATGCTGTCATTAATCTTAAATATTATTCTAAACAATCACTTTTTCACACTGATCACTTGTGGAAAGTTTTAGTTTTGGTAGCTGAAAAAATGTTGAATATCTTAATGTCCAAGTGTTCTGATATTTTTTGTCCTTTCAATGAACTGATAAGCTTTCAAATGTCCTCTCAGGAAAAATTACTTGTTCTCCTCAAAAGATATGTGTAACATTACAGATACATTGCAGAATCTTGCATATAAAGATAACTTAAAAACAAGGCCTTCAGAAAGAAACTCTTTGTCTCTGGTGCATTTAAATGCATGCATCCTGTTAAGTGTCTAATTATATTATATGAATACCTTGAAGAAGAAATCCAAAACTCCAGCCTTGTTACCAGGAGAATAGATGGTTTCCATGGCAACTCCCTCCTGTACACATTCGGCTTGCTCTTGTAGAAAAAGCACTTCCTGGATGTAGTGGTGCATCTTCTCATTGGTCATGTTGACACAGAGCTGTGCAGAGAAGGAAACGACAGGGAACACAGTGGGGTAGAGGCCCTTGTTCAAGGGTGCAGCGACGCTCTGGTGACACATGGACTCAGGACCTTTCAGCTTAATTAGTCCATTATGACAACTCACAGAGCCTTACCTGAGAAGGTTGCTCCACACTGAGCATCTGATTTAAAGCAAGCATATTAAAAACAAGGAGCACATAGGGTTGGAGAGATAGGTCAGCAGTTAAGGAACTTGCCTGCAGAGACTAACGACCCATGTTCGATTCCCCAGTGCCCACCTAAAGCCAGAGGCACAAACTGGCACATGCATCTGGAGTCTCTTTGGAGAGGCTGGTGGCACTGCCATGCCCATTCTCTCATCTGTCTCTCTCTGCTTGCAAATAAACAAATAAATATTAAAAATGAAAAACAGGCTGGGTGTGGTGGCGCACGCCTTTAATCCCAGCACTCAGGGAGGCAGAGGTAGGAGGATCGCCATGAGTTTGAGGCCACCCTGAGAGTACATAGTTAATTCCTGGGCCGGAGTGAGACCCTACCTCGAAAAACCAAAAAAAAAAAAAAAAAAAAAAAAAAAGAAAAGAAAGAAAAAGAAAAAGAAAACCAGGAGCACAATCACAGCTTCGGCTTAGAAGTGCTGAGGCTCACGCACACTGGAGATGCGTCTGGGCTCTCATCGAGTGAGGGGCCGGGGCTGGGCCCAGGGGCTGCGTTTCCTGTGGACTCGCGTCTGCACATATTAGTGGTGGACAAGAGTGGATGTGGAATTCCTCCAGTGATTATAACCGTCCTTGGAATTTTAGTGCAAAAGCGGTTTTCTTATCAGAACTCAATTCTCCGATTGTCCACTGTTTCTCTCTCACAATAAAGTCTCCATAGGATGGTAATGCTGTTTCTTGTACTTTACAGTCAGAGAGAAAGTTCTCTAGTAAGGAACTATAGGAATGTTCCCTCAAAGTACTACTTCTTAATCTGAATGTGTATTTTTTTCCTTTGTCATGAAATTTTTAAAAATGAAAAACAATTGATTTCAACCAAGATGGAATTTTGCTTTCCTCCCAGGCTCTTTTATTACGTTCATAAGAAAAAAAAAAACAAAAGGCTTGGCTCCGCTCTCCTCTCAGATTCTTCACCGCCCATCTTCTCTTGCAGCTCTAAACAATATCTAACCCCCACTTGTCTGGAAGTCACTAGTGATGTGTGCCTGGCTCAATCTAAAGCATACTCTTTTTTGGATCTCCAGAGACATCTGACAGACAGCTGCTTTTTTGTACATTTCCTCACCAGTGTCGGGGCTGACCTCCTCCTTTGATGACCACTCCTCTGCCTCCTCTTGTGGGCACCTTCCTGGGCTTTGCCTGTGGGCCTCTGCTCTACCTATAGAAACTTCCTTGGGATGCATTTAATCTCTTAGACACTTACCTTTACCTTAGCACTTGTTTAGATAATGTAATTAAACCAGTATTTTCCAATGCTTCCATTCCATGGGAAGAGTCATGTGCTTTCTGTGTACTTAAAGTAACTACTGAACCCTAAATTTTAATAACTCCATAGCACTTGTTATTCCATAGTAACAAGATTGCCTTGGGATTAAAAGGATTGAACAAAATTTTAAATTGAGGGAACATGTCAAAATATATTTTGGGGTAAAATGAAGTAAATTTTGAAATTTCAATTTTACTTATCGAACAATAATCTTTATAAATTTTTATTGCATTTATATTAGAGTAAAATGTAAATAAATTACTGTAACAGTAATAGGGGCAGGATTGCGTGCAGATTTAATACAGTTTTGTAGAATCTGTTCTTGTCTTTGCAAAAGTACTACTAGAGATTATGCATCATGAAATAAACATGGAAACCAATCGAGAAGACTTTATCTCCTGAGATCACTTAGCTTTGATGAAATAATACAAGGAGAGGGATGTGCTCATTTTTCCTGTTATTTGACTACTAAATGGTCCTGCCTCACCCTGCCAACCTCTGCTTCAGTCATATGTCAGACATCTGAACTAACCATATTTTTATTTAGGACAATCAGTCACCCAGAGTGTGTGCCTATGTATGCAATATTTAGCTTTAAATGTAAGAAACTTTTAGTTCTCCATATATGTCATGAAATACAGCTCAAGCATTAGACAGGAAAAGTCCTAGCTAATTATTGTCCAAATACAATAGGAGGGAGAAAATTCTAGAAATTCCAGTGGTTATGGATGGAGTGGTAGAAGAAGAGATGATGCAAACAGGATTTCCAAAGTTCAATAAATGGTCTCAAATTCTTTACTTTTTAAAGTGATTTATAATGCAATAACAACATGGAAAGGCTTGTATTTTCTTTTAAATCCAGATCTTATTTTTGATAAATTCCACTAGAAAAACTCAAGTCTATAAACTTCTATATTGTGCAGTCAGAGATGCCAGAAACGTGATCAGATAGGACAGTAGTTCTGGGGCATGGGTTTTTCACCTGGAACTATTGCCTGGCTGTCACTTCTGTCATGTTTAATGTAGAGTCGTTAATGTTCTATTTGGTATAGTATGCTCTGATTCTCCATCTATTATACGGACAATAAAAATGCGGTGTGTATCCATTCATCATTAGGTGACCCTATAATAGATCTTATGAACCTCCAAACTTTGGGCCCTCCAGCACAGGCTCAGCCACAGCCCCAAGCCTTTAACCCTCCTGTACTTGAATCACCCATGTTTGAGGATGCCAGGGCTTTCTACCCCTACGCCCTCCTAGAGAACAAAGACCAGAGCTTGTCAGCATCAGCCCTGTCTCAGGACAGACTCCCTTCTGCATGCTAAGCCATGTTCTGTTCTCTGTTTGTTTGTTACTACAAGCTTCCTGTGGTGGCATCTTTATGCCCCTAGAATCTTATGATCTTCCTGGCTTCCAAATAGCTGAGTTTGTGACATGATGCCCCTTGGATGTACATGTGTGCAGTTCTCAGTTCATCAAGCTGTACACCTAAGACACGTGACAACTACCCCCTGGAGAATGAGGCCCTTTCTGGTGCCAATCACTTAAAAACTGACTTGTCTCACTGATTAGAGCAATATATAGGAGGTGCTATTATGTTCTCAAGTATAAGCTAGGAATGGCTCCCAGTGGAAGGACAGGATGTTGCCAAGGCACTAGTTGTGACAGCTGAATAACAGCACCAGACTGCGGAAGATTTGGAGCCCTTGTACAAGAGTCCAGGGAGGTTTTCCCCAGAATGTGGGTGACTATGCCCAGTCTTCTGCTGTTAACAAAAACCTGTGCATCTTCCATATTAATTTCATGCTAGAAGCAACCCTAGATTTTCTTCCTTTCTCACACAAGCTCCAACCACTTGCGAATGGTTCATCAGGTTTTCTTTTTAATTCATGTCAGCCACTCATATTTAATCGTTTGTAGTGAGTTACTGAACACCACATATATTCAACAGATCTTTGAACTGAACCTGGTGTGATTCAGTGGCTACAGGGCAGTTAAAACGCAGACGTACTTCTGAGAAATGATCTTTAAAAATACCAGTCAGCCGGGCGTGGTGGCACACGCCTTTAATCCCAGCACTCGGGAGGCAGAGGTAGGAGGATTGCCATGAGTTCAAGGCCACCCTGAGACTACAGAGTGAATTCCAGGTCAGCCTGGACTGGAGGGAGACTCTACCTCAAAAAAAAAAAACAAAAAAAAAACAAAAACCAGTCAGTGTTACTAAGGCCACTGCAAGTGGGGTGCCTATTTGAAAACAAAACAAAAGGCAAACGGACAAACATCTCATCAAACAAAACATGGCCCAAATTGTGGCCTCAACTCACTTATTCTGGATTCGTTTTCACAGAACTGATGGTGGATGTGAGTGTGTGAAGGTGTGAGTGTAGCACTATCAGAAGAAGAATTCACGAGCACATCAGTTCATGTTTCTGGAAGCACAGAGCTGTGTCAGGAATGGAGAGGATCACTGACTTCAATGTGAAACAATCACTATCTTTGTCTTTGAACTCTACCCATCACAGCTGTGCTGGGATCACATTAGCTCTCCAGGTATTCCTCAGAGCCAACTTCAACATGGCTGAACATTGAGTTTCTAGAAGTGATAATAATTACTAAGTAGCCGCTTAATTAACATGCATCCTGTTCTTATTAAAGCACATGCTTTGTACATTAAGTGCTGCCACTAACAGGTTTAATAATAAAAATGATGTGCTCCTTGAAAACACTCTTCAGCAACAGAATCTCATTGCTTACCAGATGGCCCGTCATTTGTATTAATGACAAACCTAATTTCTTGAGTAAATTTTACCAACTGTTCTCCCTTTATTTTTACTGCTTAGTGAAATATATCTGGTACAAAAATATAACAGAGCATGACATATACATCAGAGAATTAAAGGAGAAGATTAATTAAAGCTGACTCCAGTTGGAGGCAAGAGCCCCAAGCATTAGACAGTGAGGCTCAACCCTCCCTGCTTGGTGGAATTAACTGGGAGCTTTTGAAAGAAGCTGTCTAGGCCTGACCCAAGCCCATTAAACTGGAGTGGGGCCTGGATGCTGATGTGATTAAAAGCTTTTCAGGTGGCCGTGGTATAGAGGCATGATTGAACACACGACGAACCAGAGAACGCTAAATCCATTTACCAATTTGCTCAGCAGTTTATCTAGACGTATGTATAAAGTGTGTCCTATGTTCATGTATGTGACTCAGAGAAAATAGATTTCAGATATTGGATATTTCTCAAATATAGAACTTAAATCGTGTGGGATGCTAATTGTGATTATCTTAAAATGTCAAACAGGCACGCGCCTTTGGAGAAGCACTGAGTTCACCGAGGTAATGAACTTCTCTGGAGGCGTTCTCAGGGCCCCTGAAGAGTCCACAGCACAGTCACATCACATTGACCACATAGTTCCAACAGGTCAGTTATCCTTGAGGTCCATAAAGGGGCAGGAGTGGGAAGTGGGTGAGAGCAGCTTTTGTTGCACCTGGTTTAGTCACACAGACCTGTACTCTACCACATTTACTCTCTCTAACACTATCCATAACTATGATAGAGAATCCTGCCTGTGCCCATACATGACCTCATTTATAAAGAGGCTGCACCACTGTCCCTGCAGCCTGGTGCCAGAATCACATGTAGAGCCCTCTGTCAGCAGACAGGCTGGTTTACATTGTTTACAGTGTGCATTTTGAGAGCACACCACTGTGGGTCTGGTATGGTTCCCAGAGTTCCTCTATTGGAAGTTAACCCTCAATATGGACATGAAGTAACTTGGGACCTTTAATGAGTTTAGACTATGCAGTTTCTGTCTTCATGAAGGGACCCATGTCCTGACAGGTTTAGCACCCCATCCTCCCTGGTCCTCCTGCTCTGTGGATAGTACAATGTCTGCTCACCCACTTGGGATGGGCAGTGCACCTCACTAAAGACCAAACCTGCAGGCAACTGATGGGAAGCATGCTGGCCTTTAGAACTGTGGGACAATCAACTTTCCATGTTTTCAGATTATCTGGTCTCAGAGATTCTGTTGCCACAACAAAAACCTGTCCATCAATCAAAGCACAGCATTTTGGTTGGACGGATTGGTTCTCAGAAAGGAGCCAGCCAACAACGAGCCATGCAACCAAATTTGTATCTAATCTGCACACAAAATACTCTAGAATCAGAACCGAAAAGTTAAAAATTAAAAGGAAAACCACTTTTATATAATTTGAGTTACTCCTCACACTAAAGCATATCATCACATACAAATTAAAGTATACCTGCTTAGAACACAATAAATTAAATGTCTTTTTTTCTTTTTCATATTTGAAGTGTTAGAATTGGCCTTGATATTTTACCACCAGTGCCTAAAGCTAGCCTATAAATAGAGGATTCATTCACTAGGTTTGAAAAAATAAAAGTCATTCCTTGTTAGCCGAATATTACAGGCTATGAGTATATTATGAAATACATCATGAAGTTATTTAGCAGAAAGAAAGAATAAGAATTTATATATCAGTAGTACAATAAACACGTTTACTAAGAAAACAATGGGAATTCTGAGTGCAGCAGAGGGGAGCACCCCCTGGGTAGAACCGCGACATGGGACCCCAGTCTCCATGGATGGCTGAGACTGGGTATGGGACAGGAAGCAGGATATCAATCTATCCATGTGTCGCTTACCAGGACACAAGGAAACCAGGCCTATCATTAATGACATGAGAACATGTAACTGTATCAGCAGAAACGTAAGCTTTCCGCACTGGTGCCAGATAACAGTCAAACACGCAGCAGGGACGCAGCTTACTAGACAGCCTGCAGCTTCACTCTTCTCATCACACTACCTACCTGCTTGCTCACCTCCATCTTCATTTTTCTTATTTTAAGCAATAACTATACAAGTACAAAGTGTTCCCTTTTCTACTCAAGCATGGAAATGTGTGAATTCAGGAAGCGGAACACAGGAGCACTGTGGGCTGACTTCAAGTGTCCAAGCTTTACTGGCCCTGAGTTAAGAAAACAGCATGGAGGGTCTGCCCACAGATGAGAGACAGCTGGCCTAAAAACACAACTGGCTGAACTCTAACTGGTTCGCGGTGTTCCCAAAACAATGAAAGGTGAACAGTGGGACGCTGAAAAGCATCTGCATCAGGACCCCTATTCTGTACATGTGCCAGTTCTTCTAACTCTGTACGTCTGCTACTGACCTGTTTGGTAAACACAGTCAGTGAGGCTTAGTACACACTTTCCACCTTGGCCAGACATCTCAGCTAGTAAAAGTCGCAGAGCTGACTTCCAATGTGCCCCGTGTGAGCCTCAGCACAGTGTCACTGACTCACACGCACACTCTAGGAAAACAGCCAAACACATGACAAATTGCAGGAAGCTCAACAATAGCACGCTAAGAAGTTAAAGCTTCCTCTGTGTGCTGCACAGTGCTAATTCTTCATGTCACAGATGCAGCTGGGGCGTCTCTGCCTCGATACCTTCCCGTGGGCTGACTTTCTTTCAACACTTCATAAAGCAACATGCGCTTTGACTTTAACATTAACGTTTTACATATACTTAACTTAATGCAAACTTTTCATTCGGGGCAATTAAGATGCCTAAAACAATCAATGCTTTGAAAAGTATCTGAATCTGCGGACAGCTAAAAGTGACTTATTCTTATGTCATGTACTTTTGTGAACTTCTGATGTTTCCACATGTGAGCGCCACTCGGCGATGACTCGACAAGTAGCAGCCTAGGGCCCAGCAGGGCGTTTTCATTACAATACGTGGCCGAAGTTTCCGACCCCTTCTCTGATTTCAAATTCCTGTGTTTTCCATCCTCTCAGCCCAGCTGAATGCACACAGGTCAGACGTCCACATACACTGGTAAATACATGCAAGCACATGAGCACTTGAAAACCACATAAAAATGAGGAACTGTCAATAAACCAAGTATATTAACTTTAAAACACAAAAGTGCCATATTTGAAAATAATGATGTTGTCAGATATAAAAGAAATTATTGACAAGATTTCAAAAGAGAGTCTACTTACTTGTTCGAACTCATTCTTCTGAAATTCTTCAAAGCCAAAGATGTCCAGTATCCCAACATCCAACGTGTGTGAGCTGCAAGGAACCAATGAGCCAGAGTGAGAAGGTGTCCTCAGCCACCATTGTGACTCTCTGCTAAGACACCAGCACAAGGCTTGTTGTGGCCAGTTAAGTCAGAGGGAAGCATGCTTTCAGAACGCATCGTACCATTCACTGTTGGAGTGTTTTTTTTTTTTTAAAGACATGCACTACCACACCTGGCCTAATGCTGGCTTTTTTCCATATATATATATATATATATATATATGGAAGAGAGAAAGAGGCAGAGAGAAAAAGAGAGAATGGGTGCACCTGGGTTTCCAGCCACTGCAGATGAACTCCAGACACATGTGCCCCCTTGTGCATCTGGCTTATATGGGGCCTGGAGAGTTGAACCTGGGTCCTTTGGCTTTGCAGGCAAACGCCTTAACTGCTAAGCCATCTCTTCAGCCCTGGAGTGTTTTTTAATCTACTGACACATCCATCATGTACACCTCCTCCCTCCCTCCTGTGTGGTAATGACGTGCACAGAAGGCAACCGTGTTTACTGTGTCAGCCATGGTGCTACACTTCTGCATGATTTGTGTCCATGCTGGTGTGCAAGTGTGCATGGATGCACGTGATTGTGTTTACACACGTGTGTGTGTGTGCATGTGCACATGGCTATCTTTCCCATGTATGATCTGCTTCATTTCTCTTGATGGAGACTTTAAACCTAAGAGTCGCCAGTCTTGCTCTATGGCCATACCATCTTGATCAATCTTTCTTCTCTGATCTTGAAGGCTAAGTGGGGTTGGGCTTGCTGAGTACTTTGATGGGAGGATTATTCGGTCTGCAGCAGAGATCCGGGCTCAAATGCTTTTTGCTTTACTTTGGGCAAGTTATTTGAGTGGAAACTCTTTCACGTGTACTACAGCTACAGTGACAAGTTAGGCAAATGCAGCTTCTGGGTAAGAGCTGGCACACAGGGCATCTCCAGTAGACACTAGTTACCATGTAAGTGGGAATGGTCAGCAACACAACACAAGCATCAGACAGCGAATAGGCATGTTAAAATGTCAGCCTCATTAACCTGCCATAAAGATATTTTCTCATGCACACTTTGGCAGTTTGAATTGAAAAACCATTCCAAAATAATTTGGTCACAGTTCATAAAGCATCTTTCTATGCAGGAGCACATGACATGGACGTTCAGAAACGCCACTGAAGACTGACGGATGACAGTGTCCATTGCCTTAATTAGAGCAGCAACAGGAGAAAGGATCCACAAACATCTACACTAAAGACAATTAATTAAATGCATGCATCACAAGATGGATTAATTTAATGAAACTGTCAAGTTCACAGAAAGCAATGTATAATTTCTGAACAAAGAATAACCCCAGTTAAGTACCCAAAAGACCCGGGAAGAAGTGGAATAGAGAAAGTCTGAGAAAAGAAAAGAGAAGATTTTTGTTTATGTCTTCTCATTGTTCTATGCTTTCTAAGGTTTCTATCTGGAATTCTTGTTTTGATAACCAGTAGATATTCAATAGATGTTTATGAAGATTACATGAAATCATGAGGAAATTTATGAATGTTAAGCAAATGAAAATCTAGAAACAAATATATACTTTTAGAAGAGAGGAAACACTATCATGTCAACTATGCAGATGAGATGAAGCACGTGGAAGGAAGAAGCGTGCTGCCGAATGTCAGGCCTGGCTGGGGCTGTCCTCACTGTCTACATACTCTGTTCTACGACAACTTTTTGATCCTACCCTACTTAAACTTTAATTTGATACTGTTGGGGTGCTTTCTGTTTGGGAAACAGAGACTTAACCCACCACAGAGAGAGGCAAGGTAGAGACCCACATGTCAGTACTCAGGCAGGGCAGGACCAGGTTTGCCTCCCACAGGGGATGCACAGCGACGCAGGGAGACAATGGGCCGTCCCTTCTCAAGCGTGTGCCCATCTCAGGGGTGCACGCTTCCTTTATTCCTCTGCTGTTCCTGCTTGTCTCCTCACTGGCCTTGGCAGTGGGGTCCCCTATAATCTTGGCACAGTTTCGTAAAAGTTAAAGAAGACAAAAGACACCGTGTCACTTCCCCCACGCCCCTTCTAAAATGGCAGCTTAGTGCTCAGCCACCAGGGCAGGGGTGAAAGCGCAAATCAGGACGCTGAACGGACATGATAGTATCAGTAATTAACTCGTCACTTACCGAGGCACACATGGAGTGAGAGAAGGCACTTCTACATGATATTTTTCATATTTGATAAGGTCCCAAATATATGTAGCTATGAAATTAAAAAGCAAATACCTTTAGAAAGAAGACAGTAAAGAAGGAAAACCCAGAGCAGGAGACAAGTGCAGTGGCAGCAGACAGCATTCTTAGGAGGCCTCCTGCAGCTCCCTGGAGGCAGGCCATGCTAGGCTACAAGGCCTGCTTGGTCCCTTTGGACGGGGAGCAGCTTATGTCTGTGGCTTCAGTGTCAGGAGTGTGCAGCCAGCTAGGGTGGTGCTATGCAGCAGTCAGCCCGCTTTCATCCTCCGTGGACAACTCCACTCCTGACACACGTGCGTTCTCCTGATATCGAGGCTGGAGTGGGGGGTGGGGACTTCAGAGAGCTCTTCTGGCCCACATCATCCTCCAGGAAAAGGAGTCTGCTCGTGAGGTGGTCCACTTTGTTTCAGATTTTGCCTTAGGGTTCTGTGAGCTTTTCTGGTGGTTACTAACACCATTCTGCTTGCACTGGGTAAGTAAGACACCTTTCCTAGCAGATAAAATGTCAAATCCACACTACTGGTCGGGGTATGTTCACTTGTGCAGGAGCTGGCAAGGAAAGGGTGCAACTGAGGAGAATGGCTTCCTCAGACTTAGAAGACAGTTTTGGGCTGAAACTTTGGTTGTAGGTAGAATCTAGGTTTGTCTTCCATCATCCCCAGCAGTGTGATTGCCCAGACAGTCCTCTAAGCAGTGAGCTGGCTCAGGAAAGAGTGGTTCTGCTTGGCAGAAAACCTTTAGCTGAGCTGGAGGTGAGTCACCCTCTTTGGCAGATCACAGACAAGCAGGATGGTAGATTGTCTAAGAATTACTGAGATGCATTCCAGACTTAAGCTTTCTTATTGCCGAACTCACTGCCCTACGTCGCTCTGTGGTAGCAGGTCCTGGAGAGATGAGCAATGTCCCTTCAATATGCTAATTTACTGAAAACATACTTGTTGGCTTTTGTAATGACCAGTGCAGTCACAGTGGAAGCTGTCGTGACTGACCAGTAGTAGTCAGAGTATAAGACATACATGTATGCTGTTTTAACTGACCAGTGCAGTCACAGTAGAAGACATACTTGTGAGCTGTCATAACTGACCAGTATAGCCACCGTGGAAGATGTACTTGTGTGCTGTTGTGATTTACCAGCACATTCACAGAGGAAGCAGTCGTGACTGACCAGCATGGTCACAAGGAAGCCATCTCTGCAGCTCCTCAGCTCAGCTCACCATTCCAGGGGAGAACATGGGAGAGGGAGGTAGAACCCCAGCATTGCATGTATCCGTGTTCTCCTGTTTTCATCTTTGAATTGCGACGCAATGAAGCTTTTTCACTTCTTGAACCCGCAAGGGAAGTGGGGATCCATTCATAGTAGTTAACAAGTGAGCTAGGTGTCAGCATGTGATCAGAGCATCTTGGAAAGTCTGAACTATGCAGACAATGCTACTCTTAAGCACAGCCCACCCTTGCACGTCACTGGAAGTGTATGTGACAAAGTGCAAAGATAGGGGTCCCTGAGCTGTAACAACTAAGGAGTCTGAACACACAAGAAATCCCAAAATGAGCATGGGAAGGACAGTGCGCCTTCACTGAGCACTATGACCAAGCACGGTTACAGCATGTTGAAAAGCCTTACCCTCTTGTCCCCTCGAGACTACAGTGACCATTCCTATCTTACAGAGAAGAATACGGTGACACACGACATGAGATTAACTTCCCAAGGACATACAGGCTCTAGGTCCCTCCCATGCCTGCATATCCTGTGAAGTATGGCAGAGAACTGCCCCCATCTGCTAGTCATATACATAGTGTATTTCTGCCCCGAGTAGAAATCAGGAAGGAACTGTCCTCTGTAGGATCAAACACTTGGCAGTTAGGTCATCAACCACTATGACAGTAGTAAGAGAACATGTCAGAGAAGTTGCTTATATACACCACACCAGTGAAAGACACAGCTCAGTGGAGTGATCTGGTGAACATACATCAGTGTTCACTGTAAGATGCATTTAGAATTGCGACATATACGGTTGCTTATTACCAAAAGAATCTTCAGAAATAGGAACCAGGTCAGCCTGTCACATGACTTAATTGTGTTTTTTTTTATTTTAAAACTATGTAATCATATTTAATTTACACAAATGCTTGCATTCTTAACCTCAAACAACTCTCATTTTAGTATGAGACTGAACAAATGTGGTATCACTACTCCACTAAGTGTTTTGAGGTTATTAAAGTGACGGTTACAATGAACAGAAACGTGGACAGCTACTGCAAGGGTTAGCAGCCGGTGCAGATCTGTCTGCACCTTCTCCTTGTCTGATAGGAGCCCAAGCTTCAAACTGGAATGTGTTTGGCTTCATCGATTAAAGCTAAACAAGTGCTTATGGAATGATTTAGAGATTCCTCTTGGAAGATATTCAAGTCCAGTCAAAGACATGTACAAGAATATACAGGACTGCTTTATGCATATAACAACAAAAAACACCCAGAAATTTTCCAAGTGACCACTAATGGCTGACTAAATTATCAAATAGAGGCATGTAGTGGTATGTGGTCGTGTATTTTTTCAGAAGGAATTTTGGCCAGGAATAAAATGAGTTGATGATGGCAGCTGCATTGACCTTGGAAATACACATCCTATGAGAATGTTGAACAAAAGGAGCCACTCCTCAGAGCCTTGAACATAGCCTGCAGGGCTGGACCGTCCACAGTTGATCCATGTGGATGGAGAGCACAGAGCTGTGTGATGGGTGTAAATGGCCACTGAACGGTGTGGACAGTATGTATACTTTAGCTTGGATGAATATCAGTGAAACAGTATGGAAATGTGTGGTCACTTGGTCACAGCTACGCAGAGGATAGAGTTTACTAGGTAAAGATGTGTTAGGGCAGAGGCTCTTAGATGTGTATTTATTTTGGCATTGGTGAGTCCTGCATGATGTGAGCATATGATACATCACTGTAAGTGCTCAAGCACAATTTATCAATGGAACAATGTCTGCAGGGAAGTACATTACAATAAGACATGTATGTGAGTGGCCCAGACTTTAAGGGAGAGATGAATACACGTTCTGTAAGAAGTTAAGCATGGGCTGCAGACATGGCTCAGCAGTTAATTTGCTTGCTCATAAAACATGGCGGCCTGGGTTTGATTCCCCAGTACTCACCTAAAGCCAGATGCACAAAGTGGCATACATATCTGGAGTTTGTTTACAATGGCAAGAGGCTCTGGCTTGACCATATTCATAGTCTCTCTTTCTCTCTCCATCCCTCCCTCCAAATAAATAAATTAAATATTTTCAAAAAAAAAGTTGAACATGATTACCATAGTACTTATCCTAGCCTATCACCATCTTCACTAATGTCTGATTTGTTGCCAGTTTAGCGAGATTTAGGATCCCCTCTGGGCATCACAGGTATGTTGGCATCTAGAGGGCTGACTGAGGAGGGGACTCATCCCGAGCACAGGCAGCCACATGTGACTGACTGAGGAGGAAGGCATATCTTTAGCATGGGCAGCACTGTCTCGAGGACTCACACCCCAAAATGAATAAAAGGGGGAAAGGCAGAAAGGCAGCCTTCCTCACTCTGCTTCTTGACCCAGGGAGACGTGAAGACCCCATATCACCATAGACCCAGGGCTGGCAGATTCTGTGGCAGAGTAGCACTCACTCGTGAACCTCAAAATGTGATAGGACTGAACAGAGTGAATTGCAGGTGTTTGCAGAGTTCATGTTTTGTCTGTAGAATGCTGTGGTTTGCAGACCTTCTCAGGGCTAAGTGGAGAGATGTTTGTGAGGCCTAAAGCCTGATTGAGCAGTTCTGGTTGGATGGTGTCTTCAGGAAGAGACCAAGGTAGGATTCCAGTAAGGCAGGGAGGCTGGGTGGGAGTTTTCTTTGATTTTGAGGGGTGACTACTGATCATAGAAGAGAGAGGCCTGAAAGCCCATGCCAGTAGCTGCTAGGAATGGGCTACTCTGCCAAAGAAAACCACCATGTGTGGATGAGAATGGCAACACAGTTGGGAAGCCAAACTCTCCATGGAGCTCGATCACATTGACCTTGGTGGGCTGGAGCCATGGGAAGGGTAAGCTTATGAGTCATGATGCTGTGGGTTTATAAGAACAATTACAAAAACAATTGATTTGCACCTTTGAAATTCACCTACTAATGGAGATAGGCATGGTGGTGCATACCTGTAATTCCAGCATTTGTTCTCAAGCAGGGCTGATGACATAGCGAGGCTCTGTGTCAACAAAACAAATCTGCCTGCTAATGGTGGTCCTCTCAGTTCTACTGAGATTAAAAGCTCTATGGACTTTTATGCCTATCAGTATGACTTGAGGGGGCAATTTAGAGATTACCCCTAGTGGTCTGAAGTAGTGAGGCTCCATTTCCAGGCACAGTGATGTTGGAGATAATCATGAGGGCTTTGTAGGACTGCTGCCTGAGCCTGAAGGAGGAGCTCCTGAATTCATGTCATCTTCCAGAGACTTCTCAGAACACCTAGTCTAAGACTATTAATCCTGTTTTACCTGTTTTTGATATTTTATCTGTGCCATTCTAATTCCTGCCAACAAGGGACTCACAGCAACTGTTCTGCAAACTGAAGGAGCAATTTGTCAGTGGACAATCTGGCCACAGGCCCTTCCACCTGCTCCCTTACGGGGGCTGCGAGACAAGTACCCATCCTGAAGTCATTCTCAGAACACCGAGAAGCAAGAAGCTGAGGAAGACCATCTTGATTACAGGCACATCAGATGGCTCGCAGAAAGTCACAGAAATCAGCAATATACTATGTAAGGCACACTGGAGCCTGAGTGTTAAAACCATACAATGCAGAGTTTCTTTTTTAATATTTTATTTATTTATTTGACAGAGAGAGGGATAGAGAAAGAGAGAGAACGGGTGCCCTAGGGTCTCCGCTACTGCAAATGAACTCCAGATGCATGTGCCACCTTGTGTATCTGGTTTATGTGGGTCTTAGGGAATTGAACCTGGGTCCTCAGGCTTCACAGGCAAGTGCCTTAACTGCTAAGCCATCTCTCCAGGCTTGGATTTCTTAAGTGTGTCTCTAGTGCTGCCAACAGACCCCAGATGCTTCCAGTCTTGAGCACTGCTTCTCAGCGTCCTGCACTTAGAGTTGTTCTGACAGCATGGCTCTGTGCATGACGGGACGCCCTTGCTGGACTTGCAAGTTGCTGTGAATATAGGGTTCAATGTTTCCTGGGATGCTCCGGAAACACTGCTAATGAGCTTATTGCTCCTGTGGTTCAGATGGAGAAGTGCACTGGTGAGCAGGAGGGAGGTCTGGTCAGTGAGACAGTTGGAATGTGTTTCCGGAAACAATATTGATGTTGCTCTGTGAGACGTGTTATTCCAAACTTTAAATCTGCCTGATAACTGGAGTCTCATCAAGTCTTTGGCCTTTTGCTAACGTATTTTCAACAACAACAACAACAAAAATCTAGATCTACTGGAAGTTTGGGGAAGGAGGAAAACACCATTGAAAAGGACTTTTTTAAAAAATGAAGAAAATGTTTCATGAAATCATTTGTAGCTACTTCAGTGGGGAAGCTGTTAAGTTCTGAGGCTGTCAACGGAGACGGTCTGAGTACCCAAACATGGGAGCAATAGCCTTGAGACTAAATTCCAGCCAGAAGACATGTATGTTCAGCCTCTGTTGCAGTCAGCTTCACGTGGCTGTCAGAAAACACCCGCCCAAAACAGCTTGTGGGAAGAAAGGGGTTATTTTGGCTTATAGACTCAAGGGGAAGCTCCATGATGGCAGGGCAATCTGTGGCATGAGTAGAGGCTGCAAATCACCTCCTGGCCAACATCAGTTGAAAACAGCAGTCGGAGAGTGTGGCAAACATTGGCAAGGGGAAGCTGGCTATAACAACCATAAGTCCGCCCCCAACCATACACCTTCAACAATGTTCCAGCTCTCAAACTGCCATCACCTGGGTGTCAAGCATTTAGAATGTGTAAGTTGGGGTGCGGGGCACCGGACTCAAACTACCACAGGCTCCTTGGACAGGCAGATGAGATATAATACACACAAGAGCCTGAGAAAATAGATTCACAAGACAAAAATAATATTTTACTGAATACCTTGTCAGTGTTAAACGGTAGCTCAGCATAGGAATCCAGATCCTTTGTTTGCTTTACCCTTAAAAAACTAAAACTCAGCTAAAAGATTAAAGCACTTTACGCATAAATTAATGGACCTGTCCTCAGACACACTTGCATATGCACAGATCATGAGATCTACAGGCCATGTCACTACATTGGCTTGGTTTTCCCCGACTTATCTTTTCTTCACAGAGCTCCTTTCTCTCTGCTGGGTGGCTCTCTTCCTACTCAGACACTTCTACAACTCTACTTCCACTTGAAGCTGGGATCCACACGAGAGATAACCTGTGGTGCTTGACTTGAGTGGGCCTGGCTACTTCACTTAGTATAATCTATATCAGATCTGTTGTTTGCTTGCAAATTACATAATTTCCTTTTTCTTTACAGCTGAGGAAAACTCCATTGTGCATATGAACCGTATCTTCACTATCCACTCATCATCTGATGACATCTACGCTGACTCTATTTCCTCGCTATTGTGATTAGAGCAGCTATAAACGTGGATGTATCAATATCTATTATAAAATGTAGAGTCCCTAGGCCGTATGTTGAGGCATGGTATCATGGGGTCATATGGTAGTCCTAATTGTAGCTGTCTCAGCAATCTCCGTGGAGATTTCCATAGTGGCTGTACAATTTATACTCCCACCAGCACTTGTAAATAGTTCCTCTTTCTGTACACCCTCACCTGCATTGATTGTCATTTCATTTCTTGATGATAGCTGTTCTGCCAGGAAATGGAATCTAAGTTTGAAACTTGCATTTCTCTTATGCTGAACATTTAAAAAATATTTATTGGCCATTTTAATTTCTTCTATAGAGAACTTTATACTTAGTTTTATAACCCACTTTTGATGTTATGTTATTAATTTTTTTGTTTCTTTGTATACCCTATTTATTAATCCTCTATCAGATGTGTAGCTGGCAAAAATGTTCTCCTCTTCTGCACGCTGCCTGTTTGCTAAGTTTACAGTGTGCTTTGCTGTACTAACGCTTTTTAACGTTATAAATCCCAGTGGATGATTAGTGGTCTTCCTAAGCAACTGGGGTTCTATTTAGAAACTCACTGCCTAGCTCTCTATGTGGAAGTGTTTCCTCTAGAAGTTTCAGGTCTTATCATAAGATCCTTGATCCTTTGGAATCATGGAATAAATGAAGTAGTCACACACTGAGACACCTATTCTCCCCCTCCCTACCTACCACCCAGGGCAAGAGTGGTTACCATCTGTTCTTCTAGTACAAGTCCAAAACATAACACATGGTTTTCCTGTGGTTTTGTTCAGAGACCAGGTCACCAAAAGTCGGACTGGAGCGGAGCTTTCTGCTCCCTTCATGGCCTGTTCAGTGCATTATTTACTCTGCTGTAATTGCCACTCTGCCCCAGTAACAGGCACAGAGAGTTTAAGCAACACAGACGTGGTTAACTACACCCCAAGGCAGGACATGGAGGGCGGGAGGAGGGCTGTGTGTCCCCCAGGAGGAAGGAGAGGTGAGTAAGGATGGATGGTACTACTGTAGGATTCTCTCCTCTGCATGAATACAAATGCTCATGAGTGTCAAGAGAGGAAGCTTCTGGATTCTGATCAGCCTGACAAATCATTAAACCACTCAGATGTTTGGTTGGAACTGTGTGGCTTTCCAAGAAAAGTTTCAAAGAACAACATGGCCATCATCAACCATGAAAGAACCAGAAGTTTGATACCCAAACATGATATTCTCATGGATCTGACAAACCTATTCTTTCCACTTCTCAAAACATGTAGTTAAGGCAAAAGCAGAACATTCTTCCTTTTTAGGCAGGGTGTGCAATTACTTACTGCAGTAATTTTTCATAGATAATATGATTGGATTTAAAATCGACCATTGTTTTGTCCACAGTGTCTGGTGATTTTTATGGTGGTGGCAGGTTTGCCACCACTGTGCATTTGTGAGGCGGTATATGTATCCTTTGGGTATTAGGGTATGCATGAGGCTTTAATAAAACCCTAAGACTTTTCACTCCTCTGCATTGCTCCATTAGAAAATAATAATAATCTCATAAAACAATGGAAAACAAATATATAATTACAGAGAAAAGATCTCTAGCTCTTCAGGAAACCACTCACCACACAAGCCCATGTTTTAGTGAGGAAATGGAGCCAAAGGAGAATTATTTAGAAAACAGGTTTTGTCTAAGATTTTTGCTAAGTTACAGAGTTTGGTTGTCATGGTAATAAGCAGAATTATTTAGACAAGTTTATACAGAAATAAAAGTCCATCTACTATATTCATAAAAAATCAAAGAATCTCATTATTTAATGGAACAAAATTCAGTTTAGACAGAAAAAACATGGTGTGTGAGATTTACTCTTCTGATAAACTGCTTGTTACTGTACCACTGAAACAGTAAGACAAAATATTTAGAAAGGAACAAAAAAGGAGGTATATAAAACTATAATGAACTCAGAAGTGCTCAGGGATACTGTGGTGGTTTGATTCAGGTGTTCCCCATAAACTTATGTGTTCGGGATGCTAGGTCCCCTGGTGGTGGCAATTTGGGAACTGGAGCCTCCTAAGGGCTCTGTTTTCTTTGGGGGAGGCTTATGGATGTTATAGCCAGCTTCCCCTTGCCAGTGTTTGCAACACTCTCCTGCCACTATGGTTACACTGATGTTGCCCAGGAAGCAATGTCCAGCCTCTGAAATCTGAAAGTGGATAAGTTTACAGAAAATATATATGAATCAGAAAGTGAAGAAATGAACCTGATTACAGTAACTCTCCTTTCCAACTGCTCGAAGATCTTAGAGCTCTCTCACTGGTATTAAAGGAATACGTCATCTGTATCTAGAACAGCCAATTTGGAAAAGAAATGCAGAAATTATTAATGGATAAAAAAATAGATAAACAAAGGCCAAAATGTAGGTCATAATTATTGGAGAAATGAAGAAATAGCCCAAAGGGGGAAGTTTCTCCATATTAATTTATAAATGTACTTCTAGTTAATATCCCAAAAAGCTGGTATGAAAAGTCAAAATGATCATAGAAGATGTAAAAATAATGATTCAGAGATCACTAAAACATGTTAAAAATAAGAACCTATTTGAAAGAACTAAGTCATTAAAATATATTATTGATATAGTTTCACCATCAGGAGAGTGAGCAAATGATGTGCAGAGATCACTGAATATGACTACGATATAAAATCTATTCAATTATTCTTATACACAATAAGACTCTGATGTGTTGTAAAAAAAAAAAGTATAAGATGACCTTGAGGTAAGTCATACCCCACATACATCTGCAGCATGTCATCCCACACAGAGCAATGTTGACTGGCTGGAAAACAGGACAGTGGGTGTTCACAGCAGTCATGCAGACTAATGTTCTCCCTGTGTCCAGACCAGGGGAATCTCTCTCTCTCTCCTCTCGTGTGTGTGTGTGTCCACATATGAGGGTGCAATGCTGGAAACATGGAAAGGCTTTGGGAAATGAGAATTCTTCATTGATGTGAATAACTATGGTAAATAAAAAGAATGGGACGATTCTCTACATGTTATTATGGTTAAATCACAAGATCTATGTGGTATCACATGAAGATCAGAACATATATTGTAGTCTGATATCATAGTATGAAAAATAAAAATAGCTGGAGACATTAACAATGTGTGGAGAAAGGGCAGGAAAGGTGCTATGTAAGAAAACAAAAGGACACTGTGCAGCTAGTTCTAAGTGTCTGCTCTTCTCACCTTAATAAGCCCTGAAGCCGAGGCTGTGAAGTGCTGCTAGTGTCCATTCTAGCTTGCAGGTGAACAGGAGCCCGAAATATCACACTCGACTACTCTTGACTATTAAATCTTCTCCAAACGTGAATAAAAGATGACACACAATAAGGAAAGATATTGTGCACTAAATGGAGAAAGAAACGACTGATAAGTCTGTTTTCATTTTCTCACAAATGCACAGCAGGTATTTTATGATTTTATGAGGCATTTGAAAATTAATAACATAAATCCATTTATTAAGAATTAAGTACTTTCACTATAATTAATAAGGCAATGTACAAGTTGTCTATTTTTAATCAACACTTAATTACTTATGAAGTGATTCCTAGAATTTTAACATCTTATATGTCCTGTAGTCTTTAAAATGCCCTATATGTTCTGGCATATATCTTTTTGATTTTTCTGTCCTGTGAGAGAGGTGAGAACTGTGGGGAGGGGCATGAGCCACGAGACACCAAACAGAAAGAGCCAGTGCTGAACTTCTGTGTCTAGGGAAGCATCAAGAACCAGCACTTCTTGTGCCCGTCTGTTTCCCATGAAGCACAGCTTGAGGCAGGCCTGCAGGCTGGGTGCACCAGCCCACTGAGTTTCCTGCAAGAGGCTTCAGGAAAATTCTAGCCTTGAGCATTGCTGGGTTTTGCTCAAATCCTGTGGGACACTGCGGGGTTCTTAGTGTAGAGGACACCTGGACCTCCTGCAGGGAGTCCTGAGCGAAGTGGACAGAGTACGTGAGTGAGACACTGGGGAGATGCTAGCCAGAGGACAAAGATGCCTTCGGGCTCATTAAGGGGAAAGCGGCCTGTGAAGAGGATGGAATGGAAGGGCCACATCTCCAAAGTCCATCATTGCGGCCAGTTTTCTGTGAGTCAGCTTCCAGGAAGCTATACATGGAATCCAACTTTGGTCTAAATACAGAATGTGCTTATCCCTACAGTGGCTATTGGGTGCTTGTGGACAGCTCACCATAGTGTTCAGGCCACAGAATAACCCAAAAGAAGATCAAATTTAACATTCTTATTGCTTCTGAGAGACCACTTATTTGATATCATGTAAAATCATGTCTACTTGCTAAATGTCATTAATTCAGTGTGAGCTGGTATCAAGGTACACATAAAGTGCAAGGGTCTTTTCCATACATCCACTGGTCATGCACGTAGGCTCCACGCTTTCAACACAGAGAAACAAAGACTGAAGCCCAGCAAACAGCCACAGAGCCTACATGTCTTTGTGAGACTCTCTGCGTCTTTTAGATACTCTTGGGGACTTGGGCTTCCCTCTCAGCCTCAGCAGGAGCACTGTGCTCCAATGGAGGCTGAGAGGGAACCCAGACAAAGGCCGTCCACTGCTGGCCTCTCCTGGGTGCTCAAGGAGCACTACTGGACTCTGCTCCTCACTCAAGGCCACATGGGCATGGCTCATGTTAGCACTTAGGGACCTGGTGAGTGAGTTAAGTCTTCAGTCTCTATTGGCTGACTCATCATTTTGATTCACTTTTGTGTTATCTCATCATCTTATCTATGAACTGATTAAGAAGCAAAGATGAAAATGCCTGCCATGAGGTTGTCTCCTCAAAAGCCTGTGAGGACCCCGGCAAACTTGAACTCTGCGTGTCTGTGGAGGCAGGCTGGCAGATATGGTGAGAGTAGACAGAGTCGCAAGGAGGGGCTGACACTGAGTCTGCAGCTAGAGGAGTGTGTAGGATTGGCTTGTTTTACTATCAGCCATGTGAGGGTGTCACAAGGGTTAGCCTCTATGCAAGGTGTGAGAATGTGCAGTCTCCTCTCAGAGTGCACTATTAGCTCTTTAGCAGGAAGTCCTCAGAAGGACTTTGTACAATATGCTTTGACAACAGTCAAGTTGTAAGCCAGTATAAGGCACTACCATACTGTGCATGTTTTGGTCTTTTTACTGTTATTCTATCTTGCTTAAACAACTCGGTTTGAACTAAGGCTAACATCAAGGCCACAGAAGACAAGAGCCCAGAGATGTCCGCATGCTCATCTCAAAGACTCTGTCTCAGCCAGGCAGACATGGAGTCGTCTCGAATCGTCTCAGTTAACTAGACATCAAGCACCACCTGTTCACCACACAAGCTTTCACTGTCTACTTGGACACTGTCTACTTGGGGAGAGAGAAGGCAAATCAGCAGGAGAGGCGCTGCTGGCCCTGCACTATCTACTCGAATCAGGAAATGACTCGTTCAGTCTAAGAACAGACGTCTCGCCTGCTTTCATTGCATCTGTCTCTCATTTTCCCTCTTTTGAAAATTTTAAAAATAAACATTGTGAGCAAAATATGTCCACCCTATCCATTTTATAGTGCTTGCCAACTTTAACCATGGGGGGTATCATCTTTCTCAGACAATGCAGACTGGTAAACAAGGGCTTGTTCTAAGCATGCCCAGACTTTTGAGACCTCTTTGTTACTTGAAAAGTGAGTGTGGAAATCTGTAAACCATTAAGCTTTCTGTGAATTTCAAAGAGTTAGAAATACTGCAAATATAGCCTTTCCTTGCATTATTTTAGGATTTAAATCCAGTTTGAGTGACTCATGGGAGAAACAGGAGTTATGACTCAAAGATTGTGTGATGTCTTAGAAACTAAGCGTATGATGCTTCCCTTCTTCTCCGTGAATCTGTTCTTGTCCAGTTGTTAGGGAAGAACTGGGGGACAAAAGACCTATCTGACACAGCGGCAAAATACCCACCATAAAGCAAGAAGCTATGTTTAGTCTCCGCTTGCATATGCATTTTCTGAGTGAGTGTGGTGTGTCTGCATTTTGAGATTTGGTTAAAAAAAAAAAATTGAACATATCTAAATATTTGACCATATCTAAATATTTTAAATGGAAATTTTCTAGAAATTTCCATGTGTTGGTAGATCTCTGTATTGATTAGACATTAACGGATCATTCTGAATTTCAACAAGGCTACCAATACATTCATACAAGGTTAATGTGGCAGAGTAGCATGTTAATATCAGGCTGTGGATAATCCTAATTATCAGGATGGGATGGGTAATTCTGGTTGTCAGCTTGACTGAAGAAGAAATGCCCAAAGCATTAGTGAGGCACATCTGTGGGTGTGTTTTGTGAAGGTATTTCCAGAGAGCTCTCTGAATGTGGGTGGCATCAGTCCAAAGGCGAAGGCCCCTAGACTGAATGAAAAGGGAAAAAGAAGAACACCAGGTGACTCTAGCATGGTTCCTTCTCTGATTCACGGTCCACTGAGATGTGAGCAAGCTGACATGGGCCAAGCTGCCCCATTGCCATGCCTTCTCCACAATGACAGACTATACCCTGAAGACCCCAAGCCAACATAAATCCCTCCTCTCTCTAGTTGCTTCTTTTGGGGAATCAGTCACATTGGCAAACACAGAGGAGGTAACAGGAAGTAAGAGCACAAGCTGAAGACCTCACCACACAAGTAGCTCTGCTGAGTGCAGACCGGACCACAGTTGCCCTGCATCACAGACTGTGCTGAGCATGTTCCTTGGTGTTGCTGAGATCTGATGTGCATCACACTAAGAATTTTAATATTTTTTGGTACTCAAAATCTTCTGAACTGCCCTTGGGAGAAGTTTCCAGCGAATACATGTTTTCTAAGAAATTGCCAAAGGCAACGGATTTTAGGACTGTGGCAAAGAAGCCTGAGAGGTCAAGAGAGACTCTAAGAAGGTCAGTGGGAGACACACATACCAAGGCCACAGGGGGAGGCTTTGGAGGAGGTTTGGATGTCAAATGTCTGCTCAAGGTCATTATCAGTGACAAGAATAAAAACAAAGTTTTCCACTGACTAGATGCCATGGAAATCTATAACTTTTAGATGATCAATAGCCCTGAAAAGCTACTGCCTAGAAGTGATTAAAGGGATGAGCCAAGTGATTGCCACAGAGACCCTTTGTCAAATAACCCTAAAATAAGTCAAGAATATTGAGGAAGACGAATATACATCAGACTGCTTCTCATTAAGCAGCTCATGGCTTCAGATACTCTCAGACTGTCTTCTTCCCAGAATCAGAGGCTCTCTATGCTTGGAGCACAAAAGGCCACATGGATGCCTTCATTCCACGCAGAACCCATTTGCTTATCTACCCTTGAGAGAACTTTCGACTAGTCCCTTCAGTGTGGGTGGTGGGAATGCGGGGTGGGGACTTGTGTCTCTAACTCATAATCACTGATACCCTTCAAGTGAGGTCACTTCTACAACATTGGGCATCTTTAGAAGCTGAGCCTGACTCGTGAGTGGCCCGGCACCGTGGGGACCAGCGTCTCGGATACCTACCTTCGCTGCTCCTCCTGACTCTGGAGGCAGCAATTCATGGCATTCACTAAAAAGCCAAACAAACGACTGTACAGGGACTTCGCCAAGAGATCGCGGAAAAATTCAGCAATCTGCACAGTGTGTCGACGTATTATCACGTCTCCTAGAAGAGAAGGCATAAGGACAAGGGATTCCCTCATTGACATGCCAATGAAGCAATATACATCCTGTCTCTTCTCTGCAACATCCACATATATCAAGATGATAAAAACGACACCTCTGCCTTGTTGATCATGATGTCCTGTCAGTTAGCACATAAAAAATTTGCCTAAGCCAAGTGTCTCCACGTGCTTTGCACTCTCACTAGTAACAAATGTCGACCAAATATTGGCTGCAGCTTTTGACCTTTTGGTAACTGTACGATTTGCTCTCCGTTAGGGGAACAGCCTTTTCACAAGATACTTTGAGCAAGTTTTCTAGTACCAAGTCCCTGAACTGGACATGGCATTTGGTGTTTGGAAGCCTGGCTACCTAGAAAGGTATTTTACACATTTTTATTGAAATCAACCAAAATGTGCATGTGGTGTGTGGGGACAAGATTGGGTGCTCAGGCAGAATTGATAGTCTCAAAAAGAGTGATGACCATCTTGGTTGATTTTCAGAGAGGAAGAGTCCAGCAGAGGGACCTCGAGAAGAAAAAGCTAAGGTGACTGGAGATAAGCCTTGGCTGTGCTCCTGCTGGAGAAGAGAGGGCACGTGGGCGGTGAGATGTCTGCACGTGACCTTCTCCAGCTTGACTGTCAGGGAATCTCCACATGAGCTGGTGTCACTAGCAGACGATGATGGTCAATCAGCTGGAGGGACAGGAAAGGGAGAGGCCCTTCTCTGAGGCAAATTGAAGCCTTGTCACCTTGGCTGTGCTCAGAGAACTACAAGGTCAAGGCCCTGAGATGGAACTCCCTGGCAGGAAAAGCTGGTGCTGTGTGGCTATTTCTTCCTTGGAATTGAACACTCATGAGACTCTGGAGGTAACTGGCTCACAAGTCTCAGGTCACAGAAACAGTAAACAACTGCCAGACAAACCCTCCAGACCTGCTGGGCTGCCTGCAAGTCACACAGTGAGCTCCAGAGACGCGGCTGCTGTGACTTGTCACCTGCGCTGTGGCGGGCTTTCCCGTGATGCAGCTGCCCTTGAGTCACCCATGCACCTGTAAAGTCACCCCCACCCATGTTTTTTGTAAGTATCCCCAATAAACTCACTGAGTCACAAAACTGTATTTTGGTTGAATCAAATGTTGAGTCTGTCATCTGTCACCTCTCTGAAGTGAGCAGGTATCTGTTTGTAGCTCCTCAGAGTAAAAGCAGGGTGACCACCTTAGGACACAGCAGCATCCGCGTGATGGGTTAGAGAAAAAGCAGGGTGACCACCTTAGGACACAGCACACCAGCATGATGGGTTAGAGAAAAAGCAGGGTGACCACTTTAGGACACAGCACACCAGTGTGATGGGTCAACATGGCTGAGGAGCTCCTCATCACAGCATGCAGGCAGTGAGGGAGGAAGAGCACTGCCTGCAGAGGGACCTGCACTGTCACCTAAAGGGACAAGCAATTACGGACTCAGTGCTCCTCCGAAAGGACAAGGCAGAGTCATGCATCTGAGGACATCCGGGTGCTTAGTGTGGTGTGGTGCAGGGGTGTGGTGGAGGTCAGGCTGGGTGCTGAGGATGGAACATGATCAAAGGGCCTCTCAGGCCATCTACAGTGAGGAGCTATACCTAAAAATGATGGGTGTCTGGGAAAGACTGCTATCTACAGGAAAAAAGAACATTTTCATTTCTTAATGATTGTTCTGAAGCAGTGTGGAAAGAGCATGAGAAGAGACATAGAAAACATTAATGGAGGACTGGAGAGATGGCTCAGAGGTTAAAGGTGCCTGCTGCAAGCCTTACTGCCCAAGTTTGATTCCCCAGTACCAATGTAAAGCCAGATGCACAAAGTGGCATACGAGTTTGTTTGGAGTGGCATGAGGCCCTGATGT
The DNA here is from genome assembly GCA_036365145.1 of Orientallactaga sibirica. Taxonomy (NCBI): domain Eukaryota; kingdom Metazoa; phylum Chordata; class Mammalia; order Rodentia; family Dipodidae; genus Orientallactaga; species Orientallactaga sibirica. The sequence goes on along the minus strand of JAEOAD010000041.1, from coordinate 15,567,842 downwards.
GCTCTTACATCACTCCATCTCTCTTTCCCAAACACATAAATCAAAACATTTAAAGAACATGAATGGAGGCTCCTGCTTTGACTCAGTAAAGGAAACAAAGAAGACAGCGAGGAGGAGATCTACTTCTGGGACAAGGTGAAGCATGCATGGTGGGCTGTTGAGTGAGTCATGAGGAGACATGAAGTTCATGTGTGTGGTGAGAGAACTGTGAGAGTAACAGGGCAAAGCTTAAAGCATTAACACATAGATAATTACTCTAGGCCAGAGCCACAGAGTTGCAGGGAAGCTCAGTGATGACTTAGAGTCCTCGCAGCTGCAATAGGAAGGAGGTCCATGGACCTTCCCACCCACCCAGGAGAACCAGTCTCCATGTCCACCGAGCAGGAATGCACCCAGCACAGCTTGTATGTGTGTTTCTGGGGGTGTGGAACTAGTCTCATGCCACATATGCCATTTGCCCAGGTTTGGTATTACAATGATTAAACGCTTTGCATCTGTCTTTTCTCTTCTGTGCAAATGTTTAGTGATGCCCACCTCAGGACCATTTGAGATAAAAAAAATGTCAACACTAAGAGTAGATGGCACCATGTCCCCTGCTCATAAATGTCTAATAAATGACAGCCCTGATCAGAAGCGACAAAACAGAGGGAGAAGGTTATGTCCCCACACAAAAGGGCCAAGCTTTATGGGAATAAATCCTCTTGGATTGATGGCTTTGTTTTTCTAAACTGACAGATTAGTTAGGAAGTTGGACCAGCTAATCGAATCGATCTCCCAGGAGCATCAGAATTCACCATGCAGATCATCTTGTGACCTAACAAGCTCTTAATACTTTCTCAGTTGGCACCCAAGTGGGGATGGGCAAATTTTTATTTAGTTTCCCTCTTTGAAAGAAGACCACACATTGTGCAAAAAAGAAAATCAGGTTTTGAGAAACGTTACCTTTAAAATACTGGATGTCTGTTGTTAAAGCAGATGCCAGCTCATCTGTAGAGACTTGTAACATACCAGCCACTGCAGGACATAAACATGAAGTTAGGCAGTGATATTGGGAGCAATGTGTGCTGTCTGTCATGTACCAGTTCCATGTAGACAAATTAAGACTTGTGGGTATCAAAGAAACTTTCAACTCTGATTGCTCAGATTCACCTGGAGAAACATCTGGAATCATGGAACATTGGTGAGCTGTTGTGGCTCTCTGGATTAAATCATAGCAGGTGTTGGCCATCAGACTCACAGATGGCAATGAATTCTTTTCCCACCACATTCCTTTTCAAGTTACTGTGACATAGGTGCAAATGGGCTGTTTATTAACAAGATGTGGCATCGAGGTATTTTAAAACATGGATGTGACTAGCGAGGTAATCCCAAAGACAGGAGAGGTCTTTGGCAAGATCTGTGAAGGGAAGTGATTACTTCTCTTTACAATGTTTACCTAATAACAAGGCACCCATGCGTGCTAGGAGCCAGGGGCTGGAGTGGGAGCCATATTTAGAATGATATAGAGTGAACTCCAGTGTGTACTGAAGAAACAGCTTCAATAATGGTGTGCAGTTGAGAACGTGAGGTTACACCTTTGTTAACACTCCAGAGCCCTTTAAGAATGAGGAACAGTAGTCCCCTCCCCCACTGGTTTCAGCTCCTGCAGAGGAAAGCTTTGATCCAGCTGGCTTTTCATACTGTGTCTCCATCTACTGGCCGATCCCGAAACTGCATGCCAGTGCTGCTGGTGTGGAGATGGTGTTGTACTGACCTTGCTCCAGAAGCTGGAGGTCAGACACGAAGGCCGAATCAGCCTCTGTCAAGGCAGTAAACCGAATGTCTCCAATGTGTAATATTGCTGCTAGAATGACAAACAGGTTTTCCACCTCCTACGAACAGAGAAAGCAGATAGGTCTGCTCAGAATAAAAGATGGAATGACAAACCTTTTGCAAGCCTACAAATAGGATACGAAAGTACTGTGAACCCAATTACTGGAACGGTGACTTTTCAGCCACAACATTCCACACTGCTAGCAAGATCAACCTCAAACGGAACCCTAAGGTGAAGGATGCAATGAAAGGAAGCAATGGATTCTAGACAACAGTTGGAGTAAAAAGAAGTTTTCATTCCACACTCCTGCCAGGTGCCCCTTTCAAATCAGACGTCGCTCCTGCTCACACTGAGGAGACCCTGGGCTGCAGAGAGAAGTGGGACAGACTCCAGGGCCGTGCCCATGCTCTCAAGAGCCCACGTCCCGGTGCCCAGCTCCTACAAAGCAAGGGGATAAGTCAGTGCAGCGGCTGCGCAACAATGCACCTCTGGAGGTGGGAAGAGCAAGCGCTGACAGCCTCTCAAGGCAAGTCTGGAAAAGTCAGGGAATAGCTGTGTTTGCTAGAGAGCCCCTTAAGCCCACACTGTAGGAAGTAGGAGCATGTTTGCCTTAGAAGGGAGTCTGGGGACATGGAACTTCAAAAAGGAGAAGTTTGACCTGAAGTCTGGTTTGGGACAGTCTTTTATGGTGCGAGTGAAAAATCAAGAAGAAACTGTTAGTTAAACATGCTTCTCTAGAATACCAAATATTAAGCTTGATGTGATTAGCAGTGAAATACCTTGAATTCGTGGACAGCACGTGACCTTTTAAGTTCTCTCATTGTACTAGGGAGTAAAAGTGCCCGCCACACCGAAGTGGCTGGTGTTCTGAAAACACACTCATCCTGTTTACAGACAAACAAAGACACCCATTTTGTGGAACTCTTGCCTCTCCACTAGACAGCCTGTTTTCATCACAGAATCAAGATGTGAGTGTGAAAGCTCCTGGAAAGGATGAGCTCAAGTGACTTCCAGGTTTGAGGTTCCACATCCAGGGGGCTCTAAAAGCGTGTCTGCTGGCCCCTGCAGGGTGAACTGGTGTTTCAAATTTATTGACTCCTCCTTGGAAGAGTAGCATTTCCAGCTTCTTGGACTACATGACACATTTTCTTCCCTTTGAAATTATTTGCTTAACTTTGCCTTACATTTTCTAGCGCCTGTGAGGTAAATGCCCGTGGGAATCAGGCAAGAGGACAGGTGCTGCCCTCTGGTGTATTAGAGTTCTCTGATGGAGAGGGAGCTGCAACCTATCCACAGCCCACCCTGCATCTCGGTAAATATGATGGGAAAGATGCCCACCAGACACAGGGAGGCTGTGATGCTGTGATGTAGGGAGTTCTATGACAGGGAAAATGCACATCCCCTTGGAGCAGGGAGGCTGTGACCCTGTTTCTTTCTGCAATGTGCAGTGACCCCCTTTCTTCCTTGCTGGCCTGGCTCTGGTGTTGAGCCAGAAAATAGAGCTAGAGGCCTCTTTGTGACCCTCCCAAGACCACTTGCATGTTTTGATCTAAGGACCTCACCAGTCTTGAGAAACACCTTCCTTTGAATCACAATGGACTTCAGTTCTCTCTCCTATGTAGAAGAATGTTTTCCTTCAATTCACTTTAAAAGCTCAAGGTAAAGGGATGGATGCCATGCCTTTTGTTAAAATGCACATATGTCTTTTACCAAAAAGGTTATTCGATTCTGTCAGCTACCTCAGTCAGCAGGGATATTTTTGCTTGCCCTGACTTTGAGGATCAATCATGGATTTTCAAAGTCCTGTTTCCAAGCAACTGGTATTTTGGTAAAATGGTTTCCTGTCCCTGCCTGTGCTCCTGCTTCCTGTCAAGATCCTGGAAGCTTCAGACATGAAGGAAGGCAGAAAATTAAAACAGAATCATACCACAGAACCAAGTGTAAAGACGGAACAATTCAAGTGGATGGGAGACAGTAAAAAACAGAAATACAAAGACCAGATAATGGCATAAAAAGGACAAGACAGCCCCAGACTGCATTCCCTCCTAGACTCAGGTTCTGAAAGGAGTGGGGGTACCAATCAAAATGCCCCCGGGAATCCTTTTAGGGTTAGAAATTCCAAACTCTTCTGTGCACATCTTCCCCTCCTTTATTCCCTCCCTCCCTCCCTCTCTCCCTCCATTCCCCTCTCCCCCCACCATCTTCCACTGTTAGGCAGAACTGTAGGCAGAGGCAATATAAAGGCTCCATCCAGTTAGTTCACTGGCTTCAGAAATCAAAAGAAACATAAACATGGGTCTAAGTGTGGACTCAGGAACTGCCGGCATACCAAGGTCCCCAAATGAGCTCTTGTTAATTGTTCCTGAGGACTTGGTCACAATCCTAAGTGCTAACATAATGGCAGGCCGGAGATAACACATGAAATTGAAAGGAGCTCTCAGGGCCCACTCACCAAGGCTTTGACCATTTCATGTCTGATTCATCAGGTCAGAACTATCCGGACCAGTAACCACTAACCACATGGCTACTTAAATTTAACTAAAAAGGAATATGGAAAAGCCATTTCTTGAGGTTCATTAACCCTGTGTGAAGTGCACGGTAGCTGGACAGGGCTAGTAGTCCCTGATACATTGCTCAGGAAAGGAGACCTCACCAAGCACCGAACTGCATATGGTCTAAAACGTCGATATTTTCAGTTTCCTGGAGAAGATGTTTCAATAAAGGGATCACACTGATTTTCAAGGTGATTCTTAACAGTAAACAGCTACTTTGAACTGGCCAGGTTTCTCTTGGGTTGACCAATAGTTATCTGGGCTGCTTGGATGCACATACACATTCCCCTTGGGAACGTGCCCTCCCGCACTGGAATCGGAGCTCCTCTCTTCTTTGTGCTAATTCAGCATTGCTGTACTTACTCTTGGGACCTCTTCTGGCCCTCCAGTCCTGCTTGTTTGTCTCTTACTCACCCACACTGGAAGTTAGCTCTGGACAGGAGGCAGGGACAGGAGGCTACTGAATCATCAAGGTTGACAATAATACCTGCTCTATAAGAGGTTTCTGGAAATTGAATGTGATGAGTGACTTTTATGACCTGATAGAAGGCTGGTTTCTCAGTGAAACACTGATAGTAGGACTCACCAAGCTGCTGAAGCCAATTGCACTCAGTGCTTGTTTCAAAATTGTGAATCTCTCCCTGTTCAGAGAACGCTCTGCTGTGGATACATCTTCCTTCATGCACTGGTTCAAATACCTGTTAGAAAAAACACATTATAGTATAGCTTGGCTCGGGGTCAAAGTCACCTCATCCATATCTGGTCCCTACCATAATGGAGACCACCTGGGCACTGTGTGCCTGAGTGTTTACAAAGCTTCCAGTACATAACAGCACAAGATGTTTCAGGAAAAGGAATGGTTCTTGCTGTACCAGAACATAGTCACACTGTTGGACATGGAGCTCACCTTAGCTGCACCCTTCCTGTGGCAGCACAAAGTCCCCAGCAGGTTATATGCTTCATACAGAAAGTTGGGAGGCACTGTCACAGGCATTGTAACTAATATTTGCATGAAAGGTGCTTAACTTATTATCTAATTAGCTCCTTACTCAGTATCTTTTATTTTGATGTTATCTGACTGATTCAGGGATTTATTCCGTTCACGAAACAAACCTATAGACACTGATTGCCAGATGTAGTCATTCCAGGAAGCTGCAGACCTAAAGACAAAGGTCTCCTCCTGGTACCTTAGCAACCACAAGTGACATAACTGGGACAGAGACAAGAGCTAGCTACAATGCAGCAGGGAGACAGAGCAGCAGAGAAGAGAGCTGACTGTAAGATGCTTGTGAACAGACAGTCATCAAGAATGGGGGAGGGCTGGTGACATGGCTCAGTGGTAAATGCACTTGCCTGCAAAGCCTAATGACCCAGGTTCAATTCCCCAGTACCACATAAAGCCAGATGTGCAGTGGCACATGCACCTGGAGTTCATATGCAGAGGTTGGAGGCCCTGGTGTGCCCATTCTCTCTCTCTCTCTCTCTCTCTCTCTCTCTCTCTCTCTGCCTTATAAATAAATAATTAAAAAAAGAGTGAGAGGAAGAATTATCACATGATGGAGCAAGGGTGTGTTCTGAGAGCTGAAAGTAGGAGCTAAATCCCTGGAATGTGTAGCAACAGGCACAATGGCACATGGAGTTGGTCACACATGGTGTGAATGAGAAACACACACTTCATCAAGATAGGAGTCCAAGGTAAGAAAAGCCAAGCTGAGATTGAAGAAGCAGCCAGGACTCTGAGCTTCTGTGGAGGTTTGAATGTAAAATATTGCCCACAGACTCATATGTTTGAACACTTGGTGTCCAGGTGTTTTGAAAGGTTATGGAACCTTTAGGAAGTGGACCCTCGCTGGAAGAAGTGTGTGACTGGGGACAGTCTGTGAGGTGTGACAGCCCAGCCTAGCTTTCTATTCTCCACTCCCCACTCCTCTCTCTCCTTTCTCTCCACTGATGTGACAATGTGACATGGTCTTCCTAGTCCTTCCATGATGGACCCTACCTTATGAACTGTAAGCCTAATCAAACCCTTTTCTTCCATAAGCTGCTTCTGGTCTATTATTTAGTCTCAGCAATGAGAAAGTAACTGATATATAAAAATGATAATTAGAATGGGGTCACTGCAGTGATAAAACTGACCATGTGGTTCTTAGTCATATGGAACTATTTTGAGGGAGGAATATAAAAGAATTTGGGGTTTTGGACTAGAAAAGTCTTACCTTGCTGCAGGTAGAGCTTAACAGGCTATTGTGGTAGGAGTTTGGAGAACCAAAAAGCCATAAAGAAATGCAGACAGTGAAGACCTGGCATGTGAGGTTTCAGAGGGGAATATGGACTCTACATGGAACTGGTTAGAGGCAGGTCATGATATTCTGACAAGGAATTTAGATTCATTCTTTCCATGTCCCGAGAACTTGAGCAAATTTAATTCAAGAGGGATGGGTTACTGTTTGTAGCAGAAATTTCAAGGCAGAAGAGCACGGAGTCTGTGGCACAGGTTCTTAAATTCTCTGATTTAGCTCTACAATGACAGTGCAGAATACAGAGCCAAAACAGAGGAAAAGGTAAAGCTGGGCACAAAAATTGAATAAATTTAAGGTCCAAAGCACATAAACTACAGCCATTTTGGCCATAATTGTCTAAAAATATGCCACCATTAAAGATAAGCCAATTGCTCTGCACTGGATCAATAGGAAAGATGACCTGAGGGAAGATGGCTCATTACTTAGATAGCAAGAATGAGAGTTCTTTTGAAAGGGGAGGTCTGCAGGAGCTCTCTGATTGCCAAAGTCAGCATACAGAAGCTGTTACAGCTGTGTCCCATGGACTCTACACTGCATCCAAATGTGCTACCAGAACTTGGCAATATCACCCATATGGTTCTGGTTTTGGAAGAATGAAACACATATGATGGTGGAGGACATGGAGCACTACACCAAGGCTCCAGAGGACTGCTAAGGCCAAGCAACATGAGGCAGGGTCAAGTCCCTGCACAGAGACCCTGAGAGGCCACTGTGCAAAGCTGTGAAGCTGAACACTAAGTTGCCATAGAGACCTCAGGATGTTGGAGATGCCAGGAAACCTTTAGGGGCTCACTGATGATCTTGCCCAGGAGAAAGGCTACAGCCAATAAATCTGGAGCAGTGAAGTTAAGCAAGCCTTTAGAGCCCAGGGGATTTCTTCAGGAATCTCATTCTAGACACAGAGTGGTTATGCCTCCACTCCTCACTAGAATGAAAATGTTTTTTTTTTTTTTTTTTCTGAGCATTATATGTTAGAAGTTGTGGTAGTTTGAATATATGGCCCCCAATGTATTCAGTGTTTTATTAGCATGTAATTTGGATCTGAAGCCACCTGGCTAGAGGTGGTGTTACTGGGTGGATCTTAGGGTCCAGCCCTAAGGTGTGGTGGTGGGTTAGGAGACAGAGCCTTGAGGGAGGAAATGTGTCACTATGGGGTGGGCCTTGAAGTGCCATAGCCCAACTCTTCTTGTTCTCTTTCTACTTTTCCCCTGATGACGTGATGATAGGACACTGGCTTCTTGCTCCTGCCTTCCCTTCCCTGCCATGAAGGATTCTATCCTCTGGAACAGTAGGCTGCATTAAACCCTTTCCTTCTATAAGCTGCTTCTGGTTGGGTATTTTGCCCCAGCAATGAGAAAGTAGCTAATATAACTGACACATCATCCGGGTACATTGTGGAAGTGAGAGGGATCCCTAGGGCCTGGAGCAGAGAGGAGTTAGAGTGTTCTGGGTCTCTAGAGAATGACTTCATGGATGAAGAGGTGACTAAGGGAGTGGATGGCCCAGGGGCAGAGCAGCAGTGGTGAAGACAAAGAGGGAGAGGGAGGAGGGGCACAAGGACAGCACTGGAGAGAAGGGAAGGGCTAACGATGCTTTAAGTGTCAGCTGCAGAAACTGGGTAGTCAGGGGTCCATGAACCGAGGGAGCACACTCAGGATGGGGCTCTTTTGACAGAGAAACTTTGTAATCATCAATCATGGCCAACATAAACCTCTTGTTAGGATCAGTCAGGATGTCTAACTTGTGATTCCTGGATGAATGTGGCACAACACGTTTGTGAAGACACTGTCATGTCACAGTGTCCAAAGGTTGGAGACCCCTAGACTCACAGTCCAATCAATAAGAGATATAAGGACCTGAGCTCAAAAAAGGGAATCTGGAAATCATGCTAAAACCCAAGAATCGTGTGAGTAGATGAGCTTAGGGAAGTGTGACTTTGATATTTTAGAGCTGTATTTTATTTATAGTGACAGAAAACATACAACACTTGAAGGCAGAAGAAGGACTCTTAGGGAACAGGAATAAAAAGTGACAGTAACAGGATTAATATGATCAAACTGCATTATATAAATGAATAAAACTGTTGGACTAAAACCCATTATACACACACATACACTAATAAAATATAAATAAAAATTCTTAAAGAGTAAGTTTAGGACTTTTAGGATGGGGTAGGAAACACAAAGCAATTAGTTAAGAACCATCAAAGTGAAAGGGGGTGCTTTTGGAGACTGACAGACTAGGCAAGAAGAGCCCACAGAGGCCTGCCCTTGACAGATGACAGAGGGGTGCAGGAGGCACTGTGAGGATATGTGTTGGGGGATGTGGCCTTTATCCTCAGGCTTGGGGGTAGAGAAGACACAGGCTGGGCTGGGGTAGGAGCCACTTCCAGTGTGTTCTGATAGAGAAGTACAGGAAGGCTGGAGGAGACACTAGAAGGAGGGGCAGGCACTGAAGTGAGCAGCTGCTGAGGGAGGAGGCCCAGGCCAAGCCCTGTGCCCAGTGCTTCCACCACAGAAAGCACATTGCCTTCTAGCTGTGCCAGGCCAAAAGACTAAAGACACATCCTAAGGCCTGCAACATCTCACTGTACCACTGGGGTATGGCTGCTTTCCCACCAGAGGTTTGGATTCGCTGTTGAGGCGAAGAGATACAGAATGATGCTGAGAAAGATGCTGGAGTGGTACTTCAGATTGGAATGTCAATGAAGATGTGAGACAGTGTGAGGATGTAGGCAGAAGGATTATAAGAGGAATTTAGAAAACCAGAACTCAACTAAAATCAATTCCTTTGTACACAGCTAAGATTTTTAGGGCTAAAACCTAGATCTTATCAGCTTAGTATAAAACCCAGATAAGTCTGTGTCCAACTGTTAAAACTCATGTTTTCATAATTGCCACATGTGCCACATAGGCAGGGTCTAGATTCATGCCAAAAGCATAGCACAGGAAGCTGTTTGTTATATAGTTGCCATGCAGGTACCAGGTACATTTCATAGAGAAATTTCTTTGATACTTAAACCTAGAAAAAGCTCCTAATCTTGCTTAAATATCTTACTAATTGTAAGAAACTAACAAATCATCTACCTGTCCAGGTTTAGCATGCTAAAATGGCTAAAATGCTCAGTAATCCAGTCTGTGCTTTTTCTTGTTTTGATTTCAGGTTTTTTTTTTTTTTTTTTTTTTGAGAGAGAGACAGATAGAGAATGGGTGCACCAGCAGCCTCCCAACTTCTGTGAATGAACTCCAGATGTGTGCGCCCCCTTATGGGAAAGTGTGGCATTGTGCCCTTGCATCACTTTTTGCGTCTGGCTAAACATGGGACCTGGAGAATTGAGCGGGTGTTCTTAGGCTTGGCAGGCAGGCGCCTTAACTGCTAAGCCATCTCTCCAGCCCTGATTTCAGTTTTTAAATTGTCTGGTTATGAGTTCAGGGGAGCTCCCCAGTCTCAGACCCAAGCAGGTTTTAGATCAATACATGTTTCCAAATGACTCCTCATGGACCAGACTGGTCCTCTGCTAAATGACGAGAACAAGGGAAAACAAACAGCACAAGGGAAGTGCTAATCTATGCTTTCTCTTTTACCCATAGTCACCTAAAGTCACTTCTATCAGATCGTATTTTTATTAGTCACAGGATAAAAATTGGTGAACTGTACCTTTAAGTGCTTAATCAGTTTACAAACTCCTTAAGGTGTATAAGAAAACCATCAGGCTTGCTTAGAGCCTCTACCAGACCAACAGCAGGTGCTATGTCCCTTTCCTAAAAAGAGATCAGGTGGGATACTGAAGACTTAAAAGCTGCACCAGAGGCTTAAACCCATCTAAAAACCCAGCTCACGACCAGGGAGCTCAGTCCCAGTCTCCTCCAGGCAGGAAGATGGGAGAAAACCCTGATATTAAAAAAAAAAAATCCCTTCCTCCATTTCACTTAAGATGAGACAGTCTGCCTCCAAGATTCTCCCAAGTCAGCACCATACGACATCCTAAGCACTGGGCTCCATTAGAACCAGTGAGCCTAGGAAAGGTGCTGCTTTGTTCTGTCAAGAAGCCTGTCAAGAAGCACCCCTAGAAAATGGAGGAGACTGTCCACCACCATACAGTTTTCTTGCATATTACAACTCCCCATCCTGACCTCTGTAGAAATAAGGGACAACAAACAAAGCTTCCTTATGTACAATTATTATTATTTTTACCCTTGTGAGCATCTTGAATTGGCACCCGACTGATAACTGGATATGAACCATTCCAGTTACTGTTTACAGCTTACCTCATAGACTAAGCCTGCTCTTTTGTCCAAGTTATAAATTTGTGTTACCATGCCTCAAAGATGTCTTGATAAAATCTTCAACTTCCTGATATGTGCTGTGGTCATGTTAATAGTTATAAAACTGGCTTTAAAGTGCTCTAACACATTAGCTGTGTTCCTCTATCTGTCTAACTACTGGGGTGACTGAAACTCAAGGTTTATAGCTCCTGTCTTGTTCATTTTAATTCTACAAATGGTCGTCACTAGATTTCAATCTAATTTCAGTTGTTGTGACTTTTGTCTTCTTGTTATATACAGACATGCTGGTATAGACTGCCTAAGCTTCATCTGTTTTCACTGTAGTGGGTAAGATATAACATTGTTTTATGTTAATTCAGATGGCTCTAACTTACATCAAATTAACTGTTATATATTTCTCTTCCAAGGTTAGACAGAACCTTCACTGTTTTTCTCTTTCCAAATACATTTGTGAAGGGTTATACCAAAAGAAAACTGTCTTAGTTCAATCAGGTTCTGCTCTCTTCTTAGTCTATGTACAATCAAATAGTCTTGATCAAGAGTTCACTATTCATTGTCTCTGCTCTCATATCTCAAGTTCACTGGTAGCTTAATTCTTAATTCCAGGATGTAGCCTCATGCTCAGATGATGCCCCCTTAGATCTAAGAAATGACCTCAAGCTCCACTGTTCCAGGATCCGTAAGTGCTTCCAGCCGTCCCTGGTAACTATAAACAAGATGGGTTGGGCACTAATATCATTTCTCATGGCCCTTTCTTTTCTTTTCACATAGGTAACAAACCCTCATCATCGTACACACCATCGTACTCTGAAAACCAGGGACTTCTTTGATCCATGGAGCCTAAAGAAAAAAATAAAAAGACTGGTATTCTTCGGTCATACTGTCTGGCGGACCTACAAAATAGAAGATGGGAAAAATGGGCTTCTGAGGGAAGTACTAACTACCAACCTTAGTCCTGATTCTACAACTGGAGAACTAGTAATTAAGAACTGATTTTTAACTCAGTTAGCCCCAGATATTAGAACAACAAAAGAAGACTGTGATCAATGCTGGTAAAGCAGAGAAGCACTCGGGTCTGGCTGAGGTGGCCTCCGCAGTGTTCCATAGCAGGGATCTAGAGGCTGATGGGGGAAGGAAGAAGAAGGACTCTGGCTCTAATAACTGCTTTACGGAAAAGGCCAACCTGAAAGGAGGGCTCCTGTGGCCAGCTACCGATGTGGGCAGCTGGGACATTTTAAAAGAAACAGTCCCTAGAGGGGACCTCCACCTGGGTCCTGTCCTCTATGCCAAGGAGACCACTGAAAGTCGGGGCTACTGAGGGAAAAATCAATCCAGCAAAGACAGCCAAACCTATACAGGTTTCTCATAAGACATCGGCTCCTTTCAAGAGGCATAACAGAGCCCATAGAAGACCTAAAATTCCTTTTCATATGAACAGAGAAGTCCTGATCTTTGCCAAGCTCCCACTTAACTTGCCTTGTTCCAATGACACGAAACCATGTCCTATTGTCTCAAACTGTTATAATGTTTTTGTTATTCCTAAATGCTTATTTTCAGGGACGAAGAAAAATATCCTACACATAGATGGTGATAAGATATCCAATTGTCTCTCAGGTTTCTCTCTTGGGCCTCTAGAGTGGCATCTCTCTCTGAGTGAGACTCTACCTGGTACATACATCCTATGGCCCCATTCAGCCTGAAGTTAGAACAGTCTGTGTGTCTTGTTCCTTCTAATAGCAGTTAGAGTTTCATGTCAGGATGGGGGAGTGAAGGAGCATAGGAGAAAGCTAGCTTTAAAACAGGCAGTTTCAGTCTGATCAAGAGTGCTCTACAGCATTCCCCGCTGCCCAGTCTAGCGTGCTTCCTACAGACAGCCTTGGATGGGCTGACCAGGGATCCGCCCTCAATCTACCAACCAATCGGGTCTTCCCCTTGCCTACAATGGCTCCTGTCCTCTTGCTGTCAGAAACTCCCTCTCACTCAGCTCAGCTCTGCCTGTTTCTCTGCTTTGCTGCCTACTTGTCTTTGTTAGGGCCACAAGGATACACGTGAGTCTGGCTGGGTGGGGAGGAGGGGCAGAGCACAGCTGTGTCTTGCTTTGGGTGGCTTTTCTGCTTGTCTCTGCTTTATAGTCTGGGGTAACTTCTCTCTTTGATGACATGCAGGCTTTTCCTCTGGTTTCTGAATCTACCATGTGTGGGTTCTTCCCAAGTTTCCCTGCCCAAGCTCCTAGATCCTACTTTCCACATGCCAGCAGCTTTACTTATCTCTCTTTAAAAGCCTCAGTTTCTCTTAAGTACACATTTGTATCTCTATTCCATTTCCCCCCCAAACCCTCAATTTCTTTTAAATGAATCTTATAAACTATGCAGTGTTTCTACATGAGTGTGTTTCCAAAATGCCACAATTTGTGATTTCCCCTCAAAAACTTAGTAATTCATAATTTATCCTTCTTGAGTCAGTCTATATCAATTCTTTGTTAAAGCTAGGACAGAACCCAAAACTTGTGATTCATACATTGGGGGACCCCTCCTGACCCCCAACTCCTGCATCAATCAGATAAAGGATTGCTTTGTGATGGTCAGGGAGATCCTTTGCCTAAAATCTACACATGTGGGTGACTAACAAATCACAGTGAAAATAAATCATAAATGCTGTGTTATTCAGCACCTTTCATGTGTGCCTGTGTGTATGCTTATGTATGCGCACACACACACACACACACACACACACACACACACACACACACACACAGACCAGGATGGGTCTGATGGGTACAGGCTGCATTTCTGAACTTCAGCTGCTTATATCCTGCACTGAGACTCCTGACGCATGTCTCCTCCTCCACACTATGGCATAAAATGCAAAATTATTTCAAGTGACGCTTTTCTTCTCACAGCAATTTCCGTGCCTCATCCTGATACCGTCTTTTCTTCCTGACTAGCTTGACCGTTATATGGATTCACAATACTGGAAAGAACTCCTAACATCTGGCATAGAACACTGTCCCTTGTCATCATTACAGAATCAATGGTGAAATACACAACTTGTTTTACAATTCTTAAAAAGTAGTCAATGAGCAAGGTAGTGTGTGGTTACCTCCACCATCAACCTGATGAGTCTTATAACAGGTTGGCATCTTATGGCCTAGGCCAGACAGTGCATGTACCTGCTCCTACAGTTAACACAAACATGATGGAATTTTTATCTCACTGGCATTCTGGATGGAAGTCATGTGAAGTTAGGCCTGGTCATTATATGTATAGGTCTGCTACATGTGTAACAGGCCAGAGGACACAGACCATTTAAAAGAGAAATTTGTTTCCTGGCAGGAATGATGCTTTAAGATTGGCTTATCAGTATTTTCTCTGTAGCCAGAAAACCTGCTGGCATGAGACATCTCTATCACATGCTCCAAGGCGAAGGGATCATTGTGGAAGAGGTGGTAGGAAGAAGGGGGTTTGAGAGCCAAAGAAAGGGGAGGCATGCTTTGCAATACTGTCTTCTACACACACAGTGGCCGTGGTATTCAGGACCTCTTAAGAGGCTGACACTACCTACACACGACCTGCATCACAGGAGGACAAAAACGATGACATCAAAAAAGAGAAGAGACTAGTTAGAAAGAAGGGATTCAGTGACGAGGGAACTTGGGAGGGAAAAGGGAGAATTGTGGTAGGGGACCATCATCATGGGATAGTACCTATAGGTATGGAGTTTGTCAATAAGAAGTTAAAATGATCTGCTGGCATCAAGATGATAATAAGTGAAAGATGATAGACAAATGACAGACAGACAGATAAACAGATATATGATAGATAGATGATAGATTCTCTCTCTCTCTTTCTCTCTCTCACACACACAAATCCTAGCATGATGGCACTTGTTGATAATCCTTCCTACTAGAATAACAAGGCAGGAGGATTGAGTTCAAGGCCAGCTCAAGGTAAGCCTGGGCAACTTGGTGACAACCTTGTAAAAAATAAACAAACAATTAAATACATTTTAAAAAAGCAAGCTGGGCATAGTTGGCTAGTTTATAAGCCCCACTTCTGAGGAGGCAGAGGTGGGAGGATCAAGCACTCACAGTCAGCTTGGGCTCCACAGTATTAGACACAAGCCCGGGCTACGTACTGAGGCCTTGTCTTCGTATAGAAAACAACCGAGCACACGAGCGGGTACAGTGTCTTTTCGATAACAATCAAGGTGCTCCAAATCTTCAGTGGCATCCTCTCCAGAAGTATTTTCTTTAATTTTCAGCAGAACTGTGCCAGAAAATGTGGTGGTGACTACAGAAAGCTCTATATGCTCTTCTTTTTGTTTGTTTGTGTGTTTGTTTTTTGTTTTTGTTTTTTGAGGAAGGATCTCAGTCTACCCAGACTGACCTGGAGTTCACTATGTAATCTCAGGCTGGCCTCGAACTCACAGCAATCCTCCTACCTCGGCCTCCTGGGTGCTGGGATTAAAGGTGTGCGCCACCACGGCCCGGGAGAGAGAGAGAGAGTGTTGCAGGCAGGTCCACATTGCTGGTAGAAATCACCCAACCAAGAGCAGCTTGTGGGAAAAAAGGTTTATTTTGGCTTACAGACTTGAGGGGACACTCCATGATATCATAGGAGAATGATGGCAGGAGCTGAGGGTGGAGACCACCTCCTCGCCATCAGATGGACAACAGCAGTAGGAGACTGTGCCAAACACTGGCAAAGGGAAACTGGCCATAACACCCATAAGCCCACCCCCAACACTACACTGACTCCAGAAGGCATTAATTCCTAACTCTCCATCAACTAGGAACCTAGCATTCAGAACTCCTAAGTTTATGAGGGACACCTGAACCAAACCACCACAGAGCGAGAGAGCGCGCGCGAGAGAGAGAGAGAGAGAGAGAGAGAGAGAGAGAGAGGGACCACTTTGTGTGTCTGGCTTTATATGGGTACTGGGGAAATGAACTCGGGTTGTTAGGCTTTATGGGCAAGCGCCTTAACAACTGAGCCATCTCTCCAACCCCTCCATGCTCCTTTTCTGTTATTAAATATATTAATTTTCCTTTTTGCCTCATTCATGAGACCACATTACAGGGCAGTGAAATATTTGAAAAATAATCCTGGGAATATATCAAAACTGAGAACCTGAAGGCTAGGTTCTAGAAAGCATTTAAATCTCCATTTTAAAGCCTGGTACGGTGGTGCACAGCTTTATTCCCAGCACTAGAGAGGTCAAGATAGGAGGAATGTTGTGAGTTCAAGGCCACCATGAGACTATATAGTGAATTCCAGGTCAGCCTGGGCTATAGTGAAACCCTACTTCAAAAATAAATAAATAAATAAATAAATAAATAAATAAATAAATACCAAAAAATCAAGCCACCAAATCTCCATTTTACTATATGCAAGAGTATATATAAATTAAGATAAAAAGAATAAAAATCATACAGGTCTACTTCACAATGATTTGGAGGTATTGTCACACTTTTTACACTTAGAATTTAATATGTAGGTAAGTAACAAATGAGAATTTTCCAGCAAGATGAGGATTTTTCAGTCAACATATTCTGACACAAATGAAACCGTGAATGAAATAAATGACTGGGTGTTACATCTCTTCATGACTTTTGTCCATTTTCTGATGGAACTAATATTTTTTTTTACTGCAGACTGAATATGCTCTACCTCTGTAAAACATTAGCTCTTTGTTGATTTGTAGTGTGCAAACCTCTGAGTCCTTTTATGGAGCCTTTCTAGAAAACAAACTTTGTATCTTGATGTTATACAACATACCAATTTTCCCTTTTTCCATTGTATGGTTTGTGTTTTGTACTGAGATCCTTGTTGCTAGATCTCAGACTTCCTGTCTCAGACTTCCTATCTGCTTTCCCTTTACATTTCATCATTTCACAGCTTCATCCTTTATTTTATTTATTTATTTATTTATTTATTTTGGTTTTTGAGGTAGGGTCTCACTCTGGCCCAGGCTGACCTGGAATTCACTATGTAGTCTCAGGTTGTCCTTTAACTCACAGTGATCCTCCTACCTCTGCCTCCCAAGTGCTAGGATTAAAGGTGTGCGCCACCACGCCCGGCTCTCATAGCTTCATCTTTATGCTTATTGCTACATCCATGATCCATTTTAGAGTGGTTTTCATGAAGGTTCGGGGTTCTTCTATTTGTTTTGTGTTTGTGGTGTGGGGAGGAGCACAGAACCATGAGGACAGCAGATGATGATCTACTCTGAGCCACACCTCAGCCTTTGTTCTACATGGGTTCTGCCCAGGGATGTCCAACTGCTGCACTTCCATTTCTTCACAGGACATCTGTGCTCCAGTACATTGCTTTCCCTGTTTGTCAAAAATAAGATGTAGTTGTGTGAACCTATTTCTACCATCTTTATCCTGTTCCTTTCCTGTATATATCTGTTTACTGATATCAAGCTATCTGGATTATGTAGCAATATGTTAATATGGATAAGTTGGATCATCTGGTTGTCATTATTATTATTATTATTATTATATTGTGTGTGTGTGTGTGTGCATGTGCGTGCGTGCAGGTGCATGCATGCTGCAGAATGAATGGAGCTCAGAGAACTTTTGGGTTGGTTCTCATCTTCCACCTTCTTTGAGGAAGTCTTTCTCTCTGTTTTTCCTCTCATCCTTGCTATTGTTGCTGACTGTGAGCTTCCAGAAAATTCTCCTGTCTCCACTTTTCACCTAATCATCAGCATGCTGGAATTACAGAAGACCATCGTGGCTTCCATCTCTTTATGTGAAGTCTGGGGATCAAAATGAGCTCAGGTGCATGCACAGCTGCTTGCATGTGTTCTCATGGTGCATGCACAGCTGCTTGCATGTGTTCTCATGGTACATGCACAGCTGCTTGCATGTGTTCTCATGGTGCATGCACAGCTGCTTGCATGTGTTCTCATGGTGAATGCACAGTTGCTTGCATGTGTTCTTACAGTGCATGCACAATTGCTTGCATGTGTTCTCATGGTGCATGCACAGCTGCTTGCATGTATACTCATGGTGTGTGCACAGCTGCTTGCATGTGTTCTCATGGTGCATGCACAGTTGCTTGCATGTGTTCTCATGGTGCATGCACAGCTGCTTGCATGTGTTCTCATGGTGCATGCACAGCTGCTTGCATGTGTTCTCACGGTGCATGCACAGCATGTGTTCTTGCATGTGCATGCACAGTTGCATGGTGCATGCACAGCTGCTTGCATGTGTTCTCACGGTGCATGCACAGTTGCTTGCATGTATACTCGTGGTGCATGCATAGCTGCTTGCATGTGTTCTCATGGTGCATGCATAGCTGCTTGCATGTGTTCTCATGGTGCATGCATAGCTGCTTGCATGTGTTCTCATGGTGCATGCCCAGGGCCTGAAAGCTCACACACACTTAAAAAACCTACTACTTAAAAGCAAAGTCACATGGTCTCTTCACCAAGTCAGAACTCACAAACACAACAATGTGGTGTTTGGCTCAGCTTCTTATTGTCCCCATGGATACAAAACAGCACTGTCTTTTCCATCAGGGAAGAGTAAGCTCTAGCAGTGGTTCTTAGTACAAGAACAGAGGCCAGGTGAGACTAATAAGACTGTGGATGTCCGTCTTTCTGTCCATGGACAACAGACTTGAAGAAGACAGCACTGCTTCTTGCTGGCCTCACTCCCACCCTTGCTAGCTCCTAAAAAGGAAATTCTCTGGAACATATTAACTAATTTTAAGAACCTGCCAGTGGAATGTGAATTCAACAAAATCTCCACCAGTGAAAATATTAATACATTAGCCCTGATCTGTGTTGTTAGGAAAGAAAAGCCTGCCAGCGGTCTTTAGGAAGCAAGCCATACTCACTGGATGAATCCACTCAAGAGACTTGGGTCTCTTACATTCCTGGAAGGGTCAGTCCATTTTGTTCTCATCAGAAAGTTTCCTCAAAACATCTGGTGACACACATTCTGAGCTCCCTCCGTCTCGCACATGGTGAAAGTTAGTGCTGTCAATTAGGGACCTCCTTAAACTCGTGGGAGAAATGCCAGTGGATACAGGACACACAGTCTTTTGTCAAGGTCCCTAGGCTTAAGAGCTGGACCCATAGTGAACCTCTTCCTAGCCTTGTGTCCTGCATGGCCCCTTCGGCCACAGGAAGGAGACTGTGGCTTCTTTCTGAATCCCTCTCAGGGAGAAACAAAGAAAGAATAGCTTTTCCTCAGAATGTGTAGACTGGTCTGGACATGTTGATTGCAGGATCAATTGAACAAGTCAAATCCTGGTGGGGAGGCCGTATCTACCCAGAGCAGGCAGAGCAGAGCTTTCCCCAGTGTACAGATAGTCGTGCCCTGGCTGGCAGAGAGCTCTGCCCATAAGGAGGGTCAAGTGCTCACATGGACCAGAATGCTGTGGCCAGGAAGGGACAGGTGCTGAAGTTTTCTTTAAGGAATCTAGCTACCAAAAGGTCTATGAGAGATCATGTTAACAACATTTTCTTTCACTTCAACATAAATTCTAATTGAAAAGTAATGCAAAAATGTTGACACACACACACTCTCACACTTTTATTCATAATACTTTAAGTTAAGATAAGGATGAAAAGAAAGGGTCTGCACCAGGGCCTACTAATCTGTTTTCTTTTTGCTTCTTGTTTCTGATTTTTTTCTTTTGGTTTGTTTCAAGGTAGGGTCTCACTTTAGGCCAGGCTGGCCTGGTCTCAGGCTGGCCTCAAACTCATGGCAATTCTCCTAGCTTTGCCTCCTCAGTGCAGGGATTAAAGGTGTGTGCCACCATGCCCAGCATTTTTTTTCAAATATTTTTAATGTCCGTCTTTGCTGGAACTGTTCATGTGTTTACCTATGTGCTGTGAAAGGATCAACAAAATTATATGTCATTAAAAAGTAGATTCACTTTCTATATTGTAATAGAGATTATTAAAATAAAAAAACAGAGCCAAGGTATTATAAAGGAAAATAAAAACAATTGAAAGAAAATCACAAGCACAATTCATCTATTTATTTATTTTAATTAAGTTCTAACTCTCTTTGAATTTCTCAGATAACCTATCTAAATTCTTGATTTATAACACTTAGTAGTACCAAATTAATACAACAATGACAGAAGTTCAAATACCATGCTAACATTCCCAATAAGTCACTTGTGGTCATAACTGAGCTTTGAGGTCAGAATCTCTTCTACCTTACAGAAAACTTGCAGGAGAGACCAAATGTCTCTTTATACTTATAATTACAAATTACCTGAAAGTCAGAACTCCTGAAAACAGGTTAACACTCAAGGTCAGTCAAGGTCAGCACACTCCAGAAGCAGCTTTGTGCTGAGGTGTCCGTGTGAAAGAGGCCAGAAAGCCATCCAGGGCTGTGACAGGGACCAGTTACACGAGGAGCTACTGCAGCAAGACACGCTGCACAGCCGTTCTGTGCAAGATGGACTCCGACATCCCCAAGCCCAGCTGTCATGGAGGGTCATCAGCTCAACCACAAAGGCTAGCACTGCCCAGAACATTCCTCAGATGCCCAGAAAATGCAATGTACTCCAGCCAGGCAGAAGTGGTGTTGCCCACTACCAGTAGACTCCAGGGCAATGGCAGTCTTACTTAGGAAATAATTCTGTAGTTTTGTGAACGAATCCAGTTATTAAGAGGCTAGTAAAATGATGAGGGACATTATAATTAAACTCAGATGCACCTTCAAAATTATGTTCTGTGTCTGTATAGCCTCCACATCATCACATGACCCTGGCACATTACACGAGGCATCATTCTTGTCACTGGCCATCAGTAATGTCCTCCCAGAAACACAGTGTGGGCACCCATGAAAGCCCTTCATGACTTCCATCTTCTGAATGAGAGTGTATTGCTTTCATTGAGTGGACATAACAAAGAACTCAAGTTGTGCTTAATTATCAAGTTATCCACTCCATGTGCAGACCTTCGATTTAATAGTAATCATGCTGCCCATTGTGGGGGGGAACCCTGAATAAATCAGGTGAGACTTTCCTGTCACTCAATGATAGGAAGACTATAAACAAAAACCTGGAAGATGGAAACGGCTAGAATAGAGGTAAATGGATCAGTCAGTGCTTCTCAGGTGAGTCATATTAGGTTTATTTGTGAAGATAAGCTTAACATAACTGCAACCTCATGAGTCACTGTTCCATGTCTTTGTTATCACACCTGCTAAATTAAAATGGTAGAGCTTCAGTCAAGACAACAAAATAGAACTGGGAAAATGGCTCAGTGATTAAAAGCACATGCTGTTTAAGCCTGACATATCCTCAGAACTCACGCAGAACAGATGCAAGTAGCTCCTGCGTCCGTCATCCTGACATGCTACTGTCAGTAACAGGTACAGTAAGGAGAACACTAAAGTTTGCCAGCCAGCGAGCTGGCATTCACAGTGGGAAAATAAGAGCTGCCCTGTCTCAGAGGTAAAAGGTAAGGACTGAGCCAAGGGTGTCCTCTGACCTCCACCTGCTCCATGGCACACACATGCCCACACATATACAATCACCCACACACGACAAGAAGAAACAGAACCATGGTTCTTGGGGATTTAAAGATGAGTGAGGTGTAGTAATTTTCCAGAGATGATAACCACAGCAGCAAGAAGGAAGAATAAGGACAAACTGTTTGTGAGGCTCACATAGCAGTTGTAAAGAAGTGTAACACAGTAAACTGAAGTAATTATTTATGACTGAGAAGGCAAGTAAGTATTTAAATGTGCTTTTGCTTTATTTAACTCTGAAATACTGGATACAATCTGACAACTGACTTGGCCAGAAACTCTATCTGTGCATATCTGCATGCAGTACATATCCACAGATCAGCAAACACATTTTATGTCAGTAGCACATCCTCTAAAGGTATTATAATCTGGGGATTCTTCAAACAGTAAAATCCCTTTTCTAAGGGAGGTGAGCTTAGAGGTCATGCAGATTTTTGAGCAAGTGTTCTTATTATAATAATTATATAATGCAAGACAAAGCAATAATACAATGACTCCTCTAAGCAATAAAATGCAATCTCTAATGACTAAAGAAGTTACATGGAAAACCAGCTGGGCAAGTCATGAAAGGCAGACCTGGAGGTCCTGCTGGGATTTGAAGTGTGCAACTATGTTTCCAGGGACTCCAAATGATCTATATTTGTGCCAAAGAATCTACAAAATACCTTGTTGTATGTATGTAAAATCAACTGACTTCTAAGTATTTAATAGCATTCACTCAATTAAACAAAATAAAATTGTTTTGCTTTGAAATCCAGAAGCTAATGAGTCTGTGCTACCAGGTGGTATGTGAGCTCTGTGATAACATGAACTTTCACAACCACAGTGACTCTTTACAGCAGTGCCAGGAAGGAAAGGGAACTGCTCTCAACTGAATCAAAGTTCAGAGAACATTCTCTCAGCAGACGAAAGAGCAAGCTGACGATGTGCCCGTTTGGGGGTTCTAGCTCATTCTCTTCATGATACTTCTTCTCCCTACAATGTCTTCCAGAGGGGAAGGGGATGGGAAGCAGGCGCCAAGGAGCTGGCTGTCTGCCACTGTGAATGCACCTCAGGCTCTGCTTCCTGCCACTTACCATGATCTCTCCTGTACAGCTTCCTTTTTCTCAATATGAATTCAGTGTCCTTAGACTCTACCCAGACATTCGCCAGGTGCAGACACACCTTGTCAGAGCCCTTGTCCGCCAAGCCACACATATCAAGGATGTGCAGCTCAAAGGCCACACCAAGGAATAGAACCTAACACGCAGGTGGTTCAACTTGGGCACAACATACTAAGTGACCCTTCCTATGAAGACTAAGTAGAAGTGGGCTACTGTGCTTAGCCTGATGGGCTAAGATGATAACTGTATGCTGAGGAACGGGCCTTACTATGAAGTCCTCTCAGTGACGTCAGAGCGCTGTCACCTTCGTGTCTCACCATCTGGAGTCCTTCCCTGCTATTTTCAGTGTTTATGTGATCAAGATTAAGAGAAGGGTCGGTCATCAGTGCATGGTGTTCTGTTTACCAAGAAATATTAAGACAGGTGAGCCATTGCAACATGCCTAGGACAAAGTGTTCTACACCTGAGTGTCACACACTGATGTTATGCAAATCACAGAGAGAACGGGTCATCTGTGACGGATGACAAACTACAGGCAGTGCTGCCTGGTACCTTCTGCTGCTACTGCTATTCATTTTATTTCAGATAGAAGTGTCAATCTAAGAGCTGAAGATTGCAATGAACTTTTTATATTAATATTTCCCAAAATACAGAGAGAAGGGGTCATTGAAAAATGTTGCTGGAATTAAATTTAGGTAGATCCAAATTCTGGGCCATCATTGGTATGTGAGACGTATTTCCCCTTTAGCTAGTGATAACTGTGCACACAGAGAGAGTCTTCCAAATATTCCATCCTATATTGATACATAGCTCAGGTGAGAACACTACAAACTGCAGATTTATACAGAAGCAAGAAAAGAATCTCCTCATTTTTAAAACAGGAAATCCATTACACCTAAGGTGAATGCTTTAGTCCAGCACTGGGACCCTGTGGACTGGCTCTGTGAAAGCGTGTCTTTCTGAAAGACAGCTGGCTCCTTGGGAAGGAAAGGGAAGTCCTTAGCCTTCCAGAGGAGGCTGCACCTGGTCCTCAGTGTGCCTGGATATTTTCACTTCATCTACTCAATAAGCAGTTCAGCTAGAATACCACATGGGAAAACAAAACACTAGAAACTTACAACACTGAACAGTAAGCTTCCAGGCCTCATAGGAAGGGTGTATCATGAAACAGCTGCTCACAGACACTCTGGCAGACAGCAAGGGGTACATGCTGGGTGGCTAAATCAGTGTCTGCACCAAAAAATCATGACCATAGCCAGTCTTTTCATGTGTGCAGAGATTCACACATAGACTGTGTATGGCCTTAGGGAGTCTAAGCTGAGTGTACACAAGAAACATCCATCACAGAGCACTAACCAACAAATGGGAAGTTCTCTGGAGAACTAACCCTTGACACAGGCCACACAGGACTTCTGAACTGAGTTATCAGATACACTACATCCCAATGTAATTACAGATCACACAGAAATCATCTCCCCATGTAGCCAGGGTTGACAAGCAGGAGCTTCAGTCAACACTCAGCACTTCACAAAGATGAATAGCTATAGACCATATAACAAGGATGGTTAAAACACAAGAAAAGGGAAGGAAAACAATAACAAAGTAAGTTAGAAATGAAGAAAAAAAAAGGAAACTAAAATTCCAAGCATGAGGTGACCTTCATGTCAGTCACTGCTCCCAGACCAAGGACGCACTGCTGACATCACCCAGAGGAGGCTCGGGGTAGACGGAGAGGAAGACAAAGCAACCGTGTCAGAAATAAGGCTGGGGTTCAAGAACGATCATACAATCTGGAGCATGCTGGCAAGGCAGGGCTCACTTCTGCAGAAGCATGCACAGCCAGGAGCAGTTGGGGCGAGCAAGCACTCCAAGAGGAAACCTAACAAGGCACAGGTCCTCAATGCAAAGCCAGGGGCCTGCGACGCACTCTGATGGATGAGTGAGAGCTCGGGCTCAGATGCTTAGGTGATGAGCTAAGAAATGGAAGGGCCTGATTTTAAGAGAACCAATTGAAGGACTGGGAGATTTAGGGACCTCTTATGGGTACAAACAGAAGTGTGAGAAACAGTTTCTATCCTGTGTTCTGACCCCCACAAGCTATGGCTCACTGCCATCGCCATTTATCTTACACCTTTAAGGCAAAGCGTGTTCTGCCATTCAGATTTTATCAAGTTTATGTGATGGTTATCTCCCCATTAGATTTGGGGTAGGATCCTCTAATCAGACAGCTGAAGTCTGGGTAAGAAGGTATGATGAGTACTCTCAGACTGAGAGACTATGGAGCATATAACGCATGCATATCATCTCACCTCATCTTACAGTGTGCTGCTGAACAAGTTTAAGAAGTTTAAGAAGGTATGATGAGTACTCTCAGACTGAGAGACTATGGAGCGTATAATGCATGCATATCATCTCAGCTTACACTGTGCTGCTGAACAAGTTTAAGAAGTTTAAGAAGTTTAAGAAGACTGAGAGACTATGGAGCGTATAATGCATGCAGTACTCATCTTAGACTGAGAGACTATGGAGTACTCTCAGACTGACAATGCATGCATATCATCTCACCTCATCTTACAGTGTGCTGCTGAACAAGTTTAAGAAGTTTAAGAAGGTATGAATGCATGCATATCATCTACCTCATCTTACAGTGTGCTGCTGACTGAGAGACTACTGGAGCATATAATGCATGCATATCATCTCACCTCATCTTACAGTGTGCTGCTGAACAAGTTTAAGAAGAAGGTTTAAGAAGGTATCATCTCACCTCATCTTACAGTGTGCTGCTGAACAAGTCTCAGACTGAGAGACTATGGAGAGCATATAACGAATAAAAGCTGAACAAGTTTAAGAAGTTTATGCATATCATCTCAGCTTACACTGTGCTGCTAAACAAGTTTGGGCTGTGACCAACTTTTCACCACTATGTGAGTCATAAGTAAATGTTTGGTTTTCAGAAAGTTTTGGACTGTGGAATTATGAATAAGCAGTTGAGTTCCAATGTGCTCTGACTGCATAATTTATTAACTCATGCCAACTCAAGGATGCGTAATTCACTGATGAGGAAAGACTGGTGTTGAGCTATGCCCTGTCCCAATAATAGTGTTCTATTTTCATAAGTGAGCTTCCTCACTTAACAAAGCACTCAAATGTCACTTGAGTGAGATCACCCTACGAAACGCCCTGTCAGTGTTTGGAAAGACTTCAAGGAGCACGTTAACACTGGTTTCCCTCAGACCATTGAGGCCTGGCCATCTATGCTGCCTCGTGTCACTGAGGGCTGAATTGGATGTGCCAGGAAAGTAATACTTATTAAAGATTTCCGAGTTACATGTTTTCATAGTTAGTGTGACTTGAGTTGAGGAGGGACTGAAGGAGCCTGTGGCAATGGCACACTGAGGTCAGATAGGTAGGAGGGCAGCAGGTAAAGGGAGACCTGGTGACACTGTGGAGGCAGGTGGCAATGCCCCTAGGGAGCCAAAGTATGAGAACCTGAGGGTTCATAGCACATTCTTTAGATTCAGTGAGTCAGAAACAAAACTCTACAGAGTGAAATACAGAACAGAGCTCCTTTTCTACTCCATTCTCGATCCTGATTGTGCACATGCCAGCCTCAGATCTTGTATGTCAGAACACATGATGCAAGTCTTAAAACCACTAGGGTGCTGTCCCCTCCTCAGTGGACAAAGACATTCACGAATCAAGTGGCTAGGAATACCCTGGCCACTGTGACCCATGCCTGCCTGCAGGTAGCAGTGTCCTCAATCATAAACAGAACAGATTGAGAATTCATCCCCAACATAGTCCCTGACATGAAGCACAGTTTGGGCAGACAATTTTCAGTGATTTTTTTCAGTGAAGTGTCCTGCTGGCTCTAGGCTGTGTATGTGCCCCTGTGTGTTTCTCTACATGGCTGGCATGTGAGCACAGCCTCCAAAGATCATGGTGCTTCTGCTACCAGAACATGAAGAGGGAATGAGTGTGAAGAAGGAGTGTGAAGAAGCTGATTTTTGGCACAGTTATCTTCCTGTGGTTGAGGCAATACAGTTGGTCTGTAATGTGGATTCATCCCCGCCTAGAATAACATCACAGCTACAAACACCAATGATTGAGAACTGAGCAGGCTGGGGTGTACAGATCACCTCTGTCCATGCTGGCTGGTTACCAAGTCAGCACCTCATCTACACTATGGTGACATCAAGGACGACGCCCCACAATGACAGAGGAAACAACCCAAGTCCTGAGAGTCCTCCATGTTCAATGGCTGGTGTTATCTCAGAAGCATCCCAGTGACACCACCACCAACAGGTGCAAATGCCGTGGCCCCTGTAGAAGCCTCACCTCAGAGGTACACTCAAGCAAGATGTCTGGTGGGCATTTTCCCACACTGGCTCCATAATAACCTTGAGACTAGAGTAAGTCACAGTGCTAATACGTCTTTGTCAGTTGCTTTTTCCTTGCTGTGAACAAATACCTAATGGAAATTAATTTGAGGGAGGAAGGGCTTATTTCAGCTTATAGCTTGAGGTTATAGTCACCTTTGTGAGGGAGCCGTGGGGGCAGGAGCTCGAGGCCGCAGAGGGATAGATGCTGGGGCTCAGCCAGCGCTCCCTATGGTGTGCAGGACCCTGGCTCACAGAACTAAGTTGAGGTGAGTCCTCCTCAATTCACCTAATCTAGATAACCTCTCAAAAGTGAGTCCAGGACCTGTCAAAAGCCACCATAACTCCTTAAATAACTTTTGGGGGAAAAGATACAAAATATAAGTCCTATGGAAATATGTAACAGCCTTGTATCCACAGGTCCCATAAACCACTGGGATCTTCCCTTACCTAAGATGTGAGCAAGATTCATCAAATCATGAGGACTCACCTTTAAGTAACATTCACGTTGCCCTCACCTTTTGAAATATTATGTGAAACATCTTCAGATTCACCTCAATGTTCTAATGATCTCTTGGCAGAAACACTTTTTCTGGGAGTTAATTGTTCAGCTTCTCCTGTGACAAGTGTTTGCAGCCATCGCAAGTTCACACCGTGATGAGTCAGCGCTTCCCTTCTCTACCACTGAGGTGAGGAGCCGGGCACCTGCTCCCAGTCAAATGACTGCTTGTTTCCCACATGAACCTCGTGACCCGCCTGTGCTTTCTAAAGAGGGTTAGTATGCAGCCTCACAGCCCTCCCATCACCAACCAACGGAGGGGCAATGTGAGTCACGCCTTCGCATTTAGGAGCCCAAATGTACACGTGTTCAGAGTAAGTTAAGATAAGCGATGAATGACTACATCTGCTTTCATTAAATCTCAATTTCCAGGAAGATACTTACATTTAACTTCAAGATATACTACAAAATGCAGATAAATAAAAGAATGAAGTAGCACTTGAAACACAAATAGTCCCAGGGAAAAGGAAAGCATGAGAAAACCGTGAACAAACAAGAATAACCTTTTTGTTGTGGAGTGAGTTTTTTCTTGTTTTTCCAGGGTTGCCTCCCTCCAGCTGTGTGGAGAACGCGCGCCCCCTTGTGGCATTCCTCGTTGCCACAGCTCAACTTTTAGGCTGCAGAGAAGGAACCCTCTATGGGGAGCTGACTCTTGGGCAAAGGGCTGCAAATTCTGTGCAGCTACACCAGAGGAACGGCACTACGCCTGTGCTTACAGGCGAGAGCTTGCAAGAATTTGTTCCTCTGTTACAAGAAGGGAAAGTTTCTAGGTTGATACCACTGCTGGTATAAACTCTGACAAGTTTTTGTGTGACACTGGAAACTTTGTCTACAAACAGAGCCAAGGTGAAAGCACAGCTGTTTCACGGGTCATAAAACACGGATGCAGCACGTCGTCTTCCCTGTGGGGTAACCATCACAGAGGAAGGTGCAGTGTCCAAGTCCTGGGTAGTTAGTGCCAGCTCCATGACTGCTGTGGGCACACAGTCTTGTTTCATCCAGGCAAGCAGAATCAGAGTGAAGTAAATACATGTGCCCTGTCTATACCCAGAATCCCTTACTAGGACATAGCACGGCATTTCACTAACCGTGACCTCATTTAACTATGAGTGACAAGTTTAAGGAGCAGAAACAAAGGAAACTTACAAAGGTGGAAGCTCTGTCAAAATTTAGACAACTGTCAAATTCAAATCTATATCTGATTGTTGACTAGCCAATTTCCAAAAGTGTGGGGCTTAATATTCACAAAGATCAGACCCTCAACTCAAATTCACGTAAAATTCCTAAAGTATAACCAATATCATAAGAAGACCCACAGAAGGCGCCAACACATTGTGATGCTACAAGGTTTTGTAACTGGTGATCTTGGAATGGACACCGTGCAAGTGTTCCCTCTGACATCTGTATGATCGGAAGCAGTGCTGGGTGCTTTTATTGGAAACTGTGGTTTTGTACTCATTAGGTATTCATACTACATCTTAATAAAACGCCTGCTTTGTTCAAGGACGTTGAATTATTCATGACTACTGAGTGTCCCTGCTGGAGTGCTTCCCAGCCACCCTAGCAGCTCTAAGTGACCAGGCACTGATAGAGATGAGCGTGTGCACTGACGCTTGGGAGGGCGTCTACACTAACACGTCACACTGCCAAACGTCAGCCGCAAACAAGCACAGTGACTCCTCGGAGAGGTGGGCAAGGTCACTGCCTGAGACTCTTCAGTGGCGCATCGTGTCCACAATGCCAAGTTCAGACACATATGCCCACGCCACAGACTCACATTCTGGACCACCTGTCTTCTGTGAACTTTCTCTGCTTGTGGGAAAGACTTGGCATTAGAAATCCAACCAACTTTCCTCCTTCACCGGCATCCTGCAACCCTACATCTTGGTTCCTCCCAGCGATGTGCTCAGTTAGAAGACTGCAAGCCAGTCTTAGCTCCTAGGTTTCCTCTACACTGCTGTACAGGGAGTATTTCCTCCTGAGAACTCTCTGCTTAGGAAAAGGACATGCTATACCTATATACCAGTGCAGCTAGAAATCTGATGGCAACTTACTTCATGGCTGACTGATTTCTCTATCCTTGACCCTTTACTTCTACCCTCCCTCCTTACCTTACCATCTGTTGCAGTCAGGTTCACACTGTTGGAAGAAATTACCCAACCAAGAGCAACTTGGAAGAAAAAAAGGTTTTAATTTGGCTTACAGACTCAAGGGGAAGCTCCATGATGGCAGGGAAAACAGTGACATAAGCAGAGGGTGGACATCACCCCCCTCGCCAACATCAGGTGGACAAAAGCAATAGGGGAAACTGGCTATAACACCCATAAGCCTGCCCCCAATAATACACCACCTCAGGAGGCTTTAATTTCCAATTGCTATCAGCTGAGGAGACTAGCATTCAGAACACCTAAGTTTATGGGGGACACTTGAATCAAACCACCACACCATCACAAAAGACGGACATTATTTGCCATCTTTCCACTCTCCAATCTGAATCCAGCCTGAATTCTGTCCCTCCTCCCTGGGAAATCCCTCTCTACCTCCAGCTGCACTTCTCTCCCTCCACTGTAGCCAATCAGAACCAGAAGTACTGGTTCTCTGGGCAGCTCAGGGTACTTCGTGCCTCTTCCCTCCTAAACAGGTCCTCATCCCTGACTGTGGTTTGAATGGAATGTGAGTCGCTTCTCAGCAAGGCCTGTGTAGGTGTGGTGGTTTGAATCAGGTACCCCCATGTGTGTGTGTGTGTGTTCTGAATGCTAGGTCCCCAGCTGGTGGCAATTTCTCAGCAAGGCTTATGTAGGTGTGGTGGCTTGAACTAGGTGTCCCTATGTGTGTGTGTTCTGAATGCTAGGTCCCCAGCTGGTGGCAACCTGAGAACTGGAGTTTCCTAGAGAAGGAGTATTGTGGGGGTGGGCTTACTGGTGTCACAGCCAGCCTTCCGTGCCAGTGCTGGGCACACTCTCCTGCTGCTACTGTCTACCTGGTGTTGGCCAGGAGATGCTGTTCAGCCTCTGCTCATCTTGGAGCTTCCTGGAGTTTGTAACCCAAAATGAACAACTTTCCTCCTGTGAGCTGGTTTCGGCCCATTATTTTTCCAGTAATGCTAAAGTAACTCCAACAGCTGGAGACATGGTCCTCTGTGGTGATGCTGCTTGAGGTGATGCGCTGAGGTTCCTGGGGGCCTGTCCTTGGGAGGGACTGAGGTAACCCTCCTGGGGCCCTGAGTACATTCCCCTGAGAGGATTGCTATCACAAGAGCAAGCCTAGCTCCTCCCTGTCATTCATGCTTCGATTTTGAGATGGTTTCTATGGTGTATGCACACACTCCCGCCATCTCTGCAAATCATGTCTTGCACTTCTCAGGCCCTGCAGGACCCTTCTAAATCTGTCTGTGTTTCTCCAGCCTATTTTCAGTTCAACCAAAACCATGCCTTCCTGTCTCAGCACAGGACCTGGCCTGACCCTTTCTCATTGCTCTGTCTGCTCCCCTCCAACCCCATCCCAATTTTTGCCAAGTGCACCCAGGCCCCCATTCTCTGCTCTCCAACTGCAGAGAAGAGGAAGTGAAGACCATTCCTGTGCACACTCGGGCATGACGACACCCTTTGGCCTCCGCTGTCCTTCCCATGCTGCCGTTGTCATCCCCTTCCCTCTCAGCCCTGTGCACAGCCACTGCTCAAACACCACACTGGCCTCTCAGCCCTGTGCATGACACTCCAACACTACACCGGCCTCTAGCCCCATGCACGACCACTGCTCAAACACCACACCGGCCTGGCCTCTCAGCCCTGTGCATGACCACTGCTCAAACACCACACCTGCCTCTCAGCCCCGTGCACGACCACTGCTCAAACACCACACCTGCCTCTCAGCCCTGTGCACGACCACTGCTCAAACACCACACCGGCCTGGCCTCTCAGCCCTGTGCACGGCCACTGCTCAAACACCACACCTGCCTGGCCTCTCAGCCCTGTGCACGACCACTGCTCAAACACCACACCTGCCTCTCAGCCCACCGCCTGTCAGCCCACGCACCACTGCTCAAACACCACACCGCCTCTCAGCCCCATGGCCACTCTCAAACACCCACCGCCTGGCCTCTCAGCCCCGTGCACGGACACTGCTCAAACACCACACCGGCCTCTCAGCCCCATGCAAGGACACTGCTCAAACACCACACTGGCCTCTCAGCCCTGTACATTTCCATCCTTGCTGGACACTCCCTTCATGGCCCTCTCCGGTGTGTGCTCAGCAGGTGCCCCTGAAATGTCCATGCCAGGTTGACCCATTTGAAACGGTTATTCACTA
The DNA here is from genome assembly GCA_036365145.1 of Orientallactaga sibirica. NCBI lineage: Eukaryota > Metazoa > Chordata > Mammalia > Rodentia > Dipodidae > Orientallactaga > Orientallactaga sibirica. Next base: position 15,536,032 of record JAEOAD010000041.1, on the reverse strand, counting down.
CCCCCAGTCCCTCAACTCGTTTATTAATCATCAAGTCACCTTGACAACCACTCACTTGCCTATGATATGTCTTTCCACTAGCATACAACAGACTGAGGCAAGCATGTCAATGCAGCAAAGCCGAGGAGGGGAGGATTTTTCGGCACACTTCCTGCAAGCCTGCACGCAAGATGGTGGCTGGTTAGGAAAGCTCTGGCCAGTCCCTTGCTCCACCGTCCGCGAGGCTCAGCCATGGGGTTGGTCACAGGCACTTTGTGCTGCTGCTGCTGCTGCTGCGGGGATGTGCACGGGGATTTCCTCCCACAGTGTCCTTCTGTCTCACAGCACTTCTGTGAAAGTTAGGCAAATTCACACCATTCTTTAATTCCCACAAGCCATATATAGAGGGTAGTAGCTACGAGAAGGAAAGCTGTATGTTTTGGGGAGTCTGGTTCCTCTGTCCCTGCCCCTGGATTTAGGAGCGAGAGCCTCGGCAGCTCTTCAGCTCCACATCCACCAGCTTCTACACGGGCCAGGCCTCTCCCCTCAGCGTTTCCATTTCTCATCCAAACCCAAACCCAGCCGGGCGCTGTGTAGGCTGTGCTGGCAGTGATAAAAGACAGCATGTGCCCAGGTCACTAACCTTGTGACCCTGCCTTTCCATCAGTGTCCTGTCACCAGTGACTGAGCTCCCCCTCATGTGCGAAGCTTCTCACTGCCCCCATGCAATTTCATCTTCACTGATGAAGAAGAATTATTTGAATCAGAGTTCTAATACTGGAGGCTGACCGAAAATTAGGAATACATAACTAATGTCATATCAAAATACCTCTTTCCCCCAAACAGGAACAGTTTTATTTGCATTAATGTTCTTGAATTCTAGTCTGAAAACCAGTGAAACAGAAATGTAAATTCATACACATAGATAAAACTTCCCCTAAACATTCAACACACAGGTAGAACCCTACACTTCTCCTCTAGCTATTACTTCTCTGAAAGATATAAAGACAAGTTAAGCTGACAGCATGCTTTGACAGTTTGACAGCAGAGCTGTTAGACAGGAACACTTGGTCACTCACCGGTGTGCACATAAATTATTAAGGTGAAGTCCCTGCTTTTCTTCAGTAGATAACCCATCCATCAATAAGGAGAAGATCAAAAAATTGCTCTGGCCAAGAGGTTGTGCAACAAGCCTAGATTTCTCTAGCATGTAGGTATAAATTCTGGCTGGTTAAAAAAAGAAAAGGGATTCTGTTAAATGGCATGAACATAATTTACATCAATTTGCATACGTTAATTAATTATAAGAGATAAACACAAAGCTTCTTTAGCAGAACATTTTTTAAAATTATAAACAGAGCTCCTGAAGGACTGACGTCTATGTCCAATGTATTCCTCAAGCACTTATCTGCAGCATTTGACCAGCCATGATTCTCTGCATTAACCTCTTCTCACTGCAAGAAAGAGGAGTTTTTCTTACCAGGGCTGAGAGTAGAAGGACGTAAACATAAATAATTAGGAGGCAGTTCAACAACATATCTGTTTAGCAATACAGCAAAGAAGGGTCTTCTCTGGGGCCCGCGTTCTCTCCACCGTGGACTTGTGACCTGGTCGTCAGTTCCGGGCATGATTCCCTCCTGTGGAGTGGGCTCAAGTCCAATGACAGGGCAGGTGAGGTGGTATTAGGGTCGGAGCTCGAGGATGGGGACACTCCAGCACACTGTCATCTCAACACGACAAGGCCACTGCCTCACGATCTCACAGCAGTTGTGGGACCTGCACAGGACCTTCCTACAATGGAGCCAGCCAACATCCTACGGCAGAGGGGATGGGCTTGGGAGGCCCTTGTCCTCCCTGAAGAGCTCATGACACATAATGGATGTGGAAGGAGGGCATCATTCTCTTTGCATAGCCACTGGTAAGTGAAAGTGAGGCATTATGGGAGGGTCATGTAACATTCATATGCTCAACTTGCCATAGAGGCATGAAAATGTCCAAAAGCAAATACAAATATAAACTGTTTAAAAACCATCAACAGACTACTTTCTAGAGTACTTTTAGCTCTCCACAGACACAGCCGAAGGTAGTAGGAGATCACACATCCCCTCTCCTGCTGTCCCTGGCAGTGCCTTGCCTGTTAGCCCAGTGTACTTGTGTAATTCATGGTTGAATCTGAGGAGTTATTATGGGAACAAAGGTCCAAGGTTTACACTAGAGCTCACTGCATCCCATTGTTGTGAAGCTACAGAGAAATCTGGGACGGGGAACTGACCAACCCTGAGTATCACAGAGGATTTCTCACTCCATGTTTGTGTGCATGTGCATGCCTGCGCACATGTCCATGGTGACTTAATCAGGTGGTATTTTCAAGTTCAAGTCTTTTACATTTTTATTTATTTTTCCTTTTAAACAAAATTTTGGCAGAAGGCATTTTTCTGTTTAATGCTAACCCTAAAATAACGGCCCCTGAGAGTCTTTTCTAATCTACAGCTGAGGGACAAGGCTTCAATGGAAGCAGTAGCCAATACTCATGGAACCCTAGATCCCAGGATGACATCAGCACCCTTCACCTACATCCCAAGTCAATCAACCACCCGGTTAGTGCACATACATTGTGCACTGAGTATAATTGCTGTGGATTAGGGGAGTTCTCATCAGTGAGATTTTATAAATTAACATCTTAAAGGAGTGTATAGATGGAAGCACACTCAAGACAAAGTTCAAGCTGACAGAAGACCAGCCAGTCCTCTTCCAGGTGGAGAAGACCATGCTGTGCCTGAAGTGAAAGTGACAAGAAAGACTTCCAGGGATGGGGGGTTGCTGGACTTACTGCTGCTAGACCACTTAGATTAGATTAGATTAGAAGCACTTCCGGTGCTCCAGGACGGCTCCAAGCTATTAGAAGTCAGACATCATGCTGTGATTGTCCCTAGCTAGCTATGCATCACCTGATGACTATCAAACTCTCCTGGTATCTATTCACAGAGGAACCTATGTCTTAACAGGACTTGGCGAACATGCCACTGAAACACAACCAGACTAAGTTTTGTTCATGAGCTAAGAAAGTAGAGGAAATGAATTATTCTCTTCTTTCCCTAGACTTCCAGAAACTTCCCAACACCCACCCTCACCTGTGCCATCCACACAGTCATGAAGAGAGGATCCCTTCTCAGATGCCCTGTCATTTTTCAGGCAGCAGTCACCAGAAGCAGACTCCTGGTTAAGCGACCACACACTCTCACACCTGTGTGTTTACTTCACTATCTAAGATGACTCATGAGGGTGAACATTCTTGGTATAAAGCAATCTTAGTTTTCCTCTTATACACAAGACACCAAGACTGCTGGTTAAAGGACTGCACACTTTCACACCTGTGTGTTTACTTCATGATCTAAGATGACTCATGAGGGTGAGCATTTTTGGTCTAAAGCAATCTTAGTTTTCCTCTTATACACAAGACACCAAGACTGCTGGTTAAGGGACCACACACTTTCACACCTGTTTGTTTACTTCATGATCTAAGATGATTCATGAGGGTGAGCATTCTTGGTCGAAAGCAATCTTAGTTCTCCTCTTATACACAAGACACCAAGAAGTGAGCTCCCTTAGGGTGCTCAATGTTATTAGGACCAGGCAGGTATCGGCACACACTTCTGAGAGTGAAGTCCCAAATGCACAGGCTTTCCGTTTGATTTCTAAGTTCTTACATGTGTATTACTCTTAATTTAAAAAGACATACAGATAGGGCTGGAGAGATGGCCTTGCAGGTAAGGCGCTTGCCTGAAAAGCCTAAGGTCCCAGGTTTGATTTACCAGGACCCACGTAAACTAGATATACAAGTGGCGCATGCATCTGGAGTTTGTGTGCAGTGGCTGGAGGCGCTAGTGCACCCATTTGCTCTATCTGCCTCTCTTTCTCAAATAAATGAATACACATTTAAAAAGACATGCAAACAATCACCATCATTTGGCCAGTTTTCTAAAAGAATGCGGCAGGAAGCTATCAAACTTACAAATCCAAGTGACTGGCAGTGAATTCTGGGTGTTAATTAGAACAAACTGAGAAGAAATCTACAGGGAAAGTGAAGAAAATAAGTCACTGCCTTTGATGATGTCTGCAGAGAAGACTCAACCAAGTCACAGACAATGCCGGAAGCACTGCGCATTGGGATGCAGTGGGAACACCCAGCTATGCGTGTGCAAGACTCTGGGCCACAGTGTAGTGCCTGAAGGCCAGTGGGTAATGTGAGTTTGGCTGTGTGGGGTGAGGACTGCTTGCCTAACAAAGTCTTTGATACTCTAGCTTCCCACCTGGGAGGAACACTACACAATTCACCACATAACCAGGAACTAAAAGTGTGCTCATAAGGAGAAGGTTTGAGCCCTTTTTTTGGAGGAATGAGCTCAATAGAGCAACTATGAGCTGAGATGTGGACCCCAGGGCCAGATGCTTCTCCAGGGAGGTCTTCTCGAAGGATGGCCTTGGGACCCAACCTCAGACTAAGAGTTATGGTAACACCCCTTGAAGTATTCAAGCCCTTCTGTGACCTCCACCTTAAGAGATCCTTTTTTTGCATGCATAGCATTTATCAAATCTAATTTTTATATACATTTGCAGCAAACACACTTTTATTTTGCTAGTGGATATAGTCAAGGCTACCTTTGCTTTCCAGAAGGGAAGGTATGGTAACTAGAAAATGTCAGATAAGACTGAGCTCTTTCACAAAGGGATAACCAGCAGATGCTTGTGTCCTGAGCATGCTTATGAAGGTTTTAGGATGGCTGTTTCATGCAAACACATGATATCCCACCTGCAGTGGGATTTTATGACCTGTGTGACTGGAAACACAAACCATCCTCCAGTGGAGTCCAAGCTGACCTGCACGTGAGCACCTTAAAATATTCACCAACTCTTTAATACAGACTCGATTTAAATAGATTTCACTGTGTTTTCATGTATGGTACATCTCAGCAACTTTGGGCTTGGGGTTCACTCTGCATTGTGTAATGCACACAGAAACCACCCAGAAAAGGCCTACACTGTACTTGAGAACGGTTTCGCTCACAGGAAGTATTGAACTTGCAACATGGCATCCCAGGAGCACACTCACTCCCACTCTTGTGTATCTGAGTCTTCATGTCTGAGTCTAGTACAGCTGTGATAGCTTGTAGCTAGCTCTCTCTGCCATGCGCCTTACTCTTCATTGTTCGAGAAGGTGGAAGGTGGCCTCAGGGAGGGTCGCAGGGTTTCTGCCTCCCCTGTGGCTGACCGTACACGCACTTACCTGCAGTTACATGCTTTTTCCTCTCACAGAACTGTAACTCCCAATACTGAATGAGGCAGCTGGAGAGAGCATTAAGTGTAGTCTTGGCATGTCCAAAGGCTTCTAAGATGCAGTTGACCTGTAGCAGGAGAGAAAATTTGACTGACTACTCAGTGGAAATGCTGCAGAGTAAAATCAAATGAGTAGGGAGGTTAGGGCTACCTAAAAGGCTTTGTCCTCTCATTACTACCATGCTGAAAATTTAAGGCCATTTTCCCCTGCAAAGCAAACTGAGTCCTCACTGTGTCTCAACTTGTGTTCACTGTTAATTAAACTATGCACACATCACCTCTCTACATCATCACCATATAAAAATGGAGGACACGTTCTAGACACACACACACACATACCCCTTAATGAATGTTCTTTGAAATTTTAAATTTGAATGGAACAGTTGAAGGCTGTTTGATGTTTCTGGAGAGAAGATTTAGAAGCGATATAAGCCCGAGACCGAATTCCTTCTCCAGTCATCAATCTGTGGAACACGGGCAGAGACCTCCTTCTGAACCCTCATTTCCTTTCCACACTCTCCAACCTGCGGCCCACTTGTCTTTGGCTGTGTTTTGTCCGTTCTCTCCCAGAAGCAGGCCAAGTGTCTAGCTGAGTTGCTTTTCATGTTGTGTCTCCTTCCTGCATGTTTAGTTTCTATGGTGGAGAGTTTGTGGCTCTGAATAAAGCTCCTCAGATCGGCCCTGGGACCTAACATTCTCTATGGACAAGTTCCTTCAGGGACTGACCATGAAGTAAAAGCTACTTGTCCTCCACTGACTGAGTGCACCTCTGTGGTGGTTTGATTCAGGTATCTGCCATAAACTTAGGTGTTCTAAATGCTAGGTGCCCAGCTGATGGCAATTTGGGAATTAATGCCTCCTGGAGGTAGTGTATTATTGGGGGCAGGCTTATGGGTATTATAGCCAGTGTCCCTTTGCCCGTGTTTGCACACTCTCCTGTTCCTGTTGTCCATCTGATATTGGCCAGGAGGTGATATCCACCCTCTGCTCATTTCCCCTGCAATCATGGAGCTTCCTTGAGTCTGTAAACCAAATAACCCTTTTTTCCCACAAAAAGCTCTTGGACGGCTGATTTCTGTCAGTAATGTGACCCTGACTGCAACGGTAATGAGGAGTGGTGTCATTTGCTACTAGACACCTGACTGTGTGGCTTTGGCCTTTTGGAGCTGATTTTCAAGAGGAATATGGAAGGATTTGAAACCCTGCCTCAGAGATGCCTTGCAGTGCTGTAAGTAGAGCTTGATGGTCTATTCTGGTCAGAGTTGAAAGACCTGAATGCAGTAAGAACTATGGACTGTGAGGTTTGGCTTATGAGGGTGAGAAAAAGCTTTGTCTGGACTAGGCTAGCAGCTTGTGTGAGAGGGTAGCTGTTACACCTATGTCCTGAAAACATGTGCAGGGTTGCATTGTGTAGAAATGGACTGGTGTGAGCAGAGGGATATGACACAGAAAGAAATCTTTAGGCTGAAACTGCCACCTGTTCAGCTGCAATTGTACGAGAGATTACAAACCCTGAGATTGGGCCAACTGACCTGCATTAGAACAGCAGAAAGAATGTACACTCTTTTGAAGGGTCTGAATGCTTTATCCCCCCCTCCAGATTAACAAATTAACACCCCACCTGGTATTATGGAATATAAGAAATGCAGGAAAGAGAGGGTCATTGAGTTTGCAACATGGTCATGTGTTTTGGAAATGACCATGGGTAGTGTGAAGCAGGTTTGCTGGATGCCTGCATGGAGACCCATTGGAGCTGTGAGGATGAACTGTGGGTTGCAGTGGAGACAGATGCCGGGACCACAAAATGACTACCAAGGAGAGCTGCCAGCTCCGATGATGTTTTGAAGGACTGTGAGTAGCCCAGCTGGAGGTGCAGAATCGGAACTCTAGAGACTTGTTGCTGGTTAGACTTATCAGAATTGGAGATTTGTTACTGGCTAGAGTTGTTGGACTTGAAGCTATAGAATTTGGTGTTTAAATCTTGTATTGCCTGAGTATTTCTTTGCCATACTCAATGCCATCTTTTACAGTGTTTTATTCTGTGCCATTATGGGTTTTGGGACTTTTTTTGATATTATGGCTCAGTTAAAAGACCTTGGATTATGAGGATGTTTGAACATCATTAGGATTGATAAAAAAATATGGGGACATTTAAAGTTGGACTGAATGCATTGCATTTTACATCATGGATGATTATCAGTTTATGGGGGCCACAGGCAGAATGTGGTGGTTTGATTCAGGCGTCCCCATAAATTTAGGTGTTCTGAATGCTAGGATCCCAGCTGATAGAGATTTGGGAATTAACACCTCCTGCAGGCAGTGTATTGTTGGGGGCAGGCTTATGGGTGTTATAGTCAGTTTCCTCTTGCCAGTGTTTGGCACACTCTCCTGTCCTGTTTCTCTAGCCCACATGATGTTGGCCAGGAAGTGATGTCCACCCTCTGTTCATGTTATCCTTTCCCCCTACCATCATGGAGCATTCCTTCGAGTCTGTAAGCCAAAATAAACCCTTTTCCCCACAAGCTGCTCTTGGTCAAGTGATTTCTGCCAGCAATGAGAACCTGACTGCAACAATCTCTGATAATGGTGGCAATCTAAAAATTCTTCAAAAGAGATGAAATTCTGAAAGGTTCTAAGCAAAGCCTTTCTCATTCAAAAGTACAAATATACAGATAGATAGATATTTTCACACTAAGTTAAATGGTATAAAACCACCAAAAAGTTAAAAAGGCAAGTGATGTTGAGAATACTGGTGTTTTCTCATTTATAAATATGCTATTATAGATTTATGATAATAAAAAGGTTTTAAAGAAGGAATAAAAATTATTAGTGAAATCTTAAGAAAAGTACAAATATTTCAAGTGCAGTTCCCCAGGTGAGCACCAGGTGGTGCTCAACTACATCTAGGGGTTCCTAAGGAAAGCTTTAGAATTTCTTACAGTATTTTAAAGAATATTATTATAATTGTTTTAAAAATGATTTCAGCCCACTTTTTAAAAAAGATCTTTTTTTTGTTTTTTCGAGGTAGGGGTTCACTGCAGCTCAGGCTGACCTGGAATTCACTATGTAGTCTCAGGGTGGCCTCGAACTCACAGCGATCCTCCTACTTCTAAGTGGCTCCCAAGTGCTGGAATTAAAGGTGTGCATCACCATGCCCACTTTTAATTTTTTGGACATTTGCTATACTCAGGCACTTAATTTGTTCCAGAAGAATTCTATATGACTCAGAATCATAAAACAGGATCTGAATTACATATCAAAAATGCTACAAGTTCTAAAAGTGATGAAACTTGTAAAGTCATTTGTTTTAAAGTTTGAATTTTTGAAGATATATTACAAAACTGTATCATTGGGCTGGAGAGATTGCTTAGTGGTTAAGGTGCCTGCCTTCAAAGCCTAAGGACCCAGGTTCATTTCCCCAACACCCACATAAGCCAGATGCACACGGTGGCTTATATGTTTGCAGTTGGTTTGCAGTGACTAGAGGCCCTGGCACAGAATTGAAGACCTCCCCTTAAGTCAAGAAACTACAGCTACTTGACAGGCCTTACTTATTTTTTTCTTTTTTTAGATTTTTTTTTTATTTATTTGTGACAGAGAGAGGAGAGAGAGAGAGAGGGAGAATGGGCATGCCAGGGCCTCTAGCCACTGCAAACAAACTCCAGACGCATGGGCCACCATGTGCATATGGCTTATGTGAGACCAGGAGATTCAAACCAGGGTCCTTAGGCTTTGCAGGCATGCGCCTTAACCATTAAACCATCTCTCCAGCCCAGATCTTATCTTTTGCCTCAGGTGGGTAATCAAGTGCTTTAACAGAAGCTTACCTTATTTGGGGGATCTCATAGGTCTATCTAATCAATAACTCAGTGTGGGTAGCACACAGCCATAACATTTTAAGTGAACATATAAGGAAGCAAGTATATGCTTCCTTAATATTTAGTGACTGAAATTTTATGGCATGATATTTTCTATTTGTACTGCATGATATGAATTTCAAGTTACATTATAAAGATTATGTGCTCTTCTGTGGTTCCGTAATGAACATTCACAACTCCATCAATCACACTGAAGCTAACTAGCCATTTCCTCTGCAAAGCAACTGCTCAGTGCACACTCACTTAAGTGACCTGAACAGAAGTGAGTGTCTACAATGTGCACGGCAAGAAGTTCCAGGTGCTTCCTTTTGTAAATGGACGGCTTTGTTCCAACAAGTGTGGTGACGTGGGAAATGCGTGCTTCTGACAACTGGGTGAGGAACAAGACTGTGCTTCTTAACTTGTCTCCGCTGCTCTTGACTAGCATGGAGGCACAGGGGCAGCATCTTGGAGAGGGGACTCTGCCTTGCACCAGCAGGGAAGAATATGAAAGTGACTCAGGAAGGATGTGAATCCACTGAGGAGGCTTCAACACAGTCAGACTATAATTCACAAACAGCTCTGCTACGTACCCCTTAGCAGGATAGAACCTGCGAGTAAGTGACCAAGGCCACTTCTGGCCTCAGGGCCTGGCTCCTCAGCACCCTCAGGACTAGGGAGTGCTGGGAGGATCTATGGTGAACCTACCTGCCCACCCATCCTATAGTATTCTACCTGCCCACCCCATCCTATAGTATTCTACCTGCCCACCCCATCCTATAGTATTCTACCTGCCCACCCCATCCTATAGTATTCTACCCTATAGCCCATCCCATCCTATAGTATTCTACCAGCCATCCTATAGTATTCTACCACCCCATCCCAGTATTCCACCTGCCCACCCCCATCCTACAGCATTCTACCTGCCCACCCCATCCTAGTATTCTACCTGCCCACCCCCCTACAGCATCCTATACCCCATCCTACAGTATTCTACCTGCCCACCCCATCCGGCCCATCCCATCCTATAGTATTCTACCTGCCCACCCCATCCTACAGTATTCTACCTGCCCACCCCATCCTATAGTATTCTACCTGCCCACCCCGTCCTATAGTATTCTACCTGCCCATCCCATCCTATAGTATTCTACCGCCCACCCCACCCCATCCCCACCCCATCCTATAGTATTCTACCAGCCCACCCCATCCTATCCGTATTCTACCAGCCCACCCCATCCTATCCTATAGTATTCTACCCACCCCCACCCCATCATATAGTATTCTACCAGCCCACCCCATCCTATAGTATTCCCTATAGTATTCTACCTGCCCATCCCATCCTATAGTATTCTACCAGCCCACCCCATCCTGTATTCCCACCCCATCCTACAGTATTCTACCACCCCCCATCCCATCCTATAGTATTCTACCTGCCCACCCCATCCTATAGCATTCTACCTGCCCACCCCATCCTACAGCCCACCCCATATTCTCTACCTGCCGACCCCATCCTACAGCATTCTACCTGCCCACCCCATCCTACAGTATTCTACCTGCCCACCCCATCCTATAGTATTCTACCAGCCCACCCCATCCTAGCATTCTACCACCCACCCCATCCTATAGTATTCCCATCCCATCCTATAGCATTCTCCTACCTCCTATAGCCCACCCCATCCTATAGTATTCTACCTGCCCACCCCATCCCATAGCATTCTACCTCCTATAGTATTCCCACCCCATCCTATAGCATTCCTACCTGCCCCCACCCCATCCTATAGTATTCTACCCACCCCATCCTATAGTATTCTGCCCCTACCCCATCCTATAGTATTCCATCCCATAGTCCTCTATTCTGCCCCACCCCATCCTATAGTATTCTACCTGCCCACCCCATCCTATAGTATTCTACCCCCATCCCATAGTATTCTACCTAGTATCCTATAGTATTCTACCTGCCCACCCCATCCTATAGTATTCTACCACATGCCCACCCCATCCTATAGTATTCTACCAGCCCACCCCATCCTATAGTATTCTACCTAGCCCACCCCATCCTATAGTATTCTACCTGCCCACCCCATCCTACAGTATTCTACCTGCCCACCCCATCCTATAGTATTCTACCTGCCCACCCCATCCTACAGTATTCTGCCCACCCCATCCTATAGCCCACCCCATCCTATAGTATTCTACCTGCCCACCCCATCCTATAGCATTCTACCTGCCCACCCCATCCTATAGTATTCTACCTGCCCACCCCATCCTATAGTATTCTACTAGCCCACCCACCCCATCCCCCCATCCCATAGCTACCACCCCATCCTATAGCATTCCTATAGTACCCTGCCCACCCCATCCTATAGTATTCTACCTGCCCACCCCATCCTATAGTATTCTACCTGCCCACCCCATCCTATACCTGCCCATCCCATCCCTATAGTATTCTACCTGCCCACCCCATCCTATAGCATTCTACCTGCCCACCCCATCCTATAGCATTCTACCTGCCCACCCCATCCCATCCCATCCCAGCATTCTACCTGCCCACCCCATCCTATAGCATTCCCACCCCATCCTGCCCCATCCTATAGCATTCTACCTGCCCATCCCATCCTATAGCCCATCCCTATAGTATTCTACCTGCCCACCCCATCCTATAGCCCATTCTACCTGCCCATCCCATCCTATAGTATTCTACCTGCCCACCCCATCCTATAGTATTCTACCTGCCCATCCCCATCCTATAGTATTCCCTACCTACCTGCCCATCCCCATCCTATAGTATTCTACCCACCCCATCCCACTCCCATCCTATAGTATTCTACCTGCCCACCCATCCTGCCCACCCCATCCTATAGTATTCTACCTGCCCACCCCATCCTATAGTATTCTACCTGCCCACCCCATCCTATAGTATTCCCATCCTATAGTATTCTACCTGCCCACCCCATCCTATAGTATTCTACCTGCCCACCCCATCCTACCTACCTGCCCACCCATCCTAGTATTCTACCTGCCCACCCCATCCTATAGTATTCTACCTGCCCACCCCATCCTATTCTGCCCACCCCATCCAGTATCCATCTTCTACCTGCCCACCCCATCCTATCCTATAGTATTCTTGCCCACCTGCCCCATCCCATCCTATAGTATTCTACCTGCCCACCTAGTATTCTACCTGCCCACTGCCCACCCTGCCCATCCCATCCTATAGTATTCTACCCTGCCCATAGTATTCTATTCTACCTGCCCACCTCCCATCCTATAGTATTCTACCTGCCCACCCCATCCTATAGTATTCTACCTGCCCACCCCATCCTACCTACCACATCCTATAGTATTCTACCTGCCCACTCCCATCCTATAGTATTCTACCTGCCCATCCCATCCTATAGTATTCACCCCATCCTCCTATAGTATTCTACCTGCCCACCCACCTGCCCACTCCTATAGTATTCTACCTGCCCACTGAATCCTATAGTATTCTACCAGCCCACCCCATCCTATAGTATTCTACCAGCCCACCCCATCCTATAGTATTCTACCTGCCCACCACATCCTATAGTATTCTACCTGCCCATCCCATCCTATAGTATTCTACCTGCCCACCATCCCACCCATCCATCCTATAGTATTCTATAGCCCACCCCATCCTATAGTATTCTACCTGCCCACCCCATCCTATAGTATTCTATCCTATCCTATAGTATTCCCTACCAGCCCCCATCCCATCCTATAGTATTCCTACCAGCCCACCCCATCCTATAGTATTCTACCTGCCCACCCCATCCTATAGTATTCTACCTGCCCACCCCATCCTATAGTATTCTACCTGCCCACCCCATCCTATAGTATTCTACCTGCCCATCCCATCCTCCCATCCTAGTATTCTTCTACCTGCCCACCCCATCCTATAGTATTCTACCTGCCCACCCCATCCCATAGTATTCTATAGTATCCCATCCTATAGTATTCTACCTGCCCATCCCATCCTATAGTATTCTACCTGCCCATCCCATCCTATAGTATTCTACCTGCCCACCCCATCCTATAGTATTCTACCTGCCCATCCCATCCTATAGTATTCTACCTGCCCATCCCATCCTATAGTATTCCTAGTATTCTGCCCATCCCATCCTATAGTATTCTACCTGCCCACCCCATCCTATAGTATTCTACCTGCCCATCCCATCCTATAGTATTCTACCTGCCCATCCCATCCTATAGTATTCTACCTGCCCACCCCATCCTATAGTATTCTACCTGCCCACCCCATCCTATAGTATTCTACCTGCCCACCCCATCCTATAGTATTCTACCTGCCCACCCCATCCTATAGTATTCTACCTGCCCACCCCATCCTATAGTATTCTACCTGCCCACCCCATCCTATAGTATTCTACCTGCCCACCCCATCCTATAGTATTCTACCTGCCCACCCCATCCTATAGTATTCTATTGGCCCACCACATCCTGTAGTATTCTACCTGCCCATCCCATCCTATAGTATTCTACCGGCCCACCACATCCTGTAGTATTCTACCTGCCCATCACATCCTATAGTATTCTACCTGCCCACCCCATCCTACAGTATTCTACCAGCCCACCCCGTCCTATACTATTTTGCTCCCACATAGCCTGGAGACTAACTGTGACTTTGAAAAAGTGTCACTCACAAGAAGTTTTTCTCCTTGTGCCAATAAAATGCACAAATAAATTAAAAGGCATTTTACTTGAAATTTGCATTGAAAATGTAGTTTTGACTCCTGGAGACTAGCAGGTTTGGAATATGAATTAGAATGGAATCACTTAAAGTAAATAGTAAAATCCATTTACATAAATTAATCTAGACTGCATTTGAGAAATTACACAGTCTCCTCTTTCACCAATAATTATTTTAACAAATGATCATCTTGTCCCTGATTTAGAGGGGAGACAATCACTCCTCATTGTTTCAATTAAGTCAATAGATCTTGTTCCTTGCATTAGTTAACCTGCTTTGACTGTGCCTCCACGCTGGTTACATGTGCTCTTACCAGTGTTAGTCACCCGCATATCAGCAACTCTGCATAAGGAAGATGTATTTGCTGTTCTTCCCAGGGTGACTCCAAATGTGAAATTATTTTGAGCTGTGGAGCAGAGTGATGTGCTGCACAGTATGATATAAGTCTAATAAATGGTCACACATTATATTCATTTATGAGTGCCTAAGAGCAGAACTGACTTAACATGCAGTATTCAATTCTGCTTACATGCAGAATTGAAGATACACTGAGGGCTAGAGATATGGCTCAGCACTCAAGGTGCTCGTCTGCGAAGCCTAAGAACCCAGGTTTGACTCTTAGGGACCTACACAACCCAGAGGTATCTGGTGCATCATCTGGAGTTAGTTTGCACAAAGTGGGCTGAGGTCCTGACATGCTCATTCTTTCTATCAGCCTCTTTCTCTCAGGTAAATAAATTAAAAAATCTTAAAAAATAAAGGTAACAATGAAATAACACTAATTTATTGATTAAAGAGAAGTTCCTCCAAATTCTAAATGAGGACTTGGCTACTGTAAGTTTCCAAAATGTGTCAGATGACAGGGCCCAGGTCACATGTAAACATATACCAGGAGCACCATGCTCATGGCAGGTGGTGCTTCAAGGTTTGCACTTTTAGAAGACTGCATTATTTTCCTGGAATGATGTATGGTATCAGCAGCTGCTGTACTCCAGCACTTTTGGGTGCTTTAACATATGAAGTGGCTGGGTACCTGCAGGCGTCTCTCTACATGTTACTGCAGTTACTGCAGTGGTTCAGAGGGCAGCACAGGGACAGGGCCTTTGCATGTTCACTGCTCACCTTGGAGTAAGCACATACTACACTTCCTGTGGAGGAAAGGGCACATGTGTGTGCACTGCTGCCTGGAATGTCACACAGACCATGCAGACTGGCTCTAGTATGAAGAATCGGACATGACTTCTAAACATGAGTGAGCAAGGTTTTTAATATGAACATCTGAGAGTTTCTGATCTGAAAGACATTAATTTTTTGACAATTTTTTACAGGTTTTCATGCAGCTCAGGCTGGCCTTGAATCCTTCTCCCTATGGGGCCAGTGATGTTCTTGAACTCCTAATTCTCCTGTGTCTACTCCTGGGTGCTGAGATTACAGGCATGTGTCACTAGGTCAAGTTTGTGAAATATAAAGTTTTAATCAGGTGTGTATTTCTTACTCTTACACCCTGTGAACAAAATACAGGGCCAGCCTGTGCACAAGTAGCTACAATTTATGTCTTACTGTGGAGAAGGGCCTCGGTACCATCCTGGCTACCTCAGAACCTTGTGCCTTGCCCTTGAGCCCAAGAGGCAGTTTGCACTGATGCAATAGCAGGACAAATGTGACAAAATGATACTGAACATCACAGTGCATGTTTCTGAATTAATTCACAATCAGCATGGGGTGAAAGCTGATCACCTGCCTCCTGGCATCATGCAGGCTTACAAAGACACAGACCTTTAACCATCTTATACCTTGTGGGCCCAACTGCTCAGAGCAGGTACAACATGGTGATATGTTCACAATATTAACATAAAGGGAAATACACATTCACTTGAACAGTTAACTGAAACCTGGTTTCAATCTGTTTCTTCTTCTTTTTGTCTAAAAGTCTTTGAAAACTGTTAGTCCATGATGATGTGTGTGGTAGTTTGAATAGATGGCCCCCAATATATTTAGTGTTTTATTAGTTTGCATCCGCATCCACCTGGAGGCAGTATCACTGGGTGGATCTTAAGGTGTGGTGGTGGGTTTAGGATTTCAATCTAAAGATATGCAAAGTGTGCCTAGTTGGAGTTCCTGAGGTGTGCTGTGCTGTGCTGTGTGGCTTTTGACTTTTGGCTTGTAGCATTGCTTTCTGTGTTTGGTCCTGTGAAAGCAGGCCAGCTTCTTCTGCCATTATGGAACTTCCCCTGGATCTATAAGCTTCAATAAATATCCCTTCCTCCATAAGTGTGTCTGGTCTGGAAGTTCATCTCAGTGAACCTGAAGCTGTCTGCTACAACATGCTCCTTACAAGTGGTATTTTTCTTGATCAGCACACTCACTCACACAGCTACCAACCCAGAAGCAACTTACATGCTTGAACCTGGAATCAAACATGGCCCTGCTGGAGCTAGCCCTGCAGGTCAGGTGTCTCACGATCTGCTTGCTGGCCTCGGACTTCCCAGACCCTCTCTCTCCACTGTGAGGAAAGGGAAGAAACACAAGTTCACCGGCTTGGAGAAGGCAGGAAAAGCACACAGCCAGAGGTGGAGAGTTCTCAGAAGAGAAGGAGAGGGGATACCTGCTAATTCTTGCTGACTGCGGCTTAACTCCTCTCTAACGTGATGTGCTCATGCTGCATGTTCAATGTACAGTGATGACTTAGGTGTCAGATCTCAGATGAAAGGGAACCGCCTTTGTTCCCACCAGGGCTTGGCAGCATAGAGCCACAGAGTGTGGCGCAGAGGCGTTTGGCTGGTGCAGAAAAGGGGAGGGCCTGCCTCAGTGTTGTAAGTGCAAGCCGGGGAGAGGATTCCCAGGTGACAGCAGTCCAGAGAGAAGGGCCTCTCTGAATGCCACAAGACACTGTGTCTGTCTGAGGAGAAGCCCCGGTTTTCTTGAGAGCTGGTATCTTTGGGAACTGAACCTGGGGCCAGCAGCCATGCACACTAACGTAGGAAGGTCTTTAGGTATGGGCAGTATGGCACTCAGCAGACCCTCAGTGGCTGAGGCATTATTGAGCCAGTTCCCCGCCCCCTCTGTCTTTCTCTCTCTGAAATAAAGAGTGAAGTTGTATTTCAGAGGTTACTGCATGTTGAGTCTACTAATGTGTGTGTGTGGGGGGGTTCTTTTTCTACATTTTTTCTTAGATTAGAAAGCAGATTTGCTCTGGTCCTAAGGTTTAAATCTTCAGTGAGTTTCAGGTTGCTTCCTGGTATTAATTCCAATAAAATTGGGGCTATTTCCAGAAGGAAGCTGTACCTCCTAAAACAAGACAGATGTGCATACTGTAGAGATGGACTGCAGACCAGCTGCTGAGGAGCCAGTGGACAGGAATACCTACTAAGAGGACATGCCTACATGGATGAGTTGCGTATGGGAGGGTGGCTCACCTGAGGATGAAGCACTGTGGCCGGTGCTCCTGGAAGAGCCTGTGGAAGGCCCGCTCTGCACACGAGAAGAGATGGGGTGGCAGTGAGGGAAGCCGCTGGCCTGTGGGGCTGAGATACAGCTGGGAGACCTGAGCAGAGACAATGGAAAGAAAACAGGACTGTGAAAACACTTGAGGATCCTGCTCTTATACTCAGATCCATCAACATATGACTCATTGGCACCAAGGTGAAGGACTCTCAGTTTAGAGATCTACACTGTACTTGTAAAATCATGCATCTCTCAGCACAATAATGCAAGCATAATGCAGAACAAGAGGCTTGTATTTGTCCATCATTTATGGTGCATAGGCTTTCAATGCTTATGATGTCCAGAAGAATAGCAACTCACAGAAATTCAGTTTAGTAGATGTCCATGAAATCCAGCTTACATCAAGTACACTACTCTCCTCATAGTGTTTGGAACTGCAGGAACTCTGAGCTTACATGTGAGAAGGCAGCTGGGGCTGGATCACAGTAATGTGTTTCCATGTTTCCCACACAACAAGGTAATTATCCAATGTCAGAGGAGTGGGTCTGTGACAGCCATCATGATTTGCTGCCAGCACCTTGGGCTCTCTTGAGTCTAGAAAACTTTGTCAGATTTGCACACAAAAGGATAATGGGAAGAGTCAGGAAGAAATGCCAGAAAATCCCATTTTAACAAAATAGCCTGTCTGCATCCTTAGGGACATCAAGGCAGAGAATGCAAAGAGGATGGGGGTGGCTCTGGCTTGAAGGCCTTTCTAAAGCTTGGGGTCAGAGCACCTGTGACCATGAAGTGTGCTGTCATTGGTAGGAGCACCCTGGAGACAAAGAGCGTGTCCACTAGGGCTCTTGATTAATGTCCCAGTTTGAAGCTTGATTGGAGAACAGCCTTGCTTGTCAGAAATGCACAATGAAAATCCCCATGCTTGATGGGACTATACGCCAGTAAATTAATTTTAAATAGTTAAAGGAGTTTGTGCTATTTAATCATAAATTTTACACATGTTTACAGTTATTTAAGATGATATGGGAAAATTATTTTACAATAAAAAATAAATGCTCTACATGGAGGGGGCATAAACTTGATCATAAGAATATGATCAAAGTGCCTTATATACATGTATGAAACCCATTCTTTGTACTATTCTTATAGACTAATGAATTAAAAAAACGAAGTGGGTGAAGTCACAAACGGTTGCTGAAAGGAGCTGATAAGTCCTTGCTCTAAGTTTCTACTGACATGGAGGGCATGACAGGCATAGTCAGTGCCTGTCATGGGCAACTTGGGCAGAGTCAGTGTCAAAGTCACAAGAATGGGGCTTCTACAGTTTGCCAGTGTGATGCAAATCTGAGTGGTCCTGGAAAATCTGCCGTCCCCCAGCATATCAATATAATGAACATGAACACTCCGTGTGCAGGAGACCTTGGTAAGAACCCCGAGGTCAGTCACTACACAACCCCATGCTCGCACAGAGGCTAGAAAAACAAACACTAAGAGAGATCAGTGACTCAGCTCCAGCCTCACGGGGGTAGGAACTGGTGCACACAGGTTCTGACATTTTTTAGTGGTCAAGGACAGGCTGACAATACTGATGATCACAGCAGAGGACAAAGCCTTGACCCCCATCTCACACCACATGCAAAAGCTACAGTGAAGTTTATGATAAAAAAGCCTTGCTATAAAATGTTCACCTTTCGCACACTGACCTACCTAAGTTGACAAATGCTTTTAAGCTCAATGTTTTATAGACCTCTGAGGATCTAACCAGATGTTATCAACAAATGCCAGAGAAGAGAGCCCAGAGTACAGATGGCTCTCAGGGCCTGCTCCTGGCTCTCACCCTCCTCCTCTTAGCTATGTGGTGTTACATCTCCTTCATCAGGTGTTAGCAGACGTGAGACGCAGAGGAGAATCCGCATAGGGATGCTTTCCTCACGGCAATCGCAGGCACACTACAGCTCTCCACTCATTCCCACCTTGATTTCCAAAACTGTCTCAGAACACAGAACATGACTACTGTGCCACCATTTTTTTGAGAAAAAAAAAAGCTGAAAAGTATACTTTTAATTATTATTATTACTATTATTATTTTTTTTGAGTTAGGGTCTCACTCTAGCTCAGGCTGACCTAGAATTCACTATAACTCAGGCTGGCCTTGAACTCACAGTAATTCTCCTACCTTGGCCTTCCGAGTGCTGAGATTAAAGGCGTGTGCCATCACATCTGGCCAATTTTAATTAAAAAAATTTTAATCAGTCACTTGATTCAAGTATTTATGGCTAGAGAATGCTAGTCTACATTATTAACTGATGCCATTTTACTTTTATAATCATGGGGCTGGAGAGATGGCTTAGCCATTAAGGCACTTGCTTGTGAAGCCGAAGGACCCGAGTTCAACTCCCCAGTACCACATAAGCCAAATGCATAATGTGGCACATGTGTCTGCTGTTCGTTTACAGTGGGTAGAGGCCCTGGCATGCCCATTCTCTATCTGCTTCTTTCTCTCTCTCTCTCTCTCTGTCTCTCTCTCACACACACAGATAAATAGATAAATAAATAAATATTTTAAATTTTATACTCACCATGGCAGAATAAATTGGCAGTTCCTTGAATGGGTTAACAAGCAAGAGGATATCCCCAATAAAAGTCTGTCAAAATATGCAAATAATTCATGAAACATATAAATAATATCATTAAATATATATTGTATAATTTAGAAATGACTGGAAATTCAGCAAACCAATGAAAATCACATTTTAATAATTTGAAAATTGTTTTAAATATTTGCACTTAATGAAAGAGAAAATTCATATATGAAATGAAACCAGTGAGTTTTGTTCCATTAAACACAGAACAAGTAAAATGGTTGGATTCTAGAAATTGCTGGAAAGAAATTTTGTGAGAACCAGTTTTGGTAAAATTATAGAATTAAAACATATAACAAATTCATAGCAAGAAGAAAATGGGGAATGAGCTCTATGTTACTGAAAAGTGAGAAAACACAAAACTAAAATACTTTAACACAGTTTAAGAAATAAGATATTAAGGCACAGGAGCAGATTAATAGAAATAATAAACAACAGATTTATTATATTAATTATTATTAATTATCATATTATATTATATTAATAAACCACTTCGTATAAAGGCTTCACAAACAACTTAATATGTGCTTCTTTAAAGACAAACACCACAAGTACAAATAAGAAGCCAGCGGAAAGTAGAAGGACAGGTAAGTGTAAATGGAACAGTCACAGTAGCAGAAAGGTGTTTATGACATGGCTCATGAGACTGGAGTCTGTGAAGGGCACTTCTCAGTGCACATCTGATGAAGCAGTGTGGAGAGACAAACTCTCTACAGGTTCTTAAGGATAAAATGTGCCATTAATTACATGGAACACAAATCACGGAAGGAGAAAAGTTGAAGTCACAAGGACAGTGAGAGGTTTTACCAGTTGTCCTTCCTTAGGACTTCGTGGAATAAGCAGACAGACATTTTGAAATGATTCCTGGTTTGACCTGCTGATTCATCTAGAAGACAGTCAGAAACAATGGCACAATGTGTGTTCTTTCATGCATGTCACATTGTATATGCTCTGATCTGTAGGATTAAGGTGGACTATTTTGCTGTGTACTTGGAATGCACTAAGAGTTTAGGCGTTCATACTAGGGGAAAAAAGAGGTAACTGAGGTGAGGGATATAGAAATTTTCTTGACTGCAGTCATCATTTCACTAAGCTGTGTTTCAAAGTATCACGTTGTACTCCTGTGATACATATGACAAAATGAGGAATAAATTTTGGGGATGATTACTGAAAGGGTTAGAAACCATCTTTGAATATATATTTTGTGATAAGCCAAAATAGTTTATAACATATGATTCAATGTTAACTATCAGGTCAAAGCCACTGAAATCGAAGGGAGTATTTTCATGAATATTAAATGCCCTGTGGAGAAAGAATTTCTTCAGTTGCAGGAACGGAGCAATTCCTTTCACTGCATTGCTTTTCCGAGTTCACTATCTTGCACGTGTTCTGTGCTGGACAGGGTCTTTCACACTGAGTAGAGTGACATGGACCTGAGAGCTGGTGGTGTACACACAACACAGCACCTCACAGGTGAAGCTTTAGAGGACAAGGCTGGGGACCCCATTTCACATCCCTTTCCAGTGACAGCAACTGGAACCCAAGACAGAAGGGTGCCACCCTGAGTCTGCTGAAACGCTCCCTAAGGGAGGTCCTGCCACGTCCTCTGGGTCCCCTGGGTGGAGCATGCACAGGTACCAGGTTGGGGGGAGGGCAGTGAGCTCCTGGTTTAGGATTGTTCAGCACCAGCCCTGGCTCTGTGTGTTCCAGAACTCTCTGCTAACCAGATACCCGGGCTGGGGGAGGGTGCCCTGTGCATATTTTGCAGACTTTCTTTAGGAATCTCACGTCCCATTGAACAGAGAACAGTGCTGACCAGCTTCGTAGCTGTCTGTGAAGACAGTGGCCAGTGTGCTCCACCTCTCTATTCTGCTAGCAGAGATCACTCTGCCATGTGAGGCTCTGGTTCTGTGTACCTTCTGGCAATCTCCCACCTCAGCATCGTCACGATCTGCTTGAAGGTTTGGGAACTTCCTGTTGCTACAGATATGTGGCAAGCCTCCCCCCAGCAAATAAAAACGCTAATGTGCAAATGAACATTATAGACTTCATAGTTCTGAAAGATCACATTGTAGAGCAATCAGATGTAGCAAAAGAGATTTTAAAAACTTGCCAAACAATTAAATCAACTAAAATATTTGAAAACTATTTGTTCATCTCAGACTCAGTAGCTTGCCACAGATAAATGCACACTTAATTCTTTTTCCAGTGCTACAAAGGTTTGAGAGAGTTCCTCACTTAATACCTACTGGGGAGTTCCCTTGTGCCATGGACACAGCGGGGAACAGGACAGAAATCATTGCCCATATGGGGACTGCATGCTAGTATGGCATGTGTATGTGTGCATGCATGGTGAGTGTGTGTGTATTTGTGAGTGTGTGCGCAGGCATGCATGCACACATGTGTGTAGCAGGGTACACAGACAATGAAGAATCTAAATAAGGAAAATGTATATGGGCAGGTGCTGAGTGTGGAGAACCCACAGTGAGGCACGAGGACAGAGCGTGTGCAGGGCAGCTGCAGCGAGCACAAGCGCAGGCAGGTCTGCGCCGGTGGGAGGAAGGGCATCAGGATGCAGAGCCCAGGGAGACGCAGAGCTTAGTAAAGAGCTCTGTGAGTTACTTCGTGATGCTGTGAGGAAATATGTGAGCAGGAACAACTTAAGGAAGGCAGGCTTTACTTTTGGCTTACACTTTAAAGGGAAGTTTCATGGTGGGAAAGGCAGGAACAGGAAGCAGCTGGTCACTCTGTGGCAGAGTCAGGAAACAGGGAACTAACAGGAACTGTAGCACCAGGCTATAAAACTTCAAGGCCTATCTCCCAGTGAACCACTTCCTCAGCAAGGCTCCAGTTCCTATAAAACAGCCCCACCAATTGGGGACCAAGTGTTCAAACCCATGAGCATATGGTGGGAATTTTACATTCAAACTGTAACACGCCCTTAAAGGACACTAAAATGACCAGTGTGGCCACCGCACAAACACAGCAGGACAATCGCAGCACTGGTGGTCAGAAGCACAAGCATCAGGAGGCCAGTCTAGACCCTTGGGATGTCCTTTGGGCTCTGGCTTAACTCCGAGTGCTGCTTGTGCAGAGATGTGACATGGTGCAGCACATTCTAACAGGGTCACACCGAGTCCTGCATTGAGAATGCATGGAAGGTGGTCAAAGGCAGCCACACCTCCATCTGCACACTGGGCAGTAGCCATGCAGGCTGCATGTCCTGTGCATCTGGAAAGGAGCTGATGGGATTTGTGGGACAATCAGAGGACTGGGAGCCTGTCACTGTCTTCATGCCTATGTCCTCCCAGGGCCTGGTGGTTTGTCATTACAACTAATCAAGAGTCTGAGGTGAGAAGATGAAAAATTCAAGATCAGCCTGTGCAAGTCAGTGAGACCTGCCTCAAAATAAAAGGTAGAGCTGATCCGGACAAGGTGGTGCATGCCTTTAATCCCAGCACTCGGAAGGCAGAGGTAGGAGGATCACCATGAGTTTGAGGACCAGCCTGAGACTACATAGTGAATTCTAGGTCAGCCTGGGGCTAGAGTGAGACCCTACCTTGAAAAACCAAAAACCAAAAAAAAAAAAAAAAAAAAAGGTAGAGCTGCAGCTTGCTCAGTGCTATAAAGTGTCTGTCTAGCATGCATTGAACAAGAGTTCAATTCCCAGTACCACAAAAAGAAAAAAAAATGGAGTCAGGGAAAAGTCAAGCACCATTCTCCTCCCCAGCAACCTGGGAAAGTGGAGGAGCAGAGAAGCCTCAGAGGAGGGGCCAGGCCAGGGGAAGAGCAAATGGGGGGAGACCTGGGACTAGACACGCCTTTTAGATCATGGAGACATCTACCAACCTAGTGCATTCTGTTTGCTGGGAAGGATTACTTGTTTTAGCTCCAATTAACCATGGACTCTTATTTTGTAAAAGATACTAAAATGGATAACTTTAAATATGAGATTAAAAAATGGCAAGAACCAGGGCTGGAGAGATGGCTTAGCAGTTAAGTCACTTGCCTGCAAAGCCAAAGAACCCACGTGCAATTCCCCAGGATCCTTGTAAGCCAGATGCACAAGATGGCACATGCATCTGGAGTTCATTTGCAGTGGCTGGATGCACTGGTATGCCCATTCTCTCTCTCTCTCTCTCTCTCTCTCTCCTTTCTCAAATAAATAAAGAAAAGAAAATATTTTGATAAAAAATGGCAAAACCATACTGAACACAGCTGACTCTTATTAGACCCAGAGACACATAATACACTGTATTAAGAAAGCAGGTGTGCATGCCTAGAATCCCAGCACTTGAAGGTAGTGGCAGGATCAGGAGTTCAAGACCAACCATAGCTACATAGTTCAAGGACAGACCAGAATATAAAAGACTCTGCCTCAAAAATCCAACATGAGGGCTGGTGAGATGGCTTAGTGGTTAAGGCGCTTGCCTCCTAAGCCTAAGAATGCCGGTTCCAATCTTCACCGGTTCCAATCTCCAGTGGTTCCAATCTCCAGGTCTCACGTTTAGCCAGATGCAAAGTGACACAAGGGCACAATGCCGCACTTGACCACACGGGGGCACACACATCTGGATTTCGTTCGCAGCAGCTGAGAGGCACGCCCATCTCTATCTGTCTTCCTCTCCCTCTCTCTCTGTCTCTCTCAAAAAAAAAAAAAAGTCCAACATGACAAATTGAAGCAACATATAGTCTGACCTGTCCTTGAACTTAGGATGTAGCCAGAAGCTCCCAGTCACCATCACCACCAAGAGGCCAGTTCTCACTGTGATCAGTGCTCGGACAGGAGAGCTCATGAGGATGCAGTTGGGACTCAGAGCAGAGGACTCAGAGACAGAAGCATGTCTGAGTAGGTTGTCACACAGCTCCATGCTTCAGTGTATACAGAGAAAGTCGGAGAACACAGAACCTCACAAAAGCCCCCAGTGCAGGGAGAAGAGCAGAAAGTACCTCTGAGAGACCGGCAGGGAAGCACCTTCATGGAACCCAAGGCTTGTGCATATGGCTGAGAGTGAAAGGCTTGTGCACTTCCCGCCTCAGGAGCAAGGGCTATGGCTGGTCTGCAATGAGAAGCTGCAGGACAGACTGCAGGTGGGAGCTCTGCCATGCCCCTGGGGCTTGGTGAAGACTGCTCTGGCTGCCTGTGAGGCTGGCTGTTGAGGGAGTGAAGGAATGGGGACTAGAGAAGGGATGATGAACACTTTGTGGAGGCTGGCCATGAAAGACACAGAAATTAAGTGGGCATTTAGGAGACAGAACCATGCGAAACAGGGATACAGGTAGAGGAAATAACCCAGTGTTCTCAACATTACAGCCTTCTAGCACTCAGTAAGAGTAAAGAAAGCATTGGGCAGGGTCTGTTGGCACCCTAGCCACTTGAAAGGCTGAGTGAGTCAGAGGACCAAAAGGTTAAGACCATACTGGACAATCAGTGAAACCTTGCCTCAAATAAGAACAGAGGCAGTAGAGCTCAGTGCAGGGCCCTCACCTAGCATGTGCGAGACCCGGGGCTCGGTCCCTTGTACTACACAGCTCAGTGCAGGGCCCTCACCTAGCATGTGCGAGACCTGGGGCTCGGTCCCTTGTACTACACAGCTCAGTGCAGGGCCCTCACCTAGCATGTGCGAGACCCGGGGCTCGGTCCCTTGTACTACACAGCTCAGTGCAGGGCCCTCACCTAGCATGTGCGAGACCCAGGGCCCTCACCTAGGGCTCGGTCCCTTGTACTACACAGCTCAGTGCAGGGCCCTCACCTAGCATGTGCGAGACCTGGGGCTCGGTCCCGGGCTCAGTGTAGGGCCCTCACCTCATGGTCCCTCCCTTGTACTACATGGGCTCTGTCCCAGCTCAGTGCAGGGCCCTCACCTAGCATGTGCGAGACCCGGGGCTCGGTCCCTGTACTACACAGCTCAGTGCAGGGCCCTCACCTAGCATGTGCGAGACCCGGGGCTTGGTCTCTTGCACTACAGAGAGTGTAAGCATAAGAGGAGAATTCTTCATAATACTGGAAAAAAAAAAACAACTAAAAAATGGAGTAAAAATAAGACACACTGTCCAAAAGTACCAAGGTGTCAACAGAGACCAAAGTAGTCAGGCTTCACTACGTGCATCAATGACTGAATTCCATCAATGCTGTTGCAAATGCTTAATGTTAAATGTATTTGTGGTGGCAGGCAATCTACTCAAGCAGTAAGAGAACCTATTGCATGTTCACAGGCTGATCAGTGTCTGACAATTTATTAGTTATAGAGAAACCTTAGACTTCACATTTTCATGGTGATTACCTCACCAGTTTCTCTGTAGATTAGGAGAGAATGGCTGTTATCAGGGAAGAATCACAGGCATAGGTGTAATCAGAACTCTCCACAGTTTGGTGTGCTCTGTGCTATGCTCTGTGCAGAATATTACAATCAATGAGAATGCCAGAGAGAAAAGAGAAAGACAGAGATGCAGAGAGATGAGATCTGAGGTTACAGGTTGAATAGTTTTCAATATTGTAAGAATAACATAGAACAGATTAAACCACTGCTGATCAATTCTCCATTTGAGCAATAGTTTTACATCCTATTGCCATAAATCTGTGTGTGCACAATTTATTCCGCACCGAGGCACTTCCTGAAAATTCATGGCAGTCACATATACAAGTAGAGAGAAGGCCTCATGCACAGCCTGCCGATCTTCTAGTCCTGAAAGACCACGGTCACTGACTGCCAGCAGTGTAGATGCAGATGATCTGCAGATTCTCTTGGTTCTGGCACCATCTTCCCTTCAGTCACCACAACAGGAAAATGAACTGCTGCCTACTTGAAAGCATGCATGTACATCACTATGGAATTTAGAACTTGGCTGAACTTGACTGGCCACCCACCTTGCCAGAACCTTAACTCCAGAAGACTCCACCTGAGACATGGCCATGGCCAGATACTCCCTGAGCCAGACACTTGCGAAGGGAGATGACAGTCTCAGAAGACCAAGTGTTGTGACACAGGCATTCCCAGGGCACTCAAGTGTATCAGGACCAAACAGGTGTGACACAGGCACTTCCTGGGCACTCATGTGGTGTTTCAGGACCAAACAGTGTGACCCAAGCACTTCCTGGGCACTCATGTATATCAGGACCAAGTGGTGTGACACAGGCACTTCCTGGGCACTCATGTATATCAGTAGGACCAAGTGGTGTGACACAGGCACTTCCTGGGCACTCACGTGGTACATCAGGACCAAACAGTGAGACACAGGCACTTACATGGATCTGGTCATTCCCGAAGCGCTTCTGGATTTCATACAGCAGGCTGCCGTCATTGAGCTCGCTGAGTGTGGCTAGGTCATCGCTGGGAGCAGGCGGCATGAGCTGGACCTGGGAAATCGAAGACCAGTGGGATCAGTTCTAACTGTTTTCCAATCAACCTTTTCCACTGCTGGATGCTCCACATTAATAACAAAAATATAGACTCTGTCCCAGACGTCTCAAAGCTTGGTGTGTTCTGTATTTTCATCAAAAGATGGCATGCCTAGGGTTCCTGGGCATTGACGATGAGGCCATTTGTATAACTGGAAATAGTATTACAACAGTAGTATGTTGAGTCATGTGAAACCAATTTGTACAATATTCCCTGCTTCAAAATGTCACTGAGCTCCTCTCCTTACATGCACATGCTCAGCCATTCTCCTAGAGCTTGGCAATTTCTCTACTTTTGCAGCAATTTTGAAGGCATCTCAGTGGTGCAGTACTTGCTTAGCATATGCAAAGGCCCTGGGTTTATCCCCAGAATGATGGAAAAAAATAAGGCATGTAAAAACACTTGTAGGTCTAAAGCTCTTGAAGGGTTAATGTAAACTCTTATTTTGAACTAGCATCCTCCAAAAGAATCGACATTTACACTGGCAAAATCAACTACACCATCTATTCTGACAATAACATTAAATGTAACACACATATCACATAGAACTCTTCTCTGTCTTGGAAATCATGTGACAATTTAGAACCCTTATCTATTGTGCTCTTTATTATAGCCATGTGAGATTGGCGATAGCTGCCCATTTTACATGTGATGCTCAGAGGGCAGGAGGAAACCCCAGAGCCCTAGGCAAGAACCCCAGAACTTCTGCACATCTCTCTCCTCTCCTCTTCCCAGGCCAAATGCTCAGTAGGTGGAGTGGAGGCTTGACCTGAATTTCAAGGCTTCATTTAAACCAGAACTTTCTGAAAGGAAAGAAGAGAGAAAGGACAGGGAAGATACTAAGATATTAGGAAAGGGCTGGAGAGATGGCCACAGTGGTTATGGTGCTTGCCTGCAAAGCTAAAGGACCCTGGTTCGATTCCCCAGGACCCATGTAAGCTAGGTGCACAAGGGGCACATGCATCTGGAGTTTGTTTGCAGCGGCTGGAGGCCCTGATGTGCCCATGTCTACAAGGGGGTGCATGTGTCTGGAGTTCATCTGTAGCAGCTGAAGATCCTGGAGCGCCCATTCTCTTTCTCTTTCTCTCTCTCTCTCTCTCACTGTCTCTCACCTTCTCTTTCTATTTCAATAAATGATTAAAAAATTCTCGAAAAAAATAAATTTAACCTTTTGGAAATTTCAACATAACAAAGTCACAGGAACCTTAAGAATTTTCATGTTTCTATAATCCGATTATGAAAATATTTCAAGACAATATGAATAACAATGGTCCCATTTTAATTTTTATCTAAAGTAATGTAAATTAAAATTTAATTCTATATACAATTCTGTTCTTAGATTTTAGTCAAGTAAAATCCTCAATTAGGCACCAAAACAAAATGTTTGTAAGGGTTAGCACTAAACACAGGAAAACCACTGAATGCTATGGCCATGGAAGAAGAAAATACATTAATATTTGTTATCTCAAGTTCATCAGCTTCCTAATGTCAAAGTCACTTCTAAAAAGTGTACCCAGAGATGCACAGTAAATCCACAGCTACTTTTAAAGACAAATGGCTCAATGTCCGAGCTTATGTGCCTTTGCATAGTGGAAGGAACAGAACAACAGACTACATAATACAGGCAGCTAGAAATATGCAACAATCAACTATGAATTGGTTGATTGATGATTGATTCAAATTCCTCTAAAACAAAGCAGCAATTGTGTTGATTAATAAGGAGTACAATGCCCTATTTATTGAAAGGAATTCCATTAATTTTTTTTTTTTTTTTGAGAGAGACAGCGAGAGGTAGAGAGAGAGGGAGAGGAAAACAGAGATGGGAGTGCCAGCAGCCTCTCAGCTGCTGCGAATGAAATCCAGATGTGTGCGCCCCCTTGTGGTCAAGTGTGGCATTGCGCCCTTGTGTCACTTTGCATCTGGCTAAACGTGGGACCTGGAGATTAGAACCAGCGTTCTTAGGCTTAGGAGGCAGGCGCCTTAACCGCTAAGCCATCTCTCCGGCCCCCATTGATTTTTTTGAATAAAGACAAAGGTATTTTCTTTGGCCATGCATTGTTTTGCAGCATGACAGCAGGAGGAACACCTGCTAACAGGCTGGCCTTACCTGCTCAGGTTTGCTGCAGCCATTCACAGTGGAGTTCTCAGGAGTGCCTTCCTGGGACTGCTGCTTACAGAGACCTTTTGAGGCATCTTTGAACATAGTGTCTTTTTCCAACAAACTGTCTTGTTTGGCAATTGGTAGCACCAGGGGACTGCTACAGGAAACAATCGGTACTGTAGTTAGTTTTATTCTAACACTGTTGTATCAATCAAAAGCTATAGGAGACCTGGATATAGAGAGTTGTCTTACTGAGAGAGAAAATCCTTTCTATAATCCACAGGAAGAAATGCCCTTGAGAAATTTGTAAAGTTTTCTCTTAATTTCACTCTTCATTCAATTTTACCTCAGGTATAAAATATGCATTTATTTCTGCTCTCAAAGAAAATGTTTACAAAGATATATTTGTTAAAAATCAATCAATAAGCAATGTGAAAGCTAAGTTCAGAATTCACAATGAACAACTGAACTGAACATGCTATTTAAGCGTGAAATAGATGGATTGAACACAAATGAAGAAAGATATAATCATGCAATTAATTAAAATATAATAGATTTAAGATTTAATATATAGACTCACGGACAATGTTTTGTGTTTATAATGAAATATTAATCTAAGAATTAGAAAATAAAAATAACTAAAGACTGCAATTATTACAAGCAGAATAAATTTTGTTATTTCCACACAGCACAAGCAAGGGAAAAAGACATAAAGAAAACATAAAGAAATGCTACTTTATCACTTTCTTTTCTACAAATTTCTTTAATGAAAGAAAGCCTATGTATAATGTTCACACCAGACCAGATTTAAGTGTTGACTTTGTATTGTAACATCTTGCTATAAAATTTAAGAATGTATTTCTTCAATGTCACTATTCAAGCAACAGGAATGAATATTCTATCAAGATAATATATGAAAAGAATGTTATTTCATATAATCAATAATAATGGTTATGATTCTAAGAAGAGCTCAAGGAAATTATTTGCCTCTTTTAAATTTTAAGTTACTTTATGCATATACATAAAATTTACCCTTTGTAAAGTTAATGTGTTTTTTTTTTTGACAACATGTACACGGTCAATAACCAGTCATATATAGAACTTGCCTTGCTAATCTCTTTCCATTCATTGGAGTCACTGTGATTTTAATTTGAATGTTTTAAATTTGAGAACACTTAGCTCTTAAATCAAGACAGTATATTTAATGTGTAAGGCATGGTGATTTGACATACATGGTATGATAATTATCACAATCTAATTCATATATCCACTCACCAGTACCCAGAACGTGTTCATTTATACCTCAATGTTTGTACCTTGTAACCAGCACTGGCCTATCTCTGACAACCAGGAGCCCGCTCTCTGCCCTGACTAGACTAAATTCGTTTAGATATCCGACCTGAGCAGGGCCATATAGTAATTAGTCTTTCTGTGTAAGCCCTGTCTCTCTTAGCATAATATATCCCAGTTTACCCATGCTGCTTGCAAGGGACTGGGTTTGTCTTCATGGGTTAGTAATTTTCCACTTATCACTGTGGTTCCAGCCCCACCAGCAGGTGTCAGTGGTGATGCCTCACAGTGGCTCTGAGTCACATGCATTTGAAGATGGGTGGTGCTGAGCACTCTTCCATAGACACTGGGCCACTGGTGTGTCTTCTTCAAGGAAATCCTTGTGCTTCTTTGCATAGTTTTAAAATTCACGTTACTTTTTTGGGTACTGTATCTTGTGAGTTTCTTGCACATTTGGGTTATGTATCCTTTATCATATACATGGTTTCATCCATTTCTCCCCCACCCCAGGTCTTTTGTTGATTCCTTTGCTACACAGAATATTTCGTGTTTGTTTCTGTCCAGAATTGTGACATTTTTGGAACTTTACCTTATTAAGTTTAGCATGACTGGGTGTCTTCACCCCCTGCCCCATGTGGGCAATGGAGAAGTAGAAAGAGCAGTGACACAGTTGGACCCTGACAGATGTTTACACAGACAGGCAGACAGTAGCGGGCAGCACGTGAGCTGATAGTCCCCGTGTGGGTGCTTACTAGAGCTTCCCTGAGCGGCTAGCTGCCTGGGTAACTAGCCGCCTCACTCTCACCCATCTTTTCTTACTCTCTTACCAGTTACAGGTCTTAGGACTGCCTTTCCCAAGGACCTAGGAATCTTCCCTTTGAGCAGCAAACATGGAAGGGGAGTTTCTGGTGAGGTGAAGATTGACTTTGACCACATCTCTGAGCAGCCCTCTCCCTGGGGCCCCCAGCGCTTGCACTCTACTCAGCAGCGCTGGGAAACTCTTGTTCTTGGTTCAGCAAAGTGGAGCTCCACCTCTCTGCCCACTGCCCACCTTCCCCGGAGCAGGTTTACTGCAAGAGCAACAGGCAATATTGTTTCATACTTCTGTATGTTTTTCTACACTTTACACTTTTCTTCCACAGTCAAGTCTTATTTGATTATAAAGAGAAAATCATTAGTAATAGAAATTTACCAATGAGAAACAGAAAATGTAGGACTGAAATACATTTTCTAAAAAAGGCTTTCCACACGGCAGATTCCATAAACAGAAGCAAAATGAAAGTACTGTCATGCAAGGCCAGTTGTGTTAACACATGAGAGTGCTGACTCTCCCCGTGGAAAAATCAGATGGGAGCATACCAGCAGGCGAGCGGCTTCTGAACCCAACTGGATTTAGTAAAGACTTACTTATTTTGATAAACTAAAGGCATTTCACACAGGACAAATGTGCCTGCAGGGAATAGGATAAATAAGATTTTATTTCTGAAAATGTAAATAGAACAATGGCAAATTCTTTGCCTGTTATAACTGAAGCAAATTTCAAAACAATATAGAAAAGAATCAAATTTGACTATATTGAAATATATTAGGTCAACAAAAATAACAACAGGGCTGGGGAGATGGCTAAGTGGTTAAAGTGCTTGCCTGGAAAGCCAAAGGACCCAGGTTCGATTCCCCAGTACCCACCGAAGCCAGATGCACAAGGTGGCACATGCAACCTGGACATGGTGGTGCACACAGTGTAACCTCAGTACTTGGGAGGTAGAGGCAAGAGGCCCAACAAAAGATGCAAACTGGGGCACAGACTCAGACGAAGTGTTGTTTTGTACTGAGCTTCTGACAGTGCTGGTGCCCTGCATTTTAACTTACTGTGAAGTGCTTAGTGACTTATGTGCATAACTCAGCAGCCAGTCGGGGGCTGGTGGGGTGAAAGCGTGTGTGACCCAAATTCACTTGATGAGCCTCATCTCCAAAGTGGCGGCAGTGAAGAGACAGGGCTCTGGGGAGGTGACTAGTTGTTAGCGTGAGAACAGGTGAGACTGTGTTAAGACACCAGGCTGCTACTTTGTCCGTCTTTGGTGTGAGAACAATCCACGAGGAATGGGCCTCTCAGACAGTGTACTGGCCAGTGCCTTGATGATGAACTTTCCCATCTCCAGGACTCCAAGTACTGAGCGTCTATTATCAGCCCTTGGTATATGGTATTTCGTTGCATCATCCTGAAGACACTGCCAACTTGCCCCCATGCCTACTTCAGAGACTTTAAGCTGCAGCTTGTTTTTAACTGAGCACTTTCCTTTACTGAGACCATGGGATCCACACTCATCTCCCACAGGGAGAGTCAGGGAGCCGCTGGGAAACAGGAGGAGGGTGCTTCCCCACCCCATGGTGTCCACACTCCTCTCCCACAGGGGATGACGGATCAGGAAGGAGTACACAAAGTAGCAGACGTGCCCCTGTCGTTAAGGAAGAAAGGTAAGACTGGGCAGAGTGTTCACGCTGCCTGGCATAGCCAGCATGGACGCAGTGCTATTTGGCTGAGGAACCACTGGGAGCCACAGGCCTTTGCATAGCTACGTAGAATGTACTGGGCTGGATATGACAGCCTGCATCTTGAGTACTAGCTGAAGTGCTATGTGTTCAGGGAATGGCCACCAGGTGGAGCGACTGAGAGTGGTGGAAGTTTAAGGAAGGTCTTGTCCCAGCACATGCTCCCACCATTATGAGCCGATTTAGTACAAGCCCAAGGCTCCCTGATTATCATAAATGGGAACTCCCAAACTGTAAGCTAAAAATAAACCCTTTCTTTTTAGAGGCTGTTTGTTCTAGTTGTACTGTTATACGCACAGAAGGCGGACTCACGCGATGGCCTCTGGTTTGCCTAGCAGTTCCAGGCACGCCCACGTGTGTGGAGAGCTTCTCTGACTATCCTCCTCTGGGTCTATTTACTGTGCATGATATGAGGCACATGGTTGCTGTGGGTGTCATCAAAGCTGTTGACCAGAAGTCTGCTAGAGCTGGCAAGGTCACCAAGTCTGCCCAGAAAGCTCAGAAGGCTCAATGACTATTACCTCTAGTACCTGCTGCCATCTTAATCAGAAGGGTCTGAGAACTGTTCGTTCTCAATTAGCCATTTATGTTTAATAGTAAAAAGTTGGTTAATGATAACAATGCATCATAAATATCTTCAGAAGGAAAGGAGAATGTTGTGTGTGTCCATATGTGTTGGTGTATGTGTGTGTGTGTGTGTGTGTGTGTGTGTGTGTGTGGTGGCAATTTTATGTTATTAGTTTTTAAAATCAATACTTTTAAAACAGAAACAACCAAATCTGTCACAGAATTTTGAAACCCATTAAAACAAAGTTCACTGAGGAAAAATAATGAACAACTAGAGATGCAGGGCAAGACAAATGAAGGCTATGAACAACTGCCCCAGGGTTTCCGCGTAGAAATGCCCTTCTCAGCATTGCCACTCCAGCACCGTCATATCACCGTCCACATATGTCCTGTCCAGGCAAAGTTCAAAGCTTTCTCCATCTTCTTTAACTGCAGGGTAACACTGTGCCCCTTGAGAGACAGGGAGATGCCCATTGTTCCAGAACCCTCTGCCTGTGTCAGCTGGAGATTATAAATAGTCTGAAGACTTGGGTTCCAGCTGCAGCCTCCCTTGCCAGCTATGTCAGGTCTGTCACACACCCGAGACTCAGAGTTTCAATATACGAAGTGGACAATTATGTCAATCTATCAGTGTCCTAGAGTTTGATGAAGACTGACAAAATTAATATGAGCACCTCTTTGGATATGCAAATCTCTTACGTTCAAATGTGCAGGAGAGGCTCAAAAGAAATCCTGACTTAGCGCACAGTTCACTGTCTCTGGAAGTGGGCTGAGCTGGCTTTAGGAAATGCGTGGCTCTTGAGAGCTTCCTGAGCTTTCGCTAAGACCCGGAAGGGCTCATTGCACACCTCATCCCGTTCCACCTGAAAACCCTCATGGCTGCTCTTCACTGGACTAAAGCCTGGGATCCAGTCCAGCCCGCGCGCTCTCCCTGGTGGCCTCTGGCCATGCTCCACCCCAATTCAACCCCTCTTGCCCTGAATCCTCTCACCTCCTCAGCAGAAAGTCAAGTGTGATCCAAGGTTGGCACTCACAGACATATTACTGGCACTTAAGAATTCCAAGACCCGAAAGCCCAGAAATCAGAGAAAAGGCAGGCTAAGTTCTTTTTTTACTCAAGACCCATACCTCACACCTGAGTTTGTTGTTGTTGTTGTTTGTTTGTTTGTTTGTTTGTTTGTTTGTTTTTCGAGGTAGGGTCTCATTTTAGCTCAGGCTGACCTGGAATTCACTCTGTAGTCTCAAGGTGGCCTTGAACTCATGGCGATCCTCCTACCTCTGCCTCCCGAGTGCTGGGATTAAAGGCGTGCACCACCACGCCCGGCTCTAAGTTTTTATTATACATCACCCATCCTTCATACCTACAAGGCCCATACTTCACACTTGAGCACAAATGTCTCAAAGAGGTATGCTCAGGGTCATGTTTGCAATAGGATCAGAGGCTCTTCAGCTTCAGTCCATAATTCATAATCACCGCAGCATGTGATCAGAGTTCAAATATTTAGGGTGAACAGGGTCAAAGTGTCCCAAGATAACAAAGGATACTAAAACCATGTCCCCAAGGTCCCCTGTGAACATGCAGCTCCTGTTGCCTTGATACTGACATTTTGTTTACAGTGTCCCCCAGTCCCCTTGACTCCTCTGTGGGCTGTTTCCCTTCTTTCCCCTAGACGGCCCCACTCTGCTCTCATGTCACATGGATTCCATCACCTTCTTTCCCCCCACCTCAAGAGCACATCATCTGTTTTCATGGTCCCCTTGTATCAGTTCTACAGAGGGGAAATCACTTCTGAACTAAGACCTTCTCAAAGTCATATCCTCAAGTAGCAAATCAAATGGAATCCTCAAAGAAACAGTGTAATGAGTAGTGGCATGTTTGGGGCATAAATGAAATACTGATGCTTAGTGCCTTTGACAGGTATGCAGAGAACTGGCACAGTAACAGAAAGTTTTCCATGTGACATTTTTAGTTGTATATTATCCATGAAAAGAGCGTGATCCAAGTCCCTAAACCTGATAACTGTAAAACTAATAACTGCTATTATTGTTAGTGACTGTGTACTCACAATGATCAAAGTACTCAGACAGTACACATAATTTTGTAGTTTACATCATGCACTGAAACAGTGGGAATGCAAGTTGGCTGGTACCAGATGTCCTATAGGTGAAAACCATGAAGGACCAGTCCAAGATCAGACCTCAGAAGACATGTCTAGTAGCTAGTGCCTGAGCAGCCATGGGTGAAGGAAGCCCTCAGCTACATGCAAGGACAGAAAAGACAACAGAGGGGAGGTAACCAGGTAGAGGGAAAGAAAGAACACAGATAAAGAAATGCTACCAGGTGAGTGGAAGCTGTGACAGTTTAAAGAAATTATAACAGGACCTGGATGTCTTGATGTAAAGTCTTAGAGTTGGGAAAGTTTTTGTAGTCAAGTCTAACCTGCACATTCTTTGGCCTGAGCCTGAAAGTCATGAAGCACACAGAGAATGTCTTTGAAAACTTACATTGTAAGGTGTCCAACATCACAGAAGAATTTCCCACTTACTAAATGTTTAAAGACATGAGCTTGACAGTGGGACATGTGGAGGACCAATCATGATATATTACACAAAGTGATTGAAGCGCACTAAATAAGAAGTACAGCAGAATAAATCTGATCTACACTGTGGAATTAGGGTAAACTGTGTTGCTCTTTATTAAAATTTTGGTGAACTATTCTGGGAAATGTAAGAGAAACATTAGTGTTACAGTGTGGAACCCTTGGAAGGCTGGTTGCAGGCCAGAGGCAAAGGAGACCCCATTACTCAGGTGAAGCAATGGAACAGCCCAGATGAGGGGAAGCACAGTCAGCCTACCAGAGACACACCTTCACCACAGCCGGCAACTGACACTTAACATGCCTATGAATCCAAGTGCACGTACTGACCACGGGTCCTGAAGCTCTGCATGTCTTGCAAGCTCCCAGGTGACTGAAACACAGCTATCTTAAAGAGTGGCATCAGAACTTTCTTAAAGAAAACGCTCAGTAAGATGCCTGTACATTTCTGGTTCCTAGGACTCTGGAAGCAGAAGCTGAAAATGCATCCTTACAGGAGTCGCTGTGGAACAGCACTAGTCTGCCTTGGGCAACATAAAGAGATGACAGCACAATCTGTGGCAGTACACGGAAAGTCCACACGGGGATCTGTGGCAGCACACGGAAAGTCCACACGGGGATCTGTGGCAGCACACGGAAAGTCCACACAGGATCTGTGGGAGCACATAGAAAGTCCACATGGGGATCTGTGGAAGCATGCGGAAAGTCCACATGGGGGATCTGTGGAAGCATGCGGAAAGTCCACATGGGGATCTGTGGAAGCACACAGAAAGTCCACATGGGGGATCTGTGGAAGCATGTGGAAAGTCCACATGGGGGATCTGTGGAAGCACACAGAAAGTCCACATGGGGGATCTGTGGAAGCATGTGGAAAGTCCACATGGGGGATCTGTGGAAGCACATGGAAAGTCCACATGGAGATCTGTGGAAGCACACAGAAAGTCCACATGGGGGATCTGTGGCAGCACATGGAAAGTCCACATGGAGATCTGTGGAAACACATAGAAAGTCCACATGGAGATTTGTGGCAGCACACAGAAAGTCCACATGGGGATCTGTGACAACACATAGAAAGTCCACATGGGGATCTGTGGAAGCACACAGAAAGTCCACACGGGGATCTGTGGAAGCACACAGAAAGTCCACATGGGGATCTGTGGAAGCACACAGAAAGTCCACACGGGGATCTGTGGCAACACATAGAAAGTCCACACGGTGATCTGTGGAAGCACACAGAAAGTCCACACGGGGATCTGTGGAAGCACACAGAAAGTCCACACGGGGATCTGTGGAAGCACACAGAAAGTCCACATGGGGATCTGTGGAAGCACACAGAAAGTCCACATGGAGATCTGTGGCAGCACACGGAAAGTCCACATGGAGATCTGTGGAAACACATAGAAAGTCCACATGGGGGATCTCTGGAATCACATAGAAAGTCCACATGGAGATCTGTGGAAGCACACGGAAAGTCCACATGGAGATCTGTGGAAGCACACAGAAAGTCCACACGGGGATCTGTGGAAGCACACAGAAAGTCCACACGGGGATCTGTGGAAGCACACAGAAAGTCCACATGGGGATCTGTGGAAGCACATAGAAAGTCCACATGGGGATCTGTGGAAGCACATAGAAAGTCCACATGGGGGATCTGTGGAAGCATGCGGAAAGTCCACATGGGGATCTGTGGAAGCATGCGGAAAGTCCACATGGGGATCTGTGGAAACATGCGGAAAGTCCACATGGAGATCTGTGGCAGCACACGGAAAGTCCACATGGGGATCTGTGGAAGCACATGGAAAGTCCACATGGGGGATCTGTGGAAGCACATAGAAAGTCCACATGGGGGATCTGTGGAAGCACGCGGAAAGTCCACATGGGGATCTGTGGCAGCACACGGAAAGTCCACATGGGGATCTGTGGAAGCACACAGAAAGTCCACACGGGGATCTGTGGAAGCACACGGAAAGTCCACACGGGGATCTGTGGAAGCACACGGAAAGTCCACATGGGGATCTGTGGAAGCACACGGAAAGTCCACACGGGGATCTGTGGAAGCACACGGAAAGTCCACATGGGGATCTGTGGAAGCACACGGAAAGTCCACATGGGGATCTGTGGAAGCACACGGAAAGTCCACATGGGGAATCTGTGGAAGCACATAGAAAGTCCACATGGGGGATGTGTGGAAGCATGCGGAAAGTCCACATGGAGATCTGTGGCAGCACACGGAAAGTCCACATGGGGATTTGTGGAAGCACACGGAAAGTCCACATGGGGGATCTGTGGAAGCACACGGAAAGTCCACATGGAGATCTGTGGCAGCACACGGAAAGTCCACATGGGGGATCTGTGGAAGCACACGGAAAGTCCACATGGAGATCTGTGGCAGCACATAGAAAGTCCACATGGGGTATCTGTGGAAGCACACGGAAAGTCCACATGGAGATCTGTGGCAGTACACGGAAAGTCCACATGGAGATCTGTGGAAGCACATGGAAAGTCCACATGGAGATCTGTGGAAGCACATGGAAAGTCCACACGGGGATCTGTGGAAGCACATGGAAAGTCCACACGGGGATCTGTGGAAGCACACGGAAAGTCCACATGGAGATCTGTGGCAGCACATGGAAAGTCCACATGGAGATCTGTGGAAGCACATGCAAAGTCCACACGGGGATCTGTGGAAGCACACAGAAAGTCCACATGGAGATCTGTGGAAGCACACGGAAAGTCCACATGGAGATCTGTGGAAGCACACGGAAAGTCCACATGGAGATCTGTGGAAGCACACAGAAAGTCCACATGGGGGATCTGTGGAAGCACACGGAAAGTCCACATGGAGATCTGTGGAAGCACACAGAAAGTCCACATGGGGGATCTGTGGAAGCACACGGAAAGTCCACATGGAGATCTGTGGAAGCACATAGAAAGTCCACATGGGGGATCTGTGGAAGCACATGGAAAGTCCACACGGTGATCTGTGGAAGCACACAGAAAGTCCACATGGAGATCTGTGGAAGCACACGGAAAGTCCACATGGAGATCTGTGGAAGCACACAGAAAGTCCACATGGAGATCTGTGGAAGCACACAGAAAGTCCACATGGGGGATCTGTGGAAGCACACAGAAAGTCCACATGGGGATCTGTGGCAGCGCACAGAAAGTCCACACAGGATTTGTGGCAGCACACGGAAAGTCCACATGGGGATCTGTGGCAGCACATGGAAAGTCCACATGGGGGATCTGTGGAAGCACACAGAAAGTCCACATGGGGATCTGTGGCAGCGCATGGAAAGTCCACACAGGATTTGTGGCAGCACACGGAAAGTCCACACAGGATTTGTGGCAGCACACGGAAAGTCCAATGGGAGCACAGGCAGACACATATTTCAGTCCCCTCCAGCTCTCTCCTCTGCTTCACTGAGGCCTCTAAATTCTCCAGCTCCTTCTCAAAGCTCGGGGATTTCTACAAGGAGTTGGAAGATGAAGCTGCGTATAAAAACTGCGGTTATCAAACACGTAGGAGCACACTTGGTACTTTGAGGCGATGCATTGATTTTTATTCATAGAATTGCAAAGCAGGTGGTGGATGGAGGAAGAGGAAAAGAAGGAAGAGAGAATACATTTTGTTCAAATAGTAAAAGTTGGGCTGTTTACAACAGTAGCCTTTGTTCACTTCAAGGGAGGAGCTAGGAAGGAAGTTTCTAGACCATGTGAAACCACAGTTTAAAAAGGAGACAGATGCTCCATACCCTTCTCAAACACAGGTGGGAAGGCAGACTATGTTTGAACAACTGGAATGGCAAGAAATGCTATTTTTGAATGATGTGTAAAATATTTTGAATAAAAGACATTTATATTTCTTGTGCTTATACCAATCTGCTGGTTTTACTATAGAAAATGTTACCAATATGTTTTACAATGTGTCCAAATCAAACCCTATTGTTGTGTTGGAAGCATGCAATGAACGTGTACTCTATAAACACTGTAGTAAACAAAAAGCTTGTCTCCTAACAGTGTTCCTGCTGCTCAAAGAGCAGCCCTCAAGACATGCCACTCCCCTCCTCATAGAAACAGCACCCACTAGAACCTGCTGCAGGAGTCCTCATGTGACTGTCATGCTCCTCACA
The DNA here is from genome assembly GCA_036365145.1 of Orientallactaga sibirica. Taxonomy (NCBI): domain Eukaryota; kingdom Metazoa; phylum Chordata; class Mammalia; order Rodentia; family Dipodidae; genus Orientallactaga; species Orientallactaga sibirica. The sequence continues at coordinate 15,495,412 of JAEOAD010000041.1, read as the reverse complement.
GAAACAGAGCCTGCTTGAACCCACTACAGGTGGTCTCAAGTGGCCATTCTTCTTCTTCTCTTAGAAATAGGGTCTACTAGAACCCAGTACAGGAGTCCTCTTGTGACTGTCATGCTCCTCATATAAAGATTCTGGCTTGAGTACAGCAGTTCTATCTTCCAGCATAGATATTTCTTTCTTTCGTTTGAGCTTATGTTGAGCTATAATTGACATAACATCTGATTCTTACTTCAAGATGTAGAATTTAGTGGTTTTAAAATACTCACAAGTTAGAGATGCCAACTACCTACTTGCAGAGCACTTCCATTATCCCACAAAGAAACCCCTTATCCATGAGAAGTCAGTTCCTAGTAGCTTCTCTGTCCAGGCCTGCTGACCTACTTCCTATTCCCAGGGACTTTTATATTCGGGATATTCACTTGTGTATATAATATACAAAGGTGTGTGCACATCCACACACCCCCTTACATATATTATCTTGTGTGTTGTGCTGGCCAGAAGAAACTTGGGAAGAGAAACTGGTCATCATTTAAAAGCCAAGTAAGTTCTTTTGTGCAGTAAATATAACAGTCGAGGGTAAGTTATCTCTGTCACCCTTATCAGTCACATTTTCATTATTTTACCAGATCTTGAGCACAATGTCATTTTTCATTCTAGCATCCATTTATAGGACATATTTCAGATAAGAAATCATTAGAGTTATATTTAATAGGGAAATGAATTATATTTTATTTTCTAATTTTCCAACTTTAGGATGACCAGCTCACTGATTTTAGATTCAGCTAAAATCTAGAATGGTTATGATACTATTTTGAGGTCATGGCACCTGAAATGTGATCACCAGCACAGTAACATTTCAAAATGCACAGTATTTTCACATACTTTGTAGCCCATCATCATCAGAAACTCCTTTCTTGCAAACACACTAATCATCAGTATGAAACTTTTTAAAAAATTATTTTAGAGAGAGACACACACAGACACAGAGACAGAGAGAACTGGCGCACCAGGGCCTCAGCCACTGTAATCAAACTCCAGATACTTGTGCCACCTAGTGGGCATGTCCGACCTTGCACTTGCCTCACCTTTGTGTGTGTCTGGCTTATGTGGGATCTGGAGAGTGGAACATGAGTCCTTAGGGTTTGCAGGCAAGTGCCTTAACCACTAAGCCATCTCTCTAGCCCAGTATGGATGTTCTTAACCCTTTAGGTAGAAAGGCAGACAAACTATTGTCTGTGTAATGACAGTGAATGGAGGGACATGAATGCTACCACTCACTTCTGCAACTTTATCCCACTTACAGTTTGCTGGAAAGAGCTGGAAGGTCATGTGTAATCTCTTCATAAGACTCCTCCTGTGCTAAGCTAGGGCCAGTCTGAGGTTCTTTCACTCGCTCTTCCCAGGCCATTTCAGCCTTCAGAAGCAGCTCCTCAATAACCTCAGAGGCAGCGATATCTACAAGAAACAGCATGGAAATCAGAGAGCATGGGCAGCCACAGCACCAAACAGCAGCATCTACTGTGAATAATCCATATTAATCCATGATTAAAATGAGCAGTCTTATGAAGGAATCAAGCAAATCAAAGCTCATTAACATTTATGATAGAGTTAAAATTGCAATATAGCCATTTAAAAAGGCTATTGTGTCTTACAATCACTGGCACACTTAATTAGAAATTAAAAAAAAAGAAACTATAGAGATAATATGCCCTGGATGGTATAAAAGGAGAACTCAAGAAAAAGCTAAGCTTGGTCAACTTAGTGTTGTTCTTTCATGATAAAAATAATTAAAAAAAAAACTCTTGCATATTACAAATGTGAACCAAAATGATAAAAACTGTCATCTTCTCAAGATTAAGAGATGATCAAAGACCTGCTGGACACTCAGCTCACAATATACTAAGCAGACAGACAAATAGATACTTACCTGTGTTTCTGAACAGTGGTTCTATCCACTGTCCATGACCATTTTTGTTCCACTGGAAATCTAAATTATTATATGTCCTTAAAAATTATACCTGAATAATGATATCTGGACATAGTTGGGAAGCAATATAGATATGCATGGATAAATTTATTCTGAGCAACTACATTCACTGACATCTGGTAGGTCCTGGGGAACAGTTCGTAATACCACAGTGAAGACAGCTATTTATCACCTTCATCATGTCTTATGGCCATGGATGTCTACACATCTGGAGTATGTGGCCTAGGGGCTCCTTCAGTTATCTAACTGATCCAGGAGGACATGACTGCCAGGATTCTGTCACTATTGCCCTCGGATCAAACAGTGCCCATGGGAAGAGCAGATCACTCTGCTTCCTCACTAAGAAAACCGTGCTTCTGGTCCACTGAAAATCTTTGCCTTATACACTATTTTCTGTGTCCATTCCAAATCCAACACATGGTCCATGAGAACTTTGCTTATTGACAGATCCTAGCTTTGGTCATCACCTCCGCCAAGTCACAAAAATTACAAAGACCAAGAGAAGTCCTCCTGAGCTCAGCACTAAATGAGACATCGTTTCCATCCTCTCCAACACTCTGGGGACAATGAAACGAAATGGACAGAAAGAATTATTCTATTTTTAATATGGTGAATTTTTATTTTCAGTTAGTTTTTGGTGTGTGTGGTGTACTGTGATATGTAGTGTATACACATGGATGTGCAGATGTGCATGTCCTGTGTACATGTGAGAGGCCAGAGGACAACAACATAAGATGCTTCCTACTTTTGCTCAGTTGCCGGTTTCCTGAGTCTCTCACACAACTCAGAGTTCCTGGGTTGTTTTTCCCCATTTTTTCAGTGAAGAAAGACCCAATAATTCTCCTGTGACCCACCAATCGCTGGCAGTACTGTATGGGGTTATAGACATTCCCAGCTGGCCTGTGTGTGCTGGGAATCATACTCATGTGGACCCGGCCCTTCCAGATGGTCACGCTTACATAGGAAGCACTCAACTACGGAGCCATCTCCTCAGCCCCGATACAGTGAAACTAACTATGACTAGGAACTTGCTAAATTTTACAAGCTATAAAACTAATGTGGCAATAAGTATAAAACCATTTAAGAAGAGAGGGTAAGGATGGTACTCACATGGGCTGTTTACATACTGAGTATGTACATAACTAATAAAAATATAAAAAAAGAGTTGTAGGAATCTTCAAACATATTTAATAAAAAATGTTACATTAAGTTTAAACTAGCAGAAGACCACTAGCCTGTTTCTTTCAGTGTAAGTATCAATGTAGAAAAGTGTTATCACTGTGTTCAGTGAACAGGCACATACTTGGTATGAGGAGACCTAAGGTAAATAGCAGTAAGGTATTTTGACAGGAGTGACTCTGTACCCTGGACATTAATAGACGAAAGAAAAGTACCAGGAAGTAGCACAGTGTCCCGCAGCTTCACCCGCAGCCTAGTGCCTCCCACAAGGACGGGGATAGGATGAGAGTCGCAGCTCCTGTACAATGGATGGTTAACACTAATAGGAAAAGGAAAAGGTAGGCGCTCAGTACTCCAGATGCTCCAAACCTACCTGATGGTTTCTCTTCATTGCAGTTCATAATGTTGGGGTTTGCCTGATGCATCAAAAGAAGTTTCACCAGGTTTGTCTGCAACATAAAATAATTATGTAGGAAACACCAAGCCAGACCCTGAGCACTCGTCAGCAAACACGCAGAGCTGCTCTCCTCGAGGGCACTTAGTCTAGCAGTCTGGGAGAATTAGAAGGTTTAACACCATCACCAGATAGTTCTTACTGTCCCCAGTTACTCGGAGAAAATGGCAGATACTCAAACTATTTTGAAATGTTTCTAGTAGTGCGAATTTGAACAGGACATTTTATCCCTCTCAGGTTTCTCAGGTGGCTCTTCACAGAGGGTCACACACAACGAGATGCTTGCTTTGAGACGTTTCTTTTGCAGTTCAAAACTGAGTTGACTTCATCATTCACACATAACAGCTATGGTATGAACTTAAAATCCTAGCCACATTTTACAATCACGAAAACACAATATCATGTTGAGGAAATGAAGAATTAGGGTTGGGGATGTGTTGAACAGTACAGCACTTATCTAGCATGCATAGTACCATACACACCCCCCAAAATAATGGAGATTAATATATGCAAAATATATTAAAATATGCAAACTGGAAGAAGTACATGTACAAAGTATCTATACATCTGCAAATCAATGAAAGGCAATTATTAAATAAGTGCTAGTGTGCTCAACATTTAAAAATATCTCATTAACATCATCCTTGTGTATTTCACCTCCACACTGTCCTCACTTATTTCTCAGAAGTGGCACACCATAGGTTTCTGTCTCCTTGTTATCCTCTCTTTATGTGTTCAGTAAATACAGAAGTTTTCCTAAGCCCCAGACTGCTTGGTCTGCTTGTGACATGTGTGGAAATGAAATTCTGGTTATGTATTTTCCCATCCTTCGTTCCATGGTTTCCCACGATTTGGGGATCTGAGTTGTAGCTCTTTCTAAGGTTCGTGCAGTTTCTGGGTCAAATGGAGACATACTTTATCATACTTTATCCCTCTTGCTTTCAGTGCTCATGCAAATGATTTGGGGACATTTATTTTGCTTTGCTGACAGTGTTCTTATAGATATTCTTTTTTTGTTGTTTGTTTTATTTTTATTTTTTTTAAACTTTTTATTTTATCTTATTTTTTTGGAGAGAGACACAGAGAGAGGCAGAGAGGAGGGGGAGGAAGACAGAGATGGGTGTGTGAGCAGTGTCTCAGCAGCTGGGAACGAAATCCAGATGTGTGCGCCCCCTTGTGGCCAAGTGTGGCATTGCGCCCTTGCATCACTTTACATCTGGCTAAACGTGGGACCTGGAGATTGGAACCGCTGGAGATTGGAACCAGTGTTCTTAGGGTTAGGAGGCAGGCGCCTTAACCCCTAAGCCATCTCTCCAGCCCTCTTATAGATATTCTTGGTTCTGTCTGCTGATGCTCACATGCAGGCTCTATGGACTTTTACATATACTGAGACAGAAGATGCTAGGATACAGACAGAGGCACCAACAAAGTGACTGGATGGCTCCATTTTCTTGCCAAAGTGATGATTCAGCTTATACTCCTCTAAATTGCTCCACATTTAAAAAACATTATCCAGGATATACATGTTATTTATATAGCTATTTATATAGTCTTCATTCTTTTAGGTCTTGAGTCACAGTATTAAGTTGTGATTTTCTGAGAGATTTGCCATTAATTAATTTATTATTTATCTATTTTTAGAGACAGAGGGGGAAGGGAGAGAATTGGAGCACCGGGGCCTCAGCCACTGAAATCAAACTCCAGATGCTTCTGTTATCTAGTGGGCATGTGGGATCTTGCGCTTGCCTCACCTTTGTCCGTCTGGCTTCCATGGTATCTGGAGAGTAGAACATGGGTCCTCAAGCTTCACAGGCAAGTGCCTTAACTGCTAAGCCATCTCTCCAGCCCAGATTTGCCATTTTTGCTTAGGTTTTCAAATTGTTGGTAGATATCATGGCTTGCTTGTACATGTCCCCTTCAAAGTCTTATGTTAACAGTTTTATCTGATATGCACACTGTTTAGATGGAGCAGTAGGCAGCAATAAGCTACTGCAATTCTGTCCCATGAGTAAGATCAGAGAGTAGCTGGGACCTTTTTCCTGTTAACCCTTCCTTCCTGGGAAGACACAACATCAGCCCACACGGGAAAAAGCATTCATGCTGCCATGCTGGACACAGAGCACCCCCCTCACTAGACACTGACTGCACAGTTCCCAATCTTGGCCTTCTCAGAATTCAGAACTATGGGAAAATAATTTTTGTCTTTTATACATTTAATCAATAATAGGCATTTTGCTAAAGGTGCACAAATGTACTGAAAGAGCTATCTCTTTCTTGTATTCTTGTGTCTTACTGTGTGCTCATAACTGTTCTGTTAGATGCCATGTTCTTCTTTTACGGTTTTGCAGTCTCTTCCTTTTTCTGCCCTCTTGGTTCATCTCCATCATTTTTATACAAATTTTTTGATAATGCTGATTAATTTCTATTGCATTGTTGGAATGGAATGTGATACATTTTGCTTTTACCTTTTAAACCTTTATTTATACCTTTTAAAATCTTTATATACTCTCTAAGTTTATTTCATTATTAATTTCCTGCACACATTATGAGCTGACAATTTAGCTTATTAATTTTCAAATGCCTTTCATAAAACAAACATGTTTTTCTTTTACAATGTTAAAGGTACAAATTTCCATTGTATTTTCATTGTTACCTCCTATAGAGCTGTAGATAAGGTACTATTTCCATTATCACTCTATCCTATACATCTTTAAATTTCCATTACGACGTTTTGGGTTGAGTTCAGTAGCTTCTGAAGGAATGTGTGCATGTGCAATATAAAGCAGTTCACTCCCAATGAGTAAATGCCAATGTATAGCAGCATTTCCTAGGCCAAGGGCACCAAAATAATGGAAATCAAACCACAAAATTAAAAGTTATTGGACTGCAAAGTGAAAACTTCTTAGTGCATTTTTCTCTAATACTCTTCTTTAAAAAAAACCCTACATTTAAATAAAGCATAAAGCACATGTAGTATCATCTTGAGCAAATGTGTAACCAGCACACCTACTAAGATCTAAATGTCTGCATAACCACACACAGGTACCTCTGGCCCTGTCACTGTCCATCCCACCCACACAAGAACATACTGTGGCCTATGCCATCTCTGATATGTGCTCATCTTAATGTCCATCCAGCAGGATGTGGAAAGATAGATAATAGGTTAGAGGCAGATAGACAGGTAACCTCTCTCAAGGCTTACCCAGGCTTGTGCTCTTCCTTCTTCAGCTGAGTTGTAATCTGCTGCATGACTGTCATATACTACACTCACCCATGTTCTCAATATAAACTTGAGCTAATTTAGTTTTTGTTCTTGGAGTAAAAGTATTATGAATATATGTCATTTTGATTGCATAAGTTTTCATTTCACTCTTGACAATGCTGGAGTAGAATCTTGCAAGATCTCCTAAGTTTCTATAGCAAAGTCAGAAAAATTATAGTAACTTTAATGTTTTGTACCTTTATCAACAATTTTGCTTCATGTCCTCTCTAGCACTTGATATTGTCATTTAAAAACAACTTTAGGCCTGGAGAGATGGCTTAGCGGTTAAGGTGCCTGCCTCGAAGGCTAGGAACACCCATTTGATTTTCCAAGTCCCATGTTTAGCCAGACACAAAAAGTGATGCAAGGGCACAAAGCCACACTGGCCCACAAGGGGGCGCACGCGTCTGGAGTTTGTTCATAGTGGCTGAGAGGCCACTGGCATGCCCGTTCTCTCTCTCTCTCTCTCTCTCTCTGTCTCTCAAAAAATAAATAAATAAACAAACAAAAAACCAACTTTAGAGCCAGGTATGGTGGCACACTCCTTTAATCCTAGCACTCAGGAAGCAGAGGTAGGAGGATCACCATGAGTTTGAGGCTACCCTGAGAATACAGAGTGAATTCCAGGTCAGCCTGAGCTAGAGTGAGAACCTACCTCAAAAAACAAAACAACAACAACAACAACAACAACAACAACAAAGCTTTAGGCCTGGAGAGATAGCTTAGCAGTTAAGGCACTAGCCTGCAAAGCCTAAGGACCCAGGTTCAATTCCCCAGGACCCACATAAGCCAGATGCACAAGGTGTACATGGGTCTACAGCTCATTTGCAGAGACTAGAGGCCCTGGTGTGCCCATTCTTTCTCTTTCTCTTCTTCTTTCTCTCTCTCTCTCTCTCTCTTTCTCTCTCCCTCTCTCTCTCTCCGTGTCTCAAATAAATAAATAAATAAAGTATTTAAGAAATTTTAGCTGCTACCCTAGATGTGATGTCTAGTTCAATGTAAGTAATTGACATTTCCTTGGTGGCTACGAATATTGAGTACTTTCTGATGTGGCAAATGGTCTTATCTATAGTTTTGAGAGAAGTACCTATTCAAGATGCTTCCTCCTGGAGTTTACTAGATTGTATAATCTTATGTCTTCATGCATTTTTATATGATCTCAATTCATTTTCCAGGAATATAGCCTATGAGTATTTCCTTCCATTCTATCACTTGAAACTAATCTTATTAAACATGTATTTTAATTAACAAATAAAACTGCTTCTATTTTTGTTGGTTTAATTTTTTCATTGCTAACTCAAAAGTCATGTCAATATATTTTCTTCTAAAAGTTGCATTATTTCAACTTTTATATTTATGACCCATCTCAGAAAACTTTGTATAAATGACATGTCAATATTAAGTGGCCAATGTGTTTTTCACAAACACTGACTGAAAAGAATATTTTTGATTATTGAATTATTTTTAGGAAATCATTAAGTCAGATATGTCCTGCCCATGTGAGAACTTCCCACTGAGTTGCTGGTCTTGAAGTGTAGGATTCTTTAGAAAGTCCTAACACCTCATAAGCAAAGAACTCAGTCATAACTCTATATACCACAAGTTCCTTTCACTTCCATAAAAAGCTGAGAATTAATTTAGTTATCTCTGTTACAGATCTTTTGCACTTCTACATAAGTTTAAAAATCAACTTTTCAGTTTTTATCAGGAAGGCTATAGGATTTTTTCAGGGTTGCTATAATTAGATGGCTGCTATAATTTTCATTACCACAAAGCTGGTGGCTGAAACAATAAAAATATGTTCTCTTACTAGCATTTGGGTCTTATTCCCAGTGACAGACTAAAGAATGATAGTTAGTGAAGTAACATCCCTTGGAAGACAAGTAAGAAATTACTTCATTGAGAGCAAAGAACTAGCAGTAGAAGAATTCAGTATGGCTGCAGCCTCAAAACTGGGGAGCACAAGAAATACATGTAGAAAATTAAGACAGTGGCCTGCCATATCAACATTCATAAACTGTGCTGTGAAATGTGCATCTAACTTCAACAGCCACAGGAAACAAGTCACGTTGAAATAGACTGATTCTACCTGTTGAGAGGGGTGAAAGAGAGAACAGCTTGTTGGGAGGCCAGGTTTAGCGGGTTTAGGCATTCTATTGTCCTAGATGATGAGAGCAGATTGGTAGAGATTACACCATTAGGAAATGGAAACCATTGGTGCTTGTAAGGGTGTGAGAGCTCGGTTGATACTGAGCTGGAAGGGAGTGTGGACAATGGATGAAGATGAGCTATGCATGATAAACGATGGACTTGTCAAAGAGGCCACCCATGCACTTGAGCTTGAGGACAGGTCCCCAGAGACAATGCCATGGACAGCAGGGCAAGAAGCACAGATGTTTGGGGAGCTGTCCCCTTATCTAATGGCTCTACAGCAGAGTGACTATGGCTATTATTGTGCTGTGAACTTTAAATGTGCTAAGAGCATGGATCTTTCGTTTTCACAAAAATGTTACAAAGAAGTAGGGATGTTAAGTTATGGATATGTTACTTAGCGTGATTACAACTAACATAATGACATGTCAAGTTTATACCTTAATTATATACAAATTTTTGTGCCAATTTTACCTCAATAAAGAGCCTCAATAGGAAGGAGACAGTGTGGAAGATATAAGAGGGCAAGTAATGTATGAATGACAGAAAGAAAAAGTAACCTGACTCAAGATTGCCAGACTGGAGGAGCCGTGGAGACAAGAGCACTTTACACACCCTGCCCAATAGAGAGGAAAATGCAGACTCTTCTCACCCTAACCCGTGGCATAGGTGGTCCAGTAGACTCATCCCTTCCCTGGTGCAAGCTGTGTCCTTCTGATAATGTCAGGTGAGTTTAGCACTACAGTCTTGATAAGATTAAGTGCCAGACAAGTGCTCTTTCCAGAGAGCCCGAGACACCCCTTTCATGGAAGAGGAGGGTAGCCTGGAGAGGGCACCTCCAAGACAACAGGCTCAAGCCCTGGAAATCTTCTCCATGTGGAGAGTCCTTACTACACCCAGAATCCAGGAGTGATCCAGTCTCGGAAAACCCTTCCTGTCACTTTAATTACAATCCCCCAAAGGAGGTCAGAGCCCAAAGGAGAAACTTCAGCCCAGTGCCTGCTTGCTGAAAGGCATCTGCATCACAGGAACAAGACAGTGTAATGTCAAAACATCTGAGGTACAATTAAAATCCCCTCTCCGATCAAGTTAGGGAAATCATAGCCTGAATGAGATGAGATTTCCCTGATAGGATTAGAGGAATGAGTTAAACAGCATCATGAGAACATTTCAACCAACAACTACAAGTTCTCTTGAAACAAGTAAAAACATACACTTTTATCAAAGAATGGAACCACAGACCGGAAGAGCATGTTCACAAGCAAAGTGTAACTTCATACCAATTATTTCATTGAGCCTCCACCCAACTAAATAAGCTGCACATTAAGTTCTCGCATAATCATTATTATAATAAAAACATCCACTATACTTAGTACAACATGTCTTTAGAAAGCTTTGTGTAATGGAATCCTATTCTTCCAGAGTTACTCATCTTATGAAAAAGATGAAAAGACACATTTGTTAGGCTTTACAATGTTGCTTTTGGGTGTGGGTACTAAGGCTCTGGATTCATGCTTCAGGTGGAGAGGAAGGAAATGCTGTGTGTCTTTGTCATGTAGAATCCTCATCAGCTTTATTAATCTTCAAGCAAATTCCCCACCAGTCACCTTCCTGAGCATGCAAACAAACAAAGTTGATGTCAGGAGCTAGTCACAAACCCAGAGATTGTCCAGGACTCCTAGACTGTATGCATAGCACTGCCTTCCAGCCTCAGTCCTAGCACGCTCAGCAACCGAGCAAGGATAGCCCAGAACTCTTAGAATGTATGCACGTGTGCTGGTTTGAATGTGTGGTCCCAGAGACTCAGTTTGTGGTTGTTTTTTAAATTAAGATTGAGTTCACAACTCGAGTCTCCAGTGGGCAGAGCCCTGCAGGGGAAGAACCGTGCCACTGTGAGCGGGTCCTGCAGTCCAGCCCTAAGGTGTGTGGAGAGCGGCATGAGCTCTGAGTATTTGTGTTTGCTACTGTTGAGTGGCATTGCTGCTGTGGAGTAGGCCAGCGTCATCTGCTCATTTGGGGCGGTCTCCTGAAATAAACCCCTTCCTTTGATGGTTGGATGTTTGTCCAGCAACATGAAGGTAACTTCCATGGTGTGCCTCCCTCTAGCTTTACTTCCAGCATGCCCAACAACAAAGGGATGGAGGCCCAGGGCTCCTAGAATGTATGCATGTTGTCCTCCAGCTTAAGAACCAGTGTGCCCAAATCACAGATGGCTAATTTGGAAAACATAAACACATACATGTCCCAACTGGCTCTTAGGAGGGAAAGCCAGAATTATTCTCTTTCAGCCTCATATCATAACTGGTTGTTAAATCAACTGCCCCAATTCCATAGGTAAGTTGTTAAACAACAACAAAACAATTGTGAATCTCTGTTCTAAACTACAAAAGTCCAATTAGAGTTAGTGAGAAACTGTGAACACAGAGGTCTCAACTCCTTCACGATGGAGCGTTTAGGACATTTTAACAGTGACACACTCACTTCCAGATTTACCTCCTTTCAAAAGTGACTATAGTGGGGGCAGTGTCTAACTAACTTGTTACCACTTCCTCAGTAAAATCCAATAGGTTATCTTCTAATAAAACATGCCTGCTTGTAAGTCTGCTTCTCTACTTTTAGCAATAAGGCATCTTTTTCATGTGTCCTGCGTGCTGCTGTGTTGGAGATGGTACACTGCCATGTTGATGGTGTCTGAGGCTGACCTACCTCATCATCTAGTGAGACCTTAGGATTCTAAAGTTCCAAGGCCACTGGTTTCAGCAGATGGCAGCGCGACCCACTTATTCAATTTATTGAAACATAAACTCACTTGCTGTAAGTTCACTTTAGTGTTTTTGTTAACTGTTAGGTGAATAAATGAATCTTTTTCTACAGGGTATTTGGAAAAAAGAAGACAATGTTATTGCTTGATGACCCTTCCCAAAGCAGTGCTTTTTCTCCTGCTGGGGGTAAGGACTTCCAACTTACATTTCAACAACTGCATTACTCATATTTTATGAGAAATACTTTATATACTGATTGATAGCTAAAATATTTTAATGACTATACATTTACTAGATGCAACACTAGCCAAATTAAATCAGCAACTCAGCTTCAATCTCCATGTACATGTAAAAAGGCGTCTTTTTCATACTATGGCTAGTAAGACTTGAGTAAAATTTCATTCTCATTTATTGGTAAATTGTTATCACTTCTGCCACATTCACTGGTGCGCATCACTTAAGAGCTGCAATTTGCTTCTTTTTGTTGCCATTGAGAAGTTAAATTGTAAATGGTAACTTGTCCCCCACAATCCCATGCCACAGAAATGATCCACAGCTGGCGTCACTGATTTGAGGTTCTGAATCTTTAGAAGACTGGCCTTTATTGGAGGAAGTCAGGCATCCTGCCCCTTCATGTCTCTTTATTGGAGGAAATGGGTTACTGGAGTCAGGTATCCTGCCCCTTCATGTCTCTTTCCTGCTTCCTGTCTGCCACGTGCTCCCACCACCATGATGTTCTGCTCAAGTACATGGTGTCAAGCAGTTATGGAGCCTCTGAAACCATTGGCCAAAATAAATCATTCCTCTTTTAAGTTGCTTTTCTTAGACATTTGGTCACAGTGACACAAAAGTGGGTCATTACTATGGCCAAATCTGGCCACTGGCTTGTGGAAGAAATTTGGAAGAGTTTGGAGAAATGGGCTGGAGAAAACTTAATGTGAGATTGAGTGGGCTTCTGGATGACCAAAGCACCAATAAAAATGAATTCAGAAAAGAATGAGATGGTATGGTTTCTGTAAGAGTTAATTCAGCTTATATTATGGCAGAGAATTTGACAATATTCTGTGTATGTCTTGCAACTTCTAGTGAAGTTGAATTTAAATGCTATGGTGTAACTTAGTTGGCAGAAACAATTCAAGACTGCATAGTGATTGGGTTCTGCATGCTAACTGCTGGGAGCTTTTATACAGATTCACAGTGAGCACCACGAGCAAAACAGAGAACAGAGGATTTGAAAAGCACACCGTCCGGCTTATTGAAAGTAGTGACAAAGAATGTACAGCTGTTAGAGATCAGTGCCATATAACAGGAGCCAAACGTTTTGCACAGACGTTTGCAGATTCCTTGAGGACATCTCAGGAACTGACCAGACTCCAGCTGCAGGTCGCAGGTTAACGACTATAAACTCATCTGACTTTCCCTGAGACAAGGGTCACCACGGTGCCCTGTAGACACACAGATGCCCGTGGAAGCATATTCTCCTTAGCTGCTCAGGAACTGAGGAGCCACTTGAAGCCATGTTCCCAGGGAGCCCAGACTCTATTCAAGTTGACAACAGACCATGGCATCATGCCCATGATGTTGATCTCTAATAGCATCCAGAATGCAAAAGCTATAGGGTCGAGAAGCCTTCTACAGACATAGCAAAGGAATGCCTCAGGCAAAATGTGGTAGGGTCAGAAACTGAAGATGACCCCAGAGAGTGCATGGAGCTAAGCAGCTGTGGACCAATCCCTATGAAAATGTGGGCAAAAGAAATCTCTCAAGTCGCTTTTCTCAGATAACTGATCACAGTAGCACAAATACAATTACATTTTACTTTATAGTTTCTCAGCATAGAAAAAACATAATCAACATTTGGAAGTCGATCAGGAAAAAAGCATTACAACTGTTTTCTGAAGAATGCTTATAGCTTTTGGTTGTCTTTCCAGTGAGTTAACTGCAGTATGCCGAGTTCTGAGGGAGTTTCATGTACCATATAAAAGTAAATATTTTTCTTTGTTTGTTTTCTGAGTAGGGTCTCGCTAAAGCCCAGGCTGACCTGGAATTCACTACATAGTATCAGGATGGCCTCGAACTCACAGCCATCCTCATTCCCCTGTGTCCCAAATGCTGGGATTAAAGGCGTGCGTCATCATGCCTGGCAAAAGTAAAAATTCTTCTTTAGAGTAACACAATCCCATCTGAAGTCAAATTATTCAATGATAACCATATAAATTAGAATAAAAAAATTAAATAAAAATAACTTATTCATGGGCTGGAGAGATGGTTTAGCAGTTAAGCACTTGCCTGTGAAACCTAAGGACCCCGGTTCGAGGCTCGATTCCCCAGTACCCATGTAAGCCAGATGCGCAAGATGGCACACGCATCTGGAGTTCATTTGCAGTGGCTGGAGGCCCTGATGCACCCATTCTCTCTCTCTTTTCTCTCTCTCTTTCTTTTCCTCTTTATCTCTCTATTTCTCTCAAATAAATGAATAAAATAAACAAACAGAAAGAATATTTAAAATACTAATAATAATTTATTCATTATTAAATGTATTTTTAGAAGAAATTCAGAAAGTCACCTTACCTGGCCATACTTGGCTGCTAAGTGCAGGGGTGTCCAGTACTGACCATCTGTTATGTTGACATCTCCATCATGTTCCAGGATAAGTGACACCACCTCCTTGTAGCCACTTGCACAAGCCATGTGTAGCTGCACATGGAGATATGTTGTTATTCAACCTTTGTAAAAGTACTCATGTTAATGTAGGTTGTCCAATGACTTAGGAAGTTTATTCAGCATTATATATATAAAATAAAACACTGAAATACAAAATTGTGAAACAAAGTAACATACATGTGATTTTATTTCTTTGGTATAAATAGGTCTCATCATTCTTAGAAAAATATTCTGGATTCTAAACAATCATAATTTCTCATTACTTTCCTTCTGACTTTGATGGTGTACACTTCCCCTAATATTTCCTGCCCTCCTAGATATCCCTTCTACTGTGGCTTCAGTATTTGAAGACACAGAATCTCAAAAGTTTACATTCCGTGCCCAAGGACAAAAACATACTGACTTGTTCTGAAATTTTAGGACTGCCCCCTGCTGGAGAAGAGGTTCAACACCAACATGGAAACAGGACATGTGACACCAATGGTGGGAATGGGCGTACAAAAGGCCCAGGAACCTGGAAATGACTAATTACTCTTGACCCTGTAATGGTCATTTTTTCTTTCTCCCATGATAATGTGTTACTGGAATCAAACATTTAGAAATGAAGTTGTAAGATCTGAATAATGAGATTAGGGTTTCTGTGTGTGTGGATTTTTTTTTTTTTTTTTGGTATTTTTCAAAAGATAATTCACCTTCTTAGGAGCTGACTTTATCTAAAATGAACTATTCTCACCTCCAAGGTCAGTAATGTTCCTGAGTTTACAGCTCAGTTATAAACCTCCTCAAGAAGAATAACTTAAACTTAGTCAAATCAATGTCCTCTAGGATGATGGCAAGGGATTTAGCTCTTCCTTTCTATTTTACTGAAAAGAGTAAAGTTTAGTAAAACAAAAATTCTTATTAAATGTACATGATAAAATTTAACAGAAACATTAGGTTTTTTTCCATGTCTTTTTTTGGGGGAGACCTTTAGGCTTAATCATGGTTACGCAGAGCACGGCTAGGAGGATAGTTCCATGAGCACAGATAGTATCAGAGGCTATCTATCACACTGATGAAAATGTTTCTTTTCTCCAAGCAGCTATTAACTGTTCACTTCTTACACTTCCACTTTCACCAAACCAACTATTGAAACACAGGGCCATGCTATTATTATCATATTTTGTTACACGAAGAATCATCTCTTTAAAATTCCAACTGATTCCCAAAGAGATATAGCCAAGGACATTAGAAAATACAGTTTTATAAACTTGCTCTTCCAGAGAAGAGCTTCTTAACCTGTAAGTCTGGACCCCAGATAGGGTTACAGAACTGAATGTGGGGTCTTGAAATGCACAACAATCAAATGTTCATTGAAAATCAAATGCAATGTGAGCTCAAGATGTTTCTGGGAGTGACTCACGTTGCATCAGGCCACATCACAGGCACTTCTCCTCAGCTAAGAATCACAATGTAGATGTCATCACTGGGGCTCACAGGCACGTGTCCTCTGCTGAGAGCCAGCATGACATCATCACTGGTGCTCACAGACACTTCTCAGCTGAGAACCTCCATGATGTCATCACTGGGGCTCACAGACATGTGTCTTCAGCTGAGAGCCAGCAAGATGTCATTGCTGATGCTTTAATTGTCACAACTCTTGTGTTGGGCTAATATATTTTCTTTTTAAAAAATTTTTGTTTCCTTTATTTATCAGACAGAGAAAGAGGCAGAGAGACAGAAAGAGAGATAGAGAGAGAAAGAGAGATGATGGGCACACCAGGGCCTCCAACCAGTGCAAACTCCAGATGCATGTACCACCTTGTGCATCTGGCTTAGGTGGGTCCTGGGGAGTTGAACCTCGAACTGGGGTCATTAGGCTTCATGGGCAAGAGCTTAACCTCTAAGCCATCTCTCCAGCCCTGTTTTCTTAAATCACCAATCCAGCATGTAATTAGAAGCTAAAGTCAAAGCTTGAAAGGTGGTGATGTCATTATTACCTGAGCTGGCAGATGGAGAAACTACTTTAGAGAATTTAGGTGACCGGCCAAAGGAAGCGTGGCCCTGAGACCTAAGGCCACACATTCTGTTCCCTCTCCTCTCAGGTTTGAAATGTCTGATGGGCAGCACGAGTAATGCAAACAAGAGGAACACACTACTGTGTGAGTGCTCCCCCAGTACAGCTTGCATTAACCCTTTAGTGACTGCTTTAGTATAAACATTTCTGTTCCTGTATGCTCCCTTCCCCCATCATCTTGGGCCACATTCCAGACCACAGGATGCACAGTGTGCACTTCATAGACATGCTTCCATCATCCATAGGCTATGGATAACACAGCACCTCCTGGTGCATTTTGTAAACAAGAAGCACATCCTGGTTTTCAGAAATGAAGCAAGTGAGAGGCCCGGTCTCCACACCTGGGGCTCTGAAGTCCACTTCTGCACGATTCCTCTACCATCACCTCGTGCTCACTGCCCAGGAGCCAAGATCCTGAGAAGAAAGGCAGCAAGGCCACAATGTCTAGTCTTATGTTCTCACAGAAGGACGCTTTCATCATAGCAAGTGGAAGCCTGTCTCACTGCATGCATTTCACACCTCTAAGGAGGGTGAAATCCTTCATTGAGTATAGCCTTGTTGTTAGAAAATAGGCTATAAGCCACCAATTATTTCCCAAAGTTCCAAATTTGAATTAACTTTCCCAGGAACTTGTCTATTATTTAAAAGTATTACTCCATCACAATAGTTGAGAAGATCAAGAGAAGGATGAATGACCACACTGCTAAGTGACAGCTCTGGTGCTGCACTGCAGCAGACACAGGGCTCATGCTCAGGGGATCCCACAGGGTGGTGCTTACTTCCGCAGGATCATGTGCCTGTTCTGGCAATGTCTGGGCATGTTTCCATAGCTAAAATGTTTCAAAGTTTTTTTTAATGTTTATTATTATTATTATTAACATTTTTTGATGATACCTCATGTGTTGGTACCCTGTCTCCACCCCAATTCTGCTGGGGACCCTCCTCAGTGGTGTTGCAGGTATTCCCCATGGGGTTGTGGTTTATGCGCTGTGGGAGCTGCAGTCAGTTATTTTTAGGGGGAGGGAATGCCTCTTGGCATGATGTCTCAACCTGTGGCTCTTACAATCTTTCCGCCCCCCTTCTACAAAATTCCCTGAGCTGTGGTGGGTGAATTTTAAGTCCACTTCAGTAAAGGAAGTATGGGCTGGAAGATGGCTCAGTGGATAATGTACTTGCTGCAAAGTGTGAGGATATGGGTTCCGATCACCAACACCTACATAAAGCCAGGTGATACAACACTGTATTGGTAGCCCCAGTGTGTCTAGGGTGAGAAGAGGGACAGAGCAGAGACAGAAGAATCAACCAGAAGCTAGCCTGATGAATGCAGTGGACAACAGTGAAATGAGACAACCTGCTTCAAACAAGGTGGAAGGCAGGGACAACACACGGTTATGCTCCCACCTCCACAAGTGCCACCATGGCCTGCCTGTTCCTACACTCACACACGAGTGTGCACTGATATGCACACACGTACATCCACAAAGTGAATCTGACTGAAAGAGACATTATAAATATTGACAACTGTGCTTTCCTGATAATTTATTTTCACATTGTGGTGACACACTATTAAATTATTGTGTTTATTTTTTAAAGTTAGGTGCATGAGTATTTACTAATTTAACACTTATTTTACTCAGTTATGTGGCATGATTTCTATGCTGGTGTACGTTTTGACAATCTGTAGTGATAGGTAGAGGGACTTACATCATGATCTCTTCAGGCCTGCTTACCCTATAATGCAACACTATTATCATTCACACAAACCATGACAGTAAAAAGCTGGGAAGCTTAGGACTCAGAAAGCTTCTAAAACTAGTTTGAGGGCTGGCCTGGGAGTGATGGAGGCATGATGACTTTGAGGACAGTGTTCACCAAAACAGGGCTTCTCTTTGTGTGACAGATGCATCATAACTGACCTGACCAACTCACCCAAAATGTAACCTGCATTGTTTGGCATTATAAAATATATTTTTTATTGCCAGTCTTGAATGTACCTCTAAATATTCCTCTTGTGTGCTCACACAAGTAGAGTTCGGATTCTAAAATATAATTTCTTCAAGAACTCGATGCATGCTCTCCCACTGGATCCATGCAGCAGAACTGTAGTACAGAACCAACTTTCATGAATCATTACTTTTTATTATTGTCTCCACCATTTATTCTTGATTTCAAATAAATATGCATTCATTTAATTTCCAGACTACTACATTTTTCTTTTGTGAACTGTCTCTCATTATGATTCCATTTTCTACTGAGAGATGGTCATCTTTTTTATTAATTTCTATGAACTCTGCACATTTTAAGCTATTAAGACTCTGAAAATCAGTTGCATGTATTACTTCTGGTCTGTCATCTACCCTTTTATTTTGCTCATTATTTGATGTAAAATGCTAATTATAGTTTCTAGTGCTGTCAATGTTATCAACATTTTCTCTTGTGTTTTTCTCACATTCTGTGATTAGAAGGACCATAGCTACATGGGCTGAAGTCTTCTTTTCAGAACAGACATTGAATCTACTTTATAAAAAAAATCTGAAAAATTAATCATATCCCCACTGAATTTGTTCTTATTTAAGGCTTGTCACTTCTGACACTTAAAACTCACAGATCATGCAAAGCTGATGCTTTTTCCTGAATCAGTTAGGAGTCAATGAAAATCATTCCAGATTCAGCCTGAATGTTTTGCCAGTAACTTCAGTTCTGCCCATTCTACATTTGTATAATAAAACTGGCATAAGATTCTACTTTCTTAATCCTGACTGTATCCCCAGTGAGGTCACATGCACACATTTGAAAATACTTGTCCACAAATAGCTTAGATGAGTGCTGAATTCTACCTCTACATGGGGCCACGTCAGAAACAAAAGAGAAAACACTTGGTAGTTTTTGCAGAATGTAGCATTGTGTCGGGAGCCACTTTCCCCTGTGGCATCCATATGGTGCAGGGATGGAAATGCCCCTCCACACATTTTAAGTCAGGGGTTTCTAGAAATCACTTCAAGAAGCAGCTTGATGGACATGCAGCAGGCTTTGGTTCCAACATGGAAAAGTAAATGGCAAGAGACAGGATGGCTCTCTGCCCAGGTGTGTAGTGGAAGGGAGTAGCTGACATGACATGGTCTCCTGCATGGTATGCTCACAGAGAAGAGCACATAAGGGCTTCATACCCATGCAAAACTGTACTAATTTCTGGCCATATTTCAGGAGATATTTGAAGGGAACACGCTCTGCTTAGGGTTGGGGAGATCTGTGGTAACCCCACATTCCTAGGAGCTGAGCAAGTGGAATGGACCATTGTTAAGAGCTACACCCACACAGCTGCTATGTAAGACAGAAACACTATCCCAGTGACAAGGGACAGGGCTGATATGTAGAAAAGCACCAAATAATTGCTTTAACTGACCCTTCCCCAACCCATCTGCTCCCTCCTCTTTGAGCTCATCAAAGAAGGAAGAAGGCAAAGAAGCGACAGAGGGAAAGAGCTGACCTGTCCATTCTCCCATCTGTGCATGTCCCAATCTGATGTAGCCTTGATCAGAGTGATCTCAGGATTATCTGAAGTTAAGAGTCCCTAACAGTTGCCTGGGCCCACAGCCACATGCTGAATGTCCATGGATAGAATTCAGGGGGTTAAACTCAGGTGAACAGTGGTCTCTTTGCTTCTTTTGTAGCCCTAGATGAATCCAGAAGACTCTTCCATAGCAGGCATAGCCAGTACAACACAGTGAGTGAGCCATGATGTTTTTACATCACACTTCTGTTGCAGCCTGTATCTCTAAGCACCTTTCCTGTCCAACAGGGCTTTAAAATGAGGTGCTGCTTGGCACGTGAATAGAGAAGCACAAGCATTAGGTACCACAGTTTAATTCTGATGTTATCATTACTATGTCTTCAACACAACTTGTTCCTCTGCTACTTTGTTCACTATTTCTATTCCACTTAAAGCACTGTCCTGACAAGATTGTATGGCCACACCAGGTGGTCAAAGACGGTGTGGCAGAAACAATCCCTAAGCTCAGGTTTAAACTGGGAGTTTTCATTACTCTGTGAAACCAGACATTCTTACCTCTAAATTTAGATTATGGTTTGTGACATCAAGTGACCACAAAATCTGTATTTACTGAAAATGTCTAGAAAATTGATAGCACTAGCTAAGTTTAATGAGAAGGAAGGAGTCAACCAACACCATCAAAATAAAAAAAAAAGGAAGACCAGGGGCTGGAGAAATGGCTTAGCACTTAAGGCAATTGCCTGCAAGGGCTCATATTCACTCTCCAGATCCCACATTAGCCAGATGCAGCAAGCTCACAAGGTCACACATGTGCACAAGGGGGTGTACACATCTGGAGTTTGATTGTAGTAGCTGGAGGCCTTGGTGCACCAATTCTGTCCCTCTCTTTCTCACTTAAAAAAAAAAGCCATGGCCTGGAGAGATGGCTTAGTGGTTAAGGTGCCTGCTTGCAAAGCCTAAGAATGCCCATTCGAATCTCCAGATCCCATGTTTAGCCAGACCCAAAAGTGACGCAAGCACACAATGTTGCACATGCGCACCATGGGGCACACGTGTCTGGAGTTTGTTCACAGCAGCTGAGAGGCCCTGATGCACCCGTTCTCTCTCTGCCTCTCTCCAATTTAAAAAAAAAAAAAAAAAAAGCCAAAACGCCCAAGACAATTCTCTGTACAAAAAATTTGGTATCCATGATGTAAACTAAGACCTTTTACAAATATCCATTTTATATTTAGTTATTTTGTTGCATAATCTAAAAGAGTCAAAAGCATATAAAACCATGCTGTAAGAAGCTTGTTCCCATTAGGCCCTCTGTTGTTTGCATATTTCTCTGTGACCCATGCAGTAAATTACGCCTATTCTGACCCACAACTGACATTCTAACCCAAGGTATGAAATTAATATGCACCCAGGAGTATTTCCTTATCGTTTTCTTCAGCAATAGACAGAAAAGCACATTGCCCCTCACAGAAAAGAAAATGCCAGCAAGATGGTCATTATCATCAGAAAAGGACCAGGCAAGGGTCAGCGTCAAGGCACCTTGCTAAATGCCATGATCTGCCAGGACTGCATCCTGCCCTTTGCTCAGTGTCACTTCCTGGTTCACAATACTCACCACAAGGTTTAGCTATTACTGAAACAGTTACAGTTGTGCCCTTTGATCACGAGAAAGCAAAATCACAAGGAATGTGAAAACCGAAGAGGGTCGAAAATGATAGCAATTTATGGAGCTGTTTTCATTATTTTGGTAGCTTTTCTATTCAAGCATTACTGGGACTTGAAGCATGTGTTTGTATGCAGCTGTGACATTTTTCAAAAATAAAATTGTAATATTGTCTAGTTCATAGAAAAAAGGCTCTGAAGTGTTTCATATTTTGTATAAGATTAATTTGCATGTAACTGAGAAAAGAAAAAATGCCCTAGGCACAACCATAGAGGGAACTTGTGTCTTGGAAAGATTTACAATTTGTCAGACCACCTTGCAGGGTAGACTACAGCTGAGACCATGCGGTGGTGATGGTGATGGGCCACTGACCTGACCAGGACTCTGCCTCTACTTAAATCTAAACCTCCTGTGAGGCCTTTGAAGATGAACTTAAAGGGTCACTGGAACACTCTGTTCCTTTCTCACATGGCCATGTTGCATAAATCTCCCTGTGCTTTCCCTGTCATTACCTGAGAACAAATGGTTAGGGTTGTCAGGGGCTAGGCTCTGACCCAGACGCTAGTATCAGTCTCTGAGCCCACTAGCCAATTATCACCCTCCTTTAGCTGCTGCTTGGTAGGGTCTGTCAGCCACAGGCCACTGTCCCTTCACCTTGCTACTTTCTTCTGTGGACCCTGGGGCCTTTTCTGTTGGTTTTCTGCCCATCTCACCAGCCGTTTATTATCTCATTTCTGGATTCTCCTCTTCTTTGTCTCCATGATTCATCTCTGCCCCTTTCCTCCTGGGTAGAATTGGTGTCCTCCCCAGGCAAGGCTATAATATCATCCACTGTTCCTCTTCTTCTGGTCTAGAATGTTCCTCAGTTATAGACTCCAATGTTCACTCATGCCTCCATTAAGATGGCCAAGAAGTTCTCCAAGGTGAATGTCACCAAACTGATCTTGTCACCCTGCTTCTATCCTGTTTTGCTGGTGGCCCTCTCTACCTGGTCTCATGTCCATCACAAAGATAGACTACTAGAGAATGCCTGGGCCATTCTGTAGTCCCCTCATCTCCTGCCACATATCATTCAGGAAGCTTCCCTGATCTCTGCTGACTTTATTCATCGTGGGAACCTCACAGGATCTCCTAGTTTCCTCCAGGGCTTTCCACTTCACTTTACTCTTTTACAGTCCATCCTCACTCCACAGCCACAGTGAGTGGTCAATTTAAATCCAAAGTGATCCTCACGGAGAAATCTCAGGCATGTTCCCACTTCACTCACAACACTAGTCATCGTCCTCTGAGACCAGTAAATACAGTGTGCCTTGGTCCCAGCTCCCTCCCTGTTCTTGTTCAGGCAAGTGGGTTACTAGGTCTCTCTCAAGGAAGCCACACTCAGCTCTTCCTCACAGCTTTTATGCCTCTCATTCTCAGCTGGAACACCAGCTCTTCACATACTTCATGCTTTCTCTGCTGTAGGGCATGGCCATCCTTGTCAGACCTGTGGACCAGGCTAGGTGTGAGCACTTCTCCCAGCAGACCTCTGGCCTGCTTTGCTATTTTCTCTTTCATATTCATCTTTACTAAGATACTGTGGATACACAATCCATCTTTCCCACTGACCCGTGAATCCATGAGTAATGATCTTTGGGAGCTCATTCATTGCTTTGTTTACAGCATGTGGGCAGTATTTATATCAATATATTAATTAGGGTTAGAATGTGTCATTTTCAATGCACTCGAAATGGACTTTGTTTTGTTATAATTTATACTATATTCTTATACTGTTTTCTGTGGTTTCTATGTCCATACACATTGATTTTTGAAGACAAGGTTTAACAGAGTATAAATTTAACATTTTATAAACTTTATAGCACTGTAAAATTATTGAATTTTAAAATAGATATTTAGGAAGATAATTCCATTTAGAGATAAAGGTGTGCCTTCTTTTCCTTCTTTTGCCTTTCTTTTCTTTCCTTTATGTTAAGAGGCTAGCTTGAAAACATATATGTTACACTGGCTGACCAGCTAGCCCAAGTGAATCTCCTGTCTCTACCTTCTCTCTTAATGGGGTTGCAGGCATGCCCAGCTATGTACACTGGGCTGTTTAAGTGGGTGCTGGGGTTGAACTTACACAACAAGGACTCTTCACTCACTGAGCTGTCTCCTTAACCTTGCCCAGCTTTTCATAATCTGTGTTTGACAAATCTAAAACTCTGCCACGTCCCATGAAATCATTGCAGGACACAGTTCTTCCTTGTCCTTATCTAGTATGTCCAGCCTCTCACCAGGTTTTCTGAGTCTCTGAGTCCACTCATGCCTGTGCAACTGACACTCTCCTCCCCATCCTTCCTCTTGATTACCTCCTGTGCCTTCTCTTATTTTCCCCTCTTGGCTTCAGCTATATCTTTTTTTTAACATTAATTTTAATCCAAGCATGCCAGGTTTGGGCAAATATCTTGAGTCAATAAGACAAACTTATTTTGATGGTCAGTGTGTTGACTGTATTAAATGAATCCAAGTTTGATCACTTTACTTTAAGTTGCTGCAACTGTGCCTGATACCAATCGATAGCAATGTAATGAGAGGAATTTGCTTATATTTCTAAACTGAATTGAAAAAATCACTAAGAACTAAAATGAAACCTTTTTCTTAAATCACATCTCAAAATTCAATGACAAATTAACACATAAAATTTATTTTAAATTTTAGAAACAGCTTATGTAAAAAGGTTTGATAAAATTGAAAAAGTGGAGCCTTTCTCAAGGGTGGATGTGAGAAATCAACTGTACTCTGTAGGGTGAAATTTCTTCACATGCCACAGACTAGACATTTGCAACATTGCACTCACCATCTACAACTTACAGAATTTGCAACTAGCTCATAACCAATAGAAGATGAAGAAAACCCCTAAGGATGAGGTTTTAGGTGCTTTTTAGTCTTTGTAACTTTTTCCTAAGATCAATAACCCAACAATGAAAAGTTTATAGCAGAGGCATTTAAAGTGACTCCAGTGTTCATTCTCTGCCTTTCAGGTTCATTTCTGGCTTCCCGTTCTGAAAATAATTAGGAAGAAACACGTGAACATTGCAACTAAAGATGGCCCATGAGGGACTCCTCAGGCTCGAGTGCCTGGAATTCTTCTATTTGTGCCCCACAGTAGTTCTGTGTTGCAAATCCAACCAGATGTTTACCTCACCTAGTTGTGCTCCAAATAAGTGGCTACTAGGTTAAAACACACACACACACACACACACACACACACACACACAAAACACATATCAACCTATACACATGGAACCTCTCTGGGAGAACACTTGAGCAGTCTGCATTTTCTTTTCATATATTTATGTGCTTTTCAAAATTTCCACAATGAATATGTATTACTTTTGTGAAAATCCATATTTTTGAGAATTGTATCTAATTCTGGGCATCAGGGTTAACATAATTCTCTATTTAAACAATTTCTGAGTCAAATACATGAACTTACCAGTGTTACTCCTTCATCATTTTTCTCATTAACATTTCCTCCTGACAATAAGAACTGTCTGACATCTGCTAACATACTCATGGGTCTTTGAAGCTTCATCTGGCGCAGGGAGGTGAAGTCAACCCCTGAAGGAGAAAGAAAGGCTGGGCATGAGGCTAACATTATGGGCTCTTTCAACTCGATCTTCATTGAAACCCCTCTGCCCTTTGAGTGTTCCTTGTAAGCACCAACAGTTTTTTCTCTTTGAATGCATTCAGTTTCTAACTATATTACATAGCAGATTCTTCAGGTACATCTGTTTGTTTTAAGAGAAATTACCATCATGTACTACTCAATGTTGTCAAGGACATACAATAGACTGAAAAAAGTACAAAGTCATGCTTTTTGTTTATTAGGACTTTCTCACCAAAATAGCCACAACTAAATGCAATATAGTATACTTGACTAGAAAAAGTGCCTTTGTAGAAAAACTGGCAAAGTCTAAATAAAATCTATAGTGGTTAATAGCAGTACTGTATCAACATTAACTTCTTGCTCTTGTCAACCATGTCACCCTGTGTGTTAAAATTCCAGGGATTGTCTCTTCTGTCTTTGATACTTTGCAGTACATGCACAATGATTTTACAGGAAACGTTCAAACTGAACACTACACAGCTAACCCTGTCAAGGAAGATAACTGACACTGAAATGGACACCATCCTCTCTTGAGTGAGGTGGGAGGCTCATGCATCAAAGGTTCAGATCCCCTTACTGTCTGGTCACACCTCACATAAGCGTTCATTTCAAATATAATTTCTAAGGGAACTCTATCTCTTTACTAATCAAATGCCTCCCTTTTACTGTTACTGGTTCCTGGACAAAACGGGTATTTACCAAGGGGAAATAATTCCCGATTCCAAGTAAAGGTGAAAAAAATGATCAAAATAATGATGATAATGGTAGCGATGAAGATGATGGTGATGGTGGTGGTGCTGTGATGGTAATAGTGGTGATGATGACAGTGATGATGGTGGTGGTGATGACGATGGCTACAGTGATGGTGTGCTGACTATGATAGTGGTGATGTTGATAGTGATAATGATGGTGGTGCTGACTGTGATAGTGGTGATGTCAATAGTAATATTGATGGTGGTGGTGACGATGGCTACGGTGATGGTGTGCTGACTGTGATAGTGGTGATGTCAATAGTGATAATGATGGTGGTGGTGATGATGTTGATTTCTCTTTGTGCCAATGACAAGAGGTAACATACTCTGCCTTCTTTCCTTAATTTGAAAAATGGGATCCCAGTCCTTGGTTCATTAGTTGTTATGAGAGTTCATTAAACATATGAAATATATAAAACAGCTACTTGGTTTGTAGCAAGAACACAATAAAAGTGAGTTTTGATTATTACTCAGCCTTATGACTTGTGTAGAAGTGCCATTCACTTATACAGTATCAAAATAATCCCAAGTGAATGATATAGTTTGTTTTGCTCTGCTCAGAGGCAACTCAACTGGATGGAAGTATGCACCAAGAGTACTCTCCCATCTTTCAGTTTTTGATGATCATATCATATCACAAGAACCAACAGTTTTTTTCTAGAGTCTATTATATACCAGATAAAAATAACTCTAATCATGTTTAGGATTATGGAATTTGACATGTGATTTAATTTTATAAAATATGTTTTCCTGGATGTCAGCATTCAATTTTGCAGCAGAAGTAGCAAAACATCCAAGGTTATATCATTTTGTTAAATTTCATAATGTTACAGGGTTTACTGAAGTTGTGGATATCTTTCAGAAAACTACTTAAACATGTAATTAAAATTGAATGGTAAAATAGAACAGACCAAAGATGAATGACACAAATTAAAACACACAGGCACAATTTCATTCATTTACAGACTCATTTACACTTCAACATAGTAAGGGAAACAATCTATTTCTGGTCCCTATTATAAATTATCACAGGGAATATTTTGTCATCTTAATACGTTAATTTAAATAAAAATTTTGAAACAAATATTATTCCAACTAAAATGAAATTAAAGATTTTTGTTTTAAGTTCAGAAAAAAGAACAAATTTCTTTTTGATAACATAACAGAAATTCTCTTATCATGAACTGCTTCTAAATAAAATCAATCAAAATGGCAGAGCTTACTGGCATTGCTCTTAGCTGTCCACCAGAACTATGGTAAGACTTTATTGCTAAAGAATCCACAAGTTGCAGTTCACAGAGAAAACAAACTGGAACTGAGCTGGAAGCTTTTCATTCTGGCTACCTTCCATACTACCAGAAAGTGCTCTGTAGACTGCTGGAGGAAAAAAGTCAGCAAGGGTAATGCCCACCTGTGAATTCTTGAGACTATAATATTGACATGGTAGGTAAGATAAACCCATTGGTGCAATAGTGGCATGACTGTTATGTGGGTAAATAACTGTTTCATCATTGCAATTGAGGCCCAATCCCCAAGACAGAATTCATGTCTGGTACCATAAGCCTGGTCAAATGTCCATGGCTAGGGAGGTCACAGGCATTAGGTGCAAAGTTATTATTCCTGCTTTGCTAAGTCATTATTCCTGC
Source organism: Orientallactaga sibirica (assembly GCA_036365145.1). NCBI lineage: Eukaryota > Metazoa > Chordata > Mammalia > Rodentia > Dipodidae > Orientallactaga > Orientallactaga sibirica. The sequence continues at coordinate 15,467,679 of JAEOAD010000041.1, read as the reverse complement.
ATTGCACATGCTATCAAACTGCCTTATAAATATTTATGTCTATACCCATAGATATGTGCTATTCTCAAACTTGGTCAGAGAAGCTTCCTTTGTAGTGGGCTACAGGTACTTCAGAGACTCATAAATGCTCAAACTTCAGAGCTTAAGATGGACACAGTAGATAACTCACAGCTTCTGCCACAACAAAACATGGTACTTCAAGGGCATCAATCACATAAATTAAACCCACGGCCAAATGAAAAGAAGTGGCTTAAGGTCAAAGACCACTGCACTGAGAAATGCTGATTAAAACCTAAAAAGAGTGGCTGGAGAAGATGGCTTAGCAGTTAAGGCATTTGCCTGCAAAGCCAAAGGACCCCAGTTTGATTCCCCAGGACCCATGTAAGCCAGATGTACAAGGTGTATGCATCTGGAGTTCATTTGCAGTGGCTGGAGTTCTCTGGCACACCCATTCTCTCTCTCTCTCTCTCTCTCTTTTTCTCTCTCAAATGAATAAATAAATAAAATATATTTTAAAACACGTGAAAAGAGGGTATCAATGCGTGATGCATCCGTACAAAATGCTGTTAATAATAGAGGAAGAAAAGAATAAGAAATTTAAAATAAATTGTTTTTTTAAAAAAAGAGCAACATTATTCCACTGACAATACAAATGGCTATAACTGCAAAATCTAAGACCAAGAAAATTTGTCTATCAATCCCAACCTATTAAGTATTTTTCATGATAATAATAAACAATAAAGATGTGAAAAAAGTAGAAACAAAAACCCAAGTTAAACATGTCACAGAAATGAGTCTTCTAGAACATTCTCAGAGAAATGCCTGTCTATGTTCACATACATATGACTTTAGATGCCACAGGAGAAGCTGTATTAAAAGATTTTGATTGGTTCAACTCACGCAGGTCATTTAAAGCCTGGTTGTAGTGTCAGGCCTGTTACTGCAAGCTCTCGGGAGATTTAGGCAGTAGGATCTCAACTTTCAGGCTAGACTGAACTACGGAGCAAAGCCCTACCTCAAAAAGGAACAAAAATGAAGCGTGCATCTTAAGATGTAAGGTTTGAGAACTATTACACAACTACCTGTGGTATAGCCTCTCCTTCCTGATGTCCATGCACTTACAAAGCACTTCGTTTACTGAGAGGATGGCACGGGTTTGTTGGACCCAGGTCTCCTGTCAACCACGTGGTCTTACGCAAGTTCCTTCATCTTTGTTACTGTGTCTCAGTTCCCTCAGGTTAGAATGGAAAGACTCATAATAATTACAATTTTGGACTCTTCAAAGGGGTCTGATAAACACTGGCCCATTTCCTTTCACCTCTACCCCGTTTCTTTGATGCTACCTTTTGGTACACATATGAGGTGGGTCAAGATTAGAATGGGTCAAGGTTCATTTCATTGGTATTTAGAATTTTTTTCTTTAAATGATTAGCTACAGATACTGGAAACAAAAGTGTTAAGAAATACTAAGCGTGGGCAGCGAAGGGGGGGAAATGGTAACGTGACTCTCGTCCCTGGTCTTTCTTTTCTACCTAGCATAGTGAAAGCCAGAGCCTCAAGCACCCTCGCGAGCCAGCCATGCACACCCGGGGCGGATTCTGACCCACCACGTCTAAGCTGCACGAGCCAGCTCCAGGAAGGCAGGGTGCAGAAGAGAGAGGGCGTGGCGGCGCTGCAGGCGAAGGTCAAAGGCCACCAGGGTGCACTTGACCTGCAGTCAACAGTGAGCATCCTTCAAAGGGCCCGGATGCTGCCCCGTCGCTCATGCCGGGTCCAGGCTCAGTGCCCCCCAGGTCACAGGCGGCACAAGGAAGCCCCTCAAAGGTGGGCTGAGAGCCCGGGAGTCCCAGACATCGCCCGCATAGCCGTCTCCAGGCTCCCCTGTCACGTGACAAGCCCTCACCGCTGCACCGAGCGCGCACGTGCCTCGAGAGACTTCCACGCAGGCGGCCGCTGGCAAGAGAGCTCCCAAGTCTCGCGAGATCATGCGAGAGTTCCTCACGGAGCGCTGCCCAATCACACGCGAGCTCCTGCAAGGTGGCGCGAGAACTCTCCATTCACGCGGGAGTTCGCCAGTCAGTCACGTGAGCGCGCTTCTTTCTCTCTGGGCCCTGTGATGATTGACGTCCGGGGCTCCGGCCCGATGGTGTTCGTGGACAGCTCCCGAGCAAGGCCCAGAGCGGCTCCAGTGGGCCTCGGTCACTCCTGAGCCTCGGGCTCCTCCCGGGCATCCTGGAGCCGGCCTCCTCCTCTCCTTGGATTGCTTCTGGGCCCCGCGGAGCCCCAGGCCGTGCGTGGAGGTGCAGACGCTCTTCCCGTCTTTCTTACTGCAGGACGGCAGGTATGGACGGTGGGCATCAGCCCGCCCCCCAGTCGTCTCTGGGTTAAGGGTTGGTGTGTGTGTGGGGGGGGTTCTGGTTTGGGGGCATGAACTGGATGGAAGGAAGGGTTCTGTCACCTGCAGGAAGCCAGGGAAGCCCCCGCGAGGAAGAAGACCTCTTGCAAGAAGTTGCTGGCAGACAGGGACTCTGGAGGTTTTCCAACAAGACAGGTCCCGGGTTGGAATGAATGCTAGAGGGCTCAAGGGATAATCTGCCCATATGCAGCCCCAGAGATTTGAGGAGACATGGCGTTTCTGTTAAAGTCTACCGAATGCTGTTTGTGTAAGAATAAGCTAACTTTTTAAAAAGATGGTTGAGCACATAAGAAGTCTAGTAGGTAATGAATAATGGGCTAGTCTTTTCTGCTGTAACAGATTTAATTGCATTCTCTGTTTTCGGAATAAAAGAAGTTAAAGACTTGTTTAGACTTGTCATTTGGGAGGAATCTGGTACTCTTTAAGAACTAATAAGTGGCCTAACTAAACAAGAGGTGACTTGGGACACTATTACCACTGCCTGATTTAACACCTCATGTCAGTCTGAGCCTATCTTAACTTCCTTCATTGACCATCTTAAGGAAATGGTGTCCCTGTGACAGTTGTATTGTATGGCGCTACGCTGTCGTGACTGTCGTGGTGGTGTACACTAGTGCTGAAATGTATGTACTTCTGTAAATACTCCTGACTTAGAGAGACTGTCTCCTCATCTCATCCTGGTGCTGTTCACACATGCCTCTCTGCACGTGCCAATCACAGCGTTGAAACAAGCCAACCTTCATGGTTCCCCGGATAGCATAGCCCCTCACATAAGGTTAATATACAAATTGCTTCAGTAAAACCTTCTATAATAATAGTAGGAAAAATTACATCTTCCCTCCTTAGGGGGTTTGTACACATATTATTTGGTTTTTTCAAAGTAGGATCATACTCTAGCCCAGGCTGGCCTCAAACTCACAGTGATCTTCCTACCTCAGCCTCCCAAACGCTGGGATTAAAGGTTTGCACCACTACACCTAGCAGAGTACACATATTATTTTTATTCATTATGTATGCTATTTCTTCATTATGTGGGTATACATAGAAGATAATTTTTCCTCAAAGGAAAAAGAAGCATATTTAAAAAGGCAAATGCAATGATCCCATGATTTTCACATGTTTTGAACTCATAGAACTTTAAGTTACCATAGTGTGGTCTCTGCAGTAAACTTCCTAAGAGATCCAGAGAAGCAAGAGCTGACATATTTAAAAAGGCAAATGCAATGATCCCCATGATTTTTGCACATTTTGAACTCATAGAACTTTAAGTTACTGTAGTGTGGTCTCTGCAGTAGGCTTCCTAAGAGACCCAGAGAAGCAAGAGCTGGGCAGGCAAATAAGGAACAGAGGCATCAGCAATGACAAAGGCCACAGGGAACTGATGCTCTCTGTCTGTCCCTTCCTGCACCTGCACCTGCACCTGCACCTGCACCTGCACCTGCACCTGAACAGCATGCACATGGGGATGTACTGAGAACCTAATTACGTGTGATTCTGAAAAGACTGCAGCAGGACCAGCATTCTGCATAAAATTCATCAAGCAAAAGGAATATGAGGTATTGATGAATTGATTGACCTAGTTTGGTCCTCTGAAGGTTGGGTGAGGAAGCATAAGACTGGAGCAGAGAACAGACATGGAAGCTATTGCACTAACCCAAAACAGAATGATTTGTGAGGGGACAGAAAGCAAGGAAACAGATACCTAAGATTCAGTGACAATTAGACAAGAGATGAGAGAATTCTCTGAATTCCAAGTCAGATGGAGAAGAAAACCACATGTGTTATCCTGAAGGCATCAAAAGACACTTGAGCTACTGCAGACATCTTGGAAAAGGCAGCTGGTAACAAAGCATATAAAAGGAATGCTGGCTGAGTGAGCATGTATCACCGTGTTTTGAGATAAAGGATGCTTCCCATGGACGAAACTCAGACTCAGCCAACACGTAGGAACCTGAGCACACATGGACGAGTGGTACACTGCAAGCAATAGCAAGAGGAAGCTCCAAGAGAATCTAAGAGAATTATGGCAGGATGCTCCTTTTTCTAGCAGTGTGGCCAAGATCACTCAATGTCACAGAAAGATGAAGCAATAAGGAAAGGAGAGAGATGACACCTGAAGAGAAAGTTTGGCAATCCAGGGACATCCATTGCAGGTTAATTCTCAGTACATGGCATGGCAGGAATCTCAATATCACTGGGTTTCCAGAGCAGGTGAGCAACATGTTCCAAAACTGGCTTTTTTCCAGAGTGATTGATGGATGGAACACATAGATATAGAGAATCTAGAGAGGTAGAGATAAATGTAGGTACAGTTTTCGTGTTTGTCTTCTGCCCTGACCTCCATGAGCGCTCTCCTCGGGGCTGTCTTCCCTCGAAGGTTCATTTCAGAATCTATTGCTTCCCTTTCACCCAGCTGTTTTGCCATGAAGGGAAGATGTGATATTCATCAAATGCTCAATCAGCCTTCATGCTTGTCTCATTTCACAGCCCTGGGAGCTCAGGCACTGAGCTGAGGGTAATTGCTGTGCTCGAGTATACAAAGTAAGGCGGTGGCTGACAGTGCAATTAGAACTTGTGACCAGCGATTTTCCATGTAATCAACTTGTTCATGACATCGCCTGGCCTTTCCTGTCGCCTGCATCCTAATGTGACACCATGATAAATATCTGACTTGAAAGTTATTTTGCAGAATAAAGAACGTCCAAGGATTCCAACCACCAAGATGTATTAATGTTATTCTGAAAGCCAAATAATAATAGAGATCTAATCCTTGTATATTAGAAATTTCTGAGGACATCAGTCCATGCTGTTACAGCAGATAACTCTAAAAGTACACCAGTAAAGGTAGCAGGGAATAAATGGAATTAGACAGTGTTTACTAGAAACTAAGCAGATGATACCGATCAGCAGAAGGGAATCTGACAGAAGCAGAAGGTGAAAGGAGGGCAGATGGAGGGGCCCAGCCAGGGCAGCTGCAGTGACAAGTGGAAAACAGAATTAAAAATTGAAGAGATATTAAATTGAGTTTGTTCCAGCAAACATGTATTTTACAAACCAATTGTGACAGCCATAGTTGTGACAGATTTTCCCCTCTCCTGTTTTTCCTCTAAAGCAATTTTTTCATCAACCTCCCACAGTAATGGTTTTCTTCTTTATATGGCTAGAATATACCAAGTTTGCAAAACCAAACTTTCTAGTAAGCAAAATGCTTCAGTGGGTTGGAAAGACATGTAAGTGATGGTCTTGCAAGTAGATAATTGTGTCTTTTAAAATGAAACATTTATGACTTGTTCTTAGAAATTTATAACAATAAGAAAATCATGAACCAATTATATAGAAGTAGATCATTGGCTGAAATACCACCAAGTTGTTTTGTTTTTTTTTTCTGCATTTGGAGTTTTATGATCTGTTTCTTAGCCTACATTTTCAGGGTACAGTTGCACATACAAAACACGTGTACTCATTGGTGGACTTAGAGGTCTGTTCATATCTGAAATCAGTCAATGTATTTCATAAAGTTTTTTTCTTACTACTGCTATTATTATTATTAAGATGGTAATAACACATAAACTTCCTCTTGGCCAGTTTTCAGTAATACAGAAGGGTTAATTACAGGCCTCATGATGGCCAAGTTTCTCATGCAAACTTAGAACTGTGTCTTCCCTGGGAAGTTCTGCAAAGGTCTGAGTCATTAACAGAAGTTAAATCCACTTGACATCAAGCTTTGTTCCCTTTAGAACTAACAGAACTCCAGAGAAAGCAGCTGAAGACAGCATGCAGGGCACACCAGCCTGCTTATGCTCTGAGCCCCGCTCTGGTGACATTTAGCAAAAGGGCTTCACATTTTGTCTCTATGATACAGCCATTCCTACTTTGCTTTTTTTCAAATAATGAGACTAGTTTTAGGAGAATTTAAGGCTGACAGGTACTAATTATTAATTCAAATCCTCAAAATAAACCCTTTGAAATGTGTGAGCTGAAGGACGTGATGTATGCACACGTGATGCAGTAGAAATCCATGCTTTTCCCAGAGGCAAGAGGAGAGATTCATCAGGCCCAGCTTGTGAAATTTTTCTGAGTGCTTGTTCTCTGGTCAGTGGTCTTTGGGGGATCAGAACTCTTTGCTGCCCTGTGTACATGTGCGCAGCAAGGAAGAGCAAGACCCTGGCTCCTTATTCCATGCCTTATGCAGGTGCAGGGGTCAGGTGCCTCTCACGCCCCCTCGCTGAGCTGACTCATGCACTGCATGCTGACTCTGTGTCATTAGAATCCTTGCAAGTTGCACATGGGGGCTCAGCCTCATCTCTCTAGGCCAGTCCTCTGATCCTGTGCTTTATTCTGATCACACTGTGTCAGTAAGTTTCACAGAGTGGATTCTGGAGTGATGCATACAGTGCTCTTGCATTAAATCCTCGCTGACTTAAAATCCTACTAGGATCACCCTCTTTTGGGGAATACACTTGAGATGGCCTAGTTCTCATTCACTCAAAACACAGTTGTGCTGGTTCATTCCCCTTCTCTTCCCAGGGAGAGGCGATCGTAATCACAAATGCAGTCCTAGTGATCATGGACTCCAGGCGCCTGCTTGATATTCCGTCTCTGTTGCTCTCTGCATTTCTGCTGGCTTATAAAAAGGAGCGCTGACCAATAAAGCCATGTAGCAAAAGCAATGAAAAATGGGGGAAAAAGCCAATTATGCTGAGCCCTCATGGGAAACAGCATCAATCTGAGAGATCAGCATTCTTATAAAAACTAATATACATTTATAATTCTACCAGTATATCCCTTCTACAGATTTTTTAAAGGAAACTTTGGCCTACCATTTTCATCCAGATAGGCCAGGAGAATAGAACTTGATTCTGTTCCTTCTCCAGCATAGTCTAGTGGGATATTTCCATTCACATCCTGGAGAAGGACATTGGCTCCAGCCTGTATAAAAAAGAAAAAAGTGATATATTAAATATCATTAATATAAAAACTAGATTGCATGGATGGATGTATACAGGATCTTCTATTACATTGATTCTCATGTCTCTTTTTGTGCTATTACCATGCTGTTTTTTTTTTTTTTTTTTTGTTTATCAAAGTAGGGTCTTGCTGTAGCTCAGGCTCACCTGGGATTTATTGTGTAGTCTCGGGCTAGCTTCGAACTCATGGCAATCCTCCTACCTGTGCCTTCCAATTGCTTAGATAAAAGGTGTGCATCACCATGCCTGGCACAATCCGTTTCTTTTTTTTTTTTTTTTTTTTTTTAACTATGGCTATGCCACCTGATTTTTGACAAATCAAAACCACCCATTGCCAAAATGATATCATTTCCAACAACTGTTGTTGGAAAACCAGGCTATTTACATGTAGAAGAATGAGTTCAGACTCTTATCTCACCCTGCATGAAAATCAAATCAAAATGGATCGAGAACCTCAATAATAAGCCAGAAACTTGTTCCAGGCATGGTGGTGCACACCTTTAATTCCAGCACTTAGGAGATGGAGGTAGAGGAGTACTGCTGTGAGTTCATTAGGACAGAAGTAATGGCTGTAAGGCAGTGGTCATCACAAGGAGTCCCAAGAGTGATTTGAAGGCTTACAAAATAGGATCATCTAACATCTATCCTGAAGGTGTATGACTTTCCTAAGAGTAGCTGCAGGAGGCACTAGTAAGAGCCTAGCTGTTGCAGTTCTCTTGGTAGCTGCAAAGGTGTGTACATGCAGAGCCAAATGACTGCTACAGTAATGACAGGATACGTCAGCTCCTGTAAGTGCTTGTTGTGGCTGTTACCCAAGTACTGAAATCTCCAGACAGAATGCAAGCCAGTCTGCCAAGCTTTAATGCTGACTGCATCGGTCTAATAACTGGCCTTTGAAAATGTTAGCATAGGGGAGAGGTCATTCAAGAGCATTTCTCTATGTAAAGTGTGCTTCAGTTTCCCTCACTGTGTCTTTTAAGTGCCAGTGACTCCCTAATTCTTGCTGTGTGCAGAATTCTTTGTGTTTGGCTTTAGAGATGGCTTAGTGGCTAAGGCACTTTCCTGCAAAGCCAAAGGACCCAGGTTCAATTCCCCAGTACCACAGATGCCAGATGCACAAGGTGGTGCATGTGACTGGAGTTTGTTTTATATTATGGAATAAGAAAAATCTATAACAGTCATCCTGAATGAATATTAAATGAAAATTTAAAACTACTGAGTGCTATTCATAAAAAATACTGATTATAAACTGAGTATGTGAAAAGGATATGAATGTGAGGGTAGATGGAAAGCATACATACTTTCCCTTAGTTCAAGAGAACCAACTTACCTGTACTATTCCTCACAGCCTAAGCCCTAAGGATGTATGTGAGCATGCACACCTGCATATTGTTGTGTGCAAACATCTTATTCCACATTCCCAGACCAGACCAATCAGAAGATGCTGTTTTGTTTCACTGAGAGCCAGTGTTAAGAGACTATCATGACAACAGAATTTCCAAATTATGAAAGCCTTAGGACTAAAATTACTTTTTTGTTGTTGTTGTTCTGGACATTTTTGTCTGTACCTCCAGAACCATGGGGATAGTTTATTAGTATAGCATAGACTGTAAGGTAAATCATTCCATTTGTTGTAGAAAATAAGTCATCATGTCATGATTAGTTTTTATCATAGAAATGAAAGGAATAGCTGACATATGTGAGGCCAGCAGGGACCCCTCAAATAATTGAGAGTTAGATAATTCCAACTGGAGACCTGAGCCCATTAACTCTCCAATTATTAAAACTGGAAAGCCTCTAAATTTCCAATTTGTGCTAAATTGTGTTCCTGATATATTAGAGATAGATATCCAACTCAAATATTTTGCTTCCTCTAAATGGAGATTTTTTTATGTTAATGACAAATGGAGCAATAAAGATTTTATTGGCTTGGGTTACATAACAGTTTTTAATCTCAACAAATGTACTTATAAGTGGTTTTATGTAGTAATGTTTTTCTGTCTGTTATTGCTGAAATGTTAAAGACATATAGTGGAATTTTAATGATAAAATACTGTTGTTTTACATGATTAAGCCTTTTAGTTACTTTTTTGTATGTAATTTCAAATTATCCTGAGTACCAGAATTTCTGTAATCCTGTTACTAGTTGGAAGGCATTCTTCTCAAACTGGCATATTGTATTCCTAACCTCCTGGACCTTATTTGGAAATAGGACTGCAGATGATTAATTCAGTATGACTAGCGTCCTAATAAGAGAGTGACTTGCAGAGAAACAGAAAACCAGATAGGACACAGCAATAGAGATGGAAGTGGTTGTGATCTCACAAGTACAGGCAGCCTGCAGCCCAGGTAGAAGAGGCAAGAAAGGGTCCCCTTCTTAAAATCAGAGGAAGCTTGGCACTGTGGACACCTTAATTATATACTTCTAATATGTAGAACTGTGAGATAGTAGATTTTTATTCTAAACCACACAATTTTTAAACTTTATTAAAGCAATTTTAGAAAACTACCAGTACTCTATACCCAGTACAGTTGCATGAATGCTTATGTCTCTACACAAATTCATATGTTCAAGCCAAACTCCCCCAGTTATGGTATTTAAGAGGAAGGACACTTGGGAGGTGTTGTAGTCAGCATCACATTGCTGGCAGAAAACACCTGAACAAGAGCAGCTTGTGGGAGAAAAGAGGTTTATTTTGGCTTACAGACTCAAGGGGAAGCTCTATGATGGCATGGAAAAATGATGGCATGAGCGGAGGGTGGACATCACCTTCTGGACAATATCAGATGGACAACAGCAACAGGAGAATATGCTAAACACTAGCAAGAGGAAGCTGGCTATAACACCTATTAGCCCACCTTCAACAATACACTGCCTTCAGGAGGATTAAATTCCCAAAGTGCCATCAGCTGGGAACCTAGGCATTCAGAACACAAATTTATGGTGGATACCTTCATCAAACCACCAGAGGAAGTGATTAGTTTATGAGGGTAGAGCCTCTGTGATTGATAGCAGTTCTTTGAAAAGAGACCTCAAGGGTCAGGGAAGATAGCTGAGTCAGTAAAATGCTTTTTCATCAAACAATCAGATCTGAGTTGTAATCATGAAGTTCCCCAGTTCAGTCTCCAGAACTCACCTTTTCTTTTTAAAGGCCAAAAATGGTGGTACATACAATCCCAGTGCTAGGGAGGTAGACAGGCAGATCTCCAAGGCTTATTGGACAGGCACGCTAGCCTATTTGACAAGTTCCAGGTCAGTAAGAGCCCTTGTCTCAAAAAGTCATACAGTATATGAGGAATGATGCCTGTGCTGATTTGATTCAGGTGTCCCCCATAAACTTAGGTGTGTTGAATGCTAGATTCCCAGCTGGTGGAGATTTGGGAATTAACGCCTCTCAGAAGCAGTGTATTGTTGGGGACAGACTTTTGGGTGTTATTGCCAGCTTCCCCTTGCCAGTGTTTGGCACACCCTCCTATTGCTGTTAAACACCTGATGTTGGCGAGGGGGTGATGTTCACCCTCTGTTCATGTTGTCGTTTACCCTGCCATTGTGGAGTTTCCCTCAAGTCTGTAAGCCAAAACAACAACAACAACAACAACAACAACAAACTTTTTTTCCCCAAAGCTGATCTTGGTAAGGTGGTTTTTTGCCAGCAATGCAACCTGACTGTAATAGTAACATTGGCACCAAGAGTGGGGTTCCTGTTAGGCACCTTACTGTGTTGCTTTGACCGTTTGGAGCTGATTTTCAAGATGGATTTGAAACCTTGGCCTAAGAGACACCTTGCAGTGCTTTAAGTACAGCTTGATGGACTATTCCGGTCAGAGTTGAAAGACCTGAATGCAGTAAGAACTATGGACTATGAGGTTTGGCTGATGAGGGTAAGAAAGAGCTATGCCTGGACTGGGCTAGGAGCAGTTTATGTGAGAGACTTGATGTTATGCCTGTGTCCAGAGAACTTGTGCAGAGTTGCAGTGTGTAGAAATGAACTGGTGTGAGCAGAGAGGTATGGCACAGAAATGAAATCTTTGGGCCCAAACTCTTGTCCATTCAGCTGCAATTGAGAGATTATAAACTTTGAGATTGGGCCAGCTGACTTGCACTGTGGCAACAGGAACAAAGTAGACTCTTTTGAAGGGGCCTGAGTGCTCAAGGTATGTCCTGTTATTCAAAGTCTGCTTTATCCCCCACCCCCGGATTAATAAATTGGTACCCTACCTGGTATTGTGGAATATATGAAATGCATGAGAGAGAGAGTCATTGAGTTTGCAGTGCTGTTTTGTGTTTTGGAAACGGCCATTTGCAGTGTGAAGCAGATTTGCAGGGTGCCTGTATGGAGACTCTATGAAGCCATGAGGATGGACTGTTGGTTGCAGTGAAGACCCAATGGAGATGCCAGGATGATAATGCGGCTGCTAAGGAAAGCTGTCATCCCCGGATAAGTTTTCCAAGAGTAGCCTAGCTGGAGGGGCAGAATTGGAACTCCAGAGACTTGTTGCTTGTTAGAATTATTGGACTTGGAGGTTTGTCACTGACAAACTGTTAAACTTGGAGCTACAGAGTTTGAGGTTTGCCCTGTTTAAATCTTTTATTGGTTGAATATTTCTTTGCTGTGCTCAATGCCATCTTTTGCAGTGTGAGTGTTTTATTCTGTGCTGTTATGGGGTTTTTGGTTTATTTTTGGTATTATGGCTCAATTTAAAGACTTTTGACTATGGGGATGTTTGAACATTATTGGTAATGATTAAAAACTATGGGGACTTTTAAAGTTGGAAGAATGCATTGTATTTTATATCAAGTATGGATATCAGTTTATGGGGGCCAGGGATGGAATGTGGTGGTGTGATTCAGGTGTTCCCCCATAAAGTTAGGCATTCTGAATGCTAGGTTCCCAGCTGAAGAAGATTTGGGAATTAACGCCTCCCGGAGGCAATGTATTGTTGGGGGCAGGCTTATGGGTGTTAGAGCCACTTTCTTCTTGTCATTGTTTGGTACACTCTCCTGTTGTCCACCTGATGTTGGTGAGGAGGTGATGTCCACCTCTGCTCATGTCGTCATTTTCCTTGCCCTCATGGAGCTTCCCCTCAAGTCTGTAAGCCAAAATAAACCTTTGTTCCCACAAGCTGCTCTTGATTGGGTGATTTCTGCCAGCTATGTGAACCTGACTGCAACAGTATCTTAAGTTTTATGGTCTCCAAATGGACATGCATACACACACTCCCTGCCCTCCCACCCCAAACACACGAGACTTCAAATGAATGGAATTGATTAACCTCTAGTCTGGTTAAGGGGGGAATGCTGATGATTGTTATTGTAAGTGCAAGGAGGTATTCCTATAGTTTTCATAGACACGAGATCAGTAATAAAATATCACTATGAACTGGTCTATTGCCACACAGTCCATAACCTGTATGAAACCGACTAATGCCTTGAATCAAATACTCTTGTAGAGCTCGTGAAGAAACAGGCTGTTAGAAATGCTTATATTTACTAAATAAACTCAATTTATGATGATATTCCCAACCAAAATTCACCAGGCCCATACTGATTTACTAGTGAATCTTACTTAATTTATCATGTAATTTTTTTCCATAAGACCAGCCTTACCCTAATGCCAAAGCCATGACAAAGACATGACATGGAAAATAACCTACAGGGACTGGGGAGATGGCTCACTGGAGAAAGCACTTGCTGAGCAAACGTGATGAGCTGTATTTGGATTCCCAAATCGCTATAGCCCAGATGGTGAGAATAGAGGTAGAAAAGAAACTGAGATGCTCACAGGCTAACTAGCCTGATATTTGTGACAAAGAACAAAAGACCCTGCCTGAAGATGAAAAGTGAAGACCACAACTTAGGGTTTTCCTGCGACTCACCACAAATGTGCCGTAGCACCTGTGTTCCTGCACCCACAGTGATATCACATCATACACATAGATAAAAATGTGAGGTACAGAATAACATAAATCAGAAATCATCAGTGAAACAGGAGCAAATAGATAAACTGCATAAACACAAATATTCATAATAAGCAAGTAGAACTTAGCTCAGGTATTCAGATCTAGCTACACATTTGGAAAACAGTTAGTGTAACATCACATCTGCAGGCTAAAAAACCATGATCGTATCAGTAGATGCCAAAAAAGCATTTAACAACAACCAGCATATGTTCATGGAAAAATACTAGCAGAAATAAGGTGGCAATTCTACAACTTGACAACTCACATCATAATGGTAATGACGATAAAATTTCCTACTAACATCAGGAACAAGGCAAGGATTTCCTTTTCATTTTTTCTTCCCAAAATTTTACTGGTTATCTTAGCTATGAGTATGACAAGAAAATAATATAAAAGCTATATAGATTAAGCAATGAGAAATAAAATATTTGCTGATATGAACTGCTATGTAGAGAAAATCCAAAATTGTCAAACATTTAAAAAACACTCTCCTGGAACTAATAGCAAGGTTGAGGAATATGAGGCCAATACATAAAAGTCAACCATTTTCTTGTATCCTGATGATGAACAAGGGGTTGAATGTAAAAATATGATACCATTAATACTAGCATTCCTGGAAATTGAATTATAATCTACCAGATGTGTACAAGAACTATAAAACTCCAAAGAAAAAACTGCAAAAGTGGAGAAATACTGCATGATGATGATGGGTATCAATTTCGCCAAGAAATTAATTCTTCCCAACTTGACTTCTAGAATCAATACAGTCCCATCTAAAGCCTAGAATATTGCATTGGAGAGTTGGCTTAGCAGTCAAGACACTTGTCTGTGAAGCGTAAGGACCCAGGTTCAATCCCCCAGTACCCACATAAGCCAGATGCACAAGGTCATGCATGCATCTGGAGTTCATTTGTGGTGGCTAGAGGCCCTGGCATGCCCATTCATATTCTCTCGTGTGCATGCTTCCTCTTTCCTCCCTCTTTCTCTCTCTCCCCCTCCTTCCCTACCTCTGTCTCTCAAACAAGTAATTTTTTAAAAGCTTGGAAAATTGTTTTGTATATTGCAACAAATGGGTGCTAAAGTAATACATAATTGAAAAGAAATCCACATAGCCAGGACAGAATTGAAGGAGAACACAGCTAGAGGACTGACTCTACTTGACCAGATGACCAACTGCAAAGAAATATCACTGCCACATGGTGTTAGTGAGACAGCCCCCAGCTCTTGATCTCCTCTCTACCTCTGCCTTCACTTTTAATAAACTGCTCTGCTTTACTTTCAAAACACAAAACAAAACAAAGAAAGGATTACAAATAGATTCATGGCCCAGAACAGAGGGCAAAATTAAGACATATACAGAAAGGAAATCTTCAGATGAGGAAAAGAAGGGACCACTGTACATCAAAGAGTTTTCAACATCTGGTGAAGCAGCACTGGAGAGCTGAGTGTAAAAATAAATTTATAAATGTCTTCCACTCTTCACGAAAGTCCATTCATTATAGATTGTAAACATAACTGTACAATGTAAAGTGTGAAACTCATCAGATGAAGGAAACTCTGGATGTCACTGAGCAGGATGATAGAATCTTTGACACACTACCAAAGTCACAGGCTATGACATAACTCACTGATGAGCTGGATTTAATTAAAGCTGTAATCAAAAGATAATGTCAGGAGAATAAAAAGTTAAGCCACAGGCTGCAGAAGTATTTACAAAGGACACATCTTATGAAGGAGTGCTATTCAAAATATTAAAAAAGATCTCCAAAAATTTTCCATAAGTAAAAAACAAAACTCACGAAAAGATTTACTTTTTCCTATAAAAATTAAACATACTCTCCATACATTCCAGCAGCCACATTTCTTGGTATTTGCCTGAAAGCTGAAAATTTAGATCCACACACACCTGTGCATGGCTGTTAATAAAAGGTTCGTCCATACACAGCTGCCAAAATTTCGGATCAAGTAACATATGCTTCTAAAGGTGAGTGGACAAATAAGCCATAATATGTCCATGCAATAGACTGTGATAATGTAAATACCTGAGGTATTGTCATGAAAAGAACTGGGGGAACTTTAAATATATGCTACCCAGTGAAAGCCAGAGCCTGTAAAGCCTATACACTATATGATTCCATCAAGATGTCATTTAGGAAACTCTTTCACTTAGACACACTTGTGTTTGCCAAGGCTGTAGAGAGCAGGGTTTTAAGGCATTGAAAGTATTCCACATGCACTGCAGTGGCTGATCCACATCGTTATACACCTGCAGAAAGTGCTCCATATGAACTGTAGTGGTGACTACACACCATTATACACCTGTGGAAAATACTCTAGGTGAACTCTAGTGGTGGGTACACACTGTTATACACTTGTAGAAAGTGCTCCACATGAACTCCAGTGGTAGATACTCACCATTATTTGTACGCTTGTAGAGAATATGAGCTTCAGTGGTAAATACATGTCATTATACACCTGTAGAAAACACTCCACATGAACTGTAGTGGTTGGAGCATTCCATTATACACTTATAGAAGCCGTGATTTACAGATATGCATAACTGCATCCCATCACTCTCGCCACTCATCACCTTCCTGCCACTCTTGTCACACGAGGGAACTCTTCAAACCATAGGAATGGTCTTTGTCTATGGTACTAGCCAGGCTCTTGATGTCTAATGACCAGCCTCATCACATTCTTACGTGTAGTAGTTGTGATGTTGAAAATTAACACTAGAAAGGTCTGCATTCTTATATTCTAATTTTTTATTAAGAACATATTTTGTATGGATCATGTGATGGTATCATCTTTTCCCTCCTCTCTGTCCCCATTCTGCAGGGGGCCTTTCTCAGTGGGGTTGCTGGTACTCGCTGTGGGGTTGTGAGTTACGCACTGTGGGAGCAGCAGTCAGTCGTTGCCGGGAGGCAGTGCCTCTGGGCATGACATCCCAATGACTCTTACAATCTTTCCTCCCCCTCTTCCACAATTCTAATTTTTAATTTAATATTTAATCATGAACATATTCTCTTTTCATCAGGTAACACCTAAATGTATCATTCATTATATTTATCAAATTCAAGCAAGCTTTTTATGTTTGTTTACTGCAGTGTTCAGTTCATCACCATTATAAATAAGTTTTATACAACCTTACTCTTTATTTGCAAATGACTATAACTAGTATCAGGTCCACAGTCTGAATTATCAAGGTGCTTACAATATCTTCATACCGACTTCATCAATTATCCCATGATTCATCATCTGGTTGCTTAGGCTCCACTCTAGCCTTGGAGGTGGAGCTTCTCCCTATGCCTCAACATGGCTCAGTTCCCACTGATTTTGTACCTTCTGGACCAAGTGCAAGAGGGTCTTGAAGTGACTTGAATTCAAGTCGACTTCTTCCCACAGTTGTGTCCTTCCCCTCTCATACTTCAACATTCCACATTCCATCATTCACCTATTCCTACAGGATCTAATGCAATTCTTTGTTTAAAACAGGAGCCAGGGAAGGAGTAATGCATAAGATAATTTACATACAACTGATAACATATTAAAGCCTCTTGTAAATTACTATTTTTAATTGTGAATTGTGTGAATAGCTATTATTATGGTTATTTATATTCCTTTCACAAATTATCTATTCAAGAACCTTGGCAATAAAAATGTTGTAGTTTGCAGGTCTGGGGAGATGGCTCAGTTGATAAAGCTCTTGTCAGTCAAAGCCCGAGTACTGGAGATTGAATCTTCAGACCCCATACAAAGTTGAAAGTAATGACAGGCTTCTGTAGTCCCACATGGAAGGCAGAAATATAATTTCCAGGAAGTTAGGGTAGACCAGCTAACCTGGAAAATGCATCAATGAGCAAAACAACGAGAACAAGAGACCTGCTTCCAATGAGATTGAAGGTGAGGACCAACACCTGAAAGTTGTCCTCCTCAGGCTTGCATTGGACACTCACCCCTGGACTCATTCACCTGAACATAAGCATGTACATACATATAAAAAATAAATCATGGCCGTTTTTTTTTTTTGCTAATGCAGTAAGGAATCTGACATTTTAAAACGTATATTTTTAGCATATAAAAATAGGTTTCATTATAGTGTTTTGTTAAACAAAATTTTTCCTATCCCACCTCTCTTTTTACCTATTTTTCTCCCTTGCTGTGATCTCCCCCACTAATAACCTGCTAAGATCAAGTGTAGCATCTGTACATACCAGTATTTGACATTTAAAAAACACAAAATCTTTGCAGCAAGGAATAGAAATTCTAAAAACAAAACTATTTGGAACAGGTAAGTGTTCAGCTGTGATAAATCATAAAAGGACAATGGAACCTACTGCATTTTCTTGTGTTTTCATCTAGTATAATAAAAAAAAAGCATTACATGAATTATTCTGCTTGAATTGATTTCAAAAGCCATGTTGGAAAATATTTCATACTACAGTGCTTGGGAACAAATTAGCATATTGATGTCTCTGAGAAGCCCTGTGCTAAAAATTTAAGATCCTTATGCATTTTTCAAATTATACACCATGTTTTCTAAATATGGCAGTATTCAAGGCATCTTACATTAATTTAAGAACAAATTTTTCTAGACTATAAGAAATAGACACATAAAAAGAATGTAAGAACAAGAACTCTAGCTGGACATATGTGAATCAGAAATGCATAAATTTTAATATTGTATTGTTACTATCTTGCATTCATTAAGGTAGTAAAATTGGAAAACAAACTAGAAAAATGGAAGAATAGGACTCAAAGGTACATAAGAGAGATACAAAGCAGCAGAGTGTTTCTACATCTGGGGCAGTAGGAGAAGATGCAAAGAAGCAGAGGATGAAAATTCCACATAGCATCATGAGAGGCGCTAGAAAGTAGGGTCCAAGAAATGGAGCTCAAGTCCAGTAAGCAAGTGGGTCTGTATATGCTCTGCTGACACCAACGCTTTGACCGAGTACTCTGATAGTTCCATTGTCAAAGTGCAACAGCCGTGACGTTGGTTGTATTTTGCAGGAACTTCAGTACAAGCCTACAGATAACCACGCCAGTACCTTGCACAGCAGGCACTCAAGAGATGAAGCAGTACTCATAAAACAAGTTGGGTACAGAATAATAGTATATTAAAGTATATTATTTGCAAAGGCATCAATGAATAGTAGATTAAAATACCCATCTTTTTTTGCTTGCAAGGTTCTGGGCAGAGTTTAAGAATTCAGTGACTGAAGAGAATGGGGCAGGATGCATCCAGGCAGTAATGAAGTCTGTGCAAAGGGAAGGACATTCAGCTTAGAGCTCCATGAGGTGTCCAAGAGCAGAGACAGCAGGCTGAGCATTCCTTCTACCCAGCACTCTGGACTACAGTGTGCTAACATGACTAGCTATGGGGCAGCAAAATCATTTCAGTGAAGGTGATTTACTAAATCCAAGCAACTGAGTCCTTATTATTATTAAAATGTACTTTAAAGCTTTAATGCTTACAAATTTTTATGGTGGTAAGCAGTAAATGCTTTTATTATGACCATTTAAATTTTATAACAGTTGAATTACATCTGAAGACATTTTTACCACTCTCTGAATCAACTTCCTGAGGTCAGTGGTTACTGCTGTGTGAGAATACACATTTATACGTGCGCTTGCCATTATGGGGAATAATCCAATAAGCAGGTGGGAAGAAAAAAGCAGTCCCAGAATTCCAAGTGATCAGGCATGAAAGAGCCAGTATCCTAATGGCGTTTCCACATCTTCATAGGATTGTTACAGTGGTAAAGGAAGAGTGAGCTCATCTCCAAGCCAAGGATGGAAAATCAAGGTTCACACTATCAGCATAGTTATTTAGCAGAAGATGGGTATAAAAATTAGAAGAAACATCTAAAGAGTTGAAAGTTTCCATATCTTAGAAGTCAGAAGGGAATCCCTGTGGGCTCCAACAGGCTGTGTAACCTATCATTTAAAATATGAAGCTAAGAGCAGGCTTTATACCCCAAAGGCTCATGACCTCACCTGCCATAGACTTTTGCTTAGGTTTTTCAGTACCAGGCATGTATTCCCGTTCCTCCAGTCCAATTATGGAGCAGTTGGTAGTGCCTAGCAATACCATCGCAAGACTCTCAAAATAGAAGAAAAAGATGATGACATCAAATTAAAAGAAAGACTAATGGAGAGAGGGAGGGGATATGATGGAGAGTGGAGTTCTAAAGTGGAATGGGGGAGGAGAGGGGAGGGGAGGGAAATATATGTGTTTTTTTTGTATGTGAATATAGAAGGTGTCAATAAAAAAATAATTTAAAAAAAGAAAAAAAAAAGAAAAAGAAAAAAGTATATGAAGCTAGAGGCCTGTGAGACAGCTCAGTAAAGTGTTTGCCTTACACATATGAGGAACTAACCCATGTGAAAATGCTAGATGGGATGGCAAGCCAGTAATCCCCGTACTGAGGAGACAGAGAGAGTGAGGTCCTCGGGGCTCCCTGGTCAGTCATTGTAGCCTAACTGCCAAGCTCCAGGCTAATGAGAGGCCCTATCTTAGGTAAAGCTGGACAGTGTTCCTGGAAATACCTGACGTTGTCTTCTGGAATCCACATGTACATGTGTGCCTGCACACATAAAAATATGGGGCATGCATTATAATAAACACTATCTATTTTGGGGTGGTGTGGAACCCTTAGGAGGTGGGCCCTAGTTGGAGGAAGAGGGTCCCTGGGAAGTTGAAGGGTGATGGCCCTTGAGACTGATAGGCCAGCCCCACTGTCTGTCCTCTCTGCTTCCTGTTTCAAATGTGGAGAGGTGAGGAGTACCTGACTCACTCTTGCCTTCATGGAGCAGCCTGCTGTCACACTTTCCCCACCATCATGGACTGTGTCCTCTCAAACCATGAATCAAAATAAACCTTTTCCACATTAAAGTGCTTTTGTCAGGTGAGAAAAGTAACTAATACAGCATCCATAAAAGTATATTCTCTGAAGGCTGGAGAGATGGCTTAGTGCTGAAGGTGCTTGCCCACAAAGCCTAAGAACCAAGGTTCTCTCCAGGTCCCACGTAAGCCAGATGTACAAAGGTGAGGCAAGTACAAGGTCACACATGCCCACTAGGTGGCACAAGCATTTAGAATTTGATTGCAATGGCTGAGGCCCTGGTGTGCCAATTCTATTTCTAAAAATAAAGATATTTAAAATATATATGATATGAGATATTTATTGTCATAATAAAACAATATAATTGGGTAGATATAATTAAAAGAAAAGTAGAAAATTTGTATAGAATGGTAATATGGGAACATATAACTTATGTGATGAAACTACCTATTATCAAGCATTATGTTGTTGAAGGAAGTTTTAAGGTCTAGAGAAATCAGCTCCCATGATGTGTGCATGGCATATGATTTTTCTGGAATTTTTCTATGTATCTGGAAGAAGAAGAAGCTGAGATGAATACAAAATGTATCAAATGTAGTAATTATCTCCATATGATAGAATTATTTGTCATTTTAAACATCACCCCTTGTATTTTAAATCTTCCAACTTTATATAATGTTAAAGTTTGGTGGTTTTGTTCTCAAATAACTAATGAACATAATTGTGGTTGAGATGAAAGCCCAGGAAGGTTCTAGCATGCCCACAGTAAATTGCACATCTGCTAATTCCAAAGATGGTAAAACTTACACACATTAACAATTAATCTGGAGTAGCATTTGAATCAGTTAATGGCCAGAATATAATTAAAGGTCAGCCATCCAATTAAAATATACCATTTTGCATGGGAGCCAATTGCACATGTGTTGTTGATGAATAGCTAAGCTTGGGAATTATGGGTTTGGGGTGAAGAGTCCATAAGGTAAGGGTGACTGTGACAGGTTGTCACTACTTGTGCTGCATTTCTTAGTAAGTCATTTCCTCAGGGCTGCAACTTTGTGTGCACCACACGTAGGCACTTGGTAAATATTTATTGACTGAAGACTTGCATGAAACCAGCAAGTGCCCTCTTTACTCATTAATCATTCATTTAATTATTGTCCAAAAGCAGTCTGTTTACTCTGTTTTTTAAAAAGCACGCTTGGCTAATCTGAAGATTCCGTATCTTATCTGAGAAAATACAGCCACTTCCAGGCTTGTGTTTCTGTTAACTGAAAATGTGTGCAGTTGATACTTTTTGTCCTTTAATGCCCTGTGCTAATGCCCTGGTGTGTAACCAGCTCCTATGTTTGTTCTTTCTTTAGTCTAAAATGTTCTATTCCCACTTTAATCTTCCATTCAATATTTATATTATAGGAAACTACAAAAAAATTTAATATCATCTTTACCCTTGAATAGGGAAGAAATTTTTAACTTCCTCAAAATTTGCATTCCATGTCTGTCTGGCTAACATGTCCCATAATTACAGCATCCACATTGCCTCAGGAAATTCTCAAAGCATTTTCTCCTCTATTTTCCTGGTCTTTTATAATCTTTGCAGCTTCCTGATTCTCTGCTGAACTAACTCATTATTGGCATACTTTGGACTCTCTTTCAAATCTCTTTCTCTCTTGATTTTACATTTTCTAGACTGGTCTGATTCATTCCAGATTTCTGTTGCTAATTTTTCCTCCTGTTTCTAGGTTTCAGGACCAGCTAGTCTCCTGGACAGGTAGATGTCTTCTAGGAACCATGATAATAACATGCCCTACAAGGGACACATGGTGCTGACACATATGGTTTCTCCACTGCTGTTTGCTTTTGTGGTGAACTGCACCTTTGCTCCAAATTTCTATAAAACGCACAGGTGGGATCATTCTTAAACCCTACCCTTCTTGACTGAATACATGGGGACCATTAACATTACTGTGTATCTCATCTTCTCAATGGCACTGTTTCCTTCATCGCCATCACTAAAACCTATAATGCCACAATCACCTTCCAGTGTATGGGTGATGTCTCTGAGGACATGGCCCACAGCTGGATGCTCTGTGGTCTTACTCCACACTGTGGCTTATGGCTGCCTAGCTTAGCGTGGTGGATGTTTTGTTGTCAGCTTGATCAGATGAGGAATCAAGCAAGGGACACACCTCCTGGGCTGGTCCATGAAGGTGTTTTCAGGAAGGAATAATGGAGAAAGACCTGGTCTCCGAGTGGGTGATTGCTGAGACATCCAGCCTTGGGGACTGAGAGCTCCCAGGGTTTCCAGCTCTCCAGAAGTCCGCCAGGCTTCAGGGCCAGATTGTGATTACTGAGATATCAGCCTTGGGGACTGAGCAGCTCCCAGGGTTTCCAGCTCTCCAGCATACAGGCAGCTACTGTTGGACTGCATAGCCTGTATCCTGAAGCTAATCTAACAAATCCCCTTTCTAATAGATGCACATCCTATTAGTTCTTTTTCTCTAGAGAACCCTGACTGATACACTCCTGCATTTCAGATTCTGAGCACTGGTAACTTAGCCCATCATCACACTTGCCACAAGCTACATTATTATGTGTGGAATACATAACGTTTATAGAAATACTTTAGTGATTATGTACTGATAAATAATAACAAACCACACAGGAAGACTGAAGTTTAAACACTGTCGCTGTTGCTTTCATACTGTCTGAAGCAAACACAGTACATGGCATGAAAAAAAGCTGGTGATGGTGATGGTGGCTGGAGGTACTTATCTGCTGCAGCCAGAACAGAATGTTGGGTGTCCCACCCCATTGGTCTTCCTCCTTCATGTTTAAAGCAGAGTCTTCTACTAATGCCAGAGCATGCTGCTGTCTGTGAGCGAAGGGAGTTCTCTGCTCTGCTCTCCTTGTGTTCACACACAGCCATGTTCAGTGGTGTACATGAATTTTGCAGATTTAAACTCAGGTGGTTTCAGGCTCCCTCAGGCCCTCATACTTGTGGAGGAAGTGCACCTAGCTGCTGAATAATCTCTCCAGCTCCCTACCTTTTTTTTTTTTTTAATTTAGCTTGAGACGGGGTTTTACTAAGTTGCCCAGGTTGACCTTGTCCTTGCAATCTTCCTGTTTCAGCCTCAGGGCTTGCAGGAATTTGTGGTAAGTTCCATTTGTGTTAAGTGAGTAATTAACACATTGCACACTGATTTAACCAAACATACATGTGAGATGAATGTCTACAGTGTGATTCTGAATTTGAGAGAAAGCGTAGTATCTTACATTGTGTCCAGGCAAAAAGAAAAGAAAGATCCTTCAGGAAGCAAAGACCGTGGTAGAGGCACCATCAGCACTGCCCAACAGATAGGATGCGGCTCCTCCTTAAACTTCACTCTGCCAATCCATAGCTGTCCCCAGATCAGGTGAAGAAGTGTACTCAGCTCCTGAGTTCAGCTTCATAACTGTTTTTCTTTTTTAAAAAAATATATTATTTATTTATTTATTTATTTGAGAGAGAGAAAAAAGCAGAGAGAAAAAGAGAAAGGGAGAAAGGGAGAAAATGGGCGCATGCCAGGGCCTCCAGATCCAAACTGCAGATCCATGCCCCCTTGTGCATCTGGCATACATGGGTCCTGAAGAATCAAACCAGGATCCTTTGGCTTTGCAGGCAAATGCCTTAACTGCTGAGCCATCTCTCCAGCCCCCATAACTGTTTTCCTTTGCATTTGACTACTTGCTGTGTTCAAGTGAGGATGCAGAGTGGGAAGGAGGAGAGGAAAGGGAGGGGGAGGAGGAAGGATAAGGAGGATAGAAGAGGAGGAAGAGCCTTCAAGATGTTTATAGTTTTCCAGAAGTACCTCAACATTTGCAAAGTGACCACTGTGGGTATCAGCACAAGGACAAGGGTACAAATATGAAATAGCATCTCTTTCCATGAATCCGAATCCTGAAACCATCCAGGCGGTGAAAACCTGGGCACTGACAGTAGTGTTTTCATCTGAGAACTTCATTGTATGTACATACTGCATAGTGGTCATATTCCCATCAGACCATACTCTTATGTCCCTCTCCTGCTCCCAGTCCACTGAGGCCCTCCTCAGTAGGGCTACCAGCATTCACCATGGGGTCAGTCTCCCCACCCCTGGCTCTTAAGGTCTATTCACTTCCTCTTTTGCATGTTCCCTGAGACTTGGACCTGTCCTTTGAGAAGACTGAGTCAAACTCCTCAGAAGTTGCAGCAGTTCTTTCTCAGTGATGATGTCCTCACATGTTTCCAGCCTCCTGTCCTGTGTTTCCTCACTCACCTCTACTCGTAGGTGCTCACAGAGATGACAAACCACATATCCGAGTGACCCTTCTCCTCTCACTCGCTACACGTAGTCTGTTAACAAGGAGCTGCATTTCTCAGCACCAGTGAGAGAGGATTGTTGAAGGAGTCCCTGCTCCCAATTTCTGTGGGAACCTCGTGTACTCTATACAACACAGCCAGAACTAGTGAAGTCTTTGTATGGGGCAGGACAATGACATGTCCAAATGCTCTGGGCAGGCCTGACGTGGCAGTAGAGCTCAGGCACAGTGGGGGGGTGTCACTGGGACACACTTTGAGTAGATATGTTCTAACACCCTTTTCTATACCACCACTTCCACTTATAGGTTTAGCTATTCAAGAACAGGGCAGGGCCTCAGAGGGCAAGAGCAGCGAGGGGAGATGCCTCACAATTGCTGAAGCAGCTCTAAGCCCCATGTTGTATGACTGGAACAGATCAGGGATGAAACCACAGCCAAGTAGGTGGGCCTAGTCCTGACAGCTCTTTCTGTATGAGGGAAACTATGTATCGGACCATCTTACTGCTAGTTTGTCTTCCTGTGCCACCAAGCTTATAGTCATGCCCATAATGTGATTTCTGTTACTTGTGTAAATTAAAGTGCATATTTATTCTATATCTGCTTCTTAGCTAATAGAAAATCCTTAATGGGAGCTTGATTTTCCTGGGTACCATTTAAACATTTTTTCACTGATTTTTGGTTTGGTTTTTGTTTGTTAGTTTTTTTTTTTTATTATTATTCTTTCTTTCTTTCTTTCTTTTTTGTTTTTTGAGGTAGGGTCTCACTCTAGCTCAGGCTGACCTGGAGTCCATTCTGTAGTCTCAGGGTGTTCTCAAACTATAGGCAGTCTGCCTACCTTTGCCTCCTGAGTGCTGGAATTAAAGGCATGTGCCACCATGCCCAACTAATGTTTTAAGGATAAAAATATTATGTCTGCTAGATTGATTATATACTCATGTGTATATTTCTGCCTGACCTACAGTTTTTAGAATTTTAAAGACGTCATTGAATCTTTAATTGTTAAAAAAGATGTGAAAAGATTTGTCTACTAACATCTTCCCAAACTTAGTTTTGTCTTAGATTCTGTGAGGTGAATTCATGTAGCTCTTAGATGTCTTAAACTCTGCTGGCACTAATCCATGCAATACTCCCCAGTCTGCTGCCTCAGTTTTCACTTAAGAGAATGCATTGCTTTTCTCCAGAGTCATCACATCACTGAGTTTTATCAAAGAGGGCACACTAACACCTGCCAGCAAGACAAAATGTGATATGAGAATAACAGCAAGTAAGGTAGAATGGTGTGAGCCAGAAGCAGAAAGTCCTGCTGAATGTCCACAGGGCACCAGTGCTGTTCTGACGTTAACGTGGACTTGGAATTGTGCAGCTGTCTGCTCTGCCTGTCCAGCGCTGACACGCCAGTGCTGTCCTTGCTTCAGTGTAACTCTGATTCTGTGCAAATGTCTGCTCTGCCTGTCCAGCGCTGACACGCCAGTGCTGTCCTTGCTTCAGTGTAACTCTGATTCTGTGCAAATGTCTGCTCTGCCTGTCCAGCTCTGATGCGCCAGTGCTGTCCTTGCTTCAGTGTAACTCTGATTCTGTGCAAATGTCTGCTCTGCCTGTCCAGCGCTGACACGCCAGTGCTGTCCTTGCTTCAGTGTAACTCTGATTCTGAGCAAATGTCTGCTCTGCCTGTCCAGCTCTGACACGCCAGTGCTGTCCTTGCTTCAGTGTAACTCTGATTCTGAGCAAATGTCTGCTCTGCCTGTCCAGCTCTGACACGCCAGTGCTGTCCTTGCTTCAGTGTAACTCTGATTCTGTGCAAATGTCTGCTCTGCCTGTCCAGTGCTGACATGCCAGTGCTGTCCTTGCTTCAGTGTAACTCTGATTCTGAGCAAATGTCTGCTCTGCCTGTCCAGCTCTGATGCGCCAGTGCTGTCCTTGCTTCAGTGTAACTCTGAATCTGAGCAAATGTCTGCTCTGCCTGTCCAGCTCTGACACGCCAGTGCTGTCCTTGCTTCAGTGTAACTCTGATTCTGAGCAAATGTCTGCTCTGCCTGTCCAGCTCTGATGCGCCAGTGCTGTCCTTGCTTCAGTGTAACTCTGATTCTGAGCAAATGTCTGCTCTGCCTGTCCAGTGCTGACATGCCAGTGCTGTCCTTGCTTCAGTGTAACTCTGATTCTGAGCAAATGTCTGCTCTGCCTGTCCAGCGCTGACACGCCAGTGCTGTCCTTGCTTCAGTGTAACTCTGATTCTGTGCAAATGTCTGCTCTGCCTGTCCAGCTCTGATGCGCCAGTGCTGTCCTTGCTTCAGTGTAACTCTGATTCTGTGCAGCTGTCTGCTCTGCCTGTGCAGCTCTGATGCGCCAGTGCTGTCCTTGCTTCAGTGTAACTCTGATTCTGAGCAAATGTCTGCTGTGCCTGTCCAGCGCTGACACGCCAGTGCTGTCCTTGCTTCAGTGTAACTCTGATTCTGTGCAAATGTCTGCTCTGCCTGTCCAGCTCTGATGCGCCAGTGCTGTCCTTGCTTCAGTGTAACTCTGATTCTGTGCAAATGTCTGCTCTGCCTGTCCAGCTCTGACACGCCAGTACTGTCCTTGCTTCAGTGTAACTCTGATTCTGAGCAAATGTCTGCTCTGCCTGTCCAGCTCTGAATGCACACTTTCATGTACTGAACTGCTTGCACAAGTCTTCAGAGCTTTCTAGTGTAACTTTGAATCTGAGCAAATGTCTGCTCTGCCTGTCCAGCTAGTGATTTGCACGCCAGTGCTGTCCTTGCTTCAGTGTAACTCTGATTCTGTGCAAATGTCTGCTCTGCCTGTCCAGCGCTGACACGCCAGTGCTGTCCTTGCTTCAGTGTAACTCTGATTCTGAGCAAATGTCTGCTGTGCCTGTCCAGCGCTGACATGCCAGTGCTGTCCTTGCTTCAGTGTAACTCTTATTCTGAGCAAATGTCTGCTCTGCCTGTCCAGCTCCTAATGCACTTCATAAACTTTCATGTCTGCTCTACTTGAACTGCTCCTACACAAGTCTTCAGAGCTTTCTATGCCTCTTTATTCATTAAGAGACTATAATCTACAAGATGTCTCATAGTGATTTGCACTTAACGAGAATGAATGCATGCGTGAATTGTGATCTTCTGCAGTGGGATGGCGTGGTGTAGTTCTACAGTGATCTTGTGATCTTCTGCAGTGGGTGTGGTGTAGTTCTACACTGATCTTGTGATCTTCCACAGTGGGTGTGGTGTAGTTCTACAGTGATCTTGAGTTCTTCCACAGTGGGTGTGGTGTAGTTCTACAGTGATCTTGTGATCTTCTGCAGTGGGTGTGGTGTAGTTCTACAGTGATCTTGAGATCTTCCACAGTGGGACGGTGTGCTGTAGTTCTACAGTGATCTTGAGATCTTCCACAGTGGGTGTGGTGTAGTTCTACAGTGATCTTGTGATCTTCCACAGTGGGTGTGGTGTAGTTCTACACTGATCTTGTGATCTTCCACAGTGGGTGTGGTGTAGTTCTACAGTGATCTTGTGATCTTCTGCAGTGGGACGGTGTGCTGTAGTTCTACAGTGATCTTGAGATCTTCCACAGTGGGTGTGGTGTAGTGATCTTGTGATCTTCTGCAGTGGGTGTGGTGTAGTTCTACAGTGATCTTGTGATCTTCTGCAGTGGGTGTGGTGTAGTTCTACAGTGATCTTGAGATCTTCCGCAGTGGGTGTGGTGTAATTCTACAGTGATCTTGTGATCTTCTGCAGTGGGTGTGGTGTAGTTCTACAGTGATCTTGTGATCTTCCGCAGTGGGTGTGGTGTAGTTCTACAGTGATCTTGAGATCTTCCGCAGTGGGTGTGGTGTAGTTCTACACTGATCTTGTGATCTTCCGCAGTGGGTGTGCTGTAGTTAGTTCTACAGTGATCTTGAGATCTTCCACAGTGGGTGTGGTGTAGTGATCTTGTGATCTTCCGCAGTGGGTGTGGTGTAGTTCTACAGTGATCTTGAGTTCTTCTGCGGTGGGTGTGGTGTAGTTCTACAGTGATCTTGAGATCTTCCGCAGTGGGTGTGGTGTAGTTCTACAGTGATCTTGTGATCTTCTGCAGTGGGTGTGGTGTAGTTCTACAGTGATTGTGAGATCTTCTGCAGTGGGCGTGGTGTAGTTCTACAGTGATCTTGAGTTCTTCCGCAGTGGGTGTGGTGTAGTGATCTTGTGATCTTCTGCAGTGGGTGTGGTGTAGTTCTACAGTGATCTTGAGATCTTCTGCAGTGGGTGTGGTGTAGTTCTACAGTGATCTTGAGTTCTTCCGCAGTGGGTGTGGTGTAGTGATCTTGTGATCTTCCGCAGTGGGCGTGGTGTAGTTCTACAATTATCTTGTGATCGTCTACAGTGGAATGGCGTGGTGTAGTTCTACAATGATCTTGTGATCGTCTGCAGTGGAATGGCGTGGTCTAGTTCTACAATGATCTTGTGAACTTCCGCAGTGGGTGTGGTGTAGTTATACCGTAATATTGATTGGTCTAGTATCTAGGACGGGGTCAGGATGATGGCAGTCATCAAGAACAGGTGGCAGAGATACCACTTTGCACCTCATTTGGGATTATCCTATCATATGAGAAATAGCACTTTGGAGCCACAAAAAGGTTCCTAAATTCAAAAGCTCAATTCCATGATCCTATACAAAAGGCAGAGTTTCAGATTCTCCATCCTGACTTTCAAAGAACAAAAGTACCAGTGACTGTATAGGTGTGTCCTGAAGCCCGTACTGACATGGTTATGGAGTGAGCGGGACGAGGACTGCTAAAACCTGTGAGGAATGAATGGGGTCAAGACCCATGTTTCTTTCATATCAGTATAGGTTGAATCAAATGCAAGCTAAGTCGCAGGCACTGGCCTGTCTCTCTTCCATTCATTTGTATATCCAAGCACCCAACAAGGATACATTGAGTGTCTGTCAAGTTCAAGTCACTGTTTGGACAAAAGGCATGTACACAGTGGGTGGCTAATTCTCTGACTTGCTGCAGGCCAGTGACGACATAAATGCCTAACTTGTCACTACCTAATGAACACCACTACTCTAAGATAGGTCAGGAATTATTGAACCAAATGAAAAACCAAACTGTACCAGGCAGAAAGATGAAGCCAACTGGCTTTGAATGGGATTGAATCATTGCCATGGAACAAATAAGAGGAAAACGAATTGCCTCTCATGAGAAAGAAAAAATAAATCATTACTTAAGCAAGAACACCTGATGAGGAACACTAGTAGCATGTCATGATCTTGCAGGAAATGGGGGGTCAGAAAGAGAGGGGAGGGTAAACTGAAAGTACAAATGGGGGTGAAGAGCTTCCACTTCAGAGGAAGCTATCACTGAGCAGACAATGACAGCTGGGGTCTCAAGCTGTAATGATAACTTGGTACTTCTTCAGACTGTCATCCATCCTCTAAACACTCCTGGGGATCTGAGTGGGAGCCATTATCGTTGATTTCCTTTATTACTATATTATTATTTCCTTCACTATTTTCATTGTTCATTGACTTGTTTGGAAGAGGCTATTGAACACAAAGCTAATGTGTGTTTCTTCATTCACACAACAGTCATAAGGAAGCAGAAGTGATGTGCTACAATGTCGTTTAATTTATAATTATGAGACCTTGTATATCAACAGTCCAGCTACTAGATTTGTATAGATAGAATACTATGCATTCTGTCCTCAGGATGGCCTGAGGGGTCTGCCGCTAGTCCATTGGTGGCCTTGTGACAGGCGTACTCTCTGGGGTCACTCTGTCCTCAGGATGGCCTAAGGGGTCTGCCTCTAGTCCATTGGTGGCCTTGTGACAGGCATACTCTCTGGGGTCACTCTCCCTGCTGAATGAGCTGTCCATGCTGAGGTGCAGCTACTGCACCTTGAGACCAGATGGCATCATGAAATCAGCCCTGTGTCTTGTGGTCAAATTAGATTCATCAATTCTGCAGATTGATCAGGTCTGCTATAATGAGCCTAGACCAACCTGCTTCCATGGAAACCATGTAAGGAAGACAGACCCTCACCCTGGGCCTTCCTAAGTGAGAAGTTGGGGTGTCTTGGATGGCATAGAAACCGGGCTCACAAGCTCTGGGTTGTTGTACAATGTGCACTGAGGAAAGGGAAGAAGAGTTTTGAAGTTCCAGTACAGATATGTGAATATGGATTCTTGAGAACAAACACAACCATTCTGGTTGAAAAAGAAATACAGAAAGAGGCTCTTGTCAAAGACCTTAGTGTAGCTAGTATACTTTAGTCAGAGAAAATAAATGGAAATAGGTTTGAAAAGTTTCTAATCTGCCACCCAACATCCAGAAAGAAGTGAATCCAGATATAGGAAACCCACAGAAGTTCTGAATGAGATTTTCAGCCTGTCTTCACAATTACAGCAGCCATTTCACCAAAATCATCCCACAACTGAAGGATCCCCAGAAATAAACCAAACAGTTAATGGTACTCAGGCCCTCAGAATAATTCCTCCTCTAGTCCCACAGGGCTGAGAATTCAGAAGAACTCTACAGCTGATCACTCCTCAGCATCGCTCAAATGATAGCAGAATCTGATGATTGCATAGTTAAAAGTTTCCACTTTCATGTGAATAATGTTTTAAGCATGTCTACTATGCATGACCAAGAAAAAAACAATCATACTTCCAGGGATCATTTCAGGAGTTCATTACTAGATAGAATCAGCAAAAGAATATTCAGTAAAAAACACGTTTCCTTATAAGCATATGCTAATTTGGCTGCAACTTTAGGAAATAAAAATGAATTGAAAAATAAAATTATCAAGCCATTTTAGTGAACATTGACTTGTATCAAAGCATATAACATTCAAGCAAAAGCCAGAGGACTCAATCTTGGCATGACAACTACACAGGTTATTTTAGGAGCCCGATGACCCATGACCTTTGTCAATAGCTATCTGTCTTCTAGGGCATAAGTGCTGACACATAAACATGCATGTGCATGTTCAAATGAAGTGTGCTGTACTGTGGAATCTTAGAGAGCACATAGTCTTTTATAGGCTACCTCACCTTCAAATGGTGGAGCAAGAGGATTGATTACTTACTAATACAAGCAGCAGGACAATATCAGGGTTGTCACAGGCACAGGCAATGTGCATTGGTGTCCAAAAGTCCTCATCCTGGTGGTTGACATTGACTCCCCTGTCAATCAGGACTTCTGTGATGAAGGCATTGTCATATCGCGCACACTAGAAGGGGAAAGCAACAAAGTTATAACAAATAAAAATTCAGTTAGGGGCTGGAGAGATGGCTTAGCAGTTAAGGCGTTTGCCTGCAAAGCCAAAGGATCCCAGTTTGATTCTCCAGGACCCACGTAAGCCAGATGTACAAGGGGGCACATGCATCTGGAGTTTGTTTGCAGTGGCTGGAGGCCCTGGCACCCTCATTCGTTCGCTCTCTCTCTTTCCTTCTGTCTCTTAAATAAATAAATAAAATAGAGTTTGTTCTAAATTCCCATTGATATAAAATCAAAGACAAAAAGAAGATGGGAGGCCGACATTTGTTTTCTTAGTCCCCACAGTAAGCCTCGAGTATAAGTGAGCTCCAGCCCATGCCGGGCTGCAGTGTGAAATCTGCCTCGAAAAATTAAGAGAGGAAAATAAAAGAAGAACAATGTCATTTAGAATATATACACATGTGTAGTGTGGGGAATGGAAGTTCTACTGTGGTAAGTAATGTTCTCAAACTCCATTTTAAGAGGCAGAACAGTACTGGAAACTAAATTGGATAAGTTAAAGTTTCATGCTAGGAATGCTGAAACAACCACCAGTAAAGTTCAGCACATCACAAAGCCACAAACCCAAGTCATACAAAATGATGCTACAGGAAGTCAGAAAAAAAGAAAAGGAATCAAAGGGGAACAGTAAGTGATATTAAACAGCAGATTTCAACCTGAAGTACAGTGGCGAACATTATGAACATTGCAACTTAAAAGCACAGATTACAAACCCAATATTGATGTTTTGAATACTTTCCCCTAAAATTAATAATGTGGTAGGCCCATGCTCAGTCTCATAGCCTCTCTCCAGCATCACTTAGAGATCCTGGCCAATGCAATAAAGTTCCACAAAAACAAAAAAATGATAAAAGTTTTCAGTATTTATAAGAAAGAATTAAAACTACTCTCATTTACAGATGACATGACCATCTATGTGGGAAAAATACCAACTATTAAAAAACTAGATAAAATACTAAGCATAAGAGGATAAAATGTTAGATTACAAATATCAGTTATTCAATATACTATTAACAAAAGTTTAGAACTTTTTGTGAGGGGGATTCAGGTACGGTCTTGTTGTAGCTCAGGCTGACCTGGAATTCACTATGTAGTCTCAGGGTGGCCTCGAACTCACTGCAGTCCTCCTACCTCTGCCTCCCAAGTGCTGGGATTAAAGGCGTGCACCACCATGCATTGCACATTTTTTAAAAAACTAAAATAGTATCAACATTTTTGAAATTTTCAGGAATAAATAAAATATTTTAGACCGGAACACTAAAGGCTACAAAACATTGGTGTGATCATTTTTTTA
Source organism: Orientallactaga sibirica (assembly GCA_036365145.1). Classification (NCBI taxonomy): domain Eukaryota; kingdom Metazoa; phylum Chordata; class Mammalia; order Rodentia; family Dipodidae; genus Orientallactaga; species Orientallactaga sibirica. The sequence goes on along the minus strand of JAEOAD010000041.1, from coordinate 15,434,603 downwards.
TCATTGTGAAAAAACAGAAATGTAGACTGTATTATTGAAGCAAAAGGCATAATAGTGTTGATTAAGCATTGCTGAGTGGGTCTAGAGTCAATTAAAATGCAATGAGAAATCCAGCATGAATTTCTGTAAAAACTGAAAAAAAAGAAGAAAACTGAATCTAAAATTCACAAATTAATGCGTAGGACCCAGCATAGCTGAAAAACTGTTGCATAGATAACAAAGTCGGCAGGCTAACAGCACCTAACACTAGACTTAAAAACAATGGCAGTGACAGTGCAGTGTGATGTTGGCATAAAATCAAACAAATCAGTAAGTATAATGCAAAATTTGTTAACAGATTATATTTTGTATACATGCATACACATATATATGTATATATGTATATATGAGATAGGTGATGTATGAGGAAGATTTAAAAGCATGTCAGTGAAGAAAGTTCTTTCAGCAAATCATGTGGGGTTTTGGGATCTACATACAAATTACATACTTTTGACATACACATTGTACCATAGAATTCACTCATAATGGAAAGAGGAAAACCTGAAACTTAGAATTGCAGCAGGTTGGGGAGATGGTTCAGTGGATAAAGTGCTTTTTTTTTTACAAATATGAGGACCTGAGTTCAATCCCCAGAGCCCACAGGGCAGCACCTGCTCACAATTCTTGCACTGGGGAGGTGGAGGCAGAAAGAGCTCTGGGGCGTGCTGGCCAGCCAGGCTAACCCACTTGGTAAACTCCAGGTTAATGAGAGACCCTGTCTCCAAACAATGGACTTTGTTCTAGAGGAACAACACCTGAGGCTGTCCTCTGGTCTGTACACAAACATGCACACACGTGCACTCCACATGTACACAAATTGCACTGTCTCACACTGTCCTTTGAGACCACAGTGGAAAAGTGAAAGCCTTGGTATAAGGCTTGTACATACACGAGAGGCATCATGTAAAGTGATGGTAAACATACATGTTTGCATGGAATCACTTCCACTTTCAACAGAGGACTCTGTTTCTGATATTCCGAGTCATGTATGTCACAACAGTGGAAAGCCTGTGTCTGTCCACTATAGCATCTGATTTAGAAACGATGGCAGAGCAGCTGAGGACCAGTGCCAGTGTTCAATACTTGGGTTTTAGAGTGTGATGCTTGAATCCAGTTTAATGAAAGTCACATGGAAATAATTCCTTTTCTCTTCTCTTTACCTTCATCCAGCTCACTGCTCAGGCAATAGTGAGGTGCTTGACCTTCTCCTCAGAGCTTGTTAAGATAGCCTCAACCTGTACCTTAGATGGAGGAAATCCACATTTACAGCTCAAACGTAGCTGACACTTGAATATTCAGTCTTTCACAAAAAAAAGTTAATTATGCAAAGCTGAAAGTGATATCCACCCTTCTCAAGTTCTGAGGATTATGAATAATAATTTGACAGCGGTAAATACCTTTAATCATACTTGTCTGAGCAGATTGTGATGGTTGAACATCTCTGTAACAGTGTTCTTACAATATTATCACTGCTTAGTACACCCACGGCTCCTGAGAAGGAAGTTCTCGAGGTAACATGTGCTCCTCCCAACTCAGAGAGTTTTCTGTGACTACAACAAGCTTGTGGTGAGGCTTCATGAGACCAGGAAATGAATGGTCTAACTCTGCCATGCTCAATAGGTCTGTGAGAACCAAGTCTCTCTGTCTGCAGCCTGGTGCCATCTCTAGACTCTCCATCATGCGCTACCTCTCCAGATGCCAAGCAGAACCCAACCACATGATACACAGAACGAGTGCAAGTGGGCTGCTGTTCTCGAAAATTAACAATTTAAGAGAGTGACAGCAAAGGATGAACAGGTATGGACACAGTACAGTGTATGTTGGACCCCACACCCATGAACCAAGTCCAGAACGCTACTCAAGCTTCACACCCGTTTAAAGACAAACCCCTTGACTTATGGGCCAGGTGTCCATGAACCACGCCTGGTGTCCAAACGGAAGCCCTGTGCATATGGGCCACGTGCTCACAAAGTCTGTCCTGCATTGCCAAGCTCTGTCATCTGCTCACCACCCCTCCCCATCTTTCCTTACACTCACACAGGACTCTTCCTCCACAAAGGTCTGCAACCCAGATAATTTTAAATGAATGCCTCTCATCTGAAAATGTTCAGAGAACCTGCATGGAAACCTGTCTTCGTGAAAACACCATCTCTCCCCACGAACTTCTGCAGTGGAAGTAAAATTCTCCCATTAGTCCAGGAAAAAAAAAAGTCTGGGTATTTTCTGAGCTATTGTTTATTCTTCTGGAAATATTGTGAGTTCATATTTTATGTTTCTTTTGAAGTCACATCCTTTGCTCCTACTATGACAACCCACCTCACTTTTAAAGTTAGTCTTTGTGTCAGTTTGTAAAAATTATCATTCAGAATACTGGGTTCATCCACCAAGACACTGCATGCACACTTTGTTCAGAGGCCTTCTCTCCCACTCCACCTCCTTGCCCCCTTCCGCTGGTTCCTTTCTCTTTCCAGTAGTACCCTTCTGTTTATTTGTCAACTTTATTCTATTACACCCTCCCCCCACTGCCCAGCTCCTTTAAGACCTCATTTTCATTTCCCATGGGCCCCTTTGTTGTTTCTTGACCTATACCAAGACTTACCGACACACACATGCAAGCACACACATGCACATCAAAATATAGGGTCTGCATATGAATGAAAATACAAAGTATTTTCTGAGTCTGATACTTCACTTAACATAGTGATTTCAAGTTTTACCCATTTTCCTAAAAATGTTTTTGGCAGAGTGAGGTTTCTTTATTCAGACAATAGTGCAAGACTACTTGGGAGACTCAAGACTCATCAACATGTTGAGAATAAGTGACAGTTGAGTGCTCAGTGGAAATGAGACATCTCTGTCACCCTCGAGAGCGCAGGGAATGGGAATACTGTGGAAGAGAAGACAGAAAGAATGGAAGAGACATAAAGTGGGAGGAATCCTTTGGAGCACTCTCTTTTGTTTAGATCGCCTGCTTCATGACATTGGAGCAGCTGTCATTGCCTGCACAAGAGCCCACAGTGTTGAGCTCATTAATGTTTTTTGTTGTTGTTTTTCGAGGTAGGGTTTCACTGTACCTCAGGCTGACCTGAAATTCACTATGTAGTCTCAGAGTGGCCTTGAACTCACTGCACTCCCCCTACATCTGCTTCCCAAGTGCTGGGATTAAAGGAGTGCGCCACCACGCCCAGCTTCATTAACATTTTGACATGGATGATGGAGATGGGAAAAGAAAACAAAAAATAAAGTCACCCAAAAAGAAAAGGGACTAATTGTCAAGAAAAAGGAGTTCAGTGGAAGGGAGGCAGAGGGGACAGAAGAATACAGTATTGGGAGGGGGTTATGATCAAGCTACATGACGTTCAATATACGAAAATTATCAATAAAAATAAATCATACTTTAATTTTTCTTCATGGCACATAAAATCCCATTATGTAGATGTACCACATTTTCCTTATCCATCATCTGTGGATCACAGATTGGCTCCATTCCTTAGCTGTTGTAATTGCAGCAATAGCCATGAACAGGCAAGTGTCTCTGGGGGAGTCTAGGAGTCCTTTGGGTGTATATCAGTAGTGGTAGAGCCACGTCCTATCCTAGCTCTATTTTTTAGAAACTTCCTATTGCAGTTCTCTTCTCATTGCTGGGATAAAGCACCTGACCAAAAACAGCTGGTGGGAGAATGTTTTTTACGTTGGCTTATGGTCTCAAGGGAAAGCTCCATGATGGCGGGACAGCACGGCATGTGCAGAGCTGGACACCACCCCAGCCACAGCAGGTGGACACAGCAGCTGCCAAGGGGAAGCGGCTAGGACATGAGCAGAGCTGGACACCACCCCAGCCACAGCACGTGGACACAGCAGCTGCCAAGGGGAAGCAGCTAGGACATGAGCAGAGCTGGACACCACCCCAGCCACAGCACGTGGACACAGCAGCTGGCAAGGGGAAGTGGCTAGGACATGAGCAGAGCTGGACACCACCTCAGCCACAGCACGTGGACACAGCAGCTGGCAAGGGGAAGCAGCTAGGACATGAGCAGAGCTGGACACCACCCCAGCCACAGCACGTGGACACAGCAGCTGGCAAGGGGAAGCAGCTAGGACATGAGCAGAGCTGGACACCACCCCAGCCACAGCACGTGGACACGGCAGCTGGCAAGGGGAAGCAGCTAGACATGAGCAGAGCTGGACACCACCTCAGCCACAGCACGTGGACACAGCAGCTGGCAAGGGGAAGCAGCTTGACATGAGCAGAGCTGGACACCACCTCAGCCACAGCACGTGGACACGGCAGCTGGCAAGGGGAAGTGGCTAGGACATGAGCAGAGCTGGACACCACCCCAGCCACAGCACGTGGACACGGCAGCTGGCAAGGGGAAGTGGCTAGGACATGAGCAGAGCTGGACACCACCCCAGCCACAGCACGTGGACACGGCAGCTGGCAAGGGGAAGCAGCTAGACATGAGCAGAGCTGGACACCACCTCAGCCACAGCACGTGGACACAGCAGCTGGCAAGGGGAAGTGGCTAGGACATGAGCAGAGCTGGACACCACCCCAGCCACAGCACGTGGACACGGCAGCTGGCAAGGGGAAGCAGCTAGGACATGAGCAGAGCTGGACACCACCTCAGCCACAGCACGTGGACACAGCAGCTGCCAAGGGGAAGCAGCTAGGACATGAGCAGAGCTGGACACCACCCCAGCCACAGCACGTGGACACACCTCAGCCACAGCACGTGCTGCCAAGGGGCAAGTGGCTAGGACATGAGCAGAGCTGGACACCACCTCAGCCACAGCACGTGGACACGGCAGCTGGCAAGGGGAAGCAGCTAGGACATGAGCAGAGCTGGACACCACCTCAGCCACAGCACGTGGACACAGCAGCTGGCAAGGGGAAGCGGCTAGGACATGAGCAGAGCTGGACACCATCTCAGCCACAGCACGTGGACACAGCAGCTGGCAAGGGGAAGCAGCTTGACATGAGCAGAGCTGGACACCACCCCAGCCCCAGCACGTGGACACAGCTGCTGGCAAGGGGAAGCGTCTGGCTAGGACATGAGCAGAGCTGGACACCACCCCAGCCACAGCACGTGGACACAGCAGCTGGCAAGGGGAAGCGGCTAGGACATGAGCAGAGCTGGACACCATCTCAGCCACAGCACGTGGACACAGCAGCTGGCAAGGGGAAGTGTCTAGGACATGAGCAGAGCTGGACACCACCTCAGCCACAGCACGTGGACACAGCAGCTGGCAAGGGGAAGCGTCTGGCTAGGACATGAGCAGAGCTGGACACCACCCCAGCCACAGCACGTGGACACAGCAGCTGGCAAGGGGAAGTGGCTAGGACATGAGCAGAGCTGGACACCACCTCAGCCACAGCACGTGGACATAGCAGCTGGCAAGGCGAAGCGTCTGGCTAGGACATGAGCAGAACTGGACACCACCTCAGCCACAGCACGTGCACAACAGCAGCTGGCAAGGGGACACTGGCTATAACATCTTAAACCTGCCCCAACAACAACACGCCTCCTCTAGCAAGGCTTCAGCTCCCAAACTGCCACTAGTGTGACCAAGCGTTCAGAACAGGAATATATGGGGGAGGGATATCTGAACGAGACCAGCACACCTGCATGCTGACCTGCATAATGGCCATGCCACTTCACACTCCCTCCAGCACGGAATAAGCCCTCCCGTCTCCCCACATCCTCATCAGCATTTGTCATGTTTTCTTTATTATAGTCATTCTGACTGGGGAAATAGACTCTCACAGTAGTTTTAATTTGCATTTTCTTGATGGTTAAGGTTTTTAAACACTTTTTTAAAAAGTTTATCAGGGCCAGGAAAGATACCTTAGCAGTTAAGGAAGGTGCTTGCCTGCAAAGGCCTAAGGACTCAGGTTTGACTTCCCAGAACCCATGTAAACCAGATATATGTAAACAGGGTGGTACATGCACACAAGGTGGTGCTTGCACACAAGGTGGCACTTGTACACATGGTGGCACATATATCTGGAGTTTGTTTTCACTGTCTAAGGCCCTGGCATGCCAATTCTTTCTCTATGTCTCTAATAAATAAACTAGTTTATTAGTCAATTGTGTTTCTTTGGAGAAGTCCGCCCAGTTAGGGTTAGGGTCCATTTATTGATTGTGTTCCTCACTCTTTACAGTAGACTTGGGGACCAAGACCTCAGCTTTCAGTCAAACCTGAGAGTGTACAGTGGCGATGACCGATAGCAGTGGATCGTTCATCCTGCACGGCAGCCGCTGCTCTTCACCCCCACGCACTCTCCCTTCCAACAGCAGGACCAGGCACCTTGAAAAGTTACCTTACATTGTAACTACTGTATAAGCAAAATATCCCATTCCCTCTCCTAACACATGCAAAGACAGAGATGACACTCATCCCTCCACAGGACAGCTCGCCTCCTCCACAGGATGGAGGTGTGGACATGGTGGATCCTTTAGAGGAGGCAGTGAGGTCACTGAAGTATGACTGGAGAAGAGAGAAGGATCCCAGTGAGATCTTGTGAGATGACCGGCCCTTTGATCTTCCCCTCTTGCACAAACACTGCCAGGCTGTTACCCACCTGACGAATGCATCCTGCATGCCCTCACTAGAGGCTGAACTGAGGGTTACCTGAGCTTGAACGTTAATCTTCCAAAACTGTAAGATAAACAAGCCTGTCTGACTTGTACACCATCCAGTGTCTGGAACTTAGCTGCATCATTAGAAAATACACAAATGCAATAGTGTTTGCCAGACTCACATTGCAGGATAACTCACAGCTAATTGTTATGAACTGAACACACATGGGAGCCAAATAGAAGCTCAAAGAATTGTCTCAGTGTTTTGCCATTAAGAAATTATAAATGCTGAGGATACTGATGTGCTCAACCTCATTTAAACATTACATGTTGTATTAGAACACCACAAAACACCACTCATGTGAATAATTTTTGTTTGTAGGCATCAGTTTAAACTTGAGAGAGCCAAGAATGGGAGCCGAGCGGAGCATCTGGACTGTCCACCAATCTCTCCGCTCTCTTCAGCTCGCTCTCGCCGCTTACCCACCTTCCTTCCCGCCAGTGCGCAGCTGCCCAGAGCACCTTCCACCATGGCCACCTCAGCAAGTTCCAATTTGAACAAAGACATCATGCAAATGTGCATGTCCCTGCCTCAGGGCAGAAGGTCCAAGCCTGTATATGTGGATTGATGGGACTGCAGCAGGGGTCTGCACTGCAAGACCCACACCCTGGACTATGAGCCCAAGTGGCAGAAGAGTTACTGGAATGGAATTTTGATGGCTCTAGCACTTTTCAGTCTGAAGGTTCCAACAGTGACGTGTACCTCCTCCCACTTGCCATGTTTCGTGACCCTTTCTGCAAGGATCCCAACCAGCTGGTATTCTGTGAAGTTTTCACGTATAATCAGAAGCCTGCAGAGACCAGTTTAAGGCACACCTGTAACCGGATCATGGGCGTGGTCAGCAACCAGCACCCCTGGTTTGGAATGGAGCAAGAATACACTCTCATGGGGACGGATGGCACCGCTTTGGCTGGCCTCCCAATGGCTTTCCTGGGCCCCAAGGCCCGTATTATTGTGGCGTGGGAGCAGACAAAGCCTATGGCAGAGCGATCGTGGAGGCTCAGTACCAGCCTGCGTGTACGCTGGAGTCAAGATCACAGGAACAAATGCCGAGGTCACGTCTGCCCAGTGGGAATTCCAAATCGGGTCCTGTGAAGGAATCCGAATGGAAGATCATCTGTGGATGGCCTGCTTTATCTTGCATTGTGTATGTGAAGACTTTACGTGATAGCAGCCTTTGATCCTAAGCCCATTCCTGGGAACTGGAACGGCACAGGCTGCCATACCAACTTCAGCACGAAGGCCATGCGCGAGGAGAATGGTCTGAAGTACATTGAGGAGGCCATTGAGAAACTCAGCCAGTGGCACCAGTACCACATCCGTGCCTATGATCCCAAGGGAGGCCTGGACAACACCCGGTGCCTGACTGGATTCCACGAAACCTCCGACATCAACAACTTGGCCAGCGTTGCCAACCGCAGTGCCAGCATCCGCATTCCCCGACTACCGGCCAGGAGAAGAGGGTTGTTTCGAAGACCGTCGTCCTTCTGCCAATTGCGACCCCTTTGCCGTGACAGAAGCCATCAGCCACACATGTCTTCTCAACGAGACTGGCCATGAGCCCTTCTAGTACAAAAACTAAGTGGACGATGCTTCCAGCAACTGGGCCTTTCCCCAGTTCTTGATCCCATTGCAACTCCCTCTCCCAGTTTTCTTAATTGTCCCCCTTACTCAAAGGTGGAATTTCAGGGTCTTTGTATTCCTCATGCCCAGTGAACGTTGCTTTCCTTGGTCAGGATAGAGGGGTCAAGTTCTTAATCTCCATGCAGCCAGCTCCCATTTTCTTCCTTTCTAATGTGTTGGTGGGTGGGGGAGGGGAGGTGTGCTTGTCTAGAAGATGGAGCTTCCACACTCCGCAGGGTTTGAAGGAGGGGACAACTTGTTCTAAAGGATAGCTGAAAAGGCAGGCCTGACTCGTTGAGATGGCACGTCTCCTTGCTGGGAAGCTCTTAATTCTTAAGGTTAAACCAACTCTAGCAAGTGGAAGTTAGGAGAGAGCAAGAACTGGGGGTTCGTTTACCCCCTGCGCTTCTCTTGCTTGGGGGCACACCCTTTTCACAAACACAGCTCAGAGCAGCAGCAGATGGCTGTCCTACCTGCTTGGTCCTCCATTTGTAACACAAAGCAAAGTAGTATTTTTATAGTTAAATGTAAAAACAAAAAAAGTTATATAAGGGTTGCGGATATGTGTGTTTTTCTAAAGAAGAAAAAGAAAATCCTGGTTACTGGGTGCCAAATGTGAGGTAAATTGTTTGGCTGGAGAGTCCCCTTTATAAGTAGAGGAAATAGCAGTGGGGAACATAGTTCTAGAAAAATTGTTTTTGGGGACTGTTCCTCATTTTACCAGGATTTCCCTGCCCATTTTTGAGGCGACAGGACACATTACTTGTGGTCTCGGAGCCCCGTGCCTAACTGTAGAAGACACGCGCGCACTTGTCCACGTGGGTCAGAAGTAAGAGCTGGCCGTCACCTTGAACGTCGTCACTGACAAGAAGGTTTGGGGGTTTGTTGGGATTAGCATGTCACTAAAGCAGGCCTTTTGATGCATTAAGTTTTCAAAGCAAAACAAGTTTTAGATTTTAATCAAACTTGTAGGGTTTCTAAGTCTAGTTTCACAGAGTTGCCTGTTAGTTTCAACTGTCTTTCCACTTGCTTCTTGGAGGAGCTGGGACAGGCCCAGAGTTAGATCACTTGTAATTTTGCATCCGAGTGTCTTGCTGTCCCAGCCAAATGTTCTTATCTTAAAATTCCTAGTCTTCCCTATCCTAATAAACACACCAAACACACCCCACCCCATCAAAAAATAACTAAATTTGAGTACGCCCAGCTATCTTAGTCATTAGAGCTTAAGATACTTAAAAGGTAAATTTTAAAAAACTTCATTGAAGAATAATTTATATAAAATCAAATGGATATAAATGTACCAAAACTATGGGAGTCCAAGAGTTAGTCTTAAGTATTGGTATGGGATAGGGGCCGAGTTTAGGCATTTAGATGTCTGCCAATTGAGTAAATATGCCTTGAAAACCTGTTGTGTGCCAAGCACTGTGCTGACAGAGGCATCACAGCTAACCAGTGACCTGGATTCTAGGGCACATGCAGCCATGGAAGAGCAGAAATGAGGAGGCTGGGAAAGGGATCTGGAATTACAAGAAGGTGACATCTAAGGTATCCTCTGAGTTGTTAGCATTGTTAGCATACAGGGAGCCTTCATAGTGGTGAAGTTCAGAACAACAGTCCAGATTCGCCAGAGCGGGGTCCTGAACCTGCACTTTCAACGTTTGCTGATTTTGAAGAGGTCAACAAGAAATCTGAAAAAATGTTTATCATTCACCCTTTCTTAAAAAGGATTCTGATTCTTTATACATTAGCCTCAGTTATGGATAGGTATAAAAACAAAACAAAAGCCACGCAGCTCGTAACCGGTTGTTCGATGATGGAAATGGAGCTGTCGCAGTGCTGATGGCTGCATTGGTGCTCTGCAGCGGGGTGTTGCATGAATGATTCACATCCTTGACTATGTATGTGGGAATTGCAGATGATGTGCTTCTTGGAGGCCAAAGAGACTCAGACTTTTAAAAAACAAAGTCCACTCAGGCATTCACATGCTAATTCACAGCCCTGGAAAATGAAGAGTCCCTTTCCTACTGTCCATAGCCAGCAGCTGAGCCTCACTCACTTCAGACACGGGAACTGCCCACCCATCTCCCTAGCATCCCCAATCTTCCTCCTGCCTTTTGCTTTCCCTTGCCTTTTGCTCCTGCTGCACCTCCTGTGGGAGTGACCTCACCCACCGCCTGCGGAGAGCTCCCCACGCCCCCAGTCTCCAGAGAGCACGCAGATTTCTGCTCCGATAAGTTTCCTTGCTAGAGTTAACATTGCTTATTTGTCCCTTTGCCCTTGGGAACAGCAAAGCCTTTTCCTGCTTGGGTGAGAAGATACCAATCTGTTTCCTGTACTTCGAGGAGTTGCTGCTTCCCTCCACTTCCCTCCACTCTGCCAGCACCCAGGACATGGCAGAAACTCCGAGTGAAGCACGCCACAGAGCAAGACTTTCTCACAAGACTGGTTACCTTCTAATAAAGCCGCAGTCCTTATTATTTTCATATTAGTTTATTACATAAACATATGCACACTGCCTAAAGTGTTCCCAGAATATATGAAAGAAACAGGAACAATTAAAAGACCTTGTTCTTCTCCCAACCTGATTAAAAATTTTTTATCTAGTTCTCATGACATTTTTTCTGCTACAGTAAAGAATTACCTATTTAATCATGTATTATCCATCATATATTTATCATTTATATATCATCTATCAGTCATTATCATTACTTATATCAATAATCTATCTACCCATCATCTACAAGTTATCTGTGTGTCTTATGTATCTGTAATCAGTCCACCATCGCTCGCCTGTCTCTCTAGCATCTGTTTATCAGGTATCTAGCATATGTCTTATAATCTATCTACTGTCTAGCTGTCATTCGCCATCACCCATCTGTCATCTTGATATCATCTAATCATGTGCACTGTGTGTTCTATTCTTTACACTGCCTTTGGTATGTACCACTGTGTTAGGATGTATTTTATGTTCATTAGAGCACAGAACTTTTAGCAACCACATGAGTTCCTCTGTTTGAATGCCCATTTTTGTGTGAAAGCTGGAATTCACTCAATGGAAAATTATTTCCTATCTATGGAATTGCATGTGAGCTGGACTGAGGTCTGAGGAGCCTCAGCAGAACATAGGACGCTGTGCCTGTCATTCTGCACTGGGACCATCAGCATCTCTTTCTCAGCTGTTCATTCACTAAACACAGGAACATCAAACCCAAACATGTTAGCAAAGCCTACATAGTATGTTCACGGAGTCATGATTTCCAACAGAGAGTTAAGTCTGAGGATTCTTTTCAGTTCTCCTCAGGAGACACATTTCTAAGTGAAGATGTTATTTTCACTGTCCTCTCCCTGTCCATCAGGCAGTATTTGATGCCTGTCATTTGCTTAATGAATAGTTCAGTGACAGGTAAGCAAACAGATTGAATCAAGTGTGTTTGTGAAAATACATTAAAAGGAAGGCAAAGATATATGGTTAAAAATATTAGAATGGTCTCTCGAATATCAACCTCAAGCTCTGAGGGAATTTTAATTCTCAACATAGACCTTTTTCTGGCATGCCTTGTAGCAATCGGCACTTGGAACGTGGGCTGTCTGAATAACGGTGGAGGTAGCTGTAGCTAAACACCACTCGGGGAGATGTCAGCAGTCTCCACACCTTGTCCTTAAGCCTCAAGCACACCTACGCTGCCTTTCTCCAGCTCAGTGACAGAAGAGCATGTAATTAGGGCTTCAGAATGAAGACTAGCAGGCTTTGCCATGCAGGGTGCCCACGAGCTAGAGCGCCCATGAAGTGACTCATGCTTGACATTCTCGATGGCTAAATTGCCCTTCTCAGAACCCACGGCACTCAGAAACCCTGTAATTTTGTCTCTCAGACAAGCTGCAGTTGTGTATTTGTTTTTATTTACTCAGTAACCCCGGGAAAGGAGACTCCATCCCGGAGCCCTTGCTCCTTCACCCCACCATGAAGTTCCTTGTAGTTTACCAAACGCACCACTCCAGTCTCAATCTTAAAACCTAGCACAAGAAATGCATCCCACCTGCCTTCCATTGCACTTGCCTCAGACCGGAAGGTGAAAAACTGTTTCTTAATTTCACTATCACTTCACTTCTTATTCTACTCTCCAAATATTGATATTTGGCTGTCTGGGCCTATGCAACTACCTTCTCATTCACCAAAAATATCCTATATCCTTAGGGGTCTTCCATTAATCATTTCTTCACTAAGCCTTGAGCATTTAGTGTGCAGCACCAGTTGAAAATATAAAAACAGCTAAACACAGTCATAGTGTTTGACACTTCAATCTAGGAGAGAAAGAGGCATGGAATCATTCGTTCTACCCACTGTGAAAGATCAGTGGGGAAGCAAGGATGGTTTGTTGGGATACTTTGATAAGCGGGCCAGAGAGTCAGCCAAGGTGTCACACCAACTGCTGAATTTTTCCTTGCCTCCCTCTCCATTTACTTCTCCAAGGTCTGCTAAAAACAGCAGGTACATCTGTCTCTCTCTCTCGGGAACACAGGACTCAGCACAGAAGATGATCTCTGTCCTCAACATCAGTGTCTGGCATCAATTAACCAGTAGCATTAATTAATCAGCATATCTTTTCAACTAATTTGAGCATCTTCCATGTACCTGCTTCCACTGGGCATAGCAGACATGCTGGTTTTGAAGACATGCTGGTCCTAGCTTCATGAAGCTGACTGTAGTAAACAGAGCAGTCACATAAGCCTATAGGTTACTGGCAGTCATGTTACAAAGGGTGGCATATTGCACACAAAGGGACTGGCGTGACCTTGCCTGTGAGGGTGACCTTGCCTATGCTCGTCCTATAAGCAGGCTGGGAAGGTTGTATGAGGTATCTGAGCAGACCCCATCAACTGAGTACACAGATTATGTACGTATCTGGAAACGTAAATTCTAAGTGGAGAAAAAGCAAGAGATGGAACAGAACCAAGGGCCCACAGGCCCCAGGCACAGCAAAGCATCCAGAGGCAGTGCAGGAGAAAGGACAGCAGTGAAGGACTGGTCACTAGGCTTGGGCACTGGGATATGGGGGTACATGTAAAATGGGAATGCCTCCCTGTCTCCTGTCTCCTCCACTCTTTTTTGTCCTCTCCCCTTCCTTTCCTTCCCTCTCCACTCTCTCACACCTATATTTTCCCAATAACCTCAACAATAATAGTTTGGCCAGATTCAGATGTGGAAAGAGCTGATCTCCCACTGAGAGACACACACATGATAAGAACAGCTACATGGTGCTGGCCAAGATGACACTTAAGGATAGCAGGCTCTGAGCAGAACATCGCCAGTGTGGAATTGCTAATAGGTGTCTCCAGGATTTAGAAAATGTCAAATAAGCCATGCAGTGAGCTGAGTATACAAGGACTAATTCAATCAATATCATGCAAATCTCTCTTCCTTTCTGTTTCCAGTGACGGGGAGAAATCACCTACTTTCTTCTGCAGTATTTCCTATCAGCAATTTCAGATTTTTCTTCTGTTTTGCTGCCTATGTGATGTGGTTGCTTACAGCCCAGAGTGTTTGAGCCTCTGTGGATATGAGATTCTCTTCAGGCAGTTTTACAACATGCTGGAATAACTGTCTAAGTCTTTGGCATTGGGCCAGGTTGGAAGTAAAGTGTTAGCATTATTGTGTTGATAGCTGGTTCTTTTACTTTATTTTTGCATTATTATTATTATTATTATTATTATTATTATTATTGTGTTGATAGCTGGTTCTTTTACTTTATTTTTGCATTATTATTATTATTATTATTATTGTGTTGATAGCTGGTTCTTTTACTTTATTTTTGCATTATTATTATTATTATTATTATTATTAATATTGTGTTGATAGCTGGTTCTTTTACTTTATTTTTGCATTATTATCATTATTATTATTATTATTATTATTATTATTGTTTTGATAGCTGGTTCTTTTACTTTATTTTTGCATAAGTATATTTGTAGTGTGTGTGCCTATGTATGTGTGTTCATATGTGCATGGTGCATGCGTGTGTGTGTGTGTGTGTGTGCGTGCACACGCACATGTGGAAGCCAGAGGACAAACCTGAGTATAATTCTCAGGAATTCTGCCCACTTCCTCTGAGCCAGGGTCTCTCCTTAGCTGGAGGTCACTAATTAGGATACACCGGCTGACCAGTGAGCTGCCGGGGTCTTCCGTGATTGTTTCCTGTAATTGTTTACAGGCACATGCCAGCACACCTGGCATTTATGTATATTCTGGATACCTAACTCATGCTTAGCAGGCAAGTACTTTTCCAGCTGTGCTGTCATGGAAACCCAAGTGTTACTATTTTTTAAAAGAAGCATTGTTTTATATTTTTTAATTAATTTTCAAAGAGAGAGAATGAATGGGCATGCCAGGGCCTCCAGCCACTGCAAATGAACTCCAGATACATGCACCAATTTGTGCATCTGGCTTTACATGGGTACTGGGGAATAAAACTTGGGTCATTAGATTTTTCAGGCAATCTCCTTAACCCGTAAGCCATCTCTCCAGCCTCCAAGTGTTCCTATTTTTAATGCAATTTCAAAGTGCAATACAGGTTAACAATCAATATGATATCTAAAAGCTTCTGGTTGATTAGGATCACGACCCTCTATGTCACAGTTTGCTGTGATGTGAAGAAATGTAACATTGATTTGTCTCGGTAGACAATATTAAATTAGTTTTTTTTCTAGTGTTATTTTGATATTTTTTCCAAAATTATGTTATTGTCATTAAATAGTTCCTGTGGTATTCAGCTTCAGGTCACTAGGATGAACTGCAAAACCAGACACAGGTATGGAGGAAGGGACATTTATCAAAGCTTACAGATCCAGGGGATGTTCCATCATGGCAGAAGAAGCTGGTCTGCTTTCACAGATCCACGCAGAGTGAGAAAAAGCCATAAGCCACCAGCACCAGTGCACACAAGCACACTTTTGCAACTCCAGGTTAAGCTCAAGCATTTTACATCTCTTTACACTGGAATTCCAAGTCCACCACCACACCTTAGGGCTGGACCCTAAGATCCACCCAGTGACCCTCCTCCAGCCAGGTGGTGCAGCTCTAAATTACAAACGTTAATAAAATCCTGGCTATATTGAGGGCCATCCATTCAAACGACCACAGTTCCTAACCATCACTACATTTTAAAAATACTGCCTTTTCCTTTACTAAAGCTTTATATTTAGTAAACCAGCAAAAACTTGTACATGAGCCAAGCTGGTGTTTATTTATACTCCTATTTATTTGTTTACTTCCTTACTCATCTCACTGCATTCTCAAAGGATATAAGGTGAATGTTGTCGACTTAGGTGAACCAGACAATGAACAGAGGAAGATTCTGTGAGAGCTTATAGTAAAGTTCTACTAGCAAGAGAGGAACTCAGCTACTTCACAACTGCCGCAATATTAGTTTACACCTGCACTGACCACTACCTGATTGCAAAGCATTTTCCTTAGACCTGCAACTCGAAGAACATTTTTTAAAGGTCATTTAAAATGTCCACGCAGAACTGGTGCTTACAACCCTGGCCTGCTGATCTGAAACACTTCAGAACTGGTGCTCACAACCTGGCCTGCTGATCTGAAACACTTCATTTTTCTGATCTGTGTCAGATGCACATTCTGGGGTTGAGTTTTGCAACCTTAACTTATTTTCTGTACATGTGTGTCAGCACATGTACCCATTGATTGTCACAGGTCTTACCAGATGGAGTAAGGATCCTCCTGAGGAAACAAGAGTGTGCGGATCCGCCCCCTCCTTCAGAAGTCGGAGCACTGGGGAAGAAGACAGAAGAGAGTTGGTTAGTCTTCCACACACTGGACACGACCCAGTAGCCCCACCTTGATGTCCATGACTCAATCAGCATGGAAGCCAGAATCCATCCCATCGGAGTTTATTTCACATATACGCCGTCACAAGCATTTCTTTTCCTATCCAAACAGACTCTGTGACTTGGCAATGTAATTACCACTATAGTCATGCAAGCAATTGAAAGAGCAGAACATATTTCACAGTGTATTATTTAGAAGTTGAATTTACATGTCCTTTGTAAGACACAAAACATATACCTAAAAGGAATGCACGAGGCTCATGAATTTTGTTTTCAACTTTTGGGACTTACTGGCTCAGAACATTTTATACATTAAACTTCCATTAGTGCCACTCACCTCTGCCATGCTTCTACCACAGAGCATCCTGGGTCAAAGCCATGCCACATAGAAATGGCACGTGTCACATGCATCAAAATCCATACCAATTATCAGAATACACTCACAGCTAAAGGATGACCTGTGTGTCCATTTGAAAAGCTAGGGTGGATTCATTAGTATATGCAATGCCATGGGGGGCACTGGGAGATTGATCATATTATAGAGTCTTCCTAAAGTGATGTGATATGACAAGCCTTATAGAAAGGTCCTCAAGTCTCCATTGTTAATAGTGGTATAGTTTTGCCAGGTGTGGAGGCACACACCTTTAATCCCAGCACTTGGAGGCAGAGGTAGGAGGCTCACAGTGAGTTCAAGACCACCCTGAGAATACAGAGTGAATTCCAGGTCAGCCTGGGCTAGTGAGACCCTACCTCGAAAAACCAAAAATGCCCTTTCTGAGTTTTCCAGCAAATTATAATGAAAATGACAGCTACTCTGTTTTGGTTTGTGTTGCTTTTGCTGTTGTTACTTTGCTTTTGACTCAGGGCCTCTAGGTGGCTTAGGCCGACTTTGAACTCTTAAACATCTTAGAGGGCTCTGTCTCTTGAGTGCTGAAATGAAAGTGTGCACCAGCAGGTCGAGAAACAGCTACCCTTCTATTTTGTCTCAACACAAAACTGTACAGCACAGCTCAGCGTCGAAGCCAGACTGCACTGAGGCATATCGTCTTTCCCTGGAATTTCTTCTCGGTGGCCTTACCCATGACCTGAAGGTGTCCTCTCTTCTGCTCCTCCCAGTTGGTTGTGTCTTTGGTGTCTGGCCTCTTACCATCCCCCAAGTCGGCCTGTTTATGCACAGCCTACTGGACATGCACATAGCAAGTTACACATAGTAGGGACCAGGGAATCTTAGCCATGGGTTTGGGGGTTAGTCTGAATCCTGACTGCAGTGCACAAGCTTGAAATTTATGTGTCAGTTGTCTGGCAGTAAAACTGAGTAGTGGTTAGCACACAGGTGTGGAGCTTGCATAAGAACTAAGAGGGACAACCTGCAGAGCAAGCTCGACCCCAGGCGCTTGTTCAGAATGGTTAGTGATGTTCTTTCGGGCCTTGCACATTGCCCCCTCCGTCCCCAGTTCCTCTTGACTCATATTGCTTGGCTTACACTCCATATTTAAATTCAGCATGTAGTTTCTGGTAGGGTTTCAGAAGATTTACAATAAACCTTGATCAGGCTGAGGAGATGTCTCAATTGGTAAACTTAAGTTAAAAATGAACTATTTCCCCAACAATGGTTGGTGTGAAAAATAAGAACATACAGAAAATAGAAAAGGTACATTAGGGTTGGAGAGATGGCTCAGGGGTTAAAGCTCTTACCTACAAAGTCTAATAACCTGGGTTCCATTCTCCAGTACCCACTTAAAAGTCAGATGCGGAAAGTGGCACATGCATCTGGAGTTCATTTGCAGAGGCTAGGGGCCCTGACACACCCATTCTCTCTGTCTCTCCTCTTTCCTTGCAAACAAACAAACAAATAAATACAATGTTTTAAAGTACATTAAAAGAATAAAGATAAGCTGGGCATGGCGGTGCATGTCTGAGAATCCTCTTGGGCCATATGCCTAAAGCAAAGCATGGTATACATAGTAAGTTGCCATCTCAAAAACTAAAGGGAATAAATCAAAGTGAAAAGTAAAGGGGGATGAAGGAAGTCCTAAAATGTTCATGTCATATTTTAAAGGATAACTATAAAAAGCCTGGTGTGGTGGCGCATGCCTTTAATCCAAGCACTTGGGAGGCAGAGGTAAGGAGGATCGCTGTGAGTTCAAGGCTACCCTGAGAATACAGAGTGAATTCCAGATCAGCCTGGACCAGAGTGAGACCCTATCTCGCAAAACCAAAAAAAAAAAAGATGACTATAAAGCATCTTGTAATGCAAATTAATTCTTTCCGTAGCTGTATAGGTAAAAGTTCATACTATATGAGGTTCTCCCCTCAGCACTCCATAGAAGGCCTTGAATTGAGCAATCATAACTATCTCTTCATGATTCCATGTCCTCACCAAAGCCTTCAGTACACTCTTGAACAGAAGTGCAGAGAACGAATCTTCATGCCATCCCTTACATGACAGGGTCTTCAGTCTTTCCCTGTTGAATATTATGTCAGCTGAGGTTGTTGTAAATACCTGAATGCAGCTGACCTCTCCTCTACCACTTCTTGCGTATAGAACCTGCTTCATGAAAGAAAGATCTTGTGATTTTTCAGTGAATTTTCCTTACTTAGGTAATGATGTCATTTTATCCATTGTGATCTAAAGAGGTGGCATTCGATTGATTTTCCATACATAGAAGTAATGTTGGCCTGGAGAGGTGGTCAGTGGTTAATTGTGCTTCTTGCACAAGCATGAGGACCAGTGGGGGGCACTAAGATTGCCCAAATTAGGATCTCCAGAATCCACGTTAAACATCTGGGCATGGTGGCCACGCGTGAGTGTGTCCCCAGTCCTGTGGAGAGGACAGATCTGAGACTCACCGGAACTCACAGAAAAAAATATGTATGGTAACCCCAGGATTCAGTGAGAGATTCCAGCTCAGACAAGAAGGGGTTCAGAAGAGAAATGGAAGAGACACCCAACATTCTGTTCAGCCTTGTGCAGGAAGGGCACCTACACATGCCTACCACACCCACCTACACATGCCTACAAAACCCACCCATACACACACGCATACACACACACACCCATACACGCACATGCACATACACACACACAAGAAAGCAAAAGGAAAGAAGGTGGGTGTGTTACTTTGTTCCTGGGATAAACGCTCTTTGTCATGGTATGCACTGGTTATGCATTGGTGGTTCCAGGCTTCTAGTGAGCTGCTGAAGACTGTGGCCACGGTTGTCACAGGCCACACTGGTCTGTTTTCTTGTCCTGCACTGGCTCTGTCTGGCTTTATTAGCAGCTACGACTGGCCGCATGGAGTGTTGCTACATCTCTGTACTAGGGTTGGAAATGCTTATCATGATGGGCAGTGCTTCCTCTCCAGGGAGTTGGAAGGGTTCCTCTGTGAGGACATCTGTGCCCAGGCTCCACTGCAGGGAGATTTTAATTCAGTCTTTTGACTCCTTGTCAGGCTGTCATGTTGCGGTATTTTTATCTTGATTTATGGTAGTAATTATCATCATTCTAAGAATTTTTCAAATTCATGTATTTTAGCTAAATAGTTGGTGTTCAGTTTTACAGAATCCTTGATCCTATGTTTTTGTAAGTTAGTATGTATCATACTTCATATTTGAGCTTGGTGATTTGAATTTTTGCTTTTTTTTATTTGCTTATTTTTGGTTAGTTTAGCGAAATATTTTTCAAGTTTGTTGATCATTACATGGGCCAAATTTTGCTTTCATTGAAAATCTGTTGCTCTTCCCTGCATTTCTCTGATTTCCATTAACGTGTTGATATCATTCCTTCAACCGGCATTGGTATTGCTCCCTACTTCCATCTGCAGACGTAGGCAGTGAGGTGTGCACATCCTGCAGCCATGGCATCTGTGGATGACACCTTCATTACTCACTGTCAAGTGAAGGTGTTTTCCTAGTGTCCACACTGACAGCTATGGGCTTGGCCACTTCTAAGTGCCAGTGGAAGTCTCAGCAGTTGTAAGCAGTCGACCACTGACGCTGGAAGCAAGTGTGCCTGTTGGGAGGTAGAAAGAAGGGTGTGGGGATCTCTGCCTACCTTTCATTTTGCTATGAACCTATAACTTATCTAAAAAGAAAAATCATTGCCAAATAAGCACTATCAGCTTTAACTCCTCCTGAGTCCTGAGTCACCTCTTACCAGGTGTATGCTGTGCCTTCATTTCCTTCACCCAAGTCATGCTGTGATGTCCGTTTTGCTTTCTCCTTTAGTGGAAAGCTTGCGTAGAAGTGTGCTGATGAATATATTCGCTTGTTTAGGGCTTCTAGAACAAAATGCCATAGTTGGAGTGGATGAAGCTGAAATTGTTTATAGTAATGCAAAAGAGAAAGGCAGGGTGAAGACATGAGGTGACGTCTCCTCGGGCCGTGTCCTTAGATGACTGATGCCTTTTTTTCTCCCCGTGTCCTCCTGGCCTGCCGTCTGCCTGTTAGACTCTCTGGTGACACACATTAACTCTGTCTATCCAAGTTTCTTGCCATGTGAAGACCCTGTGTCGACTAGATGTGGATGCACCATAGTGCCATTTTAGTGTCTGTGCCTCAGGAAAGGACACGTGTCTGGTGTAGTGACTTGCATTCATGGCGTGAGGGTTGGAGTTCACTGCACGAATGCAGGAACACAATCAGATCACAACAGATCATTTGTGGATACTTATTCATTTAAATTCTTTCTGTTCAAGGTTTCTAGCTTGATCATATCATGGTCAGATATGCTGGTTTATTTCATCATTTTGACATTTGCAGACATTTCTTCTATGGCCTATCATTCAGTCCATACCGTGGAATATTTCACATTTTCTTAAAACTGTGAGTTCTTCAGGCTGGGGCAAAGGCTCAGTCAGTCAGGTGCTTTCCTCTCAAGCAGGACCTGTGTTCAAACCCCAGAACCTGTGTGAAAGTTCTAGATGTGAAGGCAGGCACCTGGAATAGCAGTGCTGGGGAGGCCGGGACAGCAGGATCCCAGGGACTCACCGTCTCGTCAGCCCAGCCCACTAGAACATTTCAAGCACTCCAGTGAGGATGGAACTCTTGTGGATGTCACCCGAGGCTGTCCCCTGACTTCCACGTGCACATGTCATGTCAACCCATACACTACCCACTACGTAGGGTGGTATGTTCTATTGTTGGAGCAGTATTTTATAAATAGCTGTCCTTAGGGCTGTTTCAAGTTCGGCATTCCTCTAGTTCTATAAAATCCCACAGATTACTATTGGAGAATTCATCCAGTGCTCAGGGCTCCAGGGCTCCTTACAGTCCTGCATCTCCCCTCACCTACCATGGAGCTCCGTGTCAGGTACACATGTATGAATCTGTGGTCTTCACAGTAGTTCTATCTTGTGAATTGTCATTATTTTTGCATAATAAGGTTGACATGCTATTAGTATACTCCCTCCAATTTATTTATTATTTATCTATATATTTATTTATGAGAGAGAAAGAGGCAGATAGAATGGGCACGCTAGGGTTTTTAAGTATTGCACATGAACTCTAGATTCATGCACCACCTTGTGCACCTGGCTTTATTGGTACTGGAGAATCTAACCAGGGTCCTTTGATTTTGCTGTCAAACACCTTAACCTCAAAGCCATCTTTCCAGCCCCTCCCTCCAATTTTCACTGGCTCCTTTTTAAGTTGGCTGTGCTGTGCCTCGATGTGGATCTATTTGATTCTGTTCTACATGGAGTTTGATAACCATCTTAGATGTGTCAGTTAATGTTTTACATCAAATGCATAAACTTTCCATTGGTTCTCTCAGACTCTTACTGCTTCTCCCCACCCTTCTCCTGTCTATGACTTCCTGTATGCGTGTGCAGATGTCGGTGCATTTCACAGTGCCCCATTGTTCTCCAAGGTTCTGTTCATTTTTCTCTGTCATGTATTTGTCTCCCTCAGACTGGATAATCTTCCTTATCTGTCTTCAAATTCACTAATTCTCCTGCCAATCACACCCACTCCAGATTCCTTCCACTGGGTGTGTAATTTAAGTATCAGGTCCCTGAAGCAAAGGCCTTCCCCTGGCTTTTGCAGAGGAGCACTGTGCATGACTCAGAACATCCCCTTGTGCACTGGTAGATGGTCACCCCTCTGCTTTGTCTGCACCCCCTGCTTCTGCAAAGACCTTGACGTGAGACTCTGGCAAGGTTTTCTCTCCTTGAGCCTCTTAGGTCCATGCTCACAGCCCTGGATGTGTGCCCAGCATCCATATTCGACGGGCTGTCTCTGCCATCTTTTCCTTCAAGAGTGTTAGCCAGCTTCCTGTTCAGCACAACTGCCATCAAAGCTCCCAGCAGATGCAGCACTGAATGTTTATTACTGCTTTTCTGCAACTATCTCACGGAAAGTATCTGCACTGAGCTTATTCTAAATTAGGTAAAACTAAAATAAATCCTGTGAGCTGGACTTTCCAGGGAACTGTCAGACAGGTGAAATATGATGTTAGCTAGGAATGGGGCTTCATAGGCGCTCCAAGCCTGTTCTTCATTGTGACTGTCTCAACAGGACAGCAAGGCTTATAGTTAAGACGTGTGCATGTGTGAACTGGATGACGTGTGCACGTGTGAACCGGATGGCGTGTGCACGTGTGAACTGGTTGACATGTGCACGTGTGAACCGGATGGCGTGTGCACGTGTGAACCGGATGGCGTGTGCACGTGTGAACCAGATGGCGTGTGCACGTGTGAACCGGATGACGTGTGCATGTGTGAACCGCATGATGAGTCAAGGTCACTGTCCTTGCTGAGACTCCGCCACTTTAATAGTGCTCTTCATTCTATTCCAAGCCTTCAGGTAATCTTCAGAGTTCCATTAAGTTGATTTTGAAATCTTATTTTCTTTTGTTAATGTTCAGGCTACATCTGTTATGGGAAGTTTTTAAGTGTCCTTTCTCTGTAATCCCAGCAGAGAATTTTTCATGTATTTTTAAACATGACAGAAGAGTTCCCAAGAACTCCCATGACAAGAAAGAATCCCCCAACACTAGATCAAATGATCACGTTTATATTATTTGCTAAGGCTTAAATTATCAATTATAAAATTATAAAATAAAATGTTATTTAAAAATTATCAGACTCACTGTTCTACAGAATCTCTGTGATAGTGCATTTGTTGCTTGGTACAAATGAGAAATGGCTTATTAGGCCTAGTCCTAAGTCAACAATTCTGGATATTGCAGACCACATGCAAAGTAGCATTGTTACAGTGACATAAATTATCTTCAGATTTCTTCAGAGCTTGGTGTAGGGATAGTAAATCCCGAATGCACACAGTGTTAACACATGCCTTAGATTTTATTTTCTCTCTGTATGATCCTCTGCCATGTTGCATTATATATGGCTAAAAAATAAATATTAAAGTTTAAAAAAACAACCTTTTGTGTCACATTCTAGAGTTTACCTGACTTTCAAAAAGTGAATCACTTCACAAATAAACTAACACAGAATTGACAGGATTCCTAGTCCAGACTGTATCCTGGGAGAGCAAGCAGAGAGGCACAAATAGTCCTGCACTGGGCCTTGCTTTAATTAAAAGTACACACACACACACACACACACACACACACACACACACAGTTTTTAAAAGTCAAAGGATAGATATATCAATATTTATTTCACTGCTCAGTGCCTAAAGATAACCTAGGAATCAAAAAAGAACTTTATAATAATGACACTGGTCTGTAATGGGTCTTAGATTCTTTGGGTCTCAGTTTCATCATATATAAGTATATTGGTGTCCCCAGTTGTAGTCAATATAATAAGAAAAAAGAAAAAAGTAGAGGAAATAAAACAAAAGAAATAAGTTCTCATTTTCCATAAATTAAATGAATATTTATGTGGAGAAATGTAACTACCAACTGTTCATATTGATAAAAGAAAGAAGCTAATGATCTAAATAAATCTGTATTTCAATATCAAAAAATCAATATCGCGGCAGCTTTAGAACCCAGGCTCCTGCAAGAGACTGTCCTTTGTGGGACAGTTCTTCATTCTTACCTTGAGAATATCTAATTCATGAAGGGTGAATCTAATTCATCCTACACTTCACCATAGTTTTCCTTTTACCTCAGATAATTTTATGATATCCTTACCTTCTCAGGTTTTAATCAATGAGGAAGATTAGGACTTAAGAAGTTTTCCCAATGAAACTTTAAGAAGTATCACAGAAATTAGATATAAGCAGCAAGGCATGAGCTTAGGATACACTTAACAGTGGGGACATGAATTAAACATCAAGTCTGTGGTGGTTGGAATGGAGGTGCCCCATAGACTCAGGTGTTTTATTAAAGCTGGCAACTTGGGTCTCCAGCTGCCTGGCTGGAGGAGGATCCTCCTGGAGTGGATCTAGATTCCAGCCCAGAGGTGCACAGAGAGGTCTGATCTCTGCAGTCCTGCTTGCTGCCAGCTTGTGCTCCCTGCTTTTAGGTGTTCTCTGGCCAGTGGTGGTTTCTCTCTCTGCTTGGATCTATAAATAACAGCCAGCTTCTCCTGCCATGAATGGAACTTCCCCTAGGTCTGTGAGCTGGAAATAAATCCCTTTCTCCCCTAAACTGAGCCTGGTTTGTGTGTCCATCCCAGTAATATGAAGCAGTCTACAGCAAAGTTTGATCTACTCTCTTCTAATAATTGCAATAAATATGCAGCAACACCAATTTCTGAAAATCTCCCCTCCACTATTCAAAGATGAGTCCACAACATATGTACTGTCCTCATGATTTGAGCACCACTGATTGGCCCCAAGTTAGACATTCCACCCAACTTAAGCATAATGGGTTTTCCCAGCTGGCCGTTTGGAGCTGGAACATACAGTCAGTGTTGAACACTGCCAGTGGACATGGAGTGTGGGTTAACTGTACATGGTAGACCAGTCTCCAGTGGTGGGCAGAAGTAAAGAGAAGACTCACTGACTGGTTTCACCACTGCTCTTCTTTCTACCTCTCACTGCGTGCACATGTTTCTCGGTATCCTCAGACCGATCCCTGTTAAGCGTCAGTAACTCTTACGCCCAGAGAAGCTTGCATATAACGACGGGCATCAAGTGACACATTAAGGAAGAAAGAAAACACAGCCCTTAGGTCACTGTCAACTCCAGTTTCCACATTGGCCACAGGTTTCAGCACTCAAAATCAAAACAGCCCATCCTCCGATTCCTAAAAAGCCCATCAGCAGTGGTCAGTGTCAGGCCCCCGTGGGGGATCCGACCTCCCGGCACAAAGTCAGCACATCTAATGGCCTGTGGTAGGAATTCTTTGTTTTTATCAACCCATTTTCACTTGCTTCCTAACCACTTTTCAAAACCCATCCTTCTGTGGACCACCTGGGTTAGGCTTATGAATACTAAACACTTCAGGCGGTCTCAGAAGTGCTGAAGACATTTCTGATGCATGAAATACCAAGGAAATAGAAAGCAAGCATGATGGATGCCATCTTTCAAATGTAAGTGCTAAAGAGAAATCTCTTCCTGGTGCCCACGTCTGAGTTACGTTCAATATGTGAAACATTTACATTTGATTCATGCTGTTCTTTGTTTAAAAATTCACTATCGAATGTCAAGAAAAGGTCACACATCTCAGAGAGCGGGTTCAACGAGCCAGGCTTCAGGGAGATTCTGTCTTTAATGGAAGGAATGTCTTGGGGTCAACTGAGAGACAATAAAGACAAATCTGCTTTTGTCATGAAAAGAGTACTTCCTGGGTCTTGACCTTGTTGACTTCCAAACCAAGGTCCTCTTCTCTGTGGAGTTACACTTCCTAGAAGTTTGGAAATGAGGCAGGCTTAGTAGCCCCGGCTCTTTCTCTGACTTACTTCTGCTCATCAGTCATCTCAGCAGCAATTACTGAGGAGTTTGGAAGTCACCTTGCTTCAAACTCAAGGGAAGTCACCTTGCTTCAAACTCAAAGGACTGGTTTAGCTTGAGGTTAGAAGCAGGGATTGCTGAGTAATTCTCCATCATTTTGAACTAAAGATACAATAAATTCTTGTTTTGAAAATAAAATAGTTGGCAGGGCTGGGGATACGGCCCAGTGGTTAAAGGGCTGGCCTGGTTTGATCCTTAGTAACCACGTAAGAGCTGGGTGCAGTGCCATGAACCTGGTCGTTCCAGTAATAGGGAAGCAGAGACAGGAATGTATCCGTGACGTCCCTGCTAGTTTGCCTAGCCCACCTGGTTATCTCTGGTCTCCGTAAAGGACCCTGTCTCAAAAATTAAGATGGATTAGGGTGTGACGCCCCTTCAGTAGAGAGGAAGTGGTTGGAGTTTTAAGGATGACCTGGAAAATGAGCTAAATTTCACAGTAAACTAGACAGAATGAGCTAATTTGTATTTGTATTTTTTATTTGTTTGAGAGAAAGAGGCAGCTAGACAGAGAGATAATGGGCATGCCAGTGAACTCCAGATGTGTGCACCCCCTTGTACATCTGGCTTTTGTGGGTACTAGGGAATTGAGCCTGGGCCCTTAGGCTTTACAGGACCCATTTCTATGACCAAGAACCCTCTGAACCTCCCCTGTCCGAAGGAGCTGGTGGGAGCTGTGATGAACCCGAGCGAGGTCTTCTGTTCTGTCCCTGGAAGATTGTCCTTACTCAGTTCCACATCCAAATACAAAGTCACCGTGGCTGAGGTGCAGTGGCGACTGTCACCACCTGAATGCCTAAATGCCTCACTCCTGGGCAGTGTTCTCAGAAGAGCAAAATCCAAAAATGGAGGCCGGTCCTTGCGGGAGAAGTTGGACAAGATTGGGTTGAACCTTCCTGCCGGGAGACGGAAAGCTGCCCATGTCACCCTGCTGACGTCCCTTGTGGAAGGTGAAGCCGTCCATTTGGCCCGGGACTTTGCTTACGTTTGTGAAGCTGAGTTTCCTAGTAAAGCGGTGGCTGAGTATTTAACAAGACCTCACCTCAGGGGACGCAATGAGATGGCCACAAGGAAGAGCATGCTGCTGGCAGCACAGCAAGTGTGTAAGGAATTCACAGACCTCCTCCACCAGGACCGCACACCCAATGGGAACAGCAGGCCCGCCCCTGTCTTGGGGACGAACATTCAGAACTGCTTGTCGCACTTCAGCCTGATCACGCACGGCTTTGGCAGCCAGGCCATCTGCGCCGCTGTGTCCACTGTGCAAAACTACATCAAAGAAGCTCTGATTGCCATAGACAAGTCCTACATGAACCCTGGGGACCAGAGTCCGGCTGATTCTAAGACCCTAGAGAAAATGGAGAAGCACAGAAAGTGATGGGGGAGGGGGATGGAGGAATCTGGGGGTCGGAGAGTCTAAAGGGAAAGGACTGACCCCTTCTCTCCAGGGCAGCCTGGGAAGCCCTCCATCTGCCGCAAGCAGCATTTAGTGCCCACCATGTCACACTGTCAGAAGGGCCACCTCCTTCCGGATCTGCCCTCCTAGATTCCTTGTGGTTTCTGCTGCACACCTGCTTGACTTTGGACATGACATGCCATCCCAAGGAGACAAGTACTGGTTTTGTGTTTCTTGCTTTTATTTTTATTTTTTTAATTTTAAACTCATCAAGCGTTTAATTTTTGGAACACCCCCCCCCTTATTCTCTCTTTGAAAGTGGTGCTACGAGTTTTAGAACCTTTTCAATGAACTCCCTGGGCTAACGAGAAACCACATTTTAGCTATATTGATATGTCAAATGGATATATGACTCATGGCAACCGATCAACAAGAATAACTTATTTTTGTCAGTGTTAAGATAATGGCTGGTTTTTATGTCCACTAAAATATTTATCTAAAAATTTAGTATTTATCTAGCTTTTTCAGAGATGGCTCCCTCCAGGAGGAGGGTAGTTTTCTGTACTGTGGTATTTGACACACTCTCAAGCCCCATGGTCAAAGGGGGCCTTCTGCTTTGAGGAGACTTGTAGAACTGTAAGGCCTGCTGATGATGTGTTTCATTTTTCTTTCCTTTTTTTTTTTTTTTTTTTTTTTTTTTTTTTTAAAAAATACGTTTTAACTCTCTAAATGGGAAAGTTTTTTGAAATAACCTGTTCCTTTAAGGTACTGAAGCTTTATCCACATATTTATTTCAGATCTTGATGCTTTTGAGTAAACTTGAAAAGGGTAGGCATACAGCGACTGCTGTCGCCTGTCGTCCCCAAGTCCCCATGGAGGCTCTGTATTTTTGAGAAACTATGTCGAGTGTACAGAATTTATTTATGCATAATTTAATGGGTTCTGTAAATACTGGTGCACTTCTTACGACTTTTTGAGAACTGGGATTCGATTTTAATATTAACTTTTAACGGTGATGGGGTAACCTATAACGCATTTAGATTGTCTTCATATGTATACAGGGTATTGAGATTTCAAAGGATGCTGGTCTTTGATCTTGGCTGGGCAGATTCTATTTAATTGCAGTTCTCTGTTCAGAAAGCAATAACTTGCGTCTCATTCCTGCGGGCTGAACCAGGAGTGTACAGTGTAGTTTGTGGGTGACATGGAGTTTGTGAATGGATCTCCCTGCCTGTAAATGCTCCCTAAGTAACTGTTGTGTGTATGATACCTGTATAATAAAAGCATTCTCGCTAAAAAAAAAAAAAAAAAAAAAATTAAGATGGAGAGCAAATGAGTAAGACATCTAATGTTGAGCTCTGGTCTCCCCACACATATGCACACATGGGCACCTGCATATACATACATGCACACATGCATTCACTCATACACAACACACATACATATGCAAAAATAAACAAACAAAAAGGTGACAAAATAATATCCAAACAGTGACTCTCACTGTTCTCATGGAAGCACATGCCTTTAATCCCAGCACTAGGGAGGCTGTGAGTTTGAAGCCAGTCTGAGACGACAAAGTGAATTCCAGGTCAGCCTGTGATAAGAGTGAGATCCTACCTCAATAACAACAGCAAAAACAAAGACACACACACACAAACATACATATACCCCTCTAGATAAATTACTCACTTCCATTAACAATAATCCTTTTGGTAAAGGACAGGAGGACCAGAGTCATGTAAAGAAACCTTTGTGAAGCTTACACTTCCTTGGGCTGTATAAGCATCTACCTGTTCAACAATCATATGAAAAAGTGTGAGCCAGCATGATGCCAACGTCTTGTCAATCTACATACATACATTAAAGTTTGACTCTAGTTATGACATGTGAAAGAGCATTGTGACAGTAATGTTTTAATAGGTTGCTGTGTTACATCAAATCCTACAGCTACAATAAGAGTCAGCGCTTTACAAATAGGAGATGATGGTAACTCAGAGCTCATACAAATGCCTAATTTCATCAAAGAGTAGCAGTAATTGGAATTTTCACCTAGGGACTTGATAAACAAATAAGCTTTAATTGCACATGACCACTTAGCCCTTCCTGAGTTTCGTAACTATTGACAAGATGCTACAGGCTATGGTATTGTCTGTTGAACATTGTTCTTAAAATCAAAGAATTCTTGGGTGGGAAGTTGACTCCATCAGTAGAGTGCTTGCTTAGCAGATGTGAGGACTTGGGTTCACATCCCCAGAACTCGCAAATGTGGCGGCACATGCCTGTAATGCTAACACTCGGGAGCAGAGACTAGTGCAAGCTGCCTAGCTAGACTAGCCAGTGCAGTGAGCTCTGGGGTCCATGAGAGAACCTGTCTCATTAAATAACATGGGCAGCAATTGAGGGGGACGCTTGCCTTAAGTGTCTCTTTAAGCTAAGTTTATTATCTACCTGTAACTTAGTGAAGGCCATGTCATAAATAGTAGCTCTCTGTGATTGTTAGTTGTGTTTCTGCTCAGCCCTCCCAGGTTTGGTGGCCACACAGAGATGTACTGAGCTGTACACCACTCAGAGACATGGACCAAAGAGTTGTGCTCAGGTTAAGTGCCATAGATTGACTATTTTATTAAGTTATCTCTATATTCAATCCCATTTGAAATACTATCTCATGTTCCCTGGACTGCAAAATCTGCTCCTGTACACCCAGGTGTAACCCACACAATTCCACAATAATTACTTAAACCACATTAGGAATGTCTCCCCATAGCCTCATCATTGCTTCAGTTTTGTCTGCTGTATTTGACATTTGGATCTTAATCTTCTAAAGGTTTCACATTTTCTTATAGAGTGTAATCCTATGTTTTTAAGTCATGAAAATGTGTCTAGATTTTAATCATCTAGCCAGGCTTATGAAAAAAAAAAATCTTACAGTAAAAATTTATCTAGTGTTTCCATATGTGTAATAAGATGAGGTTAAGCCCCCAAATAGAAGAAAGATAATGGTTTTACTTTTATTGGATCAAAAAAGACTTAGCCACTTTGAAGCTCAGGATGTGCTGGCAGCTGTGGTCTAGTCCATGGTTACTGTCAAAATAAACAGCTGGCTGAAAGATTAAAGGATTAGAGAGGTTGCTGAGGGAAGACTTCCCGCCAGAACGAAGGGTCTACACTGCATCCAGGAAGCAAAGAGTTGAATGCAACGCTGCATCGCAGGTGAACTAATGCGTAGAATGGTGGGACAGACAGGGCAAGGAGAGGAGTGTTGGTGCTCTGCCCACAATGCAACTAGAAGACGACCGTCAGGGAGGGAAGAGACTCGAAAGACAAAGCTTCCCTCGGCACAGGTCTACCTACAACTCTGTGTGTGTGTGCATGTGTGTGCTCATGCACACACGTGTGCATGCACGTGGTTCTCATCATGGTGAGTGACCGAACACCTGTCAGTAACAGGGGCTACTCTGGATGAGGGGCCAGAGGATGCAGTCCATCCCGACAGGGAAGACATGATGCCAATAGCTCCGCAGCTGTGTGAGCTCCGGTCATCTGGTCACGTTGCATCCATGGTCAGAGTCCAGTGCTGACGCTCGTCCAGCTTTCTCCATTTTCACACAACCCTTGGATTTGGTCTGACATCTTCTCGTGAGCAGGTGCCACCAATATTCAGGATAGACCTTCCCTCCTTAGTTAATCTTCTCTGGAAAGTCCCTCACAGAGGTGCCCAGGGGCATGTCTCTAGGGATTCTTTATTCAAACAAGTTGACAATAAAGTTTTACCATCATCATGTGAGAGAGGAAGAGAGAAGAGTGATGGAGGAACAGTAAGAATCAGATACGCAAAGAGACAGAAGACATCCAGTGTTTTGTGCTGATAAGCGTATCATAATTGTACTTATTCTAATCACTTCTGATTATCAGATCAGTTCAGGTAGTTTAATTAAAACCAGTGGTATTATGCATAATGAAACTTACACTGGAGAACCACAGAGATCATAAGGTGATGAATCAGGTACAGATTGAGGCGCTGGTTTAGTGTCTTTTGTGTGCTGAGGAGGAGGCTCTTTGCATGCACACTGTGTAGCCATTTCCTCCAAATTAAAAAGTCCCCCCGCCCGGAAGGAAGGAGGGAACTGTGCCACCAAGGTTATATAAGCAGTTAAAGACTGCTTAGTGGAGCTGCCTGCGAGATATTCAGGGAGCTCCAGGGATGCAGCATCCAGAGCTGTAACCTGTGCGGGCATGGGTTTCATGGTAACATGACTCTTCTTAGGCCCCATGCTCCTGTAAGTCACCCTTGTGCTGGTTGGAATGTAAGTGGATCCGGAGCCTTCCTTGGACGGGTTTTGATTACGATCACGCTTCCTACGTAAGTCTGCAGCAGAGTGCTGGAGGAAGCATGTGACTGGGTGCAGATCCTGAGTACAACCCTCAGGGGTGGTGAGAGTCAGCTCCTGCTTGCTGGTGCTGGCTGTTGTCTCTGCCATGGTGCT
Organism: Orientallactaga sibirica; assembly: GCA_036365145.1. Lineage (NCBI taxonomy): Eukaryota > Metazoa > Chordata > Mammalia > Rodentia > Dipodidae > Orientallactaga > Orientallactaga sibirica. The sequence goes on along the minus strand of JAEOAD010000041.1, from coordinate 15,402,710 downwards.
AGTTTCCTCCAGCATGGTGAAGCTGCCCCTGTAATCTATAAGCCTGAAGTAAGCTTTCCTCCATCAGCGGCTTTTGGTTGGATGTTTGTAACAGCAATAAGAAGGGCACTGCACCATCGTTTGGCTATGCTCCTGAAAGCGGCTACAGTACACTAGGTGAAATCATGTCTTTGATGTGTTGTAGGTGCCTGTCTGGGGTGAGTAGACTTTGTTCATACCTCCCCAGGAAACATCATCCAACATATTTAGTATTCCAGTCTTAATTTTACTGTACTTTTTAAAAAGTTCACATTTTTCCCCTTTCCTTCCAAAGTTTTTTTTTTTTTTTTTTTTTTTTTGGTCTAATCTTTCAATCTGACCACAATACAAGTGTTATAACTGCTGTTCCAATAGATCTTTTCACCTATAACTGTTTTCTAATGGCTATTAAAAGGTACAGTGGGGCTGGAAAGATAGCTCTGTGCATAAAGTGTTTACCATGTAAGGGTGAGGCTTTGAATTCAGGTCCTTAGGACCCATTTAAAACTGCACTCAACAGTGAGCATCTGTAGTCCTGGCCCGCCTGTGGGAAGATGGGAGGTGGAGATTGGACAATACTCAGAAGCTCAGGAGCCAGCTAGCCTATCTTCCACAGCAGTGAACAAGCCAGGCCCTGCCTCAAGCACAGTGAAAGCTCATGAACCAGGTAGCCTGGCTTCCACAGTAGTGAACAAGCCAGGCCATGCCTCAAGCAAGGTGGATGCTTATGAAATAGCTATCCTGGCTTCCACAGGAGTGAACAAGCAAGACCCTGCCTCAAACAACATGGAAGGCAGGGACCCACACCCATGGTTGTCCTCTGACCCACAAGCAAACTGTGGCATGTGCACATCTGCATTCATACACATGAACACACACATACACATACCATATACACGGTGATTTTTTTTATTAGAGAGAGAGGCAAAAAGAGAGAGAGAGAATGGGTGCTCCATGACCTTCAACTGCTGCAAACGAACTCCAGATGCATGCACCCCCTTGTGTGCATGTGTGATATTACATGCTTATGTCACTGTGTGTCTGGCTTGCATGGGACTTGGAGATTTGAACATGAGTTCTTAGGCTTTGAAGGCAAGTGCCTTAACCACTAAGCCCCACATAGTGATTTTTAAAAACTGGGGCTGGAGAGATGACTTAGTGGTTAAGGCACTCGCCTGCAAAGCCAAAGGATCCTGGTTCAGTTCTCCAGGACCCACCTAAGCCAGATGCACAAGGGGGGGGGCAAATGCATCTGGAGTTCATTTGCAGTGGCTGGAGGCCCTGGAATGCCCATTCTCTCTCTCTCTCTTTCTGCCTTTTACTCTCTCTCAAATAAATAAAATATTCTGAAAAATGATTTACAAAAAGGCAAAACTGGAACTCAAAATCCACATGATAGGGTCACCTTAAAACATAATGGATCTATAATTTATTCAGTTAACTGTTGAAGTTTCCTGTATAAGTAACATCACAGGGCTGGGCTCCTAACTGAATCAGAAGAAGAAAAGGAACACAGCATGAGCATCCATCTCTCTCTGCTTCCTGATTGTGGACCTATTCTGACCAACTGCCTCATGCGCCTGCCACCATGCATGTCTTCTTTGCCTTGATGAACTGTGTCCCCTGGAACTATAAGCCAAAATAAACCCTTCCTCCCTTATACTGCTTCTTGTCACATAGTTGGTCACAGCAGTTGGAAAAGTAATTGAAAGTGGAAGACATGAGCAGTTTTTTTTTTTAAACCATTGTGCAAAAGAGAAGATAAAGAAGGGAAGGTTAGGGAAACTCAGGATAGATAATCCATGCAAAACCTTACCCTTGGTGTGCAGTGTTCACAAAAGCTGAAGCAGGTGCATTTTACTTAGCTTTGCATCATATCCATCTTTCAAGGTGTGGAGGCTGACCTTTATATAGGGAGGACTGGAGAATATCTGCTGTAATCAGCTTCACATTGCTGAGATGAACCTCCAAACCAGGCACAGTTTATTGGAGGAGCAGGATTTATTGAAGCTTACAGCTCTAGAGGAAGTTCCATAATGGTGGAAGAATCTGGCCCCCTTTCACAGGTCCATGCATGGAAAAATACCACCAGTAGCACCATAAGCAAGCACACACCAGGAACCTCAGCCAGAGCTCAAACACTCTGCATATCTTTAGGCCTGAAATTTCAGATCCATCCCCAAACACACCTTAGGGCTGGACCCTAGGATCTGCTCACAGTGCCACTTCCTCTAGCCAGAAGCTGGAGATCTCAGTAGCTTTAATAAAACTAAGATTACTGGTGGCTATCCATTCAAACTACCACAGTATCTATCTGATGAAGGCACTGGGCCTGCTGAGGATTTTGAGCCATGAGGAAAGTGGGAAATTGGTGAGGACACGTACCAGTATCTGTCAGGTAGACAGACTCACATATACAGAATTAATTATATTCTGCGGAAACATGGGTGGCGTTTTTCAGTTTCTAATGAAGGTTGTGAGATGCTGGACCATATTTGGAGCATCATTTCTTTTTGGGGGGGTGGGGAGAGAGACACAGAGAGAGGAAGACAGATAGAGATGGGCGCGCCAGCAGTCTCTCAGCTGCTGCAAACAAAATCTAGATGCATGCGCCCCCTTGTGGCCAAATGCAGCATTGCACCCTTGTGTCACTTTACATCAGCATACTTAGGCTTAGGAGGCAGGCACCTTAACTGCTAAGCCATCTCTCCAGCCCTGGAGCGTCATTTCTGTGCCACACTACCATTCCGCAGTTTGTTCTCTCTCTCTCTCTTTTTTTCTTTTTTTTTTTGCGGGAAATGAAGTCCCTACAAATCTGTGCACTGGTGTTTCAAAGTTAAGGGCTGGGGAGGGAACTTCAGTTTAACTCCTTAGCTGATGCTGCTGTGTGCATTTTTTCATATCTCATAGGCACTGCATGCATATTCACTCAGATGGTTAAGAAAGGACAGCTAAAAAGAATGCCAGAAAATGGATGATTTGCCTGAGTTCAGCATAAGTAAATTCTGACAATGAAATTTAATTGAATTTTTATGAAATGTGATAATTGCAAAGATAAAAAAGGGTCTCACATAGAGATTCACACAGAGATTCTTATTGGGAAGTCAAATAAAATGATTCATTTTAATGACAATAATACAATATCTTGATAAAATCTTGTGCTCTTTAAAAAGTGTTAATTGAATAAGCAAGTATGATTTTAAAAATATATATATATATTACAATTTTAAAGACAAACATGAACATATTAATATAATTAAATTTGTATTTATTTAATGTATTTAAATAGTTAATTTAGTGTAATTTAATACTATAATGATTATAATGTATTTTTGAAGGTTTCTTAGTGATAAAAATATAGTTGACAGACTTGGAGTCCATGGGAGCCATGAAAATAAATTTTAATTAGAGCTGGGTGTGGTGGTGCACACCCTTAATCCCAGCACTTGGTAGGCAGAGGTAGGAGGATCAATGTGAGTTTGAGGCCAGACTGAGACTACATAGTGAATTCCAGATCAGTCTGGGTTACAGCAGGACCCTACCTCAAAAAACCAAAAAAAAAAAAAAAAATTAATTAATTTTGACCTTAAATGCCATACCAATACATGTAATTTACAACCTAAAGTTTTTTAAAAATGTCCACAGTGTTTTATAACCGTTACACCCATTCCTTCTTTAAGTAACTATTAAGCTGGAATAGGATGAAAACATGCTTGCAGTGCACTTTGGGGACTTTATTCATAAGAAATCATCTGCAGTCATCTCTTGAGTTTCAGTCTCCCAGTAAGCTCGTGTACAAAGCCAGAGCTCCAGGACACCACCGTGGGCATTGGAGAGTCACCTGGTTATGTAACACACTGCACAGGATATGTAAAACATGCCCTGCTGAGTCTGCACTGTGTGCTGATTGCTGACTGAGCCCTTCATGAAGCTTTAGAAGATGATACAGCTGTCGACTCTTCTTCCTCGGCTGTGCCACTCTGCGTGGAAAGTCCAGGAGAAAAGCAGGAAACCTCCCGGGAGGAAGACGGCTCACGGTCTAGATGCGCTCCCTGGTCTACACTGGTAAATTCATATTGACGATAGAACCCACAAGAGACTTCTCCCCAAGAATCCCGGAAGGTATGGAGAAGTTCTGTCTCATCTGCATCTGTTTCAGACATGCAACCACTGCAGAAGACGTAACCCTGTCATAGTGTCAAGGGGAATTTTAAGATGTACCAGATCAGTCATGCGTGAAATGATAAATTAGAATAGTGGGAGTTGTAACTTCTGGTTATGAAGCCTCAAATTCACATTCATGTTATCTAGCATGTAAAGACTATTTATTATCCATGATGATTCTGAGGTTCTGGGACTGTAGTTAATTTCCTCAACTTGTTCACAGTGTCCCGAGGCATCCTGGGCAGAATGTGTGAAATTACTACCTTATAGAGAACTGAATTATTTTTTTCCTCTGTCATTTTCAACCTTGCCACTTCCTTACACATCAGAGCATACCTTTAACAAATGTATGTCCCGGGAGGAAGGATAAGCCTTAAAATCACATGCTGCAGGGCAAATCCTGAAGCTTCTCAGGGCCATCTTGCTCTTGGGAGAGCCTTCTCTGCACCGCTCCACAGCTGCGGTCCTGTGACAGAATTCTTCCCAGTAGGTGACAGGATCCTTACAGTCGTGGGTCCTCATGAAAGTTGAATGCATCAGGGTCCTCAGATTAAACTACCCCACTCCAGGCCCTCTGGCTCTTTTGTTTTAAACTGTATGCTTCTATTAATATAGTCTGCAGTTTCATAGCTGGAAAAGGGTCACACTCATCTTACATTCTTGCCAAAAATCACATTTCCCAAGGATTTTTGTGAAAACCTCCCTGTATGCGCCTGATCAATTACTGACCAATCTCCAGCCTTTCTTCCCACCCTGAGAACCGGGTTGGTCCTAAGCTCCCAGATTCTGATCATGGCTTGTTCTTTCTAGTGACCAGCCCCCTGGAAGAGGCCCCGTGCCTAACCCATAGAGCAGAAGCTGCACTCTGGGGGATCAGCATATACTGTGTGTCATTTCACAGTACCACACTCCTTAGTCCCCGTGTCTCACTGCACCCTGCTTTTACAAGGGCTCAGACAGTCTCCACACACAGCACAGTGTTTGTTTTGCTCAGTCCCTAACTGACTGCCTGCAAAAAACCAGCTCCCTTGGTCCTGATCCATATCCATATCACCTGTCCCTCCTGAGGAAGAATGCCATGGGCTCATGCCACAACCAAGCCTCTCAGGTTTAACATCAAGCTTTATCTTTCAGATATACAAATTGATATAAAAGTCATGGAGTTGTCATCACTGGATTTAGAACAAGAAGCTGAACCTGTTCTGTTTAGTTCTTGTTGTCATTTTCCACTGGGAAAGAACACAGGCCAGTTTCAATCTGCTGCCTTGGGGCGAGTCTTCAAAATCCACTGCTACAACCATAGGGCTGTGGGGTGTTGCCCAGGAACTCACTTTTCACACTCTGGGGTGAGTTCTTCAGACTCTACCAGTGCCAATTTCTTGCTGGAAAATGCTCTTGTATTTCTTTTATTATTATTATCTTTTTGATTTCAACAAACTGCCTGCTTAGTCAGTAGTTGTCCTTCTGGAATCTGAGGGTTGCTAAAATGGAGGAGGGAACAGAAGATGGGAAGGAGATGGGAGAAGGAGGATGGGAGGAGAAGAAAGGGAGAATGGGGAAAGGAAAATGGGCAGGAGAAGGGAAGAGCAGGAACACTGCAGGAAGTTAGGATGGTAAGAAAGTAGGAAGTGGGCAGGAAGGGAAGATATGCTCTTAGAAACCTGTTCGCTGAGATGGAAAGGAACCCTAGACTGCATTGTGAACCAGAGTGGCTCAGAGCAAGAAGGGCAAAGTGTGTTTTACATGATCAGTTAAAAAAGAAATGAATTCATGGGCTGGAGAGATGGCTTAGCACTTAAGGCACATGTCTGTGAAGCCCAGGTTCAGTTCTCCAGGTCCCACTTTTAAGCCAGATGCATATGGTGGCACATGCATCTAGAGTTTGTCTGCATTGGCTAGAAGCCCTGGCATGCCCATTCTCACTTTTATTCTCCCTTTCTCCCCCTCTCTCTGACTGTAATAAAAAAAAAATAAAAGAAATATTTTAAATAAAAAATGAATTCTTAATCTATCCATATACACTGCTGGTAGAATAGCAGTTGTCATAGTCAGTTCCGTGCTACAGGGATGAACCCTGAGCCAGACATAGTTTATGGGAGGAACAGGATTAATTTGAAGCTTACAGATCCAAGTGAAGTTCCATAATGGTGGAAGAAGCTGGTTCTCTTTACCAAACCCACGGAGAGAGAGAGAGAGAGAGAGAGAGAGAGAGAGAGAGAGAGACCACCAGCAGCACCATAAAGCAAGCACTCAGCAACAAACACCATTAGCAAACCAGCAGGGACCCAGGCAGAGCTCACACTGCACACCCCAGGCTGGAATTCAGGGCTCCCCAGTGACACCTTAGGCTGGACCCCAGGATTTGCCCATGGCAATGCCTCTTCCAGCCCAGTGGCTGGAAATCCAAGTTACAACTTTAATAAGACATTTGAGTCTACTGGGGGACAGAAATTGAGGCTACCACAGCAGTAGTGCAGCCAATATGGAAGTCAGCGTGGAGGGTCCTCAAGAGCCCCAGCTATTCTAGTCCACTCCTGGATGTGGAAAGGGAGGACTAAGTCAGTAGAACATAGAGGTACATGCAGACGCGTGCATATTGCTGGACCACTCACAGTCAGGAAATGGAACCAGTCTAGATGCTATCAGCAGATGATTGGGTAACGACCTATACACACGGGAATTTGTAGGGAATTGGATGGAACTAGAGATTAGTATGTTTTATGAAATAAGCCAGTGTCAAATACCACATGCATGTATACATGTGTGTATGTGTGTATTTTGTCATATATGGAATCAAGGTTAAACTATGGGTGTGGAGGATTGGAAATAGAAAAGTAGAAATAGGGCTGGAGAGATGGTTTAGCAGTTAAGGCATTTGCCTGTGAAGCGAAGCCTAAGGACCCAGGTTTGAGTCCCCAGGACCCACGTAAGCCAGATGCACATGGTGTCGCATGCAACTGGAGTTTGCAGTGGGTAGAGGCCCTGGTGTGCCCATTCTCCCCTCTCTCTTTCCTTCTTTCTCTCTCTCTGCCTTTGTCTCTTTCTCTTAAACAAATAAATAAAATATTTTAAAAAAAAAAAAAAAAAAAAAAAAAGTAGAAATAGGACCGTGAGAAGAGGATGGTCTTGTAAGGGGGCAAGACAGGAGTGGGACACACGGCAGTAGAAAGGGGAGCCTTGGGGGAGGGCGATGTGAGAGACATACAGGAGTGCTGGGAGAGGACAGTGGGGAACAGGAACAAATAAGAACAATGTATTACAGCATGTGTGCAAGAAGATGCCATAACCAACCCATTATTTTGTATGTTAACTTAAAACAATTAAAATACAAACATCTGTGTTGGGCATTGCTAAACACGGGCTGGGACTGAGGAGAAGCTGGCCTGAGCTGTTGGACATGGCCAAGGGACATTGGGCTATGGGGGCTGCAGCTGGTGACATCGTCAGGCGGGCGACAGTAACTGGCCCTCCCTGCCCTCAGGCAAGGTTGCAGTGTGCCCTGTCATCACCCAGAGTGGGCAGAACTGGTGAGGCCCTCCCCCCTTGATCCCAAAAGCATCTGACCATCCCATAAGTCAGGCTTTGCCTCCCCACAGTTCTTGACTCTGTAGCTAGCTGCCCATGCGACTCTTATGTGGCTGAAGTCACGTAGCTTTTCCCGCCACTTCTGTTATCTCCCTTGCAGCTCCTCCCTCACAACTCTGAAGTCATGTAGTTTTTCCCGCCACTATCTCCCTTAGACTTCTACCTTTCAACCAATTAGATAGCAACCCATAAACTATGTATCCAATCTCCATATAGTCTGTATGTGCCTTCTCAACCTTTCTCAAGTGTTTATAAATCCACTCCCCTTTGAATAAACGAGTGTGTGCTGTCCATCAGACTGCCTCCCGGGTGTTCATTGCCTATCACATTCACCTGCTGCGCCAGAACCCTGCTTCCCCCCAATTCCTCCTGCCCTGGGACATCAGTGGCCAAAGAACCCTGAGAATGGCAAGGACCCACACATCTATATCACAGGTTCCATACCTTGTTGTAAATACCTAAGATAACCTCTGATAAATTCTCAAAATAACTATTTAATCTTCTCCCAGCTCAGGAGGAGATGCTCATTGGTTCAGGACTTAAAGATGAACAGAACTTAACTCTTCTGTAACAGAGGTGAGGGAAGGGACAGGAGACAACAGGCAGGACACACGCACACACAAACATTCGAGTCAGGACAAGGCCTCTGTTACGATAAGATTTATCATGTTTTCATAGAGGGACTGAGACATCTGTGACATGACAATTGTTTTTATTTGTCACCGTTCCTTTCATGCCATCATATTTCTGACTCCCTCCCTCCTCCGGGCAGAACATTCTGGTGGCTTGATGGGAATGAGACACACCAGAGGAGAACAGAGAAACAGCAGTCCACTGAAGCCGGAGACACACAGAGTGGAGCAGAGGCTCCTGTGCGGACCACACACATGATCTCTGTGTGGAGCCCTGCTGCCTGGGAACACTGGGGCAGAAGCAGAAGTCATATTGAAACTGGAATTTTGGAGACCACGATAGCAACATGGTTCTAGGAGTGAAGTACCGAAAGACTTTCCTAATACTCCAGTGAAAGCCCCGGAGACAGAGCATGGAGCTGAGTGACGCTAGTGACCACCTATGAGAAATGTGAAACCACTCTCATGTGAGTGTGCACACAGCTGCAGACCTATGCAGAGGCTGCTGTTGTCACTGTGGAACAGCCGCGGCTGAGCCAGGAGAGTCCTCAGAGAAGTTCACATTCACGTTCTTGAGGAGAGAAAGGGAAGTTGGGAAGATTAGAAAACAAGACCAAAATGAGAGTTCTTATTCTGAATCGGAGGCACCAAGCATCAAGGACTTGAATGGCTTTTACTCATAATCACTCCCTCCCCTCCATCTAACACAACCTGGCCACTGAGAAGTTGTATAAATGAATAAATGAATGAGTAAGTGAGAAACAATAGGACTTCAGAAGTGAAAAGTAGTTGCCAGGGAAGGACTATATCAGGAGTTGTGGGCCTCTTGGGAGCCCGTCTATGCTTTCATGAATCTTGCTGATTTCTGGACCCAGAGAAGTAACCCTGCAATGGCATGATGCATTTCTGGACACCTGCTGTGGCAGGGACAGGCTCAGACACTGTGGGGTGACCTGGGCAGAGGCTTAGAGTGCTGAGCAGCATTGACGTGACGGGATTTGTCCATGCACAGAAGCTGGGCAGGTGCAAGAGAATGTCTTGCATTAGGGTTTGAGACAGCAAGGGACTGAAGAGTCTAGGCTCAGTAGGAGCCACTGCTGCGAGCTGTGGGACAAAACCAGTTGTGTTCACGGGTGTCTGTAGAAGGATCAGCAAGGGCTGCTTATGTGAAAAGGACTCATAGTATTACTATAGGAATTTTGAGCAGAGAAGAGAAAAATTATGTGTGCATTTCAAAAATTGTTCTCTCCATTAGACTGAAAAGAATGGGTCAAAGGGAGAAGTGAGCAGAGAGTGAGCTGGTAGGTGAGATGCAGCTGCAGTCGTCAGGGCTGGAAAGAAAGGTAACAACCTGAGAAATGGCAGTGGGTACTCAGAATGCCTCTGTGCATTCATTTACACTCTGAACAATATTACTGACCACCCAACTTTGTGCAAGACGTTGTGCTAAGAACTGGGGACAATGCAGTGGAATAACGAGGAACCTGGGCACATGTGGAATCCACTCGGAGGAGACAGCAGCAAACAAAGGAAGGAGAAGAAACATGGCACATGTAAGAGAGGCGTGTTCTCACCAAGACTGAGGCGCATGGAGAGAGTGAGAGGGGTGTGTTCCCACCAAGATAGAGACACGTGGAGTGAGGGAATGTTCTCACCAAGACTGAGGCTCGTGGAGAGAGTGAGAGGGGTGTGTTCCCACGAAGATAGAGACACGTGGAGTGAGGGAATGTTCTCACCAAGACTGGGCGTGGAGAGGAATGTTTCCCACCAAGATAGAGACACGTGGAGTGAGGGAATGTTCTCACCAAGACTGAGGAGAGGAGAGAGAGGGGGGTGTTTCCCACCAAGATAGAGACACGTGGAGTGAGGGAATGTTCTCACCAAGACTGAGGCTCGTGGAGAGAGTGAGAGGGGTGTGTTCCCACCAAGATAGAGACACGTGGAGTGAGGGAATGTTCTCACCAAGACTGAGGCTCGTGGAGAGAGTGAGAGGGGTGTGTTCCCACCAAGATAGAGACACGTGGAGTGAGGGAATGTTCTCACCAAGACTGAGGCCCGTGGAGAGAGTGAGAGGGGTGTGTTCCCACCAATAAGATGGAGTGAGAATGTTCTCACCAAGACTGAGGCTCGTGGAGAGTGGGTGTTCCCACCAAGATAGAGACACGTGGAGTGAAGGAATGTTCTCACCAAGACTGAGGCGCGTGGAGAGAGTGAGAGGGGTGTGTTCCCACCAAGATAGAGACACGTGGAGTGAGGGAAGTTCTCACCAAGACTGAGGCTCGTGGAGAGAGAGAGGGGGGTGTGTTCCCACCAAGATAGAGACACGTGGAGTGAGGGAATGTTCTCACCAAGACTGAGGCGCGTGGAGAGAGTGAGAGGGGTGTGTTCCCACCAAGATAGAGACACGTGGAGTGAGGGAATGTTCTCACCAAGACTGAGGCGCGTGGAGAGAGTGAGAGGGTGTGTTCCCACCAAGATAGAGACACGTGGAGTGAGGGAATGTTCTCACCAAGACTGAGGTGCATGGAGAGAGAGAGGGGTGTGTTCCCACCAAGATAGAGACACGTGGAGTGAGGGAATGTTCTCACCAAGACTGAGGCGCGTGGAGAGAGTGAGAGGGGTGTGTTCCCACCAAGATAGAGACACGTGGAGTGAGGGAATGTTCTCACCAAGACTGAGGCGCGTGGAGAGAGTGAGAGGGTGTGTTCCCACCAAGATAGAGACACGTGGAGTGAGGGAATGTTCTCACCAAGACTGAGGCGCATGGAGAGAGTGAGGGGTGTGTTCCCACCAAGATAGAGACACGTGGAGTGAGGGAATGTTCTCACCAAGACTGAGGCTCGTGGAGAGAGTGAGAGGGGTGTGTTCCCACCAAGATAGAGACACGTGGAGTGAGGGAATGTTCTCACCAAGACTGAGGTGCGTGGAGAGAGTGAGAGGGGTGTGTTCCCACCAAGATAGAGACACGTGGAGTGAGGGAATGTTCTCACCAAGACTGAGGCATGTGGAGAGAGTGAGAGGGGTGTGTTCCCACCAATATATAGACACGTGGAGTGAGGGAATGTTCTCACCAAGACTGAGGCGTGGAGAGAGTGAGAGGGGTGTGTTCCCACCAAGATAGAGACACGTGGAGTGAGGGAATGTTCTCACCAAGACTGAGGCGCGTGGAGAGAGTGAGAGGGGTGTGTTCCCACCAAGATAGAGACACGTGGAGTGAGGGAATGTTCTCACCAAGACTGAGGCGCGTGGAGAGAGTGAGAGGGTGTGTTCCCACCAAGATAGAGACACGTGGAGTGAGGGAATGTTCTCACCAAGACTGAGGCGCGTGGAGAGAGTGAGAGGGGTGTGTTCCCACCAAGATAGAGACACGTGGAGTGAGGGAATGTTCTCACCAAGACTGAGGCGCGTGGAGAGAGTGAGAGGGGTGTGTTCCCACCAAGATAGAGACACGTGGAGTGAGGGAATGTTCTCACCAAGACTGAGGCGCGTGGAGAGAGTGAGAGGGGTGTGTTCCCACCAAGATAGAGACACGTGGAGTGAGGGAATGTTCTCACCAAGACTGAGGCCCGATGGTGGAGTGAGGAATGTTCTCACCAAGACTGGGCCCGTGGAGAGAGTGTGTGTTCCCACCAAGATAGAGACACGTGGAGTGAGGGAATGTTCTCACCAAGACTGAGGCGCGTGGAGAGAGTGAGAGGGTGTGTTCCCACCAAGATAGAGACACGTGGAGTGAGGGAATGTTCTCACCAAGACTGAGGCGCGTGGAGAGAGAGATGGGGGTGTGTTCCCACCAAGATAGAGACACGTGGAGTGAGGGAATGTTCTCACCAAGACTGAGGCGCGTGGAGAGAGTGAGAGGGGTGTGTTCCCACCAAGATAGAGACACGTGGAGTGAGGGAATGTTCTCACCAAGACTGAGGCGCGTGGAGAGAGTGAGAGGGGTGTGTTCCCACCAAGATAGAGACACGTGGAGTGAGGGAATGTTCTCACCAAGACTGAGGCGCGTGGAGAGAGTGAGAGGGGTGTGTTCCCACCAAGATATAGACACGTGGAGTGAGGGAAGTTCTCACCAAGACTGAGGCGTGTGGAGTGAGAGTGAGGGGGGGTGTGTTCCCACCAAGATAGAGACACGTGGAGTGAGGGAATGTTCTCACCAAGACTGAGGCGCATGGAGAGGAGTGAGAGGGTGTGTTCCCACCAAGATAGAGACACGTGGAGTGAGGGAATGTTCTCACCAAGACTGAGGCGCATGGAGAGAGTGAGAGGGGTGTGTTCCCACCAAGATATAGACACGTGGAGTGAGGGAAGTTCTCACCAAGACTGAGGCCCGTGGAGAGAGTGAGGATTGTGTTCCCACCAAGAGGGCCAGTCACCCTTGCTGCTCAGATGAGCTCTGACTAGAGCTGAGGGAGATGAAAGAGGTCAATGTGGGAGCTCTGATAATAAGCACATGAGCATATCTGGAACCAAGGTTCAGTTTGTGTCTCCACCAGATGTATACATTGAAATGAACCCTGTAATGTGGTGACATGCGGGCACAGGCACTTGTGAGGTGATGGCATAAGGAGGGTTAGATCCCTCGTGAAATATTGCGAGTGCCCTTATCAGACAGTGCCAGAGACACCCCTTGTCTTTCTCTACGAGAGAATGCAGTGAGAAGGTTCTATGCACCGAGAAGTCGGCGCTCACCAGATACCAAATGCATCTTGATTTGATCTGTCAGCCTTCCCTCTAGAACTGAGAGCAACAAATCCCCGATGTTTATTGGCTCCCAGTCGTGATATTTTGCTACAGCTTCCTGGACAGAGTACAGTTAGAATTCCAAAGTGTCTCACGAGGAGTGAGGAAGAACAGGAAACGATGAAGTGAAGAAACTGGCTAGGATGGGTCAGGCCAAGGACAGAAGTTACAGGATCTTCTTGCTTAGAAAAAGAACCCAGATTCCATTAGGACATCTGGAGAGTGCTGGTTGTGAGGAGCAATGACACAGGTGAGGTAGCATGGCTTTGTTTTCTTGTTCCTTTGTTATTTTTTAAAAGTTATTTATTTGTACATAGATATATGGTGTAGGGTGTGTGTGTGCATGTGTGTGTGTGCACGCATGCGTGCACCAGGGCCTCTTATAGCTTCAAAGGCAAGTCAGATGCTTATGTCACTTTTTTTTCTTTGCATCCTCCTTACATGAATGGCTCGAGCATTCAAACCAGACCAGCAGGATTTATAAGCAAATGCTTTTAACCACTGATCCATCTTCCCAGTTGCTGTTTTCTTGTTCCTTTGGAAAAACATTAGCACCTCAACCCCGTGGATGGGTCTCACAGAGGTAGGACTTACACCAGCAGCACTTACACATTTCCATTCCTGTGTACTGACATTAAAACTCCAGTGTTCTGACCTGCCCATCCCTGCATGAAGCATGTGGTTTCTCTGATCTCACACATGGCGAATCTCCATCCTCCCCGCAGGACATCTTGTGGCTTGCACTATAGTCACACTGTCAAAGGCAGACACGGCGGTGAGGTGATTTTGCCTCTGAGCAGTAGTCCATGTGCCCCTGACAGACTGAGCCCTTCTCCTATGATAATTACCCGGCATTCTTTCTTTTCTCATTGACTGTCTGAGCACAATGGATCAGAATCGTCTGGGCTTGTCCCAGTGATATCAGTGCCGTGTGAACCTGAAGGATCAGCCCTGCAGACTAAGCCAGTAACAATGGTGTCGGCTTTCATTCTGTTTCAATTAAAACAAAACTGACAGGTGTGATGAGTTAAAAATGACAAATTTCATGTTTTTCCATTAAGTTCTACTAGACTTTTGCCTTAGAAGAAGGGAGTAGCTCTGAGGAACAACATCCTATCAGGCAAGAAATTAACACTCAGGAAGTGAGACTACTGAAATAGGAAGCAATTTCTAACTGAAAACAAACCCTACCCCTTCCATTCCCCTTCCTAAGAATATAGAGACTACTGGGTTAAAACTCATAGGCAGACTCATCAGTCTGTATGGACACATGTGCATGAGTACATGTGTGTGCGTGTCCCCAGTGGGTTCTGACTCCCTACAGAACTCCACATGAATCAACAGAGCCTCTGCTAGGAGTAGAGTCCGTGTGAACTACACAGGCAATGAGGGCATTCCTGTCTCCTGCATCTTCCTCCAGCCCCCTCTCCTCCCGGAATGCACCATCCCTGCTGAGCAGCCCCAGCACCTAGATAAGGGTACGCAAGATGGCAGGGGTTCACGAAATACTGGCTAAAAGGATTGAGGAGAGACAGTCAGATTGTCCTTTTCTTTGTTTGCACAGCACATCTTGCAGTGTTCAAGATGGACGAGGGACATGCCACAGTGGCTTCCAGGTATCACCCCCCCCCAGCAGCAGTGAAGGGAGAGCTTGGTCTTGCCTGGGAATCTTCAGAGGCTGTACCAGGAAGGGAGGAGAAGTCTGTGTGAAGGGAGAGGAGGAGGGCTGTCCTGGGAAGAGGGAACCCTGGGGACAGCGAACACAGAAGCAGTGAAACTGGATCCCATCCTTGGAACTGCAGACCATATGGCCACCACCATAACAGAGATGTAGTTCATGTCCCTTCCTCTTCCTCTCTCCCACACGACACCTTGAGTCAAAGGAAGGGCATTTTGAAAGACCTTGACCACTGTGTAAGAATGAGCGACAACCTCTAAATTAAAGTAGATGACCCATCTGTGTCTTCCCCACAGACAGAAAGTGGTTTCCCATAAAAAGCAAGACATGGATTCTCAGTAAAAGCACACAGGAAGAAATTCGGAGGCTCCCCATTCAGGACTCCGGACTAGAACCTTTCCACTGTCTCCACATCCAGGAGGCATGGTTCTAGACCCGCCAACGATTCTGGCCAGAGGTCCCAAACATTAAGTTCCTCAGAGGAGAGTATAGTTCTGACACAGCCTGGCTGCTGAAAGGCAGACCTCAGTGGGGCATGCTGGTGCCTGCCTGGCAGGAGGTTACAGGAACCTGGAAGGATCGAGGAGCAAAAGGCATGGAGGGGAGACATAGGCTTCCCAGTGGGTCATGCTGAGCCCACCACAGAATGCTATCACCAGACCAGAGTGAGCTCCACAGCAGAAATGACCTCAAGGAAGCAGAATCCTAGCCCAGGGATTGCCGCCACCTTAGACTCCAGTGTCTTTCCTAGAAGGTAAGATGGTGAGTCCGCTGTCCTTGGAAACATGCACCACACAGCAAACAGTAACAGAAGCCCCATGGCAAAGAATAGGGGAGTCCGAGAAAGGGCGAGTGGTGTACGTGGATGGACACTTCCACTGAGTAGTGCCTGCTGGAAGCTGGGTTTTACCTGTGCTCCAAGTGGCCTTGCCTCAGAGAATGGCCACAGGGCCACAGCGTCTCGAAGACTGCACTGCTCCCAAGCATCAGAGGTGCAGGAGGACTTGAGCAGTTTGCATACGAGGAGCCCATGAGGCGCCTGGCATTCTCTTTGGCCTGGATCCTGGCTCTGCTCTGTTTAGTGCTCTGATGTCCAGCAGTTTATTCTCTACAACATCAGAGTATGTCCTTGTAGGACTTTCCTGTAACAATATGCCACGCAAGGGGTAGTGTAAAATGTGATTTATCTCCTCACACTTTGGGAGGTCAGAGGTCAGGTTGGAGCAGGAATATTCTCATTGTACTCAGAAAGCTGCTGACAGACCTGAGTCCTTGGCTTATAGCTCACTCTCTTTCTCTCTCTCTCCCCCCACTTCTGCCTCTCTCCACATGACACTTGTATCTTTCCTGTGTGCTTCTGCGTATATATCCCCCTGTTTGCATGAGAGCACAACCAGTCATTGGATTAGGACCCTCCTCTTAAGCCCAAAGACTTCAACTTCACCACATTGCAAATCCTTCAGTCTCCAAGTGGGGTCGTTCACAGAGTCTACATGGATATGAACTTTGAGGAACACTGTGTAACCCAGCACCTTTCCTGACAGGATTATTTGGGAGCAAAATGGAATACTGCAATTAGGTATTTAAGGAAATGACCGACAGGCTGTTTGAAGCAGAATAAGTGCCAAATGGCTCAGTGCTAATTAATAATGAGAATTTCTATATTTCCAAAGGTACTGTCCAATTCCTAGCTCTCATTAGCTCCTATCAAGTCTAGCTTATGTATCTACCTTCAGCCTCCCCTGCTGCAATTCTAACAAACTCAGTATAATTTATAACACAATGGCAAAGGCATTGCTACAGCCATGCTTCCTTACATCTCCACACCTGCAGTGAGTGTGCCACATCCTGAAACCAGACCGCAGCCAAGGTCACTACCCCCTCTACACTGCTCCAGTCCTAGCTGTTCATTACCTTTCACATCATAAAGGCAGCTGACACTTAGCCTGCATGTCCAGTAGGGGTATGCCAGGTGTCCTGTGCCGGTCTCTGCCTGCATTGTCCTCCGAGTCCCCACGGACACTGTGGCAGAGGTCGACCTTGCCCAGCACTTGCAGGTGAGAAGAGGATGCACAGTCTGTCCAGACCACTTTCACCTGAACCCCGAGTGCAGGAGAGGAATGCTCTGCTGGGCATCATGATCCCAGAGGACAAGCCCCAGCAGTGCTCGCCCACACGGCGCTGGTCTGGCTAGGAGCTGAGCTCACCATACCCCTTCATTCCTCTGCTTTCCAGACTCTCAACAATTCTGAGTCAGTGCGTGAGTGAGGTTCCTGGGTATTGCTGTGGCCAAGTACTTGAGGAAAGAGCAACTTAAAGGAGGAACGCTTTGTTTTGCTCATGGTTTCAGAAGTGTCAGTCCTTCCTGGTGGGCAGCACAGAGCAGAGCAGATCAGTCACACCATGGCAGACAGGAAGTGGAGAGGAGAGGAATGCAGGGAGAGGTCAGGCCAGATACAGCTCCTAACAACACCCTCTACCCCCACAGGGACTTACTTCCTCTTCCTAAGCCCACCTCTACTCTTCATCATCTCCCCACAATGACATCGTATTGTGAATCCATGAGAAGATTAATCCAGTGAGTAGGTGAGAGCCCTCAGGATCCAATTACTTCCCTGAAGTCCCTCAGCTGGCAGCCAATCCCCAACATGTGGAGCTATGGGGCACATTTCATGTTCACAGATTACAATTCACATCATGTCCTTCTCACTTCAATGAATCCTAAGTAGAAGAAGGTTTTTTTTTTTTTTTTAATGGACAGTAAATCTTTCCACTTATGATATAAATGCTTATAAAGCACAGAATTTTACTCTTTTTTCCCTAATTATTCTCCCAGAACATAGAGAAGTAGTGACTATGTAGTAGAGAGTTAAATAATGAATACCTCTCAGGAATGTTAGTTTGTACTGGTGAAATATTAAGCCTTGCATTCACATCATAAAGAATCCTTCAGAATTTAAGTTCATTTAATTTCCAGTTTTACGATTTTATATTTTATGATTGGGTGCTTTCATTTAAGTAGCAGCTGTCACCTATTAGAACAAAATTCCATAGTCCAATGAGCAGAGGATGGAAATCAGCTGCTGCCCAGGACAGTAACATTTCACACGAGTGTGCACTACCCACATTTAGAAGCAATGATATCTGTTGTAAACATTTAGATGGAGCAGAAAATTCTAGAATTCATCCCATGGTTCTTTGCTACCACCTCAGAAAACATCTTCTCTAAGCAGCCCCCATCCAAGGCTGAGAGGACAGATGTCCCAAGTTCTGCCACATCTAGTAAGCAGGTAAGCACATGCAGGTCATGCTGGCAACGTCCTTCTCTCCCTCCATGACTCAGCTTAGGAGTTCTGGAATGTGGACTCTACACACAACTTTTCTGGGGCCATGCTACTTTCCATCCTTAAAGATATTGTGGGAAAAATACATCATGATTTTCCGTACTTATTTCAAAACTTAGAATACCCAATATATCAGATACTGTAGCTAAAGCTAATACTCAAAACCCCTACTTTTGAGATCTAGAAATATTTATCTTATAAAGCAGTTAATGGGCTGGAGAGATGGCTTAATGGTTAAGGCATTTGCCTGGGAAGCCTGAGGACCCAGGTTTGATTCCCCAGAACCCATGTAAGCCAGATGCACAAGGTAGTGGATACATCTGGAGTTCATTTGCAATGGAGTCCCTGGCACACCCATTCTCTCTTTACCTGCCCCCCTTTCCAAGTCCATTTATTGACAGCTGTTTGTGTGTGTGTGTGTGTGTGTGTGTGTGTGTGTGTGTGTGTGTGTAGTATAGAGTTTGTGGTGTGATGTGATGTGTGCACAGTGTATGCACATGTGTGTGCAGATGTACATATTCTGTGCACGTGTGTGTTAAGGCCATAGGAGAATGTAAAGTTTCCTCTTTTTGCTCAGCTACCTGTTTACCTGACAGAATCTGTTACTCAACAGATGCAATTTGTGCTATTTATTTATTTATATTTGGGGGGTTTGAGGTAGGGTCTCACTCTGGCCCAGGCTAACCTAGAATTCATTCTGTAGTCTCAGGGTTGCCTTGAACTCACAGTGATCCTCCTACCTCTGCCTCCAAGTACTGGGATTAAATGCATGTGCCACCATGCCCGGCTTTGTGCTATTTATTTATTTATTTATTATTTATTTTGTCAACAAAACTTGAAGGATGCTTGAGAGCTGCAACTTCAGAGGAGGAATTATATCCCAAGTGAGTGTTCACTACGTACTTCTACGTGTCTCTTTAACTTGTTCTCTCTCTGTCCCTTCCCTCCTCTTTCCTCCTTTTCTATCTTCTCCCAGTCCCCCTCTCCTTATCTTGCTTTAACTAAGTTGAATGAACACTAAACAATGATTTAAAATGAAATTTAATTTCAGAGGGAAGAGCTGTTGAACACTTTGGAGACTGGTTTAGGTTATTAGACTGACAAACTTCAACAAGTCTTGTCAGGTCCCCAAAGAGAACAATAAAGCACCAAAGGACCAGGACGACTGCACTGCACAAATGCAGTGCTGGTAAAGTGGAAACAAAACTGAATAATGGTAAAGTGACCGGACAGGACACTAGTACACATGTCACCAAGGAAATGCTTGCCTTTAAAAAATAACATTTATTTATTCTTTCTGCTCAGGAATTCAATTAAGGTGGTTAGAAATAAGGGGTTAAAGAAAATTAGCAAAAAGTGCATCATATGCCATGTATAAACAGGGATTTAAACTGAATGATATTTTGTTCTGGCTTTATTTTTCATATTATCAAATACATAAACACATACATATGACTACTTTAGTAGCCTAATATTGAATGAAAATATGACCACCAAGATTAAATTGAAAACATTTTCATGGATACTTTTCTGGAAAAAGTAAAACTATGCTAAGGGAAGTCAAAGCATCGTAAAAGGATTGCTTGATTTTTGAAAACAATTTAGATTCTTAAATTATAAGATTTTAATTTTTTCTGTAATACAATGTATGACTACTCATGAAGATGCTTGAAAGGAAATTCAAAGGAGATAATGTGTGTATATATGATACTATATTAATTATATTATATACAAACATCAATACACAGACATACATACATAAATAAATATATATTCCACCAAACTCCTGTGTAGACAGCAGAACCTCAATGCAGCAATCACCTTGGAAACAAGTATTTGGTCATATGTCTGTGAGGGGCTTTATAGATCAGGTTTGTAGAGGTCGGAGGATCCAGCCTGATGGTGGGTGGATGCATACCATGGGCTGGGATCCTAGATGGTAAAAAAGGAAAAAGCTGGCCGAGCATATAGACTTCATGTCTCTCTCTCCTTTCCCCCTGCTAATAGGACCGTGTAATGCTTGGCTTGCTAATCTTTCCAGGCTTTCTCTACCACCATGATGGACTTCCTGGTCCTTCCATGCTTTGCCCACCATGATGGACACCCTCTTGGAACTATAAGCAGATAATAAACTCTTTCCTTCCTTAAGCTGCTTTGAATGGAGTATTTTATCACAGCAATTAGACAATAACTGACTCAATGCCACAACCTAAAGGTTCAGCTTTATTGAAATATCTTCTACTTCTAGCAGGTTAATTATCCAACCATTTTTAAACATAGTCTGCCACATTGTCTTTAAACATAGATAAAAGAGAGACATTTTTGAAGAATTTAACATGTATGACATCTTGTTATTTCTCAATAACATCCTTATTGCCATATGAAGCCTTACAAAATTATCTTTTACTATCCACTTTGCTGTTGGCTTTCTGTTATTCTGAGTTTGTATCAGTGTTTGTCTTTAAGCTGCTTACAGCATCATAGGACTTCTACAGTCCGTATCTCCAAACATTTCACAATGTCTCACATAAGCTATTTATAAAGGGTTCTAACCATGTAATCAGATTTAGTCATCGAAATGACTCCGAGGAGGGAGGATTTACTTTGACTCATTGTTTCAGATAATTAGCCCATGGATGCCTGAACCATTCATTTGGACAGAACATCACAACAGGATTATGAGGTAGATGAGTTTTCTCATGGTGGGCGGAAAGTAGAGAGTAGATGTTACTGGGGAGCAAGCATAACCTTCAAAGGAACATTCCCAGTGACCTACTTACTCCAGTAAGGTTCCCCCGCCTAAAGGTTTCCCTCCTGCTCAGATAGCATGGCCAGCTAGGCACACAGCACTGATCCCACTTGTGGGGGAGTCATTTAGCCATACCACAAAACCAGAGAATGGCAGCTCCCTCATGTTAGAACTTAGGATAATAGACTGTAACAACAACCTCAATAAAAGCACAGAAAATGCCTATGTAAAAATGCCTGTGGGGCTGGAGAGATGGCTTAGTGGTTAAACGCTTGCCTATGAAGCTTAAGGACCCCAGTTCGAGGCTTGATCCTTCAGGACCCACGTAAGCCAGATGCACAAGGGGGTGCATGCATCTGGAGTTCATTTGCAGTGGCTGGAGGCCCTGGTGCACCCATTCTCTCTCCCTCCCTCTCTCTCTCTCTCTCTCCCCCCCTGCCTATTTCTGTATCTCTCTCTCTCAAATAAATAAATAATAAAATATATATTTTTTAAAAGTGATGGAGATGGGAAAGATCTGGATTTGTGATGACACAAATAAACGAGACAGCAAAAGCCAAAGCTGCCTTGAATAAAAGGGAGGAGCTGAGGCATCGTAAGACCTGGTTTCAAGATATATTACAGGTTATGTAGTAACCTGGCACTGGCATAAAAATAGACATGAAGGCCAATGGAATAGAATAGAGATCCCGAAAATAAGCTCACACATCTACAAGTAACTGATTCCTGAAAGTGTCTTGGTGCATGATGCTGGGAAAACTGGGTACAAACACACTGGGAGACTAAAATAACCCCAATCCCTTGCCTTTTACAAAAGTGGAATAAAAATCATCTCAAAATAGAACAAAGACCCAAATGTCAGACCTGAGCTTTTGAAAGTTCCAGGAGAAATCTCAGGGAGAACAGTTAAAAGTATTGGAAATATTTTGTAGATAAACTGATATAAGAACTTTGAAGCCATTAACATTACTACATTATCTGTCCCATGTATGTGTAACTCATGAATTTATCAGCTAGTCATCATCAAAGCAAATAATTTATTTAAAAATGCTTGATTAATGATTCAAGTATTTTGAAAGGAAACCACTTGTATTTCAGGTATCTTAAGCAAAACGCAGAAACAACTAACCATTTTTTTTCTTTTTTCCTATTTTCTAAGTTACTTGGAACTTCTCATGTAAGTTTTTGGAGAGCATTTTTCCCTCAGTATTTCAAACCATTTAAAGAGCATGGCCTTAATACTTGAAAGGCATCCTATCTCCCATTTCTCCACCCAAACCCAGCAACCATTCAGTGGTGAGACGGATGCATGGGAAAGACATACCCTCTTTGTCATTGTGGTGGATGATGGCGTCCTGAATCATGTCCCCAAGGTTGAAGCGGACCTTCTGGCTCTTGCCAGGCTTAAGCCTCCGTAGGAGCCCTTCCTGCCTCTGAAATGCCTTCTCCCGCTCATAGTAGGCCTTGATTTGCTCGCAGCGCATGCGCTTCACCAGCCTCTGCCGCTGGCCCAGGGGAAGTGACTCCAACAAGCACTGGTCAATTTCCATCTCATGAGATCGAAACACGTTACATAGCTGGAAGCAGCCTGAAGGCAAGGAAGAAGGAGCATGGAACCATTAGTGCTCTAGAGTTAGCAGCATTTCCCCCATCTCTGCTTCCATAGTGCCCACAGCAGCCAATCTTTGGTGGGACACAAATCCCACACCCTTACAGACGAGAAACAGCTGAAGAATGACCCCAGATTTCATGAAAATAAAACAAGTTATAGAATTAGATAAAGATATGTACTTGGCCCAACACAATTATGAATAACCCATCTTTTCCTATTTCTATAAATGAGAACTTCTATACTTACATACAAAAAAAAAACATGATATTTCCCTCCCCTCCTCCATTCCCCTTTAGAACTCCACTCTTCATCGTATCCCCTCTCTCTCTCCATTAGTCTCTTTTTTAATTTGATGTCATCTTTTTCTTCTATTATGAGGGTCTTGCGAAGGTATTGCTAGGCACTGCAAGGTCATGGATATCGAGGCCAATTTAAAGGTATAACCATTATGTGAAACTACTTCTGGTAAATTGAATTCTAGAATTCAATGTGTAATTCTATTTCTGCTTCTCTTTATCCTTTGCAAGTCTTTTTTCTCATAAATACTAGGTGCTCCAATGTGGCCGTCTCTGTTTTGTCTTTCCAAACACCCTAATATAGTTGGTATGAAAAAAACTGATGCTTCAGCTAATGAGTGAAAGGACTGTGGAATGTTACCTACTAAGCATTCATCTGAATTTTTTCTTCAAGATGAATCACGTTCATTTCTAAGAGAACTTCCTATGGTTAAGTATAAATACCAAGATAGTATAGAAATTTGCTTTTTTGGCATTTCAAAAAAATCACAGATAGGCTTGTGGCTACCATCATCTTTGTTTGATTAATGTGGTCACTTACAAACTGAATTCTTCATTCAAGAATTGAATAAAGTTATTTTATTTCAGTATGGTATTTCCCATGACACCATCCCAAACACCAATGATTAAAGTGCACACTTATATTTACCATTAGATTAAAAATTTCCCATGGATAGAAAATTAATCTTGAAGCACTGGACATCATAGATGGTGGTTCTCAAGTATAGGAAAAGATCTTCCTCCTTCCTCCACCGACCTATGTCACCATGCCTTGTGAGTTCTTTTCATGGAATATTTTGTTGTTGTTGTTTGAGTCCCAAACAAGTGAAAGTAGCTGTACCTACCCCAATTGTGGCTGGTTAGATGCCACATTCGATGACACAAATGAAAACCACATACTGAGAGTACAATTCATCTCAGGGAGGGTGCCTATTGCTTTGAAAGGACCAGCGGTGGCCGTGCTACCTACAACGGTGTTTTCCCTGACATCCTGCAAATCTTCGCCTCAGGATGCAGATGTACCCATATGGCCACCCCTGTTTTGCAGGTAGGGAATGTAGTTGAGAGAAGCTGTTGTGTCTAAGGCTGGCGATAAGCTTGTACGCCTGTCAGAAGGGCTCCTGCCAGACACATGCGGAGCACATTAGGCAAAGTAGTGACCCTCTCAAGCCAGCAGAGAAGGGGAAACTGTTTTCCACAGAGGGAAGAAGCACACAACAGAAAACAGGGTTAGGAAAATATGGGGATTTTTTGTTTATTTGCATTTGACAAAAGTCAATATTTTACAATCCTCTTGTCATAAGACTTTTCATTAGTAACTGTAAAAGTGATGTTGAAGATACAGAATGGCTATAAGTAAAATGTCCCCTTTCCAACAGCCTTGACAGGAACAAGTGAAGGTGGTGCTAAAGTGACAAACTGCCCAAAGTATGTCAGTCTGATAAAAGCCACAACCTTGAATCAAGCAGATTGTCTGAGTGTTCCTGAATACTGAGTGGGAACTGACTTCCACTCAGATCTGTTCAGGAAACTGCATCACACTTCACTGTTGACTTTGATGCTTGCAGCTCTTTTGCTTTCTTGACTGTCCTAGCTTGTCAGTGGGTCCCAGGAGATCATCAGGCCACAGGAAATCTCATCAAAATAAAGCAGCCTCTCAGAGGGCCACACACCGATTAGCATGCCCTTGGCAGGGAGGGTAATCTCATAAACATCCGTTCTCCACTTCTCTGCTCCCAAGAAAGGGCTCCTGATCAAAGTGTCATTTAACTTCTAAGGACACTGGTGTCAACCCTTGATTCACTGAGTAATCCTTCACAGCTGTCAGAAAAGAGCACCAAGGGTTATGCTTAAATTAATTATCCTTTCTCCTCTTAGTATTTGTTTTTAAAAAATCAAAAGCTGCATTTGTTCAACTGCAAATACATACCTATAAATTTGAGTTTTCGCATATTTTCTTCATTACTAATTTATTAAGTTAGCACACAGAATAATTGGTTCTATTATGACCCTTTCATAATATGTCATTATACCCTGTTCTAATTTTTGGTCCTGAATATAGTTTCTTGTTATATAATACCGTATACTTTGTCTTTAAATAGTCTTTAAGTTAATTACCATCTAAAAATGTATTAGGTATTGTGATGTTTGTGTATGTGTATGTAATTACAGGTGAATTAACTGTCGTGGTATTGATTTTGGCTAACCTACAAGACAACTCTAAAAACAAAAATCACAGGAAAGAGAATTTTGATATAGTTGACTAAAAACTCATGAAAGTTTGTAAGCAGAGGAGAGCAATGAAAATGACAGTAATTAATGCCTCAGGGAGACTCTGGATGGGTCAGAAGGCTGATGGGTGAGGACATGAGGTGAGCCTTACCCCATCATTTCACACCTCACTATGCCCACCGCCTGGGCAGGGCTTGCTAATGGCCACACATAGAGCACACATAGAGTCCCTGTGGTTCCTCTGGTCAACAGTTGGGCAAGAGTCTTCCTCACGAAGATTGAGCTCACTGCCAGCTCTGCCACATATGAAAACTCATGTAAGGGCTGGAAATATGGCTTAATGGTTCAGGTGCTG
Organism: Orientallactaga sibirica; assembly: GCA_036365145.1. Taxonomy (NCBI): domain Eukaryota; kingdom Metazoa; phylum Chordata; class Mammalia; order Rodentia; family Dipodidae; genus Orientallactaga; species Orientallactaga sibirica. The sequence continues at coordinate 15,377,305 of JAEOAD010000041.1, read as the reverse complement.
GCTTGCAAAACCAAAGAATCCAGGTTCAATTCCCCAAGACCCACGTAAGACAGATGCACAAGGTGGTGCATGCATATGGAGTTCATTTGCAGTAGATGATGGCATTGGTACACCCATTCTCTTTCTCTCTATCTCACTCTCTCAAGTAAATAAAATCAATTTTTAAAAATTTTAAAACAGAGAAAACTAGTGTGAAGTGACATGACTCTGAGGGGACAAAAGACAGACCTCATTCTACCTTCATACATAGGTGAGTGTTACAAAAACACACGTAACAAGAAGTAATGTGTTTATTACTGGAAAACAGAATGACTGGATCTCCATGAAGCCAACTTTTCTTCTTAAATGCTGTGGTGGTTTGATTCGGGTGTCCATCATAAACCTATATATTCTGAATGCTGGGTTCCCAGATGGTGTCACTTTGGTAATTGGAGCCTCCTGGAGGCAGTGTATTGTTGGGGCAGTCTTATGAGTATTATAGCCTGATTTCCCTTGCCAGTGTTTGGCACACTCTTCTTTTGCTGTTGTTCATCTGATGTTGGCTAGGAGATGACGTCCAACCTCTGCTCATGCTATTGTTTTCCTCTGCCATCATGGAGCTTCCCCTCAAGTCTGTAAACCAAAATAAACTGCTTCCGTCCACAACCTGCTCTTGGTCAGGTACTTTTTGCCAGAAATGTGAAGCTGACTACAACAGTAAAATTGGTACCAGGAGTGGGGTTGTTACTTTTAGAAACCTAACTATGGCTTCTGGTCCTTTGGAACTGATTTACAGGAGGAAAGTGGAAGGATTTGAAACCTTAGACTAAGACATGCCTTGCAGTGCTGCAAGTACAGTTTGATGGACAATTATGATCAGAGTTGAAAATTTTGAATACAGTAAGAACTATAGACTGTGAGATTTGCCTGGACTGGGCTAGAAGCAGTTTTTGTGAGAGGCTTCCTATTATTCCCATGTCCTGAATACTTGTTGCATTGCATAGAAATGGACTTGTGTGAGCAGAAGGATATGACACAAAAAAATGAAATCTTTGGGCCAAACTTCTGCCCATTCAGCTGCAACTGTTGGAGAGATTGTAACCATTGAGTTGTGCCAGCTGATATGCATTGGGACAACAGGAAGAATGAAAACACCTTTGAAAGGGCCTAATGGCTTAAGGATTGTCCTGTTCTTCAATGTTGGCTTTATTCCCCCCTCTCCTGAATTAACAAGTTGGTAGCCCACCTGGTACTATGGAGTATAACAAATGCGGGAAAGAGAAGGTCATTAAATATGCAATACAGTTTTGCATTTTGGAAATGACCATGGGCAATGTGAAACACTCTTTCTGGATTACTAGTGTGGAGGCCCAATGAAGCCATGAGGATGAACCGTGTGTTGCAGTGGAGATGCCAGGACTGTGAGTAGCCTAGCTGGAGGGCAGAATTGGAACTCCAGACACTTGTCACTGGTCAAATTTATCAGATTTGGTGACTTGTCATTGGTTAGAGTTGTCAGGCTTAGATTACAGTGTTTGCCCCATTTTAAAACTTGTATTGGCTGGATATTTCTTTACTATGGCCAATGCTATATTTTCCAGTAGAAATGTTTATTCTGTGTCATTATGGTTTTTGTTTTGTCTTGTTTTGTTTTGGTATTATGGCTCAGTTAAAAGACCTTGGACTATGGGTTATGCTTGGACATCACTGAGATTTATAAAAAAAAATATATGGGAACTTTTTAAAGTTGGATGAATGCATTGCCTTTTACATCATGGATAGTTATCAGTTTGTGGGTGTTAGGGTCAGAATGTGGTGGTTTGATTCAGTTGTCCACCATAAACTTATGTTTATCTGAATGCTAGGTTCCCAGCTGGTGGCAATTTGGTAATTTTGCCTCTTGGGGAGCAGTGTATTGTTGGGGGCAGGCTTATGGGTGTTGTAGCCAGCTTCCCCTTTCCAGTGCTTGGCACGCTCTCCTGTTGCTGCTGTCCACCTGATTTTGGCCAGGAGGTGATGCCCACCCTCTGCTCATACCCTCATTTTTCGCTGCCATCACAGAGCTTTCCCTGGAGTCTATAGGCCAAAATAAACCCTTTCCTTCCACAAGCTTCCCTTGATCAAGTGCTTTTTGCCAGCAGTACGAAACTGACTGCAACAGGTGCATGCTTAGATCCCATTTTTCACATTTCAGACCCAAGCCATAACACCTTCTCTTGCTTGGCCATAACCTTCTGCTTCTTCTGGATTGTTGCCTCAGTGCATGGTGGCCGTGGAAGACACATATCCACAATGGCCATACATAGATGGAGCCTGTCCTCCTTCATTGCCCAAAGAAGTTTCTCCCACCAATGAGCCCTTTCCTTAATTTAAAAAATATATTCTATTTATTTATTTATTTATTTAAGAGAGAGAGAGAATGGGCACACCAGGTCCTACAGCCACTGCAAACGGACTCCAGATGTATGTGCCACCTTGTGCATCTGTCTTACTAGTGTTCTGGGGAGTCAAACCTGGGTCCTTAGCCTTCGCAGGCAAGTGTCTTAACTGCTAAGCTATTTCTCCAGCCTCCTTTCCTTAATTCATCTGAGCAAGAAGTCTACTTTTATAGTGATTAGCCACTAATAATTTTGGGGTTCTAATTGCCACAACAATTAACAGTGTCCTAAGTATTAAAATGGTGGTTGAACAGGAGCATTAAAAAGTGACTGAAGAATAAAACAGAAAATGAGATTTTTAATGTAGTAATTAAATCAGTTAAAAACTTACTCACCAAAGATATGGTTAAAAACACTAAGTGGATAAAACCAAGAAAAAATGGTTCAAAATGTTTTAACAGCATTTACCAACTGGATAACCTTCATTGTTGCCCAATTCTTTCAGAGAACAGAAAAAAAAAGATGGTAATTATCTCAATTTCCATATTGTAAAAATAGCAAACGCTTGCCACAGAAAACAATAAGCAAGCAGGGTTACAGGTCAGTATCATTCATAAGAGTACGGGCGCACACTCAGCTTGCATGCCCATGGGAAAATGTGCCCAGGAATTGTACTTTGTCAGGGGAACAAAAGAATGGTTTATCTACCACCACCCCCCCTGCAGGTAAGGTTTCACTCTAGCCCAGGATGACCTGGAATTCACTAGGTAGTCTCAGGGTGGCCTCAAACTCGTGGTGATCCTCTTATCTCTGCCTCCCAAGTGCTGGGATTAAAGGTGTGTGCCACCATGCCCGGCCTAACAATGGTTAATTTTTAAATGCCCATGGGTGTAAATTTCTACTTTAAAATTTGTAAAATTGGGAAGAAGACCCACGACTTCTATTCCACCTTAAAATGATGCATTTAGCATTTAAAATAGGAATAAGAAATGAAGCAAATTGTCAACTAGAGGAAAACAGAAAAATCAACACCCCCTAGGAGGCAGCTCTTAGGACTGAGAGTCCAGAAGCCTGCTGGGTACTGGTCAGCATGTACAGAGAGAAAATGACATCCCTAAATGTACTGAAATGTGCTCTGCTGCACGAACATGTTGGCAACAGCAGAATGATTTTAAAGTCATTGAGGGACAAAGTCATAGCTACTCTTCCCCAGAAAAAGAATTATCAACAAGAAGTGAGACTTAAGATATGTCTTTCCCACAGCCAAATGTACACTGTGAGCTCCTTGAAACATTTTGCGGTGGAAATTAAGACTCACTAGTTTAGTATGCAGTGAAAACATGAAAGTACTAGGCAAATAAACATTTTGACCATCACTTCCATTATGTTTGGAGAAAAAGGGTCTTCATTATTTTCCATTTGTCACTTTTGGAGGAAAAGGGGCAGATCAGTGGAGTAGAATTGAGCCAACCAATACAGACGAACCCCAGCAAAACAGAAAAGAGATCTGTGGCCAAGGGGGCCACCAAATGGTTTGATTCAGGTGTCTCCCATAAACTTATGTGTTCTGAATGTCACCAACTGACAGAGAAGGAAGACCAGACACAAAACAATGAACACTCCTGCCGGGGGGGGGCCAATGCCGGGGGCTAAGGCCCTAGCCTAGTACCTCATGAAAGATTAACAGAACATCTTGATAACCACAAGTGAAGAAATAATAATGGGTGGAGAATATACCTTAACCGCCCATCCCAGGAACTAAGATTAACACCTGGCTACTGGAATGTACCCCACCCTCATCTCCCCCATGCCCTCTAATGAACTTCCTCATTGTTACAGCATAAATTGTAACTGCGAAATAAACTTTTTGAGAGCTTGATCAGACAGCCTGTCTTGCTCTCCTTTCTTCGTGTCTCTTGTCCCCCCCTTCATTCTTTCGTCCCCTACCTCAGATCTCTGTTGATAGACCCCGCAGGCCGGGGCTCACTCCTAGACCCAGATGTCGCATGGAAACATAGCCCAAAAGAGAAAAAAATCGGTACTTTGGACTTCATCAAAACTAAATCGGTCTGTGGTGTAATAGACAAAAAGCTATTGACTGGAAAATTCAAACACGTGTGACACATATATTTGACAGAAGAATCAAGTCAAGAATATATAAGAAGACTGGAGAGATGGCTTAGTGTTTAAGGCTCTTGCCTGTGAAGCCTAGGGACCCATATCAGACCTCACATCAGCCAGACACATAAGGTGACTGGAGCATGCAAGGTCACACCTGCACAGAAGGTGGCCCACAAACTGGAGTTTGATTATAGCGCCTGCAGACCCTGGATTCTCTCTCTCTCTCTCTCATAAAGCAAAAGGTCATCTGTTGGGCTTGCCTCAAAGGTGAGAACTAAAAATTCAAGAAACAGAGTGTGAAATCATTTGAAGACACGACCCGTGGAACTTTTAGCATGAGAGGTAAGTGTAGGGCTTGGCATGGCGATGGCTGTAGTTACCTGTGAAGAGATTAAATTTAGTGAGAATACCTTAGGAGGATGGCAAGAACCTGAATCTCTTCTAACTGTGGAAGGGAACGGGGATGGAAAACGCTCGGGATATTCAGGAAAAGCTTGGCAGTTCCCTGCAATTACTCTTGTGTAATAAGCATTTTCAGATGAACACGCATGGCTCAGCAAGGCTCTTCAGGCTGGCCTTGCTCTGAGGCAAAGGTATGCTGTATTGTTGGAGGTTGGAGGGCTCTGCTTGAAAGCTTGCACTTGGTGCTGGGTCAGCATACCACCACAGTGACAAACCCAGAATGGAGAATGGATGGCTGCTTTCTGGGACTGCTTGTTCTTAACTTTTAAACTAGATTTTGAGGTATAGTTTTTTTTTTTTTTTCTCCTTCATTAATGGACCTAAAAAAGCAATAAATTCTGACAAGAGGTTCAACATATTCTTAGTAAAATTTGGAAATAGATGTTATTTTTTTCTAAAAGAAAAATGAATCCTCAGAGTGATATAAAACTATTACAATTTTCCTTGAGAAATGAAAGAAAATGTAATTTATGTTTTATAGGTAAGAGCATATATTTATGTGAAATTGGGATCTGTTCCATTTCAGTAACAGTAGTGTGTCTTTCTGACTCAGGGATGCTTCCATCTAGGGCCACAGGAACTATGAACTATGGGCAGAAGCTGTGGGAACTCTGCTCAGCTCCCTTTGCTGACTGGAGCTCTCACCTGTGCCCTGTGTCATGGCTGGTCCAGGAAGCCAAAGACCTCACGGACCTCAGTACAGTATCGTACCACACTGGGGTACAGAAGCTGTCCTCTAATCCACTGTGGCCGAGCTGCTTGGTGTGCTTCAGAGCAAGGAGAATTGAAGTGATGCTAAATTCTACACAAGGTGACCTAGCTTTTCTGCTCTCTTCTGCTTCAGGCCCTTCCTCACCACCTTCTTTATGTTTTCCCTGATGATGAGTCTACACATGGTGGATCTCAGTGCTGTCCTCACACTTTCTTTCTGTGCTCACAGTCCTCCAAAATAGTATTTTTTTAATTTAATTTTTACTAGAATATAAAGAACTAGGTTTCCTTATAGTGTTTTCAAATAATTGTCTTGTTCCCACTTCCCATTTTTTCTGTCACTGCTCATAATTTACAGTGAAAGACTGATGTTTTTTCATATATGCAATATTTGTCATTATCATGAGACAAGTCCCACTCTCTAGTACATGGTACCCTGCAGTACATCACATACTCCAGATGGCCTTAAACTCATGTCAGTCTTCCTATCTCAGCTTCCCTATTGATGGAATTACAGGCATGAGCCACTACAGTCAGCAAAAGTACAAAATTTACAGCTGGAGAGATGGCTTAGTAGTTAAGGCATTTGCTCAAAGCCTAAGGACCCAGGTTTGATTCCCCAGAGCCCACATAAGCCAAATGCACATTCATTTGCAGTGGCTAGAGGCCTTGGTATGCCCATTCTCACTCTGTCTTTCTATCATAAATAAATAAAATTATTTTTTAAAGTACAAGATTTATATATAATTAGGTATGTTCAATCTGTAGGGATGTGGTATTTATAGATTTGACATATTTAATATGTATTTTTTTTTTTTTTTCAAGGTAGGGTTTCACTCTAGTCCAGGCTGACCTGGAATTCACTATGTAGTCTCAGGGTGGCCTTGAACTCATGGTGATCCTCCTACCTCTGCCTCCCAAGCACTGGGATTAAAGGCGTGCACCACCATGCCTGGCTGATGTGTTTTTAAAAGAAAAGATTAAAGCACAAGAAATAAAGACATGCATGTAAAATAATCAGTTTAGATCCTTATGTTACAATATACACAGAAATTAGCTTAATGTGAGTTAAAGGTCTAAATATAAGACTTAAAAATATTTTTAAAAAATAATGAAAACTTAAGGAAAAGGCTTCCTGGCATTGAATTTGGCAGGGATTGTGAGAAATGACACACAGAGCAAAGCAACAAGGGCAGAAATGGTCTTTGTGGAATTTCTATGCTTCTGAGCATGAGAGGGAATCATCAGCTGAGTGAGAAGGCAACCTATGGATTGAGAAAAAAACCTGTGAGTCATGTCTGATTAAAATACTATGTCCAGAATATATAAAGAACTTTTTAAAACTATTTATTTATTTGCAAGCAGAGAGGGGAGAAAGAGAAAGAGAGAATGTGTATGCCAGGGTCTTCAACCATTACAGCAAACTCTAAATGCATGCACAACCTCTCCAGCCAGAGAATATGTGAAGAACTTTTATAATTAACACCCCAAATCAAATTTTCTGATCTTAAACGTGAGCAAAAGGCTGGGGAGGTGGCTCAGCAGTTAAAGGCACTTGATTTCAAAGCCTAATGGCCCAGGTTTGATTCCCCAGTACACACATAAAACCAGATGCACAAAGTAGTGTGTGTGTTGAGTTCATTTGCTATGGCAGGAAGTCCTAGCACCCACACTTACTCACTCTATCTGCTATTTTGTTTCTCTTTCAAATAAATAAATGTATGTTTAAAATGAGCCAGGGCTAGAGAAATGGCTTAGTGGTTAAGGCGTTTGCTTGCGAAGCCAAAGGATCTTGGTTTGATTCTCCAGGACCCACATAAGCCAGATGCACAAGGTGCACATGCATCTGGAGTTAGTTTGCAGTGGCTAGAGGCCCTGGCATGCCCATTTGCTCTCTGTCTGCCTCTCTTCTATCTCTCTTGGCTTGTAAATAAATAAATAAATAAAATATTTTTTTTTAAAAATGAGCCAATCCTTTGACACATGTGTCCAACAAAGGTCATCCAGCATACAGAAGGTTTCTGTCATCACCAGTGACTAACCCAAGTCAGAAGCACAATTGGATCAAAGCTGACATCACCAACATGGCTGCTGTACAAGACAGGAAGTGAGGATGCTGTTGAGGACATGGAGAAATGGAAGTCTTCCCTCCCCTGGGTTGGTAAATGCAGGATGGTGTCACCCCTATGCAGAACACTATGGAGGCTCCTGAAACAATTAAGAAGAGGGAAGTCACAGGACCCCACCATCCACTTCTGCATAAGTATCTAAAATTGTGAAAGCAAGAGTTCATGGGCTGCTTGCATAGCCATGCTCATGTCAGTACTATTCACACAGGCAAAGAGCTTCGAGAAGCCTATGTGTCCATAGAGGGGAAAGGAAAAGTCATATTCACAGGCTAAAAATGAAGGGAATCCTGTCACATGATGCTTGATTGGAACTTGAAAGAATAAGGTGAAGTGAAATAAACCTTCCACAAAAGGATCCCTGCAGTGGGGTTCCGCTTATCCAAAGTGCTCAGACTGAAAGGAGGGTGGTGGTTTCCAGACCTGAGGAACTTCATTTTCAATAGAGTTTTAGATTCTCAAGACGAAAATGTTCTGGAAAACGGTCACCCTACAATGTAAATACGCTTAATACTCCTGAACCACGCAGCTTCATTAAGATGGTAATGTTTATATTTCAACCCGTAAAAATATTGAAAAGTAAAACCCACAGAGGCTTAAAGTATGTATACAAAGTTTGAGTGTTTTGTGAAAATGTAGTCACAATGTTAATGTTTATCCCACGTTATTAAAATGTTTTCTATGAATTCTGAAAGCCTGTAAAATAGTTGTCTAGGAATAAAATTGGTGTGCTTACAAAGAAGTGATACATAAATACCCACATGCATACACATGTGAGTGCACATGCACGTGTGCACACACACACACTGACACTGATATCTGTGCACCCAATTCTTCAGGCAGGACTTTTATTCTTGGAAGGACTTTTATTCTTGGAATCCATTGTTACAGCAAGACTCCAGAGGGTTTCTGTTTCCATTACACGCATGTACAATGACAATGAAACAAAAGAACAAGGATCTTCAAAGACAAGCATAGCATCAATCCCATCCTGCTCCCCAGAGCCTTCCATCTGCTCTGAGCACTGCAGTCTTTAGAAAACGCGAGCTTGTGATGCAGTGCCAGCACTGCGTCCTTCATGCTAGAGCAGAAGCCATAGAAAGTAATTGCAAATGGACAAGGTTAGGTGACATGACATGAGACAATCTGAGGATCCCTGTCTCACGTAATTCTGCAAATAAAATATTTTAATAAAATGCAAGATGTTGAATTAAGCTCACAAAAAAGCAATAATATTTTAAGGCTTTTTTCTTATTTTTATTATTTGTGTATGTATGTGTATATGTGTATGGTGTGTGTGTGTGTGTGTGTGTGTGTGTGTGTGTGTGTGTATGGGCAAGGGCTTGCTACAACACACTTGTGGATGGCAGAGGACTAACTTAGTAATGTATCCAGTAAACCTGAGTTAGATGGTTCTCACTGCCCACATGAAGCCAGTTGCAAAGTAGTACACCTGTCTGTCATCCCAACCATGTATGGCAATAGGAGGTGGAGCCAGGAGCATCTAGAAGCAGTGCTTGGACAACAGGAACGACCCTGTCACAAAAGGGTGGAAAGAGATCATGTTGGCTACCTCAAGTGGTTGAACCAATGAGGTATGGGATCATTGAGAGATCCTGTCTTAATCAATAAACTGGCAAACAGAGGAAGACTCCAGACATCAACAACTGGACTCCGCACGCATGTGTGCACAGGCACAAACACACACGTGTACACATGTGCACTCACTTTCATGAACTTGTATACACATTATATACACATGTATATAAGAAAAAGGATAATGAACTAGATATTCAGAAAACAACTCACTAAATAATACTTATAGCAATGACTTTGACATTCTTGTCTTTTATTTGTTGTTCATTCACTTCGATGCATGGCTTCCTCCTCTGCTGAGAACCTGAATGAAGAGGAATGGCCAATTGATTTTGCAAGCCATTCATTAATTTGTATCTGCTTCTCATGTCATTCCTTAGTTCAAGATAATAAATAATCCCAGTCTCTTAATCTTCCCATACTCAGAGGATCCTTAAACTTCTTGCCTTTAATTATCCTTTTCAAAATCCTTTACTCTCAACAAAAGACCTTTAAAGCTGAACTAAACAAAACCGAGGACAGCAGTTAACATGCACAGCCAACTCACAGAAGGTCATCATAATTTTCCTTTTGCATTTTATTATCTTGTTTCAAAGGATAGGGCAGCTTCTAATTAGCTTTTTTAAACCACAGCTATCTGTGGAGATAACATTACTTGAACTTTCCACAGTGACCTCTAGCTAATGCTGTAAATGCACAAGTCAGCTCAGAGTTCCTGAGCTAAAAAAATCACTTTGACTCCACAGCTGCATGGTGCATTCCTTCAGAAAGCAAAAGAGTCACCCTTGCATGGCTTGGAACCCAAAGTGTTGCTCAAGAGAGTCATTCTCACATAAATATCAAGACAAGACATCATAGGTTCCATCCTACCATCCGTCCAGTTGTGACAGTGAATGAAAAACAAAGTCACCTTGATGTTGGGTCATCCAAACATGCACGGTTGCTATGGTCATTATTGTTGATGTGGTGTTGTCATAATTTTAACATCATAGGTGACTGAAGGACACAGGAGTAGAACGCATGGTCCCATCACAAAGCCTACCATCATTTTCTTTTCAGTGCCTGTGCAGACTGGACAGCTATTGAGCACTTCAGACACACGAGGAAAGAGAGCTGGAGCCGCATTTTCAAAGATGAGGAGGTAGGCACAGGCACCATAACTGGGACCTACTACTGGTACAGTGAAGTAAAAACTGCTCGTGCATTTCCTGTCTTTACAAAATAACCTCGTAGCACCGCGCTTCTCTCATCACTTGCTCTCCATTTCCCCCTCTTTGTTACAGAGAGGACGTGTGTGCCGTACACTCTTTCCATCCCAGTGGTGGTTGCAGGCACTGTGGTTTAAACTTCACCTCTCCCTTTCCATGGGCACTGGAACCATCAGAAGGGAGCCCTGAACACACGTCTCCCCACGTTGCTCCTCCCCATCTCTTCCTCAGTCCTTCCTCTCTAGGACCATCAGAAGGGTGCTCTGAACACACGTCTCCCCACGTTGCTCCTCCCCATCTCTTCCTCAGTCCTTGCTCTCTAGGACCATCAGAAGGGTGCTCTGAACACACGTCTCCCCACGTTGCTCCTCCCCATCTCTTCCTCAGTCCTTGCTCTCTAGGACCATCAGAAGGGTGCTCTGAACACACGTCTCCCCACGTTGCTCCTCCCCATCTCTTCCTCAGTCCTTCCTCTCTAGGACCATCAGAAGGGTGCTCTGAACACACGTCTCCCACATTGCTGCTCCTCCATCTCTTCCTCAGTCCTTGCTCTCTAGGACCATCAGAAGGGTGCTCTGAACACACGTCTCCCCACACTGCTCCTCCCCCACCTCTTCCTCAGTCCTTGCTCTCTAGGACCATCAGAAGGGTGCTCTGAACACACGGCTCCTCCCCATCTCTTCCTCAGTCCTTGCTCTCTAGGACCATCAGAAGGGTGCTCTGAACACACGTCTCCCCACACTGCTCCTTCCCCATCTCTTCCTCAGTCCTTGCTCTCTAGGACCATCAGAAGGGTGCTCTGAACACACGTCTCCCCACACTGCTCCTTCCCCATCTCTTCCTCAGTCCTTCCTCTCTAGGACCATCAGAAGGGTGCTCTGAACACACGTCTCCCTACATTGCTCCTTCCCCCATCTCTTCCTCAGTCCTTGCTCTCTAGGACCATCAGAAGAGTGCTCTGAACACACGTCTCCCCACACTGCTCCTACCCCATCTCTTCCTCAGTCCTTGCTCTCTAGGACCATCAGAAGAGTGCTCTGAACACACGTCTCCCCACACTGCTCCTTCCCCATCTCTTCCTCAGTCCTTGCTCTCTAGGACCATCAGAAGGGTGCTCTGAACACACGTCTCCCCACACTGCTCCTTCCCCATCTCTTCCTCAGTCCTTCCTCTCTAGGACCATCAGAAGGGTGCTCTGAACACACGTCTCCCCACACTGCTCCTTCCCCATCTCTTCCTCAGTCCTTCCTCTCTAGGACCATCAGAAGGGTGCTCTGAACACACGTCTCCCCACACTGCTCCTTCCCCCATCTCTTCCTCAGTCCTTCCTCTCTAGGACCATCAGAAGGGTGCTCTGAACACACGTCTCCCCACACTGCCCCTCCCCATCTCTTCCTCAGTCCTTCCTCTCTAGGACCATCAGAAGGGTGCTCTGAACACACGTCTCCCCACACTGCCCCTCCCCATCTCTTCCTCAGCCCTTCCTCTCTAGGACCATCAGAAGGGTGCTCTGAACACACGTCTCCCCACACTGCTCCTTCCCATCTCTTCCTCAGTCCTTCCTCTCTAGGACCATCAGAAGGGTGCTCTGAACACACTGGGTCCTTGCTCTCTAGGACCATCAGAAGGGTGCTCTGAACACACGTCTCCCCACATTGCTCCTCCCCATCTCTTCCTCAGTCCTTCCTCTCTAGGACCATCAGAAGGGTGCTCTGAACACACGTCTCCCCACACTGCCCCTCCCCATCTCTTCCTCAGTCCTTCCTCTCTAGGACCATCAGACCTGAACACACTGCATCTCTTCCTCAGTCCTTCCTCTCTAGGACCATCAGAAGGGTGCTCTGAACACACGTCTCCCCACACTTCTCCTCCCCCATCTCTTCCTCAGTCCTTCCTCTCTAGGACCATCAGAAGGGTGCTCTGAACACACGTCTCCCCACACTGCTCCTCCCCCATCTCTTCCTCAGTCCTTCCTCTCTAGGACCATCAGAAGGGTGCTCTGAACACACGTCTCCCCACGTTGCTCCTCCCCATCTCTTCCTCAGTCCTTCCTCTCTAGGACCATCAGAAGGGTGCTCTGAACACACGTCTCCCCACACTGCTCCTCCCCATCTCTTCCTCAGTCCTTCTCTCTAGGACCATCAGAAGGGTGCTCTGAACACACGTCACTGCTCCTCCCCATCTCTTCCTCAGCCCTTCCTCTCTAGGACCATCAGAAGGGTGCTCTGAACACACTGCTCCTTCCCCATCTCTTCCTCAGTCCTTCTCTCTAGGACCATCAGAAGGGTGCTCTGAACACACGTCTCCCCACACTGCTCCTCCCCCATCTCTTCCTCAGTCCTTCCTCCCCATCAGAAGGGTGCTCTGAACACACGTCTCCCCCACACTGTCCTCCCCATCTCTTCCTCAGTCCTTCCTCTCTAGGACCATCAGAAGGGTGCTCTGAACACACGTCTCCCCACACTGCTCCTCCCCATCTCTTCCTCAGTCCTTCCTCTCTAGGACCATCAGAAGGGTGCTCTGAACACACGTCTCCCCACACTGCTCCTCCCCATCTCTTCCTCAGTCCTTCCTCTCTAGGACCATCAGAAGGATGCTCTGAACACACGTCTCCCCACACTGCTCCTTCCCCATCTCTTCCTCAGTCCTTCCTCTCTAGGACCATCAGAAGGGTGCTCTGAACACACGTCTCCCCACACTGCTCCTTCCCCATCTCTTCCTCAGTCCTTGCTCTCTAGGACCATCAGAAGGGTGCTCTGAACACACGTCTCCCCAAATTGCTCCTCCCCATCTCTTCCTCAGTCCTTGCTCTCTAGGACCATCAGAAGGGTGCTCTGAACACACGTCTCCCCACACTGCTCCTTCCCCATCTCTTCCTCAGTCCTTGCTCTCTAGGACCACTGAAGGGTGCCTGAACACACGTCTCCCCACACTGCTCCTCCCCATCTCTTCCTCAGTCCTTCCTCTCTAGGACCATCAGAAGGGTGCTCTGAACACACGTCTCCCCACACTGCTCCTCCCCATCTCTTCCTCAGTCCTTCCTCTCTAGGACCATCAGAAGGGTGCTCTGAACACACGTCTCCCCACACTGCTCCTCCCCATCTCTTCCTCAGTCCTTCCTCTCTAGGACCATCAGAAGGATGCTCTGAACACACGTCTCCCCACACTGCTCCTTCCCCATCTCTTCCTCAGTCCTTCCTCTCTAGGACCATCAGAAGGGTGCTCTGAACACACGTCTCCCCACACTGCTCCTTCCCCATCTCTTCCTCAGTCCTTGCTCTCTAGGACCATCAGAAGGGTGCTCTGAACACACGTCTCCCCAAATTGCTCCTCCCCATCTCTTCCTCAGTCCTTGCTCTCTAGGACCATCAGAAGGGTGCTCTGAACACACGTCTCCCCACGTTGCTCCTCCCCATCTCTTCCTCAGTCCTTCCTCTCTAGGACCATCAGAAGGGTGCTCTGAACACACGTCTCCCCACATTGCTCCTTCCCCATCTCTTCCTCAGCCCTTCCTCTCTAGGACCATCAGAAGGGTGCTCTGAACACACTGCTCCTTCCCCATCTCTTCCTCAGTCCTTCCTCTCTAGGACCATTAGAAGGGTGCTCTGAACACACGTCTCCCCACACTGCTCCTTCCCCACCTCTTCCTCAGCCCTTCCTCTCTAGGACCATCAGAAGGGTGCTCTGAACACACGTCTCCCCACACTGCTCCTTCCCCATCTCTTCCTCAGCCCTTCCCCTCTAGGACCATCAGAAGGGTGCCCTGAACACACGTCTCCCCACACTGCTCCTTCTGTGAAAGTACTCACTCATGTCATTAATGACGAACCACATCCCACTCTATGTCTTCACCTAATGACTGCACACAATTCCCCATACTCACAATGTAGAAGTCCTTTTGGATACAGGACACTCTTTGAATGTCCAATGTGCTCACCACAAGGAGCCTCCCACCCCACTTCTTCTCTCCCCATTGTCTTGTCCACGAACTCCAGTGAACACCTCGTCCACCTTGCACGGCATCTGTCTTTCTTGAGGAGGCTGCCCTGGCTCCTGGCTCCTAGCTCACTTCCCTTCCTCATGGCCGAGTTGCTGTCTCCCTTCTTGTTCTCATGGCTTGTCTGACAGGAATGTAAGAATCCTGAATGTTCACAGTCAGTCTCCATTAAGTCCTTGGTACTCTCAGGAAATATCTATACTTAGCACATGTCACTGTTTCTCCCTGGATGGCAAATCTCATGTGGAAAAGAAATCTGTGTACATATAAACTTAGTGCATGGTGTGATATCGAGCAAGAGTGGGAGAAATCAACAAAGAAGACTAAAGAGAATGATGAAGCAGAATAAGACAGAGAGACCCCCTGGGGACGGGCAGGATCTTAAATGATGAGGTAAGTCAGGCAGCCCCAGTGACAACAAACTGGCATTCACCAGAGACACATAAGGTTCTTACAATGTTGGGTGGGATTTTGTCTCACCGTGATGCCTCCTATGCAGCAGGCCAGCATTGGAGAAGAGATCCATTTTGCCATTTCTCATAATTCAGAGTGCTGCAGCTAGGCACCACCTTGAGATGGGGCCTATTCTTTGACAACTTTGGGTACTCATAAACAATGAACGGTCACAAATCAGGGAGCCTGCAAGGGAGGGGGTCTGTGTCACAGTGTCTGGGAAAGAGAGGCCATCAGAGGCAGATATAGTGATGGGGGGAGGACTGTTATGGATCCTCTTGAGAAGTTCCAACATTGGGGAGCACAAGTTGTGGAAGGTGCCGTGGTCAGTGGCCCCACCACTGTGCGTGGGGCAGCCTATCACTTATGGGTTACCGCACAGAAGGAGAGTTTGGGGCTCACGGCCTGTGGCTGCTCTTTGGAGTCGTGGCCTGTTGGGCTGCCCCAAGAGCTCTCAGCCCATATCTGCAGGATCACTTGGGATATGAAATTTCCATAGCCTCCTCCTTCCCGTAGGATACTTCACTGGCTGGTGGCGTCTAACAACACAGACCTGTGGACAGAGTGAGTGGTTTACTCAGTGCTCCACTTCCAGTGCAGAGCTCTGAACCTGGCTCCTCCGCTCTGATGGTCTCAGTGGACACCCCTCGACTGGACACTGGCCACCTGCGGGAGGGCGGAGGCTTTAAGTGTGAGTGGGAACCTACCTGGCCCACAATCCACAGAGCTGTACGGACATGCGTCAGATTCTAAGTGTAGTTTTGAAGCCCACAGCTGTCCCTAGACTGAACCAGCCCGCAGCCTGTGTGCAGAAGGAACCAGTACCCTGGGAACAGGGCAGTTAGCAGATTCCAGCAAAGACCCCTTTCTCTGCCCCAGAAACTGGCAAGTTCAGGTAGTAGAGGACCTGGGGAGGGGGGTACCCAATTTAGTCTGTTTTTATGTAATTATGATCTTAGTTTTGTGTGTGTGTGCATGTATATTTTGTGTGTCTGTGAGTGTGTGTGTGTGGCCATGTGTGTGCACAAATCCATGTGCTCCATGTACACATGTGTGGAGGATGCTAGGTGTCCTCCTCCATCACTCCTCCACGTTACTTCCCCAAGACAGAGTCTCTCACTGAACTTGGAACTCAGATTTTTATATATATATATATATATATATATATATATATATATATATATATAAAAATTTATTTATTTGAGAGAGAGAGATACAGAAATAGGCAGGTAGAGAGAGAGAACGGGCACGCCAGGGCCTCCAGCCACTGCAAACGAACTCCAGATGTGTGTGCCACCTTGTGCATCTGGCTTACATGGGTCCTGGAGAGTCGAGCCTCGAACCGGGGTCCTTAGGCTTCACAGGCAAGCGCTTAACCGCTAAGCCATCTCTCCAGCCCGGAACTCTGTTTTTCAGTTAGACTTGCTGACCAGTGAGCATGAGTTCCAACAAACCTCCTGCTTCTGTTCCTCGTAGCCCCGGGGTTACAGGCCTGCGCACCGAGTCCCATGTGTGTGTGGTGCTGGGGATGGGATGCAGGGCCTTGTGCAGCAAGCACTCATGCCCACTGGATCGTGACTCCAGTTCTTTATGCTTATTTACAAAAAATATTTTGTACTTCTATTTCCTACTGCTCTTATATTTGTCTAAATTTATTTAGGCATATTCCCTTGTTTTG
Organism: Orientallactaga sibirica; assembly: GCA_036365145.1. Taxonomy (NCBI): domain Eukaryota; kingdom Metazoa; phylum Chordata; class Mammalia; order Rodentia; family Dipodidae; genus Orientallactaga; species Orientallactaga sibirica. Next base: position 15,360,596 of record JAEOAD010000041.1, on the reverse strand, counting down.
AATATATTTTTATCTCTTGCTTTCTTTCAACTATGCTTTTTTTTCATTTTCATGTTCCCTTCTTTTACTTCATTCTTTTATCATAATTATTTTTAACTTTATTAGTTTGACCCTGATAGTTGTGCCTACATTATTTTACTACTCTATTTTCTGTGGGCATTAATGGTGTTGTAGTTGTTGTATTTCATTGGTCTGTATTGAATCGCTGTATTTGATTTTTTTTTGATGGTGGTGGTGTTGGGAAATTTTGTTCTCACCTCTGAAGGGTGCGAGGGATTGAACCCTTAAGAGAAGGCTGTCCACTGAGAACACCACAGTATGAAGCAAGCTAGCGAAGATATCTATCCCAACAAATACTCAAATCCCAAGACAGAAATACAATAAATATGATAGATCAAGGAAACATAACTTTAAAAAGTTCATAACTTCTTAACAGTAGAATCCAAAGGTATCAAAATGAGGAACATTGTCAACAAAGTATCCAAAAGTATCGTTTGAATGATCAATGACCTTGAAAAAGATTTAAATAAATGTATTAATGAAGTAGTAAACTCAAGCCTTGAAGGAGAAATTTTATAACCTAGAAAATAAGTTCAGCAAAAGAGTTAGACATACTGACAAGTAAAATAAACTGAAATGTTGGAAATAAAACCTCAGTAAATCAAATTTAAAACTCAGTAGAGGGGCTATAGTGATTACTAAGTGGATAGAGTGCTGGTTGCACAAGAAGAGGACCTCAGTTGAGATCTCTTGCACGAATAGAAACAGGATATAGTAGCATGTGTCTGTATTCTCAGTGCAATTATGGCAAGATGAAAGGCAGACACAAGAGGCTCTGTAAAGGTAGTGGGAAGGAATGATCAGGAGACTGCTACCTCAAACAGCGTAGATCATGAGGACCAGAGCCATAGCTGTTCTCTGACCTCCACACACATACTGTGGCATGTGTACACCTACGCTCATACCTATATACACACAATGCACATATACACATCATAAACACAAACACACACAAAAGATTAATGATTTTAAAGCATCTCCAATAGACTACATTAGGTAGGTTGAAGGCAAGGTTGAGGAATTTTTACATTCATATAATAATAGAAAAATAATAAAGCAATAATGACCACAACATTCAAGACCTGTACGGCATGATTGAAAGGCCAAGCTAGTCAGTCTTTGTTGTAGAACATGTGCCTAAAACACAGAGTAAAAGGATAGAAAAATATATTCAATAAAATTCAATCAAAGAAAATTAACAAAAACCTGAAGAAGAGTATTAATTAATGGATATCCAACAACAGAAGGGATAAAGAACTCCAAGTAGACTTTATAGTTTAAATGATGAAGAGAACAAAGACTATCCAAGCTGTGTCAGAGATGTACAAAGTTTCTTTCAAAAGAAAACCTACGTGAAGAACAGGAAACTTCTCAACGCACACACAAAAGGATAGCATGGACTGATATATTTCACACCCTGAAAAGAAGATCTGCCAAAGTAAATCACCAAACCTAGCAAAGTTATCCTTCAAAATTGAAGCATAAATATAAAGATATCCCATGGTAAATATAAAGCCAAAGAGATTCATGAACACTAAAACAACTTTGTAGAAGATATTTAATGGACAGTGATACACAGAAAATGAAGACACACACACATGTTTGGGAAAGAATAAAATCCTAGAGTGAAAATATGATTGTTAAGAATCAGACATTGCTGACTCACTGAACTAGCAAACCTCTAAGACAGAGAAGGGAGAAACTGACACACACATTCAGTAATAAGCTTCAGTGCAAATAGTTTTACATCTACAATTAAAAGGGGCAGACTGGTTAAATGGATTAATAATGAAGATCCAACTACTTACTGTATTCAAGAAGCTAACTATGCTCGCAAATGTACAGACAACTGAAAGTTAAAAGACAGAAAGTTTCAGTGGAGTTTGAAAGCAAGTAGGACTGGCTATACTAATACATTATAAAGCAGATTCAAGCCAAGATTGTTCAGAAGGGATAGGATGATCACTACATATCAATAAAGTAAATAATATATCAAAAAGATGTGGGCTGGAGAGATAGCTTAGAGGTTAAGACACTTGCATGTGACGCCTAAGGACCCATGTTCAACTCCCCAGATCCCAAGTAAGCCAGATGCACATGGTGAGATGTGCAAGGTCACACATGCACACAAGGTGGAACATGCATCTGGAGTTCCATTACAGTGGCTGGAGGTTCTGGTGTGCCAATTCTCTCTCTTTCTCTCTCTCTCTCCCTCTCTATCTTATAAAAAAACAGACTGTTGTGTTTGCCTCAAAAAAAGATGTAATAATTCCAAATCATATATATATATATATATATATATATATATATATATATATATATATATATATATATATTCATTCCCTACAGTAAGAAAATCAGAAAGATCACAAATGTATAATCTCATAAAATATACCTCAGAATTCTTAGAAAAGTAAGAACAATCCATATGGAGTTTACTCAAAAAACTGAAAACAGAAGTATCATCTGATCCATTTTTATAGCTTCTGGGAATATACCCCAAAAATCATGGTCAGCACACTCAACAGCCAATCACAGAATAAGCCTCTTGCCTGCCAAGAGGTGATGGAAAAGGTCATGAGATTATACACATCTGCAATGGAATATTGTTATTCAGCCATAAAGAAGAGTAAAAAGTAAAATCATGTCTTTTTCAGTCAAATGGGTGAAACTGGAGACAATGGTGTCAAACAACAACAACAACAAATGCAAACTGGGGGCTGGAGAGATGGTTTAGCGGTTAAGGCGCCTTCCTGCCAAGCCTAAGAACGTCCATTCGATCTCCAGGTCCCACGTTTAGCAGATGCGAAAGTGACGCAAGGGCGCAATGCTGCACTTGCCCACAAGGGGGTGCACGTGTCAGGAGTTTGTTCACGGGCTGAGAGGCCGCTGGTGTGCCCATTCTCTCTCTCACTCTCTCAAAAAATAAAAATAAAATGCAAACTGGGAGAGGCAAATATCATATGTGTCATCTAATATATAAAATCTAGATTTATTTATTTTTTAATCTGTGACATAAAAAAGGAACAAATTAAGGGTGAATATGGTCAAATACATTATGTACATGTATACAAACGTATGTAAAATTTTGTACAAATACTGTGTACAACTATGTGTGCTAATCAAATGGGAAAAACAGAAACTATTTCTCAAGAGATCGTCTTTAAACACCCTACTTTAAATTGTTTCTTACCCAAATTCTACACTCCCGTCACTTGTTATTACTACAGATTTCCTTAATTTATGCACACTATCTGTTGCTACATTTTTTTTTATCAGTATCTGTTTTCTCAGTTCTTTACTCTGTTGCATTGATATGGGACACTCAAGAAGGCTGGTACTTTCACTGGATTATTTCTCATGTATTCTTAGCTTTACACCTTGCTTAGAAAAATAACAGTGACGAGTAAGATTTCATGAAGTAATGAGAACAGAAATGAATGAGGGAAACAGAAGGAAATAAAACATGTCCAGCTCAGTCAATCTAGAAAGTCCTGGTTGTGTCCCTACAGTGGCACTAAGTATGAGGACCACCGAAAGAACAGTCCTCTCTCATTCACAAATGACCTGTAAGAGAATCACATGGAACAACAGATGCCAAGTGAGGATGTGGATATGAGACCGTCCAGATACAATGACCAGCCTTTAATAATGCAGCGTCTGACACAGCTGTCCACACAGAAGGATGGCCAGGCCCATGAGACACAACAATCCCATGACATTCTGGAAAACCTGAAAAAAAGCCACATTTTTGAAGGCTGCCAGTAGACACACTTTCACTGTGTCTCATTCTCTTGCACTCTGCTTCTTCTCCACCTGTGGCACAGGAAGGAGAGAGGCACACATATGAAAGAGCAATCTTTCTCTTGACTGTACTCACTGTTTTCCAGTGCTATATTTCTTACCATAATCATAGGATCATCAGGGTCCATAATATTTAATAAATATCATATTGATAAAATAATAAAATATTATTACATTTTAGATTTACTGTCATAAAGACAGAATAGTGGTTATGTGTTGAAACCAATTCATTTTGTAGACTGAATGTTCAAAAGATCTGCAGAACTTACTCTGTGGTATTTTTAAAACTTAAATTAGTAGCTGGGTGTGGGGGCACATGCCTTTAAACCCAGCAATTGGGAGGCAGAAATAGAAGGATTTCTGTGAGTTTGAGGCCCATCTGAAACTACAGAGTGAGTTCCAGGTCACCTTGAGCGAGACCCTACCTTGAAAAAAAATTAAATTTCTGGGTACATTTTATGAAAAGCTACTTGAAATTCCTTTTTATAAAGATTATTTGAAATTATTTTAATATTGAGTAGAAAAGTAAATATTTCAGATTATATAAAGAAGTCATAAAAATTGGTATCAGAGAAAATCAGACTGAGCAAACATCAGAACTTATTATCAAGCCACAGTGATCAAAACATCATGCCCCGAACTAAGCAAACAAATCATTGTGGCTCATCAAAAGCCAGGTGTGAATACACATAGGAATCCAAACTGTGATAAGTGACAACTTTCAAAAGATGGCATAGTGTGCAGGAGGAAAGGGAACGCCAATCCGTAATGGCCTATGCCTCGTACTGTAACATGCACCTTACATTTATAAAGATTAGAACTTAAAGTGATAAAGATACAAGTCTGGAATTAGAGGTAAATGACACATGATTAGGCTTTAAGAAAACAATCCACAGAGCAACAAATGAAGGCATAATCCACCAAAGAGGGGCATCTTAGTGGTTGGAGGCACTTGCTTGCAAAGGCTGCTGGCCAGGGTTTGATGCTCCAGCACTCAAGTAAAGACAGGTGCACAATGTGACGCATGTGTGTGGACTTCATTTGAAGTGGCAAGAAGCCCTGGTGTGGCCACATTTTCTCCCTCTCCCATCCTTCGCTCTCAAATACATTTTTAAAAAATTAAAAATTTACAAAAAGTTAAAAAATCCACAGAAAGAAAATATGGAGACCTCGTCACTATATTATCAGTATAGTTAGTTCACAATAAACACCCAAACAGACAAAAGATCAAGATAGGAAGACTATTTTTGGCACATGCCTATCCAGAAAACTTTATCTTTCCTTATATGGAACATTCTCTAAAGCTGATAAGAAAAGAGATAAAAATCCAATGTAAATAATGAAAATGGATTTAAAGCAATATGGCTAATTAAAACTGTGAGAAATCAATTAGTCTGATAAGATCCAGAACCTCACAAGACAGTATTCCAATTCTGAGGCTGCACCAGGGGAAGTGAGAGATGTCCTTTGAACCTGGCAAAGACACAGTTCATACACACCTGAGGTTCATGTTCATGGGACTCCACGACACTACAGATTACAGGTAAAATAAATCCTGTGCCGTTCAAAAGATCCAAACCACACATGGCATTTAATTCAGTGTTACTGCTTTGGTCAGTCATTGCTTGACTATAATGCCATAGTAGCCATCAATAAGAGTTTAACAAGTGCTGTGGAATTCAGCTTTGCCATTAAGTATCAAGAAAGAATACTCAGACACATTATTATTGGCAAAAAGACCTGACTGTCTTATGAAGGAAGAAAGGAGAGTGGCAGAGGAGAGGACATCCAGGTGAAAGGTAAGAAAACAGCTGGCGTTTCAAGCCACAGGTGGAGGAGGTCCATGGATATTTGGGGAAGGGCTGGGGCCATGTGCTAAAAAGAAGGGAGCCAGCAGCTGAGGGAAGTAGAGGCCTCACCAAGGAAGGAGAAAACCGCAGAAGCTGGGAAGCAAATAAGGGGCAGGTGTGAAGTCAGGCATCATGTGATGTGAGGGGAGGTCTGGCATGCTCTGAGCCTCACCAAACTGAGGTATTCAATGTGGATTCTGAGAGTCAGGATGGGCTCAGCTGTATGAGTGGCTGGGATGGTGAAAATGGGGTGAGGTCCCGACACCGCATGTTCAGAAATCTTTCTAAGTGTAGCCATGAAATCAAAGAAATGGGGTACACTCAACGGGAGAGCGATAATTTGAATGCATGGAGTCCAGCCCAAAGGTGTATTGGGGGACAGATCTTGGTTCCCAAGTTTCCCAAGATGTGTAGAGAGCAGCTTGTGCTCTGGATGTTTCTACTGTTGGTATCTGTTGGCCATTTGATGGTGTCTCTATGCTTGGATCGATGGGAGTGAGCCAGCCTCTTGTGCCATTGATGCTGTTTCCCTGGAATTTAAAAGACTGAAATAAACCTTTCCCCTCCTATAGGCTGCTTTTGCCTGGGTGTGTGTCCCAGCAATGGGAAGCTAACTGCAGCAGGGAGTAAGGGGGTTAGGCGAGCTCCCTGTTTACTCAGAGATGGTGGAGGTAAGTCAGGGACATAGGAGAAAGGGTGGCGGAAGCGGGTACAGACTTGGGAGAGTGAGGACAGTGGGCCTGGTGCTCTATGTGGCAGTGGACATGCACCTAACCACCCAAAGGCTCCTGGACAGTGAACAACCTGTGAAGTCGGTACAGGAGCAGGCCTGTCACTTAGCAGAGAGGCAGCCATGAGAATGAAAGCCTAGAAGTAGGGGGGAAGTCGCTTTGTTGCATGTGGTAAGTAGAAGTTTCCTCTAACAGCACATTCCTGGTTGCTGGCAGTATTATAAACTTGGAAAATATCCAATATCAACAACTCTAACCTTCCTCCCTTTTGCAAACAGTTCTGCTTGAGTCTATGTGCTGAGATGAGAGCAGAAGGAGAGACACTGGCCAAGTGTGTGGCTGCAAGGCAGGTTCCCAGAGGCAAGCAGCGGAGGAAGGCCAGCTAGGGCACCTCCCACTTCCGCTCCAGCTTGTTAAGCAGTTGAGCTTTTCTCATGGCAACAAAGCCGGGAGCCCACTGTTCCCCTAGACCCATGTCTCTTTCCTGCCAAGCAGGGCAGCCAAGTACAGGTTACCTCCCTCACTGCCTGATGAGCAGGAATCACATGGCCTCCTGCCTCAGACCCATCTTTCTGCTCTTCCTGAGCAGAGCAGCGATGGAGGCTTTCTTAACATTTCCTGATCACTCTTTCCACATTTTTACTCTAGTTTTAGTATTTCTTTTCCAAATTTATTTATTCATTCATTCATTCATGTATGTGGGAGGAGAGAGGTTGTGGTTTGAATGATACACTCATATATTTGAATACTTAATCCCCAATTGGTGGTACCATTGTAGAAAGTTGTGAACCCTTTAGGAGATGAAGCCTTGATGGAGGAGGACGTGTGTCACTGGGGCACATCTTATGGGGTCACTGCCCAGCGCAGCTTGCTCTTCCCCTCTTTTTACCTCCACCTTGCTAATGTGATTATATGACACACCAGTTCCTTGAACCTACCCAAGCTTTCTCCATCATGGTGGATTCTACCCTCTGGAACTGTAAACTGAAAATAAACTCTCTCCTTCCTTATGCAGCTTCTGGTCAGGTATTTTGGACCAGCTAATGAGAAAGTAACTGATATAGCTCCCACACAATAAAAGGCAATGCAGTCTGGGAAATTCTCCTCTGTCTGAAGCAACTTTTACCCTGCGTGGTGGTTTGGAGCAGATGTCCCTCATAAACTCATGTGTGTTGAGTGTTTTCTCCCTAGTCAGTGGCATTTTGGAAGGCGAGCCTTGCTGAAGAAGGTGTGCTGCTAGGGATGGACCGTGGGGCTTATTGCTGTGTAGCTTGCCACCGAGTAATTCGGCTCACTCTCTTGCTGCTAGTGGTCACCTGACGTTAGCAAGGACATGATGTCCAGCCTCTGCTCACTCAGTTCTTCTGCAGTATTGGAGAGTGTAAGCCCAAATAAACCCTTTCCTCCCATAAGCTGCTTCTGGTTGGATGCTTTGTCTCAGCAACAAGAAGGTGACTGCCATACACTGTGATCTGTGATTCTTATCAAAAAAAGAAAGAAAGAAAGAAAAAAGAAAACAGAGGGCTGCAGAGATGGCTTAGTGGTGAAGGTGCCTGCCTGCCAAGCTTGGAGAACACCCATTCAATTCTCCAGGCCCCACATATAGCCAGACACAAAAGTGATGCAAGCACACAATGTCGCATGTGTGCACAAGGGGGTGCATGCATCTGGAGTTCATTTACAGTGGCTGAGAGGCCTCTGGTGCGTCCATTCTCTATCTGTCTCTGTCTCTCTCTTGAAAAAAAAAAAACTCCTCTTACTGAGGGGACCTCACTTTTCCATGTTGTTCTAGTCACCCTTCAAGATGCAGCAGACCAGTCTTTCTAGGACACAAACATCCATTGGCTCCTCAAGCTACAGTAAAATCCAACTTCCTTCCAAAGGCTTGAAATTCAAATAATTTAATTAAACCAAAGTAAGACAACACAGGAAGAACTAGCCTCATCCAGTGTTTGGTGATCAAGAGCGACCTGAATGCCTCAAGTCCCTGTCACTCTGTCCCTCTGTGCTTCAGCTCCTACTCCATGGCTGCCGCCCACCAGGTGTGTTCATCCTTGGAATAAGCATTGGGTGATGCAGAGGATGTCAGGGATTCCCTCTGCAGAGGCCAGACGGCAAAATTATATGAGAATCAGTGTGAGTACCAGCACTATGTCGATCAGTAAGTTAATCACCTCACGAGTTAAGGAGTTCAAAAAAAGACTGTTTGATATGTATTAATATGATATATATTGCTATGATATGTATTCTAGGTCCACAATTTTCATCAATTAAAGAGCCAGTGCACAAACTTACATGCTCATCTGAATAACATTCTTGGAGGTAAATGTAAGCTAGCAGCATGCTTTTGGAAATCCCTCTTAGCAAGGCATTTTATTTCAATAACCACATCGCTATCGTCTTTGTACACATTCTCCCAGAAATAACAGAAAGGTAAATATTTCCTCCATCCCAAGCTTATTAATTTTTCTTCAGTCTCATTTTGGATGAACTCAACATCCATTTAAAAACCTGTTCTGTGATCATGGGATGTAATTAACGTTGTGATATCCTTTGTCAGCAAAACCTCAATCCTAATAGAAAACTGTTCTCTACAAAATGTCATCTGTCACTTTAAGATCATGATATAAATGTACCGAAGTTTGCAGAAGTGCTATAAGAAAAGAATCTCATCTAGCAAGCCATCTTTGCTATAAATATGTCTTCCTCTTCCTCATTACTATCCAGAAAGGGTTTAGGTGCAAGTCATGTCTAGATTGGAGCAACTTGTAAAATCTGAGCATTCAAGAAACCCTTGGAGAGCCTGTGAGAGCAGCTGCAGGCATCCTATTCTGTACACATGAGCATCCGTGTGCAGTGCTGGGCACAGAGTCACTGCAAGGTGAATGAAACAAGGACACAAGTTCACAGTCAAGACTAACCTGAAGATGGGACTGAGAAGGTCAGCTTCAGACCTCAGCAGTGAATCTCAAGACTAAAATGGATCCCTGAGTGACCTTAGCCATAGATCAGTTAAGTAAGTTTTAACCACTTTATCCCAATGTGCTAATACCATGAATTGTCCTCACCCAACAGCTTTCTATGTACTGATTTATCCCCCTCCCCACTTTATGATTGTTCCTGGCATCTTTTATGTATGCTAAAGTTTTACAGATTCTTTACTGTCATAATTAGCTAACAAAAGAATTATTCTACAATTAGAAATAAGAAGGTCATTATTCAGCCTGGAAAACAACCTTTAAAGTCACCAGCTCCTGTCACTCACAAGATGTGGTACCTCAGAACACACCTGCCTGAATTTCGGTATCTGCTTAACATATAACAGTTTGAGAGGAGAAATAACCACACGACCAAGCATCCAGTTTACTTACAGCACTTGATAAAATGATAGTGAGACATCTTTCCACCTCAGGCAGGAATCCTGCTATGGGTCGCAGCATCCTCTTCTGCTACAACTGTGATCCCCAGGAAATGCATTATTTAGGGTTCTTCACTCAGGTAGCAGTTTACCACGGGAATGCATTATTGAACGGAGGCTAGGATCCATGATCTTGCAAAAAGCTTCAAACTCGTTCTCATTCAGCAGCTGGTGCTCACAGCAGCCTCCCTCCAGGGTGGGTTGGAGCCACAGCCTCTGCACGTGCTACCCAAGTGCTCTTGATTGACAGGCTCCCGGAGCTACCACAACCGCGAGAACAAGGGCTTTAATTGGTGCTCACGTGCGGGCGGCCACAGCCCGAGCTCCAGCTCCGCCGAGGTGTGCTGCACTGCGGCGCCCCTCCTGCCTGCTAATGGCTTTCCAATCGCTTTCAAAAGGCGGCGGGCTTAGCTGACTAGTGGGCAGGAGGGAAACCCCCACGCACTGCCAGTTCTCATTGTCCATCAACCTCTCGGGACCAAACCTTAATTATTTTTAGTTGCCACCAGTTGCTGTGTGTGAATAAGAAATTGACAGCAGAAGCTACGAATAGCCCCTCTTAGTATAATAGAATGGGAGACGCTTTGATCTTTGTGAAGAGGCGGCGTTGCCTCCCACCGCGCATCTCTGCGGTGATCCATGCAGAATGCAAAACTGAAATCACCCACCCAAAGCTCAGGAGTTCTTACTTTTAAATTTTAGGATTTTTGTTAACCCTGCAGACTGCAATGAATTTAAGTGCATAACATAACCCGTCCAATGAAAGAAGCCTGAACTGAAATCAGGTACTGTCATAAAATAAATATCATATTCTTAACAGCCATGTTAGTCAGAGAAGGTCACGTTTAAGTCATGGACAAATCATTTATTTTTATTCTTTGCAAATCAATACATTTTATGATGATCTCTGAAAATGAGTAGTGCTAGCCAGGGGTTTATGTTTCTGATTCTGAGGGCACTGCACATGTTGTACACGCTCACATCCTTCTGTGGTAGGGCTTGGATTCCCACAGCGAGGCACCCTCAAAGAGCTGTATATTTATCAAACAACATTCAGCACTGAAGCCCACATGGCAAGGAGTCACAGCTGCTCCATTTACTGAAGAACATTCTAACCATCTTAGTCTTGCGTCAAAAAACAAGTTCAGATTTTCCATCAGAAGAGCCTGAGTTCAAATCAGTTTTCTACCACTTTGCAAAGTGTCGATGTACATGAAATTTTTACCTCCTAAAGCCTCAATTTCCTATGAAACCTAGAAATAAGGCACATAGATTATAGACCATGGAGAGATGGCTCAACAGTTAAGGCACTTGTCTGCAACACCTAATGACCTGGGTTTGATTCCCTAGTACCCACATAAAGCCAGATGCACAACGTGGCCCATGACTCTGGAGTTCATTTGCAGTGGTTGGAGGCCCTGGCATGTCCATTTTCTCTCTCTTTCTTCTCTCTATCTCTCTCTACTTGCAAGTAAATAAATAAATAAAAATATTTTTAAAAGGAGCTTGTTTAAAAAAATTAAAAAATAATTCTAGCCCATAGTGCTGTTGCTCAATGAAAAGCGACCATTAAAATTGATAAGAAGGAGCCGGAATAGTGGTGCATACCTTTAATTCCAGCATCCAGGAGGCAGAAGTGAGAGGATCACTACATAGTGAATTCCAGGTCAGTCTGAGATAGAGGGAGACCCTACCTCGAAAAACCTAAAAAAAAAAAAAAATAAAAATAAAGAAAAAAAGAAAAGAAAAAGACAAAGAAAAAATTACAAGGAGGAAAATGGTTTACTTTGTGTCACATGACCACTATGTACACTCTCGTTGTCCCTAGAATCAGGAAGATGTTCAGCTGCTTCCATAGAGCTGATTCTGAATTTGTTCATTCATTTAACAATTAACTACAAACAGCCATTGTCTCCTACGCCTTAAAAATGTGCTGGGTGCTTTTCAGGAATAAAATTATGTCTACAGCTGGGAAGATAGTCCAGACAGTAATGAACTCGCTTTGCAAACTCAAGGACTCAAGCTTGCTCCTCAGTGCCCGTGTAGCAGTCAGTCATGGTGGTTCACACCTATAATCCCAGCAGGAGGGAGGCAGAGAACTGTGGGTCAGGCTGGTCAGCCAGTCTAGCCTATGTAAAAAGCACCAGGCCACTGAGAGAAAATACAATTGGAAATGTGGACCCTAAAACAACACAGAAGAGCAACCCCAACTACAAGTGCTCTGGGGAGTTAAAGTGGATATGCTAAGGCCCTACGGGTCTTAGAAAATGCTTAGAATCTGCTCCATCTGCACGAGCTGTATGCAGTGCAATTTTCCCACGTTGGAAAGTCCTTGTTCATGTCACTATCTGGAAACCACACATTCATATTCTAATCATGTACAGAATTATGTTCAGCCACATAGAAACACATCTTCACATTTGTGTTATTATTAAACAAAAATTACTTCCAAATGTACCATTAATATGGCTGGAAAACAGAGCTGGTTCTACTAAATTTGCTTCCTTCACAAAGTGGGGGAAAGCAAATGCAAGAAACTTTATTTAAATGTCTTGATCCTATGTTTTTCCCTAAGAAAGGCAATCCGTGTTAGGCCATCACATGCAGCTCCTTTGAAGCTGATGTACTTTTGTAAATATTTTTATTTATTTACTTGCAAGGAGGGAGGGTGAGAAAGAGAGAGAGAGAATGGAGAGAGAGAGAATAGGCACACCAGGGCCTCTTTGCCACTGCAAAATGAACTCCACAGGGAACTGCACATGGCATGCCAGTAAGCAAGTGCTTTAACCCCTGAGCTATTTCTCCAGCCCATGTCATGAGGGTCATATCAGAGTTGATGATCATAGTTGTAAGGAGAAGCTGAGGATGGAATAATATGTGCTTTCAAGTCATCTATATTGCAGAATTGCTCATTACAGTACAACATTAAGTTCATGCATTTGAAAGGAGTTGGTTTTCATTGCTAGAAGGCTTACCAAGTAATAAAGCACAATTATTTTACTATTTTAAGAATTATTTCAATATACTATTGTTCTCAATGAAAATGGCATACATCATATTTATAAATCAATTTTTTAAAGCTGAGAATCTTTTTTATTATTTTATGCACCAAACAGCTGCTCACTATTCACACTATTTCTGATACAAATGCATGTTTTTTTTCTTTTAAATGTTAGCATTATTATATGCCAGATTTTTCCCAAATAAGCATTAGCTATTTCGCAACAAAAAAAGTGTGAAACTAGGATAATTTAGTCCTATATGAGAAGTTAACAATTATGTACTTGCTTAGTAGGTGCGTGTGAGAGTGCCTGAGGTGAGATGCCCCTCCCCCATTCTGTTCTGTACCCAGTTTGAAGACTGAACAAGTGGCTCAGTTTTCTAGTCTTTTGACAGACCGTTCATCAATGGTTTCTGCAATTCCACACCATACTTAGTGATAGAATTAAGACCCACACCCAGGTCCTCAAACTTCACTAGTGGCAGAGAGTGCACACTCGATAAGTATAATGTTAAGCTTCTTTTTTTTGTTGTCATTATCAACTTGACTTATTAGAATCACCTAGGAGATGTTTTAACAAGCAGCTTTGATGGCATCTCCAGAGAGAGAGAGAGAGAGGTTTAACTGAGGAGAGATAACTGAATATATTTTTTAAGTTGTTTCAATAAAGGCTGACATTTGCTCTTTCATACCAATCATACACAGACATGCACACATTAGTAAAAATACATAAAGACCCAGACATATGACAAGCTTCATTCCATGTTTTAATTGTTTCTTGAGGACATCTGGTTACCCATATTTCTCTTGTATTTTTTTCTACTTGAATTGAAATGTTTTTAATTCTACTGAGAACCAATTAAACTATCTATGAAAGAACATTTGTATCATTATTCTATTGAATGCCAAAAACCGCTGTGAAATCACTCCAGTGTATGTGTAAAAATGAAACAGAAGTACTGTCCTGTTTTCAGATGCCATTTCACCTGACTAAACTTTAACCTTGAACCTGTTTGCTTATTATAACCTCAGCAAAGTTTGACCTTAAACATGAGTTTGCTTGTCAAAACATAATAAGAAAGAGGTAATGTTAGTTGATGAGAGCACCTGGGTGAGTGTGCACACGTGTAATATGAGGCAAGCATGTGCAGAGGGAGTGGTCTCTGTCTTGTTCGTTAGTTGATGAGAGCACCCGGGTGAGTGTGCATGCGTGTAATATGAGGCAAGCATGTGCAGAGGGAGTGGTCTCTGTCTTGTTCATTAGTTGATGAGAGCACCCAGGTGAGTGTGCATGCGTGTAATATGAGGCAAGCATGTGCAGAGGGAGTGGTCTCTGTCTTGTTCCTCAGTCATGTTGAGGAACTAAACAGCCTTCGGTTTACTGAGAAAGAAATCTGAGACATTTCCTTGTAGAACACGTCTTTCTTATTGACCCAGCTAGTGTCATTGATCTAGAAAGCATACAAATGCCTCTTTAATTGGATCCTTTTTTTTTTTTTTTTTTTTTTTTTTTTTGACCATAAGTAAATTTCCTTTAAAAAAAATTTGGCTGTCATTTTCCTTGTTATTTATTTTTAAAATTTTATTGACAACTTCCATAATTATAGACAATAAACCATGATAATTCCCTACCCCTCCCGCACTCAAAGGAGTTCACTATGTAACTGTGGTCACCTCAAATTTGTAACATTCCTTCCTCAGCCTCCAGAGTGCTGGGATTTATAGGTATGTGCCATCAATGCCTGGCTTCAATCATACCTTTTGTTGTTAATTTCTTTTTTACAACTTAATCACCCATATACTTGCCTGTATACACACAGGCTAACTTATTCAATTCTCATATAATCTTCAAAGTTCACTTAAGTCCATTTAACCTACACATTTATTTGGCTTAAATTCACTTCAGACTTCCATGAACTTGACATTTATCTATTTCTCATACCAATCAACCCAATTTTTCAAATACAACATTTTGTATTTCTTTGTGTCCAATGAAAGCCTCTTTCATGCTGGGTAATTAGTTATTTGAGGCTCAGATGTTGATTTTTCTTATTTCCTCTGAAGCCATAAAGGGAGAGCCAGCTGGCAAGTTCTGTGGGTCACTTGATGTCTTGAGGAATATTCTAATACAGACAGGAATTTGGGATATTTGAGTGGAAATAATTGTTGCGAGAAAATGAGAAAGGAGAGGTACAGTAGAAGACAGCCCTGTCTTCAGGACAGCACCTGTATTCAACAGACCACTTGATTTTTATTTTTTTTTAGAGAGATAGAGAATGAGAGCAAGAGCAAAGGAGAGAGAGAGAATAGATGTGCTGGGGCCTCAGCACGTCTAAATCCCACTGATGAGCATTCTTCTGTGCTTAGGTGGGTGTATAGTCACACTACTCTCTTCCTGTCTTCCCTCTGTCCCTTCCTTCTGTGGCTGGGTTGGCCATACTGGTTTACTGCCTCTGTCTCTCACTGCAGGTTAACTGGGTCCCATGTGCACCTCCTGTCCAGATGCGAATATGATGATGCTAGTACCAAGATGCTCACTTTCATACCACAGAGTAAACATCAGGGCAGACAATACAAGATGGAGAGCCAGTCTACCATGAGTGTAAGCAGAAAGGAAGTGTTAGGAAGAGACTTACAGGCGGGACATGAAACTTTACCAAGCACACTGGATTGCTGTTTAACATGAGCTTTAAGGGTGCAGAAAGGACAGAAATTTTAATTTCTACGTAAGAACTATGCACTGGTAATTTTTTTTTACTTTTTTATGAGAGAGAGGAAGAAAATTGGCACACCAGGACCTCGAGCCACTGCAATCAAATTCCAGACTCTTGTGCCACCTTTTGGGCATGTGCAACCTTTGTGCTTGCATCACCTTGTGTGTCTGGTGTGTCTGGCTTACGTGGGACCTGCGGAGATACACATGGGTTCTTAGGCTTTGCAGGCGAGTGCCTTAACCGCTAAGCCATCTCTCCAGCCCAGCACTGATGATTTTAACAGACATTTTTAGAGTGTTAACATATCATGACCATTAACAATTATATTTAAGCTATTAATATTAAGGAGATTATTTTCAGACCACCACAGTGAATGCTGATGCACACCACTAAATCCCAACATGTATGTGTTAATTAAGTGGTTCAAGGTAGAATATGGTGTGATGACTGTGAAGAAATGTCTCCAAAATTAAAGTCTCACATGAGCCTCATGGGGATGCGTTGAAAGCCTCAGGTTCATGACCTGATTCATTTCCATGAAGTTCAAGAAGCAAAGATGGTTTATGATGGCATGAGCAGAAGGCGGACAAGGAGAAGTTCTAGAACGACATCAACAGTTCATGCGTTTATCTGAGTCATCAGAACTTGTGTAAGTATGCACAGATGCATAAAGATTTGCTGAGCTTTACTCATACGATTTGTGTATCTTACTGTGTACAACTTAGATCTTTCACATGTATGTTTGAGATGTACACACACACACACACACACACACACACACGTGTGCAAGTAGAGACCAGAGGACAACCTTCATGTTGTTCTTCAGGTACTTCCCACATTCATTATTATTATTATCATTATCACTATTATGTGTGTATAGGCATGTTTATGGTGCGTGTGTGTGTGTGTGTGTGTGTGTGTGTGTTCAGGTCAGAGGACATCCTCAGGGTTCGCTCCTTCCACTTGGGTTTGAGACAAAGTTTCTCATTTTGCCACTTGGAGGGCTAGTGTAGCTAGCCAACAAACTTTGCAGTTCTCCTGGCTCCTTTTCCCATTGATACAGATGCACTGAGATTGTAGCTATAGGCTCCACTTTGCACGTTGCTTTACACCAATGGTGGGAATCAAACTTGTGTTGGCAGGCTTGAGAGTCAAGTGCCTTTTTCCCAGCCAAACACCCACCTTTTTTGTATCAAGTAGGCTAGACTGTGTGGTCAGTGAAGCCCAGAGGTCCTTCTGTCTCCACCTCTCCACTGTTGGAATTACAGGCATATGCCACCATGCCAGGCATGTATGGGGGTACTGGGAATTGAGCTGAGTTCCTCATGCTTGTGAGACAAGCACCTTACTGACGGAGCCATCTCGCCAGACCTCATATCAATTTTAAGAGTTATACAAAATGATGTTTTTAACATGGTAGCAATAGATTGAGAAAAAGCTCTCAATAATGTTAAACTTAAGTGACTTGTCAGTGTCAGTTAAATGTCCATTCGTTCATTCAGCAACCACTGATTGACAGGCAGATGCATACATTGATGGCACTTACACTGATTTCCTTAAACAGTAAGTCTATAACTATAATTCAGTGAGGCCAACACTAAGATCAGCTATGAACAGGGCATTGCAGGAGCTCTGAAGTGCACATAGCTCACAGGAGCTCGTGCAGCCAAGAGGGGAGAAGACCCTGCTCCATCAAGACACCCCGCATTTGGGCTGCTTTATGCAGTGGGTCTTCTGTTGAGAGGAAACAGCCAGAGCTGGATCTTCAGGGACCTACAAGCCAAACACCAAGGACATTGCCGGTACCGTGACAAAGCTTCGTGGACAGGATAACAAACCCTAGGACTCCCACAGACTTTGGGGGGTACTCCGTGGATTTCCAAAGGCCTCCATGACCCAAAACATGATGGATTTGCTTATAGCAGATGGGAAGTGTTTAGTAGATTCCAAAAAGAGCTGTGAACTCAGGAGACTGTGAAGCACAGACTTGTGGGAGATGGGACAGACAGCAGGGGGACGAGATGAGATGGAAGCTCCTATTTTAGTGCATCTAGCAGTGGTGTGGGCTTGAAACAGGCCTGGTGACAAGGATGGAGCAGGCTACTTACAGGCACCCAAGCAATGGCTTTGAGATTCTCATGGCTGGGAAGTGGGAAGTAGTGTGAAGAAGGGAGGACATCAAAAAGCTGTTTGGGGGGCACCCATCAGCTCAAAGCATAAGAGAAAAAGGCCAGTTAAGGGAAAAGACACCGGGCTGTAAAGAGTGCATACAGAAATGGCTCCAGAAGTCTGATCCTTAGGCCCCCATAGGACCATCACTTGCTAATGTGCCAAACATGTGCAGTCAGTTCACCTACTACTGTGCCCAGGCCCTGGAGACTCAGAGAGAGCTTGGGATGTATGGCAAGTGAATCGCGGTTGGTTTTTGTTAACATTTTCTTTGGTTCTTCGAACAATTGTTTTTATGGAATCTGTACCATGAGGGAAGTTGCCAGACCCTGAGTAATAGCCACACAACAGATCAAAGCCCCTTCTGAGAATGGCTCACAGTGGCTTAAAGAGGTGATCTGGCATTTTCAGCAAGAAAATTATAAAAAATATAGTGCAAAGGAGCAATGGTCTCAGGATCACACATAAATGTGTCTGTCCCTAGGCTCAGATAAGCCTTTGCTTAAATTAGTATCTGAGCTGAAATCGGAAGGATTAATAGAAGGAAAGTGGGACTGGAAGACAGCATTGGTGCTCTAGTCTCAGGGACAAGACCAGAATTCTAGGCCCTCCAGGGGGGCTGTTCATACACGTGAACCTGGGAACACATGCTCTGAGAAATAAAAAAAAAGGAAGAAAAAGGGTCCATTTGAGCTGCTATAGGAAAGAATGGAAACCAGTTCCCTTTCAAGCAGAGAAGGCAGCTCAGAGAAGTGGAGTTCTTGTCCAGATGACGGCTAACACTCACAAAGGACTTCAGGGACAGACTGTGGAACGGGTTGCAGAGCTATGGACCTCGATGTTCAGACAAGGAAGGCCATGCACAGGGGGCAAGCATGGGAATATTACTTGCCAGACAGATCCCTCCCACTGCAGTCCGGAGACTGCAGGGAATGCTCAGGGCACACAGAAAAGCTGCGTCAAGGAGGCAGTGACCATGCGATGCAGGCGATGAATTCTGAGGTGAGTCCAGAATGAAGTAAAAGAAATAAAATAGCAACAGCTTAAAGCTGGAAGTGTGCAAACTCTCGGGGTGGGTGCTACAGCTTCCGAAGGCATATAATATAGGCGGCAGGGTGTTTGTGCAAGGATGATGTAGGCGGGGTGTCAGCAGCAGCCTCACGTGGAAAACACCTCCTGTTGCTCCAGTTCCTTTTTTATAGAGTCAACAAATCTACAAAGACATTTAGTGGAATGAGCTATACAACACGATTGCACTTAAAAATAATCTTATTAAATAGGACACATGCACGAAAGAACACGTTAGGTAATATATCACTGTAAATTAATAGGAAATTCTAAACAGGGAAATTTCAATTAGATATTATATTTGTCACTGTGATAAAAAAAATAACACCCTGACAGGACAATTTAAGGGAAGGAAGACTTATTTTCTCCTACATACCAGGTGATTTCAGTCAGTCATAGCAGAAAAGGCCTGAATGGTAGCTTTGGGGTGGCGGGAGCCTGTTGCCAAGTTTCTCACATCACAGCCAGTCCAGGAAGCAAAGAGCACAAGCCAGAACCAGAAGTGGGTATAGCTTTCCGTCCCTTAAGTGACCTATTTCTGTCAGCTAGGTCCCAGGTCCTAAAGGCTTCACAAGCTTCCAAAACAGTGCCACAAACTGGGGACCACATGTTCAAATGTAGATAGAGGACACTTCACTCTCAACCCTAAGCTATGCACTTGCTCGTGTGTTCCATTCATATTTAATAATAAGAATGGCAGCAGAATCAGGTCTGCCAGGGCAATGGATTGGTGGGATTCGGGGAGGTTTCATTGGCAGTGGGTTTGCAAGGCACCATCTGCTCAGGCTGCTCTGGGGGTGGGAGTGGGTACTGATGCCATGGGCAGCAGGAAGAGTGGCATTCACAGATAGTGACATTTGGGTGCCTTTCATGCCATCAGACAGCACTAAGGGAGGAACTGTGGACCCCCACAGTTCTTACTAGGGACATCAGAATGGCCAGTGGGCCACTGGGTTTTGTATGTGGAATATATAGATAGTTAAAGCTATGGGTGGGAAAATATGTCAGTCAGAAAAAAAAAAAAAAAAAAAAACATTCCTACAGTCCAGTCCCAGAAGTGGAGACAGCGCATCCTACGAACAAGAGGAATGTGATGAAGATGAAAAGAGAGGGAGGAGGAGCGTTTCCCCACTTCTCAATGCTCTCCATCTACTTACGTGAGATCACAGATGTCCGTCACGTATGGTGCATTTTAGTTTCTTAATTTTTCCTCCAGTAACGCATGAACACATACCTGACCATCCTTTACAGTGTTTTTTGTTTTTGTTTTATTCATGCAAGGTCTTCCATGTCCCACCCAGTCTGTCCTTGAACTTATGATGTTTAGCAATGAGGAATAAAAGATAGGTAAGTCTAAAAATCAGGCATGATGGTACATACCTGTAATCCCCATACTGGGAGGTGGAGGTAGGAAGATCTGAAATTTAATGTCATCCTTGGCTACACTGAGCATGTCTCTCATTAAAGTTTGCATTTTTGCATTCCTTAATTCCTCATGAATTTAAGCATGTTTTTATGTGCTTATCTGTGCATCTTCCTTGGAGACATGTCACTTAAATTCTGCAGCCTTTTCAAGGTGTGTTGTCCTCTTTTTATTGTTGACTTGTAAGAGCACTCTAAATCTACTAGAAACAGTTCTCCTCAAATATAAAATTATCAAACGTTCTCCCATTCTACAGCTTGCCTTTTTATCTCCTGGGACCACAGTAAGTATTAATTTCTGATACATTTCAATGTATAAATTTTGGTGTCACATTGAGAAAATATTGCCTAATCCAAGATCACAAATTTTAACTCCCATGTTTTCTTTAAGGGATTTTGTAGTTTTAGCACTTAACTTTAGTTCCAATTTTTATATATAGTGTGAAGCATGGGTCATCTTCCTTCTTCATAAATGGATATTATATTTTTTCAGGACCATTTGTTGGAAAGGCTATTTTCATTGAGTGGGACATTTGGTAAAAATTTACTGACACACCTTTATTTCTAGACTCTTCATTCTATCTGACTGACCACATCTTGTACTGAGAAGACACTGTCTTATGTGCAGTGTTGCAATAATTCTGCACTTGGGAGACATCAGTCCTACATGTATTACTTTTCTCTTATAATTGTTATGCTTAGCCTGGGCACTTTACATTTGCATGTTAATTTTAAGCTGATATTGTCCATATCTGAAAAAAAAATCTAGCCATAATTTAAAAAAATATTTTACTTTTATTGATTTGATGTGTGAGAGAAAGAAAGACAGGTAGGGAGAGAGAAAAATGGGGGTACCCGGGCCTTTAGCCACTGCAAATGAACTCCAGCACATGGACCCCCTTATGCATTTGACTTACATGGATCCTGGAGAATCAAACCTGGGTCCTTTGACTTTTCAGGCAAAAGTCTTAACCATTGAGCTATCTCTCCATCATTGTATTTGCTCTGCATATGCATTTGGGGAACACTGCTATCTGTGAAATATGAAGCATTTCAGTCCAGGAGTATAGAACGCCATTCTGTTCATTGAGGAGTCATTAGTTTCCTCAATAGCACTTTGTACTTTAATTGTACACATCTTGCACTTCATTTTAAAAATATTTATTTATGCATTGGCGTGTGTGTGGATGAGTAAGAGTGTGTGGGGAGGCAGTGGTTGTGTCAGGATCTCTTGCCACTGTAAAAGTAATGACAGATGCTTGTGCCAATTTTTACATCCAACTTTATGTGGGCAGGTGAGGAATTGAACCCTGACCAACATGCTTTGCAAGCAAGTGCCTTTAACCACTGAGATATCTTCCCAGTCCCCTTGCACCTCTTTCATTAAATTTATTCCTGAGTAATTTACTCATTTTTATGCTATTTGCAAATGCAGTTATTTTCTTAAATTCATTTTTGGTTGTTCACTACTGCTTTACAAAAATATGATTCTTTGGGCTGGAGAGATGGCTCAGCAGTTAAGTTATTTGCAAAGCCAAACAACCCAGTTCAAATCCCCATGCAAAGCCAGATGCACACTGGTGCATGCATTTGGAGTTCATCTGCAGTGGCTGGAGGCCCTGCCATGCACAGTCTCTCTCTCACTTTCTCTTCTATCTCTCCCTACTTGTAAATAAATAAATAAAAATATTTTTTAAAGTGGGGCTGGAGAGATGGCTTAGAAGTTATGGTGTTTGCCTGCAAAGCTAAAGGACCCAGGTTTGATTCCCCAGGACCCATGTAAGCCAGATGCACAAGGTGGCATTTGCATCTGGAGTGCATTTGCAGCGACTGGAGACCCTGACATGCCCATTCTCTCTCTCTCTCTCTCTCTCTCTCTCTCTCTCTCTCTCTCTCATTCTTTCTTAAATAAATAAATAAATAAATAAAATATTTAAAAATATTTTAAAAACAAATATGATTCTTTCAACTGATAATATGCCCTGTGAACCTGCAGAACTCACTTATGAATTCTACTTTTTTAGGTGTGAATGCATTAGGTTTCATACCTATATAAAACTGTGTTATCTAAGAATACATTACTTTATTTCCTACTTTCCCATTTGAATCCCCTTTATTTTATTTTCTATCCCTGGTCCCCTTCCTAGAACCTCCATATTTAGTGAGGTGTAATGGTGGGAGCTGGTACCCTTGTCTAAGTCTGGGACAATATCTTTTTATTTTCAGTTTACTGAGCATTTCTTTTTAAATCACAAAATGAGTTAGATTGTGTCAAATGTTTTTTTCTGATTCTAGTTGGGTGATGGTGAGCTTTTGTACTTTAGTGTATGAATATGGTATATTAAATTAATTGATTTTTGTAAGTTGAACCGACCTTGTACTCCTGGATAAACCCAACCTGGTTGTGTTGAATAAACCAGTTTACATATCTCAAGCTTTGGTTTACAAGTGTTTTGTCTGACATGTTATGACAGATCATGAATGACTTGTTTTCGCTTTGTGGAATGCTTTGGTTGGGTCTAGGTGATGGGCTAACACTGGATGGAATTTGGAGAGACCTCAGGATTGGCCTTGTTTCTTCTCCCAGTTTGGAAGGTTTTTGTCATGTACCCAAAGCTAACTTACAGAGCTATAACCACAGAGCATGGAACCTAGCTGGATGTCAAGAACTGAAGAGAGGAAACCAGTGAAGATGAATTTTGAAATGTCTCAAGCATATTGAGAAACGAGGACACATGGATTGCAATTGCTCATTTACATATCTCCAGTGTTTGTACAGGGAGAATGTCACATCCTGAAAGATTATGTAGATATTCCCAGACACACAAATGTGCCCTACTATCTTCAGAAAAGGCTAAAAACCAATTATTTTAATCAAATATATTTGAACTTTTGGCAATCTTGATTTAATACATCTGCTTTGGTCTTTCACCTCTATATCATTCGTAACAAATCCCACCTGTCTAAACCATTAGCAGCATTTTACAAGTAAAGCTGTTGTCCCTTAGTGCCAGTATCGAAATACAGCATCACCTTCCAGTGCCAAGTGCTACTTTCTGCTTCAGAGCCTTTGTGTTAAAGGGACAGAACAGGCACCTTGCCTAACCCGTGGCCTGTGTAATACTGTCCATGCAGCAGGGCCTCGCTTAATGTAGCTCACTGGAACATGAATCCAGAACATGAAAGCTTGACAGGCTATGTCCAGTTCATGCTTCTTGACTATTCTTAGCAATAAATCTTGTGCCTCAAACCCATAGTTTTGAGCTGTCATTTCAACCCCAGTTCCCCTCGGGTGACAGGTTGGGGGAATATGACACACTTACCTATATTTTCTGATATACTAACAAATATTAACATTTGTGACAATTGTGCAGCTTTATGGAAGACAGAGGTTCAGACCAGACATTGGAGCCCATCACATGACAGATGCAATGTATCATCTCTGTAGTTCTTAATTACTAACTGTATTTATGGACAAGCCCTGGCACTATTTATTCTAGTTTTATGTTCTTTAAATGGCCTTAAAAGAAAAAAAAAAAAAAACTCTCTCCTCATATGTGAATCTCTAAAGATTGTAGTATTCATATTTTACAAGCTCTTTGGTGAGGCAGATGGTAAATCATAAAAGTTGTTCTGATTTTAAGTTGAACCAAATCCAATACTGGCTACATGTCAGTTTTCAAGTAATTCCAAATTAATTCCTTTCTCATTTGCTTCACTGTAACTTCCAGTTTAGAACTTTTAAAATGATTACTTTTTTTTCTGTGTCTGTGTGTATAGTAGACAGCTTCAGGTCACTGAGATGAACTTCAAAACCTGTACAGTTATGGAAGAGGTGATTTTTATTGACACTTGCAGATCTAGCGGAAGTTCCATAATGGCAGAAAAAGCTGGTCCACTTCTAGAGGACCAAGCAGAGAGAGAGAAGCCACAAGGTTAAAAAAAAATCAAAAAACAAACCCAAAAGCCACACCACACAGCACACTTTGGAATCAGAGAGAACTCAGGCACTTTGCATATCTTTAGATGGGAATTCCAAATCCACCCCCACACCTTAGGGCTGAACCCTAAGATCCACCCAGTGACACCTCCTCCAGCCAGGTGGCAGGAAATCCAAGAAGTTTTAATAAAGTTTTAATAAACTCCTGAATCTATTGGGGGGTTATCTATTCAATCACGTCCTCTCTCTCTCTCTCTTTCTCTCTCTCTCTCTGTGTGTGTGTGTGTGTGTGTGTGTGTGTGTGTGTGTTGTGTACGGCATGATGGGTGTATACATGTACATGTGTTTATGCGGCACCCCACGTGCTTGCCTGCTACAAGGGGATCTTGCTTGGGGTGGCTGGTGCAGAATGTCGGATGTGTCACTCCATCTCTTTTCTGCCTGTCAGGTTCTTGATCCAGACTTTTCCGGATTTGTAAAGCTTGCTGTTTTTCCCACCAGCATCAGCAGTTCTCAGGTGTCTGCTCCGCGACGACAGGGTTCCAGACCCACGTGGCCATGCCCAGCTGGTCACATTCGTTCTCAGGATTGAGCTTGTGTGCTCTCAGGCCGCCTCAAGTCTTCACGCTTGCATGGTAGGTGCTCTTAACCACAGAGCCGTCTCTCTAGCCCCGAATTATTGATTGAATTCAGAGAGTAGGTATAACTGTAAGGTCTGTTCTGGCTCCTTCATGTGACAGCATGCAGCTGGAACAACAGGCAGGCTGCGCTGCTCAGGCTTCAGAGGCGGTGAGGGTACCATCATGCCAGAAGCTCCTCCTGTGTCAGCTGCCAGGAGAGCCATGCTTGCTGCAGGCTTCAGCCCAGGAATACTTAGATCTGGGCATGTGGTTTCTTCTAAATGCAGACAGAGGACATGCCATTATTTTCAAAATGACATATGTGATATGCAATGAATAGCATGAATTTTTAAAGTTCATGTGAGAATCCATTACTGAAAATATTATGTCTTTTTTGTGCCTCCCTGAGGACTTTCCTGTATCCCCTTTATTAAAATGACTCAACTTAATTTTTTATGGAAGCATCTGAAAATGAACTTCCAGCGCACATATTTTCTGGAGAAGAAAGGGCACCGCCACACAGACAAGGTGGAAGTGAAGACAGAAAGCTCTCTCTTGTTATCTTCATAGCATTCTTCACCCTCTCCACGCCCCCCTGCCACCCCCAGCTCTCTCTCTCTGTCCTCTCCTCTGGGGCAAGGTCACCTCTTCCCTATTAAGACAACGGAGGACAGGGGCAGTGGGGGGGGGCAGGGTCTTGCTTATCAGAGCCTCTGCCAGTGCCAGCAGCACAGAGCCTTGAGCCACACATGCAAATAGCAAAACAAGATGGATTGTGAGCTGCAAGGTGACACGTGGGAGCCGCCTCTGCTCCAAAGCTTCCCTGCAGAGCCCCCCAGTCAGCAGCTGCCTGCTGTGGGCTTCCATGAGCTCTCTGCTGTCTCTGCTGGGTCCTGAGACACAGCAGGGCCTCATCTTCCCAGTCACCCAATGAATGACTGGGAAGATGTCACCAAACACCACAGAGCAGCAACATGTAAAGCTTCAGATATCTTGGTGGCACAGACAGCTCCCGAAAAGATTTCTAGCACAGAATAATTAGAAGGGAGTCCAAGATAGGAAGAAGGTGGACAGCAAAGGACCCGGTGCATTCACATGCCTTTCCCAGTCTAGCTCGCGAAGGGATAGAGGGCAGCGGACTCTTACTGTGGAAGAGATAGAGGGCAGTGGACTCTTACTGTGGAAGAGATAGAGGGCAGCGGACTCTTACTGTGCAAAGAATCACTTCCTGCTTATCCGTCCTTAAGTTCTCACCCAATCCTGGAGAATTCGATTCCATCACTAACCCCTCTAACAGGTAAACGGCCAGTGCTCAGAAAGTCTGCTGTCCCCGGGAACCAGACCTGCTTGAGTAAGGACGTCTCAGTGTCGCTGTGACTATATATCTGTTTTCACCCAGGTAATTTCCGACTTCTCCATCACAGCCCATGAGTCACGTTAGTGATCTTACTGGGAGTCTTTTCCTTTAAAGAATACAGCCGCCTGATGGCCTGTGTCCTCGCCAGCTGGTCTGCTGGACGGTGGAGTGTGATTTCGTAAGACTTCTATCCAAGGACGAGTTCTTCTTGTAATGCCTAGTACATTCCTGCATCTTCCTACAGAAAAGTACCACCATGGCCCATGAGGGGACCAGAGAGAGGATTCAGTTCAGATTCCATACACATATATAGAAAACACACGCATGCATGTTGATATACGGGTGTAAGATGACATCTCATCAGCTTATTTAAATCTAAGACTAAAAGTGAGTTTTCCATGCTGGCGAGCACAGCTGATTTTGGGGTTGGGCTGCCCTGCCTTTGTTAAATCCTTCTCTGATCTCCCTCTAGCGTTCGTGGCTTAGCACTACATTCTCTCCTCTTCACTAGCCTCTTCAAAACTGTTCATTCTTTACAGGGGGGACAGCTGAGCACCCACTGGCCTTGAGCCTCATCTCTGGCCAGCATGTGTGACTGCCAAGGAAGCACACATGGTTCCTTCCCTCAAGACTGGGTATCAGGTGACAATCAAGGTGGGGGGGACCTTGCTCTACATATTGGTCCTAGGCAAGCCCACCCTTCTCTTTCTCTGTAGCCCAGGCTGACCTGGAATTAACTATGTAGTCTCAGGGTAGCCTTGAACTCACAGCGATCCTCCTACCTCTGCCTCCCAAGTGGTGGGATTAAAGGCGTGCACCACCTTGCCTGGCAGTAGCCCAATCTTTTTCTGCAATTTTTATGCAGTGTTTTCTCCCCCATACAAAGCTCCTCCGAGAAGGAGCAGGCAAAGCAAGAATAAAGTGCATGAAGAAGGATGTAAGTGGAATAGGTAGGACCCTTCCTGGCCACAGCTCCTTGGCTGGGTCACAGAGTGGTCTGTGCTATCTAGCCAGGGAGTGGACTGAACATGCTTTATAGCAAAACAAGGCATCGTGAAAATGAGATGGCAGGGGGTGTTGCTGGGATCAGACCCAGATCCTTTCAATGTTCGGTAAGAGAACATAAAGAATTGCCTTCCCAGTGGTTTGGGACTGGGACACCAGAAGATACTTTTGAAAATGACATTCCATGTACCAAGCGGGCATGCAGGTTCAGAGATTTGTTGTGGTCATTCACAGGCATGTGCATATTCAGAGAGAAGTTGTGAAGAATCCTGTGAAAATCAGAAATAGGGCAATATGAAAGAAGGTTTTCTTCTACAGGTGGGAGGGTGAGTTTTGGTCTGTATGGGTGGGGACGTGGATTTGTGAGGAAGGCATGAGGAATGAGTCTTAGGAAGGGAGATGGGGCAGATTATGTACAGATGAGTCCAGAAATCACCTCAGTGGCTGTGTGGGGTGAACAGCACAAGGTTAGAAGCCAACTGAAGTGGGAAACGCAACTACTTCATAATGGGCATCTTGGTCTTTCAGTAAATACAGGTTTGCAGTTAAATGCTACCGTAGGCTGCCTTCATGTTAATGTGAACCTTCCAAACCAGTAACGGAAAGTAAAGTCAGACTTGTCAGCAATCTGCAAAGCTGAACGTGATAATTAGCAGCCATTAGAAGTGCTGTGAGGAGATCCCCACCTGCTGAGAGGCCCTAGGCAGTGGGAGATGCCGGCAGCTCTCAGATTTCCCAGCGTCCCGAAGGGCGAGCACCACGTTGAGATGAGAGAAGCTCATGGGAGAGGCAGAGGCGGAGGAGGGAAGACGAGCTGGAACCCACAGAAGAGACAGTAACTATAAGCTGCAGAGCCCGGAGGTGTGGCAGGGCAGGTGGTGTGGGGGTGTGTGATGCCATGTGCGACTTACCAGCTTTGAAAAATGTGACAATACTGAGTTCAGCCACCACCCCCCAAGCTTCACAGGGCACAGTGGTGTGTGGCTACATTTAATTCCAAACCACAGCACCCATATAGCAGTCTGCGATGATCCCTCCATCCCAGAACAATGTATTTGAACAAAGGAAGGGGCTTTTGTTGTCAGAGGAAGAGTATTTCTGCTAGGTAAACAAAGGCATATTCTGCTAGGTAAAGAAGGCATATTCTAGCATTCATGGCTATATTTAGCTCCCAAGTATAATTCCCTTAGAGAAGCCCATATCATGTCTACATCCGGAATTTTAGAAAAACATAATGGGCAAATCATTATGACACAGGACTCTGGCATGTTTGAATCAGAACCTAGCGCAGCTTGTGCCCAAGCACAGTCTATGGCAGCTCCCGAAGGCCCATGCTGACAGGGGGGAGAGGTTGCAATTCTAAAATTCTGTCACCCTGAGGGTGCATTGCCCATCCATCCACCCACCAGAACATCATCCATCCATGAATGTGTTGGCCCAGCTCCGTCAAACTATGCAGAGGTGTAAAGTAGAAAGTCATTGAACCTGTCCTTGAGCTGCACAGCGCAGTGAACCAAAGGGAAGGGCAGCCATAGTGGAGTGTACTGTTTACCTGTCAGTCAAAGGAGGATCCATCAATTAAAGATTCACAGAATCCCAGAAAAATCAAACCACCCCTAGAATTTCCAGAATGAAATTTGAATCTAGGACCTGAGTTTACAGTGTAAACCTAACTTTGCTAATCCTCACGCTTCTTATCCTGTTGGATGTTTACATCTCAGGCAACATGGCCAAGAAGTCCCCCTGCAGACCCGTCCCTTCTGGTGGTTTTCCTGACTCACCTTCCTTTCGTGCTCTTCAGTGGAGGTTCCTTCCATCTCCGCTTCTCTGGTTGTTTCCGTCACTCTCTGAGCATTGTTCCTGTAATCTTTCTCCAAACATGACCCAAGTGTGTTCATCCTCTTCTCCCTTCCCCAAAAGGGAGCCTCAAGGTCAGTTCTTCTGTATAGGGCCTTTTTTTGTTTTGTCCACCAAAATACCCTTAGAGTCCCTTATAAGGCTAGAGAATGCAGACATTCAGCAAATGTATGGAGTGTATGTTGTGCCAATGCAAGATGACTGGTCATTAGGAAAGAGAGGGAACTGAGGAGACAGGTTTAGTGGTTAAAAGCACTTGCTGGCCAAGCCTGACAACTGGAGTTCAGACCCCTGGGCCCACAAAAGGCCAGGCACAAGCAGCATACCTGTTTCTAATCCCACTGTGTCAATGGCAATGGGAAGTGGAGTCAGGAGAATCCTGAACCTTCCTGGCATTTGCAGAGACAAACAGCAAAAGAGACCCTGTCTCAAACAAGGTGTAAGGCTAGGACCACTATCCTAAGGGTATCTTCTGGCACACACACCCCTGGGGAGAGATTGAAAAGGGGATCTATTAAAGCTTGGCTTAAAGGCAGGGAACAGCAGCGTAAGTACATCCTGAAACAGGCACTTAGAAGCTTCCTTCACTAAGGAGAATTGTCTCTTCGCTTTGGCCCGCAGGACGCTGACAAGATGGAAGCCCGGGATCTCTGCTTTCACTTGTGTGCATCTGTCTGTCTTCTTTACTTAGGCTGAAGGCGCAGAGTTCAGTTATTGTCCTAAAGCTGCAGTTCCAGGAACAGGGAACTTCACAGGACACATACCCCTTCCCCAGATGAGGGGGGCTACCACTGAGAGCCGAGGTCACTGTCTCCTGGCACTACCTGGGACTACCTGTCCCTTCAGGTGGCCAGGACTGCCGTGAAGCCCCTGCAGAACTGGAGCTGCGACAAGGGTCAGTAAGGCCACATCTCTACACGACAGCTTACATATAGATTCCTCTTGACCCCTTCCTCTATTCAAACCTAAAGCTCCTATCCATACACAAAGATGGATGTGCTTCATGGGGCCCTCTATCTGTTCCTCTTCTCCATGTGGCTACATTGAGTGAGTCTCTCTCTTTCTTTTCTTATCACCTGCCTCTGTCATTGGAGCACTGGACGGGAGCCCAGCCTAGTCTGTTGGACTGTGGGAACTGCTCTTGCCCATTTCACCTGTCTATTTCACAGTCATCAAACTGTCAAACGTAGGTAAATATAGCCAGCATTGTGAGAAATAATCCATTCCAATGAACGCAGAATGAGAGAAAATTTCACAAACCTATCCAAATAAAGTTAATCACATGATTTATAAGCAAAGAGTAAGCAGATTTGATTTTAAAACAATGGCCAATCCAAATACAAATGTTTTGCTCCAATATTTGATATCAAAAGGTTTTGGCCTGGAGAGATGGCTTAGCAGTTAAGGCACTTGCCTGCAAAGCCAAAGGACCCAGGTTCAATTCTCCCGGTCCCACATGAGCCAGATGAGTCAATGGTGGACTCAATTTAGAGACTAAGTATAACTGATCACAGAGCCAATTAGCAATTCAGAAGGCATACACTGCACCTCTGAGGGGAAGCAGCCAATTTAATGCTTCACAGATTGGTGGCAACATACACGGAGATATAAATAACCCTGGGGCTTCCTTAAGTAGCAAACCTTTCTATTCCCCTTCCCTGTCATTCAAGACACAGTCATAGCATGCATGGACTCTAATTCAGTTCAATTTTAGATCAGATAAGTGTTTCACAACATCATCAGACTCTGAGTCTGAATTCTCATTTCCAGGTCTTTCTGATGAGCTATTCCTTTCATTTTCTTACCCAGAGTTTTGCATGCTGAGAGAGATGGACGTGCTCTCACTTTAGGCTAGGCTCCTGTTGCACAAGCTTTACAGCACAGAGCCAAGCATTGCTGCTCTCTAGCTGTGCCTCCCAAGGAGGCGAAAACCTTTTAGTCAACAAGACAAGGCTTCAGAAGAAAAGACGGAAAGTGGGTTAGAAGTAAAGTTCTAGGGCTGAGGAGATGGCCCATTGGATAAAGGCACTTGCTTGCAAAGCCTGCCAATTTGGGTTCAATTCCCTATTACTCACATAAGGCCAGATGAACACATGTGTCTGGAATTCATTTACAGTGGCAAGAGGCACTTCTGCACCTATTCTTATTGTCTCTCTTCTAAATAAATTAAAAAATTAAAAATAAAGTTTTAAAAACAGAAAATTGGTGTGTGTGTGTGTGTGTGTGTGTGTGTGTGTGTGTGTGTCTGACCATGTGAGTTCATGCAGAGGCCAGAAGTTGATACTGGTGTCTTCCTCAATTGCTTTCCACATTATTCTTTCGGGCAGAGTCCCTCACTGAACCTGTAGCTGGCCAGCACGTCCCGGGGAACCTCCTGTTTCCTCCTTCTCAGTGTTCAGATCACACGTGTGCATTGCTACATCTAGATTTCTACACGGGTTCTGAGGATCCAAACTCGGGTCCTCGAGCTTGCCCATTAATCTGCTGCATCATCTCCCCAGCCTCAATACGGAATGATTTTATGGAACCAAATTACTGCACAATATTCTCCATTTTGTTAGCAGTCGAACCCATCCACATAAAGTGTAACCCTGAGTGGATACTACAAAGTTGGGCAGAATAATAGGCTTGACTCTAGATCTAAGCTTCAAGATAACACATGAAGCTGGGAGGCAGAGGCAGGAGGATCGCCGTGAGTTCCAGGCCACCTTGTGACTACATAGTGAATTCCAGGTCAGCCTGAGCTAGAATGAGACCCTAACTTGAAAATAAATAATAATGATAATAATAATAATAATAAAAAACACATGATTTGTTCCACATTTGTATGTTGTCATTCAATAGTAATATGTTGGTTGACTGTGTTAACTTTTGAAAAATTTCTTCATTGGAGAAAATTAAACTATTGCCAAAAAGAATTCACAGCTCAAGGCAGCATAGTAAAATGTGAGCACGATTTCAAGACTGTACTTACAGGAGTAAAACCTTCGCCATAGGAACGAGACATAATAACATGGTAAACGAGCCACAAGGCTCCAAAGGGTGGCAAGGCGTCGACATCTCAAAGACAGTGATACAGTGTTCCCCGTGTGGGCGCTAGCTTACGCAGGGCCACTGTGAAAGCAGCATGGGCTGAGGTGTAAATAACTGGCATCTCCTCTCAGAGTTCTGAGGCTGTGAAATCCAAGATCAAGACATGGGCAGATCTGGTGGCTGGTGAAAACCTGCTTTTGTCAGGAGGGGAAGGGAGTTGGAGCGGGAGAGGGAGTTAGGCAGAATCTGTCTATAATCCCTTCACAAGGTGCCACCCTCGTGACCTATCTTCTTCCAAAGGCTTCACCCCCAACACCTTCTCATTTGCGATTATTTCAACATACAGAGTTTGGAGAAGTCATTCGGTCCGTAGCAGGTAGGAAAGAATCAGAGCATCAAATAGGGGTTAGGGTAAGAGCCCTTGCAAGCACGCATAAGAACCTGAGTTCAATCACCATGACCCACAGACATGGCCTTGCTTGCCTGTAACCCCAGCACTGAGAGACAGAGACCAATCATCAGCTCCTGGTTCAGTGAGAAACTGTCTCAAGGAAATGAGGCAGAAGGGTGATGGATGGCCTCCTCTTACCTCTGCACACCTCTGCACAATGCACACACACTCACAAAAGAGCTGAAAGGTCTACATTTCCCAAAGGAGAGGCCCGAGCAAAAGGGGTTCCTGAAGTTCTGGGGAAACTTCCCAGAAATGCCCTCTAAGCCAAGGATGGGAATGCCCAGCAGTGCCACTCGAAGGCTACCAAGGCCTTCTCAGTGCAGGGGCACTGGACCAGGGCATACAGTTGGGTCTGCAGGCCTGGAATTGTCCCATTACTCCTATGGGCACACCTTCCTCCTAGTCCAATGCAGAAGAATTTAGAATTATCTAGAAACTCAAGAAGTACTGTGATATATTAGCAAATAAAAAAAAAAAAAAAAAAAAAAAAAAAAAAAACTAATTGCCAGTGGAATTTTAAGTACCAAGAGAATTTAAATTTCCTACAGAGGGAAGAAATAATTTATTTTTCCTATTACCTCTAATTTTTCAATATGTGACAATAAAGCATCTATCCCATATAAGAAAAAAAGTCACCTTACTGAACAGAATCTACTGAAAGTTTAGGCAGTGTACTCTGATGACAGTGTATGTCAACAATAAACAGTAAGGTGTTGCCTAGCTTGGGTTTTAAGGCGCTTTCTTACTTTGCATTTTCTCATAACACCTTTCCAAATTCAACAAGTACTGGTTTAAAACCTTAAAACTCCATTGCAGTGTTCCACACATCTCCAAGGAAACACTGTGTGCTGGCTGGAAACGCCATTCACAGTGACCCCTGGTCTACCGCTCAGGAGCGCAGTCCTCTGCTATGACTTTTATATAGGTCAAACTACCTGCCTGGCTGAGCTCACAGTCATACAAAACCCCGCAAGAACAAAGGACCTGGTATCACACCTTTTCTTTCCAGATGTAGGACAGGATAATCCTCATGGTAGAGAATGTGGGGAAAATGCCACCTAATAGGACCTGCTGACCACTTATAACAATTATAAAAGAAATAAATAGTAAGCTTTTAAAGCAACCTTGATTCCATTATCAGCAGTATGTCACAGGCCACATTTACTGAATTTCCCCTAAGCAGCTACAAATTAAAAAGAAAATGGGGCAGCCACAGATGGTTGCTAAGGTTCAAAGTATTCTCACTTCAAAGTACTGGCATTTCTAACAGAAAGTGAAAGAGTCCAGTCTAGACACTAAAATCTAATGTTCTCTGTTCTCCTTGTAATTCACATTTAGTTTTTTTTTTTTTTTCAATATTGCCTCCCCCCTGGGGAACTATTTTTAAATGTAGTAAATTCTTTAGTAGCAAATTTTCAAAGATGATTTATGGGACTTAAACAAAGACCGAGTCTCCTAAGTGCACAAGGGCCATGTGAAGAATACTATGTCAACAAAAGAAAGGTACTGGCTGCTGCGAGGTGCTGGGCACTGTGCCACACACCTCAGATACACGTGCTCTTGGATGCAGCAGCTCTAGGAAATGGGCAAAATGGTGCCTAGCACCCACATCTCCTATGAGGAGGCTACAGCATCCCAAAGTTCAGCAAAGCATCCGAGGATCAGTGGCTGGGAAAGGCCAGCCTATCTGACACAGACAGAGACTTGAGACCAAAGTTTTCCTTCTCGCCCTTTCTCAGGCCAGTGCTTTCTGGAACTTTGCATCAGAAGCAAAATACCAGGATATGCCATCTCACCAAGTCAAGGAGAGGGTACCTGGGGCCATCACAGAGACGCTGACTTTGTTCACCTGGATGATTCTGTTCATATATTAAGTCCAGGGACTGTTCCAAGCAGTGCAGACATCAGTGAATGTCCCACTGCCTCCACCAATGCATGCAGAGCACCCCCAAACCAGATCAAGCCTGCCCTCCTCACAAGTGTCCTTCGTGAGTGGACCCTGATGTTCATTGCTCTCTCCTTGCACTAATAAATATGTAGGGAACTAGAGAGGGCCTTGCTTCATCTCTGAACACAAGACTGACAGCATGTCTTCATGAGACAATGAGGACATTCTATTTACTTCTAGAAGGGAGAGCAATTAAAAGGCAAAAGGAGGACTGGAGAGATGGCTTAGCGGTTAAGGCGCCTGCCTCCTAAACCTAAGAATGCTGGTTCCAATCTCCAGGTCTCACGTTCAGCCAGATGCAAAGTGATGCAAGGGTGCAATGCCGCACTTGACCACAAGGGGGCGCATGCATCTGGATTTTGTTCACAGCAGCTGAGAGACTGCTGGTGTGCCCATCTCTACCTGTCTTCCTCTCCCTCTCTCTCTCTTTCTCTCTCTCTCTCTCTGTCTCTCTCTCAAAAAAAAAAAAGGCAAAAGGAAAGGCCAAAAAAAAACATCAGAGCCCAGAAAGCTCAAGGAAGTTAATTTTTTAATGCTTCCGAGTAGGATTTGAATAGATTTCACTCCCTCTTGGATTCCGGGCACATTTCCTGAGCAACTGCTCAGTGCCAGATACTCTGCCTTATACCTTGGGCCCATTTGAAAACTGTGACTTACACCTGAGACTTACAAATGAGAACTGCTAAGTGAGCATAATTTTTGGTTCCCCCAAGGCAGTTATGAAATAAAAATACCTGCACAAAGAGCAGATGAACCACAGGTAACTTTTTTCTAATATTCCAGTTGTTCATAATACTGATTTCCTGGACTTGGTCCTGAGGCAGGACCCTGTGCACTGAGCAGCATCATCTTGTTCCAGTGAGGGAAAGCTGGGTTAGAAGCACCAGACACGTCTCTTCAAGCCATGTAAGAAATCAACATATACTTTTCTATTGTTATGTATTTCATCATTAAAACTCTTTTCTTCCGTAGGAAGTACCAAGTCTATTCACAGATGAACACTTTCAGCTTCTGTGTAAATGGCCTCAAACAGCCTCAAGCATCACTTGAATGACAACCTTTAGACAATATTTCTTCAATGTCTGGGGAGATGGTTGAGTGGTTAAAGAGTTTTGCTTGCAAAGCCTGCTGGCCTGGGTCTCAATTCCCCAATACCTACATTTTCAGCAGCAAGAGGTGTTGGCACACTCATATACTCTCTCTCTCATTTATCTATCATCTATCTATCTATCTATCTATCTATCTATCTATCTATCTATCTATCTATCTTCTCTATGTCTATCTTTCTCCTTGCAAATAACTTTAATTTTTTTTCCTACAATGGAAAAAGACCTGACATTTGGTTTGGTATGTAAGCTTAAAATTTAAGTTACAAATATATGCAATCTTTCCAGACTTCTCACCACAAATTTGACTCTTACTAGTCATTCACCAGAAATTCAAAAACAAGCATGAAAGTAAAATGCATGCATTTGTTCTCTGTCGACATTTAGTAAAATAACAATAATAAAAATACTCCATCTCACAGGAATCTAAATGTGCTCTGAAATTCACGTGGATGTGAGCAGCATCCCAGTGTGGGTCTGA
The DNA here is from genome assembly GCA_036365145.1 of Orientallactaga sibirica. Taxonomy (NCBI): domain Eukaryota; kingdom Metazoa; phylum Chordata; class Mammalia; order Rodentia; family Dipodidae; genus Orientallactaga; species Orientallactaga sibirica. The sequence goes on along the minus strand of JAEOAD010000041.1, from coordinate 15,324,558 downwards.
TTCTCTGCCCCACGCTCGGCCACTCCAAAGTGTGTGTTGTGAGAGCCACACACAAAGTCCCACCATGAGTGTGTCAGCCCCTTGCAGGCAGGGCTTGGTGAGAGACATTCTTGGCTTACACGATGTCAATGTCCAGTGCATGACAAGTGCTCAATAATTGTCTGCAGAATAAAAATCAATGCTGGGACACTGACACTGACCACCAGCCACCTTTCACTGCTGCTGCTCTCTGGAGGTGGCGCTGGCTGGTATTGGCAGTACTCCAAGGATCTTTCCCAGCAGACTACTGTGCTTTCAGGGTTAGACCAACAGGCTTCTGGAGACAGCAGACTGCTCCATGGACGAGCCCAAACTGAAGCTGAGGAGGGAGAGTCAACTTTCCCACTGTGCGCCCCTGTTCCAAAATGCACGCATATAACTACCAGAATAAAAGTAATGTGGACTGCTTTTCCACTGTGAAACAATGCCACACGTGAAACAGTTCCCAGTCTTAATCTTGACCAGCACCCCATGGAACTTCCATTTGTCCAGGTCAAAGCCATTGTCCAGTTGGCACACTACACGCTTCGAGCTGACCACAAGAAAGGCGTGGCTGACAGAGGCTGAAGGTGGAGTGGGAAGATGAAGCAAGAAAGGATGGGAAAAATATCAACTGCAACTTATGTGCAAGGAACAGGAAATGCTGTCTCTGGTCGGCTGGACAATGAATGCAGGTGTAAGCTTTGATGCTTGATGCTCCAGAAGCAGCTGACAGGTGAGAGAATCAAGGTCACATGTATACTCGTCAGAAAGGGCAAGGCCGTGGGGCTGGAGAGATGGCTTAGCAGTTAAGGCGTTTGCCTGCAAAGCCCAAGGACCCAGCTTCAATGCCCCAGAACCCACATAAATCAGAAGCACAAGGGGGTGCATGTGTCTAGTGTTTGTTTGCAGTGACTGGAGGCCCTGACATGCCTATTCTCTCTATTTTCCTCTCTCTCTCTCTCTCACCAATAAATAAATAAATCTTCCTACGTCTGACAAAGGGAGCGTTCTAATGGTTACTATGATTTCTTAAGTCATTGTCAGGGTTGGAAAACTCAGCTACCCTAGGTACATGGATTCTACAGAAAGTACATTCTGGGCTGTGAAAATATACTTAGTATATGAAAATACATTATGTCATGTGAAAAATATGTAACTTTAAGTTATAGTATAGACTGTGTGGGCACTTAAAGTGAATGTGTTCTTGATTTTTTAAAATTTTTAAAAATTATTTTATTATTTATTTTTGGAGAGAGACACAGAGAGAGACAGAAAGGGAGAGGGAGACAGATAAGAGATGGGCACGCCAGCAGTCTCTCAGCTGCTGCGAATGAAATCCAGATGTGTGCACCCCCTTGTGGTCAAGTGCAGCATTGCGCCCTTCCATCACTTTGCATCTGGCTAAACGTGGGACCTGGAGATTGGAACCGGGTTCTTAGGCGTAGGAAGCAGGCGCCTTAACCTCTAAGCCATCTCTCCAGTCCTTGATCTTTAAATAATGTAAATTGCACCATAAGCTTCTATCTTAGATCACATCAGAGAATTTGTTTAGGCATTTACAACTGAGAAAAATCCCCTTCTTTCTGAATTTGTCAGTATTTCTACCACTAGGGAAGATTTTTCAGAATTTAGAATATTTGGTTTAGTGTATTGTTTTTGTAATCAAAGCTGAGATTTTTTAAAGAGAATGATCATATTGGACTGAGCTAAGTCAGCCAGAAAGCAAAACAAAAAGCACAAACCATTTGAAATCCACATTTTCTGAAGCTAAAATAAGGGACTGAAAATCCACTTTGGAAAGCACAGGGTTAACCCTGCAGAGGCTTCTTCCCCTGCAGTCCAAGAAGGCAGGGAGAGCTGGGCTGACCCACTTACCCCCGGTGTGGACAGAGGCTCCGACCAGGAGGAAAGCAGAGCTGGGGAGCTCTCCTCTGCTGTCCTGAAGGCCTCGCTGCAGCTCTGGCGCAGCTCCAGAGGCTCTGGCCCCTCTGCCACCCTTCCTCACACACACCAGAGGGGCTGATTCCTGTAAGTCAAAGTCGGCCTGAAAGGAAAGTCATTCCAGAAACCAGAGCAGCTCGGGCCAATTCAATGACAGCCTGGGGATCAGTCCCACAGCAGGAGGCCACTGTTCTTTTGTGAGTTTGCCCAGCTTTTTAATTATCATAAAGTGATGCTTCAGCCTGGGCAAGGTGAAAAGAAAAGGCCACGTCGGTGAAGAATTCTGACTTGGGCACCACTTTTCATGCCTAGAAACCCTCCAAGCAGCCAGAATGAACGCTGAAACCACCAAGTCAGTGAAGTCAAGTTACAAGTTTGCTGGCAAGAGGTGGCATGGGGTGAGCTGGGGTGGAGGGGCCGAGGGAAGATGCATTGGGACAAGTAGCAGATCTATTTAACAGAGGGATCAGAGCCTGCTTAGGAACAGCTCCTGCTTTAATGGGAAGACCGTCCTGTCCGTAGGAAGTAGAGGAGACTGGTAGCACCAGTGACTGGAGGCCCAGGGGACTCAGAAATCTCTCAGGTTTATTCAAGGCTGGGATATGTCTTCCAGTCAAACAATGCCTTCTCTAACCAAAGTGATCTTCTATAATATTCAACATGGTTTTGAACTCAGCAGAAAGCTCTCCCCACAAAACCTATCCTTGGAATATCTTTCTAGTTGTGTGGGAATGAGGACATTCTAGCTGATCCCATGAATCCATTTAATTTAACTTGTTAAATGAATTAAATAAACTTAATGCTACTATGAAAACTGGAGCAAATCTGATGAACTTCCAGCCTGGCAGGGGATGGTAAAAGAGACAGACAGAACAATGAGAGGAGTGAATATCTACGTTTAAAACTAGCAATGCCAGCTCACTCCCCGGCAGAAGTAGAATGGGAGGAAGAACAGATGCTCAACAGAAGTCAGGACTTAAACATTTTTATTCCAGAACACAGCTGGCAGGCAAAATATCCATGAGACATACAGACTGAATATGTTGAGGAGCGTTCAAAGGGAGGGGAGGAACGCACACACACACACACACACACACGTGTGTGTGTTCACTGTGACCTATCATTTAACACAAGCCACTCTTATTTGATCATAATGAATCAGAAAAGTAACATTCTTTCTCACTTTCTATGACATAACAGCACAGGCATTCCATTCAGGCAAGCACTCACTAACCACTGGTTAAAACTCTTCCCTAACACTCCAAGCTGAGCCTGATATTTCAGACCTATCACAACTCTCCCAGATTGGGCAGGCTGTGTATGACCCTCGCAAGACCTGCAGAGAACGGATGGAGCCCCAGGGAGCAGGCAGATCGGCTCTGAAGCCATCAGCATGAGCCGAGCTCTACACTTGTCTGAAAGCCCGTGAGTAAAGGGTTCCGTCAGAGGCATCCCAGGTCCCTCCTATAGAGCCAATCCTCCAACACATAGATGCCCAAGGGTTTGTGAAAAAGATGGTGGCATGCTAATCTCCTGGCTAGCAAAGAGAGTGCCTGGCAAGAGCTGGAATAAACCAGATGGGATGAAAGATGAGCTTTACTAGTAGGTGAGGGAAATCGCATCTCCAAGGTGGTGAAGAGTTGTCATGCAATCCCCGAGACCACCAGGACAGCTGAGGCTGAACCCGCCCTGTCTGCACTGCTCCAGGAGGGACAGGATGCACACTGGGCTCTGGAACAGAGCAGTCAGAGTAACGCACGGGATCAGGGCTAATTTTGGAGGGAGTTCAAGGATTTTATTCTGAGGGAATTTTAATGAGCATTTCTCTGGAAAACAGTCCCATATCCCATAGGTTATGAGATAAAAACAGCTACATAAAATCATTTCTTGTAACAACAGCATATTATGTTATGTCTTCTTTATTAGAAAGCAGCCTCGCCATGAAATCTGCTGACGAGGATCTCACAGTGCTGCCACAGCCACCAGAGGATGAGGGAACACTAGAGGCTAACACTCATGCATGCGCGTGCGCACACACACACACACACACACACACACATGCATGCACACACATAAGCACATGCTCACACACAATTTGCTCTCTCAAGTAGCTAAGCATCCCTTTCTCTTGGTCTTTTAGTCAAATACATCTATTCATAGAGTGCGGATATTGGCAGGTCCACTGCTTTCCCCGGGGAGAGCGCCCCAGAGCGCCAGCAAAAGGAGCATGCCAGGATACGCTGGTTCTTTTCTCCCCCCTCCCTGCCATCTTATACTCAAAGGCAGGATCGTTTCCAAATTTGCTAGAAAAAAAAAAAAAGACAGAATCAAGAGCCAAATAAAAGCCTATTTAGCTTCTTTTTATTTGAAACTTCAAAGTAGGCCATTTACCCAGAGCAGAGAACAAGGACGCAGAAAGGAGAAGGGAACCTGAAAGCAAGACTCCACACTGGGAAAGCCCTGATCCAAAACCCCTTTCTTTTCCTCAAGCACGTTTCTCTCCAGTATTGTCAGAATTAAAGAAGTCATGAAATTGGTTTCTGTTGTTGTTTCTTTTCAATCATTATGAAAGGTCCTTGACTGGAAATCAAAGATGAAAATGAAAAAAAAAAGCCCAACCTTCAAAAGGAAAGCACGGTGACATTAACCATCTGCAAGCCTGAAATGAGACTTCTCTCTCTTGAAAAGCTAGGGGATCCGTGCTCCCTGATGACGCAGTTTTCAACTACGTCTTTCAAGCAGTGCTGTGTGCTCTTCTTTGGACGTGAGGACAAATGAGTTCTTAGCAAGCAGTTCCTTTCTGGAAGAGCACAGCTTTATTCATCATATTATTTGTTGGGCTACAGAAATGGTGCTGGTTCACAGTGCCTCTCCCTGCTCTCAAGGCAGGCTTCCCAAATCACATTGTACTACCCATCCCCAGACACTCAAAGGCCACTGTGGGGTTTCAATATTCTTTTTTTTTTATTGACAACTTCTATACTTACATACAAAAAACGCATGATATTTCCCTCCCCTCCCCCATTCCCCTTTAGAACTCCAATCTCAGTCATATCCCCTCCCTCTCTCCATTAGTCTCTCTTTTAATTTGATGTCATCATCTTTTTCGTCTATTATGAGGGTCTTGCGAAGGTATTGCTAGGCACTGCAAGGTCATGGATATCAAGGCCAATTTCTGTCTGGACAGTTGCATTATAAGGAGTCGTACCCTTCCTTTGGCTCTTCCATTCTATCCGCCCCCTCTTCCACAATGGTCCCTGAGCCTGGAGGGTGTGACAGAGGTGTTTCAGAGCTGGGCACTCCTCCATCCCTTCTTCTCAGCACTATGTTGGTTTTTGGGTCATCCCAGTGGTCATCACTATCTGAAAAGAGAAGCTTCTCTAACCAGAAGTGAGAGTAGCGTTAATATGTGAATATGAACATTAATCATAGTGCTTTCAGGGTAGCTTGGTGGGAATAATATATACATTTAACCAGACAAGCACAGGCTTTATACCCCTAAGGCTCATGCCCTCCCTTGCCATAGACTTTTGCTTAGGTTTTTCAATAGCAGATATGTATTCCCTCCCATAGAGAGGGCCTTCAGGCCAATTATGGAGCAGTTGGTTATCCCAAGAGCAGACATGCCACTATTGCACCCATTCGGTCACTAGGCCTGTATGGCCAAACCTGAATTTTCAGTGTCCATTGTTTTCACTGCTGATGACTTCTGTCTCCCATAGGGCTGCATGCACTACAGCTTTTTTCCAGCTTTCAGTTGGCTGGTCTACAGGGAGAAGGTTTTCTGCTCAGCACCAGCTTGCTTTCTCAGTGACCTTGCCTCTCAGTCAAGAGATGTCTTCAGCAATAGGGTCTTACTATCTGTTTCTCAAGGGCCAAGGGCTTTGGCAATAGCCTTTAATGTTTTGGAGGCTACCGGGACCTCCTTGGTCAACAACTCACTGGAAGGTGTCCTATTCCAGGCACTGAAAATTTTCTAGTACCAGTCTACAGCTTCTGGATGTGCCATTATTCAAAAAAGTAGGTTTATATAAGTCTTATTCACACAATAGTCTTGATCAACAGTGGAGACACCCTGTGGAAATTCTGTGGGACCTAATGTCAAAATGTCTGGTCCAGGGACTGTAGGGTCCTTGAGAGCTAGAAACACTCCCATGCCCAAAGACTCGGGCAAGTCCAGGTAGGTCCTGAACCTCTTTAATAACTAACTCCCACAGATCTCATTGTACTATCTTGGCTCCCTAGGGCCACCATAGCTGAACATGGCTCTGTCTCTGAAGTCAGGGCTTATGCTACACACAAGCCTCCAGGGAGGAATCCTTCCTGGCCTTTTCCAACTTGCTGGACAGTGATTCATGGTGTTCCCTGGCTTACAGGCACATCCCACGGTCTCCTCCACCATTATGTTTTCTCTGTGGCATGTGTCTGTGAACTTACAGCTCCCTCTTCTTGTAAGGGTACGAGTGATTGGATCTGGACCCACTCTACTCCACTGTTCCACCGTGATTGGATCTGCAAAGACCCTATTTCCAGATACGCTCACACATGGTACCATAATCTAGGGGTTCAACATATCTGGGACAATTGAACCCAAGTATACAGCCTGAAACCTCTGGGGACTATGGTCTCCACAGTGGCTGCCCACTAGGCCCAGTGGGGGAAATCAAAACTAGTACCACAATCCGCCTGCGTCCTATGAAACATCCCCACCCTAGGGGTGAATGCGGACCTTGTTGTCTATAAAACTCTTCAAGTCATTCTGGTGTCTAGCAATACCCAAGAGCCCCCAGTAAAAGGCTCACATTTTATAGACTGCAAAAATGTGTATTTTTAAGTGGATACTTGCTTTCTTCATATGCACCGGAAAAACCTATTAGTGGTTCAATTTATGCTGAAAATATACTGTTTACAAAAGAGAGGGTTTTTTGATATTGGCCTTCAGAAACTCAAAAGTATCTCATTGATCTGATTATAAATATTCTATGTTCTTAAATTAGCATAATGCAGATTATGAAATATTTAGTCATGTATACAGCCTTTGTACACACTTAGAAATGCAAATAAAGGGCCAGGAAAGAAAGTAAATATTGAAGAAACAAAGCTGGAGAAGTAATTTGAATACAGATGATGTGGTCACCCCATTCCCACTTTTGGGGGGTATTCCACCTCCCGCCCCCACTCCTTCTCCATTGCCTTAGCTCTTGAAACAAAATACTTCTTTCCCAGGATCCACATTTTCATGATCCCTTAACCATTCCAGAACATTTCCAGCACACAAAACCTGCAAGACTAGTGCTCTGCAGGGACAAGAACGTCCAGCTGTCCTGGATCTCCTCTCTTCAGATGAACCCCGATTATCCACAGTCATGATTCCAGAAAGCACTGGATAATCGTGGGTAACTTTTTCTTCAATAAATAGCTGTCATTACTTGGGTGAAAGATGGGGAGGAAGAACAAGAGATGGAGATAGAGGACAAGAATTAGGAACATGCCAGACATTCATAGTCAGACCTGAAAACTTGGAAAACTCTTTGAAAAGACCTAAGTGAGTGATCCTGAGTGTGAATTTCTTTGTTCAGTTTTCCTTGCCCTGGTGATTACTGGCTAAGTAATTAGTTTGTGAAATAACTGTAATTTATTATAAAGACATTGTCTGGCTTAGAACTCATTATGCAGCCCAAGTTTGGCCCTAAATTCACTATGTAGGCTAGGATGGCCATAAACTTGTAACAATATTCTTGCCCCAGCCTCCCAATGCTGAGATGCATCGTGTTTGTTAACAAAATAAGTTTTGAAAAGGATAATTTGACATAAAATTTAAGTAAACTTTCTTTTTATGCATATGATAAATACAATATAATTTGCAAGAATGAATGCAAATTCCATGTTTTCTCTGTATAAAGATGACCCCACACACACTTCGTACTTCCTGAAATCACCAGGAATTCACCCAGCTTCATTTACAGATCTCATCTCAGGAAGTGGAAGGCACTTGCTAACATGAAGTGTTATCACAGCTAACAACTGAATTACTGTTGCATTATTTAATCTCTACAATTCAGAAAAAAAATTGTTCCCAGTTCATCTATATGTCAGTCAAAGTGCAATTGGATGTTGTCATGACAGCAGGTGGACAGTCCCCCTGAGTGTCTGTTAAACTGAAAGGGAGAAGGGTGAGATTCACAACTAAATATCAAATTTGATATGAGACTGAAGAAAAGAGATTCACTGAATCCCAGACTTTGCTTTAAATACATTAAAAGTTATATATTTTTACTAGCAATCCTAAGGCAATAATTTATTAAACTCCTTAAGAATAAAACTTCACACATGTTAAATCTAATGATTTATAGAGTGATAACTGTCATAATCAAAGTTGCTCAAACAATAAATATCAACATCATCTCAAACAATACATGATTAGAAATCACAGACAATGCTAATAACTTTATCTAATTATCTATAGTAAGATGGGCCCTAAGATAATTGTACTGGGGAAAATGTTTCACTTCATGCTATGTATTATTAATTTTACCCTTTGAGGCAGAGAAAGAGAGAGAGAATGAGTGGGTGTGCCAGGGCCTCTAGCCACTTCAAATGAACTCCAGATGCATGTGCAACCTTGTATATCTGGCCTATATGGGTCCTGGAGAACTGAACCTGGGGTCCTTAGACGTCACAGGTGAGCATCTTAACCACTAAGCCATCTCTCTTGACTCTTGACTTTTATGTGAAATAATGTATTTTCAATATGCATGTACATTTAACATATATATATATTTTTCAAATACTGAGTGTACAGGCACTATTAAGTTGGTAGGTTTTCTTTTTTGATTGGTGATATTGAAAAGTAGATCAATTCCTTCCTTTTTCTTTTCTATGGCTTCCCCATTTTGTGAAATCTAATCAAATCCATTTTATAAAAATAGGAATACAAACTCCAAAGTGATAAATTACTACCATCAATTATCCCACCACTTTGCCCATATTTTATCTAATTAACCTCCCTCTGCTTTTACCCACATAGATTTAATAACCCATGATAGGATTCCATTTTAAACAATTCTAAGATTATTCTGTGATAACGGAAAGAGATCCAGTCCTAACTATTCAACAACGACATGGCCCAGGATGGTAACATCCCAAGTCCATGGTGTGCACTTGTGTTCATGTTTTTGAAATATGAGACTTTAGCCTACAATTCCCATCAACTTTCAGCTTCAGCAGCTCAAATGTATAAAATTGGGTATCTTTCTGTGTAAGAAAACTGTCTTCTAGAACTCTCTGTGTGTGGATGCAGGAATCGTGAGTGAATAACCGCACCCAGCCTGTCAACTTGATGCATGACCCTGCTTTCCACCCCCAGGAGGATTTACAAATATGTTCCTACCAGAAGACAGTTTTCATAGTGCTTCCTGAGCGCCTCCTTTGATCAAGAACTGTGAAGGAGACAAAGGTGTATATCCCACATATAGTTTTGAAAGCAAAAATGAGAACCAGACAAGCACTGTGGCTCTTACCATTCTACACAAGCATCACAGCCAAAATGCACAGAATGCGCAGTGCCATTTCCCAGAGCGGCTTCAAGGATTGTCTTTGACAGACTGCCTTCTTTACTATTCCAATGTTTACTCAAAAACTTGACTTGTAAAGCTCTGTGACTTTTTAGAAATGTATGTTATTTTATTTATTTAAGGGAGAGAAAAAGACAGACAGACAGAGAGAGAATGGACACACCAGAGTCTCTAGCCACTGCAAACAAACATCAGATGTATGTGCCTCCTTGTATATGTGGGTGACATGGGTACTAAGGAATCAAAACTGAGTCCTTGGGCTTTGCAGCAAGTTCATTAAGCACTAAGCCATTTCTCCAGCCCACTTTTTGACTCTTAAATGTCAATGTTAAAGCAGAATCTTCTAAGACTATTATAACTTAGTGTTAAAATCGATTATCCATTAGTACCCATTTTCCATAATCATTCAGAAACTTTTTTACATGTGTTTGAGTGTGTGTGTAGATGTTTACTGTGTGATGTGTTGTGTATGTGTGTGTGTGTACAGAGGCCAGAGGAAAATGTAAGGTCCCCTTCTCTTATCACTCAGCAGCATATCTCCTTGAGATGGGGTCTCTCTGAAGAGAGACCTGCTTTCCTTTAGCAAGCCCCAGTGAGTCTCCAGTTCTGCCCCTCCTTCCCCGTGGACTAAGGTTACAGATGTGTGTAGCCATGCCCAGCTTTTTACAAGGGTTCAGGTGAGTCTAAGTTGGTGGCCTCTGACCATAGAAACCCTGATTCTTAAGTGACAAGTGCTTTTAACTGCTGAGCCATCTCCGGAGCCTCATGTATAAACTTTTAAACAAGAGCCTCATGCACAGAACATTGTCTAAATGCATGACCTTGTCTTCCTTTTGAATGGAAAGGTCTTCGACTTTACTCTGACTTAATCTAGCCCTCAAAAATCATCCTCTGCCTCTTTACATGGAAGTTACTTACATGGAGACTGAAAGACCTTCTGGGAACTGGCCCTGCTTTCTGCTTCCACAGTTGCCGCCAAGTACTCACACTATCAGCTGGAATCAAATGTTCACAATGCTTACATGTCTTTCTTTGCCCCCCCCCTCCGTCTAGAAATTGGTGTGAGGGTGCTGAGTTGGGGTTTGTCACCTATCATCTGTGGTGGGAACAATCGCCCCTTTCAGATCCCACATTTTAGGAAGTCTTTGTGTTTTATTGTGTAATCTATGAGAAGGGATTGTGTGGAATGGGCAGGACAGGAGAGCTCTGAGCCAAATGCGATGCAAGGACAAAGTTTAAAATAACAATGATTCATCACTGAGGTGCTATACTCTCGCCCCATCCCACAGCCTGGGTATGAACACAAACAAAAATACAACAGTTGCCACTGGGGAGGCAGAGCTAGTAGGATCGCCGAGAGTTCAAGGCCACCCTGAGACTACATAGTTAATTCCAGGTCAGCCTGGACCAGAGTGAGACCCTACCTCGAAAAACCAAAAAAAAAAAAAAAAAAAACAGTTGTGATGACAAGTTCTAGGGAAAATGAACCAATTTACATGAGCTATTTTTACATGAAGAATAGATTTTGGTACTCATGTAATCTACAAATGGCACATTAATAGTACACAGAAAATACATTACTAAATGAATGTGTGGACGTAATGCACATCTCTCAAATGGAAACAGCAAAGGTAAAATAGTTGAATAAACTCTGTGGGAATGGTGTTGGAAGCCAAAGGACCTCAGTGGCCTCTGACAGTACTCCGAAGCCTCAGCTCCTTCATAACACCACCTGGGTCTGTCCTGTGAGAAAGAGCAGAGAGCCATCCATGACGACAAAACAATACAAGGAACACAACACAGGCAATAATGGCAAGATCGTGAGTAGAAAGAAGACACCGGTATCACTGGGAACAACTCTGAAAAAGGATTAGATAATTCTGGAGTCTGAGTTTTATGTTGAATTTAGCATGTATATTCCATGTATATGTCACCTGTACATGACTCAGTATTCTGTCAGCCAAGGAGACCTAACCCTAGAATCCCTAAGGATTGCCACATTACTAGGGTTGCATCTGTACTGAGACACTGTTGACTTGTTGTTTATTGTTCATTATTCTGGAAAGTAGTGTTGCAGGCTGTCATCTTGAAAAAGTTGATTCCAAAACAGAGATATGAAGAATGAGATAATAGAGTTCTTTAAATTTTGGCTACAGTAATAAAAAAAAAAACCTTAAAAAATTCCTGTGATGTTTTGTATTAACATGGGTTTTTCTTTTTCTTTCTTTCTTTCTTTTCATTTTTTTTGTAGGGTCTCACTCTGGCCCAGGCTGACCTGGAATTCACTGTGTAGTCTCAGGGTGGCCTTGAACTCATGGCGATCCTCCTACCTCTGCCTCCCAAGTGATGGGATTAAAGGCGTGCGTCACCACGCCCGGCAACTTGGGTTTTTCCATTTCAGACTACAGTCCACCCTAAGGTCTGTGCATACTGTGTGTGTGTGTGTGTGTGTGTGTGTGTGTGTGTGTGTACACAGTGACTTCCACTGACATGGTAGATGTGGAGCCTTAAGCTAATCTCATCTCAAAGTACTTGTCTATAATTTTCACTTCTCAGCAGGTAAATGAGGGATTGATTAATCAAGACTGGAAATGTATTGCTCTAATGGTTTCCCTTTAACATTTAATAATAAAATCACATCCCTGAGTGACATCTGATCAGTTGAATTTAGTGACATATCTTGTTGATACGCGGGTATCTGATAAGTGACTAAGTATATTACTGAAAATTATAAGATCAAGAGCATTTAAATTTTTCTGTTTGCTTTTTTTTTCAGTTTGATGTCATCATCTTTTTTTATTCTATTATTTTTCTTCATTGATAACCTCTTTAATTGTAGACAAAATCCCATACACTTCCCTCCCTCCCCCCCCACTTTCCCCTCTGAAACTTCACTCTCCATCATATCTCCTCTCCCTCTCAATCAGTCTCTCTTTCATTTTGAAGTTTGTCTGGATTAATCATATACATTTATATTTGATTCTTGTTCTGTCTTTATTTGGTTTTATTTAATCACATTTGCACGATTATTTTTTGTATTCTGACCAATAATTATATTTTTAATAAGGCCACTGTTCATGACTGTGGTTTGAATGGATGTTGCCCAAAAAATTCAGTTTTAGTAAAGCTTTAGATCTCCAGCTGCCGGGCCTGAGGAGGTGTCACTGTGGGTGGACCCTAGGGTCCAGCCCTAAGGTGTGGGGGTGGATTTGGAATCTACTCTAAAGATATGTAAAGTGTTTGAGCTTTGCCTGGGGTTTCTGAAGTGTGTTCTGAAGTTGCTTGCTTTCACTGGTGGCTTTACTCTCTATGTACGTGCATGGATCTGTGAAAGGGGGTGCCAACTTCTTCAGCTAGTATGAACCTTCCCCTGTATCTGTACACTTCATATAAATGCCATTCCTCCCATATACTGTGCCTCATTTGAAAGCTCAACCCAGCAATGTGTGGATGTCTGCTATAAGATTGGTACCAAGAGTGGGGTAGAGTTGCTGTGTGGTGAATCTGACCATGATGATTTTGGTCTTTTGGAACTTTTGTTGAGGAATAGGCATGGACTTGGTAGTTGCAATTGAAGATGCCTTCTGGAGTGGTAAGCCAAGTACTATTATGTTGAAAGTTTGAAAATTCTTAGTGCAGAAAGAATTGAACTTGGAGGCTTGGCTTATGAACTTTCTAAGGAAAGACAGCAGAAAACTTTGTTCAAACTGGGCTACTGGTTAAGGGCTGTCTGCATTCTGCTGCCCAGGCCCAGAGAGATTGGTCAAGGTTAAATTCGTAATGGACTGATGTGTTTGGCTAAAGATATGGAACTGAGAGGTTTAAGATTTTAAGTTGGAAAAATTCAAACAAGTTTAAAATTACCGACACTGAGACTGGTGCTAAAGCTCCTATTGTCAAACACATTAGCAATCTTAAGGAAGATGGACCAAACCGCCTTACATTAAAATAATGGAGAGAATGTCTGAGGTTACCCCACCCCAGAAAGACTATTACTGACATGCAAACTCTTTTGGAAAAGATCTGACTGGAGGAGGAATCTGCTCTTCAAGTTATGATGTACTTTGTCCCTGAATTAAGACTCTGCTGTGTCCTACACACCTGGTACTAATTTCAAAACGTGAAAAATGCATGGAGTGGGTGATGTGCACACAGTTCCAGGAGCCACTGGTGGCATGATGACCCTAATAGGCTGGCAAAGCCATGATAAGGTGGCCATGGTTTTCATGGAGATGTAAAGATGTTTTGGACATATCAGGACTGTGCAAGGGCTTCCATGATGTGCTGTCGGCCTGTGATGAAAGTTTTCCCTGGCTATTCAGCCCAGCTGGAGGAGCGGGAGTTGTAAAATCTGAGACTGGCAGTCACTGGTTTTGATATCGGACTTGAACTGCAGATGTTTGATGTTAGCTTGATGGTTATTGAGTTTGCTCTGTTCCAGCCTCTCGTTGCTATGCCTCCCAGCAGGTGAAAATGTTTACTCCGTGCCTTTATATGCTGAAAGCATATAACAGTCTTAAATATCAGATAAGACTATGGGGACCTTTGAAGTTAGGCTAAGTATAATTTACAGTGTAAATGGTTTTGACTCTATTGGGGGTCAGGGCAGAATGTGGTGGTTTGAATGGATGTCACCCAAAAGATTCATTTTTAGTATAGCTTTAGAACTCCCGCTGCCTGGCTACAGGAAGTGTCACAGGGAAGATCCTAAGGTCCAACCCTAAGGTGTGGGGTGGATTTGGAATTCCATATAAAAATGTGCAAAGTGCTTGAGCTTTCCCTGGAGTTCTTGAAGTGTGCTTGCTTACTTTTGTGTGGTGGCTTTTCTGTCTCTGCTTGGACCTGTGGAAGCAGGGCAGCTTCTTCTGCTGTTATGGAACTTCACCTGATCTGGAAACATCAATAAATCCCTTCCAGAGCTCACGCCTTTAATCCCAGCACTGGGAAGGTAGAGGTAGGAGGATTGCCGTGAGTTCGAGGCCACCCTGAGACTACATAGTTAATTCTAGGTCAGGCTGGGCCAGAATGAGACCCTACCTTGAAAAAAAAAAAAAAAAAAGAGTCAAATATATCCCTTTCTGCATAACTGTTGCCTGGTTTGGAAGTTCATCTCAGCAATATGCAGCTGTCTACTGCAATGACCAAATGACCAAGGATTTTCATTGAAATTTTGAAATTTGGACTTTAGTTTTCACTTGGGAGTGAAAATTAATGTTTTCCATGAAACATTAATGAAATTTCATTAGCTTGATCTACAAGTGTCTTAAAATGAAATTACTGGTAAATATAGCTTTAAGTGTAATAATAAGAGAACTGATTTTATTTCTTGCCAGTAACTTCAACTGCATTTAGTAAACTTTAATGTACAATTATAAAAAAATATTAGTTCCTGGGATTGTTGCCAGTATAATTTGTTTAATGTTTTGGAGCTTTTTATATTCTTTCAATATTTCTCTTACTCTATTGGTATTTTTTTATACAAACTGATCAAAAGAACATGTTTTCTATTTTAATATGTTTTAGACAATAATTGCATTTACTTAATAAATATCATGAGAAAAAAAGAAATTGTGTATTAGTTACTAATACACACACTTCATCTACTTTGTTGTAAGGCTTTATTAACTCACAAATAATCTTCAAGAACTTTTTTCACTTTTTGGGGGGTGGGGGGAGAGACACAGAGAGAGACAGAGAGAGAGGGAGAAGAAGACAGATAGAGATGGGCGCGCCAGCAGACTCTTAGCTGCTGCGAACGAAATCCAGATGTGTGCGCCCCCTTGTGGTCAAGTTCAGCATTGCACCCCTTTGCATCTGGCTAAATGTGGGACCTGGTGATTGGAACCACTGGAGATTGGAACCAGTGTTCTTAGGCTTGGGAGGCAGGCACCTTAACCACTAAGCCATCTCTCCAGCCCTCTTTTCACTTTTTATAAATAGGTATTCACATGTGTACACCCATGAATACACTACATACATACCACTCATACTACATCAAACATAGCACGCACACAAAGAAAATCTAAAATAGGTGTTTAAAAATGATATCAGCACTAAAGGAAAAGTACAACATGCCTTCTGAGGCTCAGTAAGCATTGTGGAGGAGGGGGTGGAAAGAATGTAAGAGCTTCAGGGTGGGAAGGTGTATTCTGAGGCATTGCACCCTTACAGAGACTGATGTATTCATGACTCCGCAGTGAGTACCAATAACCCCAGTGGGATGGGGCAGAAGTGAGGGGGCTTAAGAGTATAACACAATGTGTTTATGATCAATTTACATCATGTCCATATACTAAAGTTCTCAATAAAAATGAGCCCATTGGAGAAATGGCTTAGCAATTAAGGCACTTGCCTGCAAAGTCAAAGGACCACTGTTTAATTCCCCAGGACCCACATAAGCCAGATGCACAGGGTGGCACATGCATCTGGAGTTTGCTTGCAGTGACTAGAGGCCCTGGCACACCCATTCTTGCTCCCTCCCTCCTCCCTCCCTCCTCCCTCCCTCCCTCCCTCCATCTCTTCCTCTCTCTCTCTCTCTCTCTCTCTGCCTCTCTCTTTCTGAAATAAATAAATAAAAATATATTTTTAAATGAACCTAAAATTTTTACACTTTCTGTATTAATCATCCAATGTTTTTATGTTCATTGAATTATACCATTCACATATTCTGCATAAAATATTTTTTTTATTTGCAAGCAGAAACAAAGAGAGAGAAACAGGCAGAGAGAATGAGAGTGAGTATGGGCAAACCATATCGTGTTAACACTGCCAGTGAGTTTCAGATGAATGAACCTCTTTGATCATCTGGTTTTATGTGAGTACTGGGGAGTTGAAACCAGCCCTGGATGGCAGACTTTGCAATCAAGTACCTTTAACTTCTGAGCCATCTCCCTAGACCCCACTCACATATTCTACCACACAGAAAAATACATTTTATTTTAGGGGGAAAAGCCCTACATAAGATCTTCATAATAGGAAAAAATGATGACACCACGATAGAAGAGAGAAACTAGAATGAAGGAGGGATTCAGTGGAGGGTGGGAGGGGAATGGGGGTCGTGGGAGGGAATTATCTTGGTTTATTGTCTATACTTATGTCAGTTGTTAATAAAAAGTTTTAAAAACCTATATTTTTATCAATCTTTTAGACTGCCGATGCCGTCTAAATATTAACATGTCTCAGTAGATTATTTTCTGAATTATTTTCTAAATTGTGGAAAACAAATTGAGGGTTTTCACCAGCACAAATTTTTAACTGGTATCACTGCATGTCACCCACTCTTCTGTAGTTCATCCAGCCCAATGTTGGGGACACCTTGGGGACACACTATAAGTGTGAACAGATGTGGGGTTGGGTGAGAAGAAATCTCAGGAAACTGACTTTAAAAGTTACATTGAAAATTCATCAATTTATTGTTGCATGCTGACCTGCCTGGAGAAACCATTAGATGATCTTACATCCTCTGCTTTTAAGATCTAACCACTGGTCTCTTTATATATTAAGATTATATGATTTTCTATACCAGAAAATAAAGTCACTTAGTCAATGTCATATAGATCCTCCCATCTATAAAATATTATTAATCTCAAACCAGCTGGCTACAAGCTGTCACCCTATATGCTTTCTTCTAATATGCCATAGTCCCCAGAAATACTAGTTTAAAATATTTGTGAGGACATGGCCATGTAAAACCATTCATTAAGATTCCAACACCATAGCTGTGACCCATAATTGCACTACAGCATTTTTTTGGATATACCACCCCAGAAACTTGTTTCTAGCAACATAGAAACCCTCCCCAGAGCACTGGTACTTCGGGAACCCTCCCCACAGCACTGGTACTTCAGGAACCCTCCCCAGAGCACTGGTACTCCGGGAACCCTCCCCAGAGCACTGGTACTTCGGGAACCCTCCCCACAGCACTGGTACTTCGGGAACCCTCCCAACAGCACTGGTACTTCGGGAACCCTCCCCACAGCACTGGTACTTCGGGAACCCTCCCCACAGCACTGGTACTTCGGGAACCCTCCCCACAGCACTGGTACTTCGGGAACCCTCCCCACAGCACTGGTACTTCGGGAACCCTCCCCACAGCACTGGTACTTCGGGAACCCTCCCCAGAGCACTGGTACTTCAGGAACCCTCCCCAGAGCACTGGTACTTCAGGAACCCTCTTCACAGCACTGGTACTTCGGGAACCCTCCCCACAGCACTGGTACTTCAGGAACCCTCCCCACAGCACTGGTACTTCAGGAATCCTCTTCACAGCACTGGTACTTCAGGAACCCTCCCCAGAGCACTGGTACTTCGGGAACCCTCCCCACAGCACTGGTACTTCAGGAACCCTCCCCACAGCACTGGTACTTCAGGAACCCTCCCCACAGCACTGGTACTACAGATCAAAGCATCCAGACCACCATCTTGTCCAGCCTCCAGCCCACATTTTCTTCCTAGACACAGTGGTCCCCTGGTACCTGCAAATGCTAAAATTCCTTATACAGGATGCACAGTATTTGGATATAGCCTATGCACACCCTTCTGTCTCCTTTCAATCATGCCAGGACCACTTTGAATACACAGTGCTATATACAGAGCTATTGCACTATATTGTTGAGGGAATAGGTCAGAAAATGAAGTCTATTCCACACAAACATGATTTTTAAATTTTATTTTTGACAACTTCATACATGAATGTAATGTGTTTTGATCATATTCACCCTATTAGACTTTCTTCTCTCCTTTCCACTCCTGCTCAACGTCTCTTCTTTCTAACTAGCCCCCTTCCTACTTTCCTATCCCTTGAGAAAATCCTCCCTGCACATGGCTAGGCGAGCCTGCAGGTGAACAACATGTAGAAATAGAAGGCTGACTGTTGCACTGGATCCTAACCCTAGTGGCCGAGGTTGTCCCAAAGGTGGTGTTGGCCAGTAGGAAGATTCCAAGAGACTCAAGACAAAGGTCTGTGTCGCTTTCACCCTGATAAAGACACATATCCTTACTTGCATGGGAGTGATGTACCATTAAGTGGAAATTGCCATTAAGAGCAAATACCCTCAGGATGCTGCACAGTCTCCGAGGACCCCAGCTGTGTGTCCCTTCCTGGCTCCCGTGGCCAGTGTTCTAATCACCACGCTTCCCTCAAGTCCCCAGGAAGAACTAATTCTCCCCATTCCCTGAATTGGTTTCCATTTCTCTCCAAATGTGCACCACTGGGCACCAGAGTCCCTGCATCTTCCTGCATGTTTCCTAGCATCTGACAAAACAAATCCTCCATTTCCAAGACATGGCAGATTTTGATATGTGGAAGCCCAGAGCTTCTGAGAACGTTCTCAAACCTGTGACACTGATGGCATGGTGGGCCCAGTTCTCTTTATCTCTCGGCCCTCTGTATCCACGGTGAAAGACTATGGTCTTCCTCCTTGACCACACATCACAGGGAGCAAGAAAGAAGGAGGTGTTCACGAATGGCCCTCTACCACCGTGATGCAGATGGAGGGGACAGGAGACGGGGAGTGGTGGACATCATCTGCCTGGAGACCGAGCTGTGCTGGTTACTGCACTGTGCAGAGTTAATTCAGTGTAAAGAATTGATCACCAGATACCCAAGGGATTAAAGACAAGAAGGACACCCAAAGGGCCAGTGACGTACACAGGGGCAGCAACCATGGGAGCAGCTATGACTTCTCAAGTCTGGGAGGACCTGGGCTAGACACTGGACTGGGAACACAGGCATGGGTTTCCTTGGAGACAGTGTTGATGGAGTTGGTTCTTTCAGTGCAGAGCATAAATGAGTACATTCCAGGCAAGTCTCTAAGTGAGATTTTGTAGACAATACCTACAGAAACAACAAGCATTCATGTTTCATAGACCTGCATTATATCCCTATGACAGAAGAAGTCTAATTATTTTAAACTTAGGGATATACATTAAAAACATTTGGAAAGTGACTGAAATTGACTCATAACATCAGATAATTTTTATTATTTCTGTCAGAATGCTTTGCATGCCGTATAGATGCCTTGCCACACAGAGGGAATTACAATCATGAAAATGCATGTGAGAATATGCGCCTGTCCGCGCTGTCACGCAGGGTGAGCTTTCAGCACAGAAGCTGTGAGTATGCTTTCCAGCAGATTAGAGAAGTCTCCTTCCCAGCCTCCCTTTAACACCTGACCTCATTCTGAACCTGTTGTGATTTATTTATTATTATTTATTTATTTAATAGAGAAAGAGAGGAGAGAGAGAGAGAGAGAGAGAGAGAGAGAGAACAGGCATACCAGGGCCTCCAGCCACTGCAAACAGCCTCCAGATGCAAACACCACCTTGTGCATCTGGTTTACTTGGGTCCTGGGGAATGGAACCTGGGTTCTTTGGCCTTGCCAGCAAGAGCCTTACCACTAAACAATGCCTCCAGCTCTGCTATTGTGATTTAAAACTATGTATAACAAACAAGGAGGAAGAAATAGTTGGTAGAAAGAAATAATCCCGCATTCTGTCTCCAGTCTCTGCCTCTGTCTACTCTCAGGACCCCAAGCATGGGGGGGGGGGATTCAGACCAATTTAGAAATATTGGTGATATTTTAATATTGGACATGTTCAGTCATTAATTGGAACTTTGCTGAGAATTAAAGTAATAAAGATCTATCTGTTACATAATGGTTAGCAACAATTTACCAGGCTTGCCAGAATTTCCATGAATTGTCAATGAAACTCATGCTTAATAGATCAGGGAAGACAGTTAATTCTGAAACTTATTTATGATTCCCTGTTTAGGAACATGCATGCCCTCCAACTTAATGCTGTAGTCTCTAGAATATTCCTCAGTTCCCTGCAAGAGAAGTAAGTAGATTTTTCACCTGTCAACTGCCTCAGCTCACAGTGGAACTTTGCAAGTTTCCTGAACTTTTTGGAACTCACTATGGAGAGCTGGACAATAATGTCAAAGACAGATATAACCCATGCAAGACATCTTTGGAAGCACCACCTGACAGGGCCCATGAAAAACACCTGGTCTGACCTTCAAAACTCTTCATGACCCTTTAGTTAATAGTCTGACTTGTGTGAGTAAAGTGAGGGTGTACAGGTGGTAAAGAACAGAATGCAGAAAATCAGAGGGGCTGCTGTATCCCAGCACAATAGACATCTCCCTTTCATCTCTAAACTCCCTGTTCTCTCAGATCTCAGCGGAGACAATCTGACTCACCTTGTTCAGCTTTGTTGCTTCTTCAAAATCTAACGTCAGTCTGTCCCATTCCTGTGGCTACTGTGAACATTTTAATATGCAAATCATAATTCAGTCAGTAAAACATAAATATAAAAATAATATGTGTTGCTAACATAAATGCCCATTGTGTGTGTATATATTTAGCATTTTATAATATGCCATACTTTTTAATGACCATTTTTTAAATTATGACTCTTTTCTAACTACTAAAGTAACTGCTATTTGTTGCCCAATAATAATAATAATAATTCTAAAACTGAAAAGGTGGGAAAGTGAGTCATCAAGACTCATCCTGTGCTGGAAACCCACGACCTTCACTCGCACTCTGTAGCTAGGGGGTCCACAGGCACACTTCCTCTTGTGTCTCTGTGATGTCTCTTTGGTAAGAGGAAATCTTTTGGATGTAGTCATATGATTTACTTTGACCAACAGGGTGTGGGCGGAAAAACTGAGAAGGCACTGGAAGTGTCTGCTGCCTGCAAGCTTCTGTCTCACTGCAGGAAGTATGACTGCAATAGAAGCTTTACCATCACCATGGGGCCCAGAATACAGGCACAAACGGCTAAGTGAAGACCAGTGCCTCTTCAGCGGCTGCTCAGAGCCCCGCACAAGGTCACTGGGCAAGGATGGTCAGATGCAGGCTGTGTGCCTGTACCTTTCATTGCTGAGGTAAAGGTGGCCACCAAACCTGTCACTACCCTCCACCTCTCCTCTCCTCACTGGATTCAGCACTATTTACAGACATCGTCCAGAGCTGATTTTTCAAGTCTGTCATTCAGGTGGAGGTCACGAAATCCAACGACCGAGGAGCATCGTTGGCATGGCAGTATTTTCACCAACGACGTCCTAGAGAAATGTTAATAGATCTTGATGCTCTCACGGGATGGGGAGGAGATAAGGGCAGATGCAACGGAAGAATTCAGAGCAATCCCTACTACAAAAGCAGACTATGGGAGAGTCATTAGGGAGTACTGGATGGGATTCCAGAAGGGACTACACTGTTCAGGAATGTCATGACTAGAGTTCACCCAGAAATGGGAAGGTTGCTACCACTGTGCTTTGTCTTGCTAAGATTCTCTTGATTCCACTTTTAGTGTCATCACTCAGATGTGTAAGCCATATGTTTTCCGAATAAAACAAGTGCTGCTTATATTTTAAGGTATCTTTAAGATGCAGATTACCCAAACACTAGTGGGCGTAGACAAAGGATAACAGGCCACAGGAAACTGGTGCCAACGTCATGTTGGTGTGGAGGTTCTGCCTGTGACTGCCATCAGAAGTTTGCCTAGTCAACTCAGGGCCATGAGACACAGGCGGGCATGGTCAGAAATTTTTAGCCAGCTAACTTTGTTTCCAAACATAAAATTCCTTGGCCCTTTATTTGTTTTTGTCCTGGACTGTGAAGACATACATGGTGTCACAAACACATCGTGCATTGGTACAAGGTGGTCAGACCATGATGTCTTCACTTAGATTTCCACATCCCACATATTTGACTTTAAAAAAAAAAAAGTGGGCTGGAGAGATGGCTTAGTGGTTAAGGCGCCTGCCTCCTAAGCCTAAGAACGCTGGTTCCAATCCCCAGCGGTTCCAATCTCCAGGTCCCACGTTTAGCCAGATGCAAAGTGATGCAAGGGCGCAATGCTGCACTTGTCCACAAGGGGGCGCACACATCTGGATTTCGTTCACAGCTTCTGAGAGACTGCTGGCGCGCGCATCTCTATCTGTCTCCCTCTCACTCTCTGTCTGTCTCTCTCCAAAAATAAATAAAATTAAAAAAATTTAAAAAATTAAAAAAAGTGTTAGCATACTATTAATGAAAACCTTAAATTTCAATTCTCTCAAATGCTCATGCTTTTATAAGTCTCTAGAGCCATCATCAGCATCATGTTTGAACATTTGCATTCCTTCTCAGCTTTAGCCTCATTTATTTATTCCTTATTTTATTCTCAGAGGTTCACAAGTTTGTCTTTTTCTGGTCCTAGGCTAACCCTCAGCCCCAAGCACCCTCTGGAGCCTCAACTTTTCTCTTCACTGGATCCTCTTATCCTTAAGCTCTGAAGCAATTCCTGGACCTCCACAGTTGACACAGGTCCCTCCATCAAAGTTCTCCTCAGAACCTTAAGGAAAAATGACAGACTCCACAACACACTGCCCTTGCTGTATCCTCTTCCTCCTTCTACCTGCGGACTTTGATGGACTTTCAGGTCGAAGTCAGGCACTCTGCATAGTGTAGTGTGGACAGCCTTTGGTCAGGAGGGAGGCTGAGTCCCAGCCCTGCCCTTTCCTAGTGTCCACACTTAAATGAGCTGTGATACATCCACATTCTATTTCCTCACCTCTAAAATGGGAATGATATTGCCATTGTAGAGGGTGCTCTAAGGAATTAATTAATGATTAATGCAGGTGAACAATGCCACATGGCACTCAAAATACAGTTAGTACCAAAGCATGGGACTTCTGTCTGATCTCATCTTTGTCATACAAGGAATGTTTTCTCTTCCAAATAAAAATTCTGCATTAAGTATGCCACAATCATACATATATAATCATGATGTTTTGTCTTTCAGCAAAAATAAATCCTTGGACTACATCCAATGTTTTTTAAGCTGTCTGTGAAAATGAGCTTGAAAAAAATAATTATAGATAAACATATGGCTTCACTACATGTGAGAAGGATGCAGCTCACATCACTTCCAGTTCATCATGGAAATTTCACCGATGCCTTATCTGGTACACACACTGGAAAGAGCTGCCCAGGAGCCAACTGGATGTCACAGCAATCAACACTGGCTTATAGACTTCTAGGCACACCTATCTACGTTTGCACTTATTACAGACCCTGACTCACAGGTGACTTGTGGGCCATGTACATATTCATGTGCATGTCTATATATGCCAAAATAATTGAATTGTGCATGAAGAAATGTTCAATATGAACCTTCTAAGCAGTTCGCACAGTAGTAAGTTTCCCAGTGACAGACAGAAGTCATCTAAACAGAACCTTAGCTCTGCACGCCACCTCCGCCACTGAAAATCTAACCGTTCCTCCTTCTATTCTTCCTGACTCTTCTTCTGTTCCCTGACAGAATATTGCAGTGGACTGAATGTTTGTCATCCTTGACTCCTTCATTGAAATCCTCACTCTCAGCATGCTCCTGTCCTAACCAGCCGTTGGTAGCTGGTGGAATAACCAGGGTAGAAATCTGATCAATGAGATGAGCACCCACACCAAAGAAATCCCCTCGAGTGAGAGCTCTCTAGTGCTCCTGCTGCCTGCGAGCCTATACCGCGAAGGCAGCTGCTGTGCCCGGCACACAGCCCTCTGCAAAGGACCATGCAGCACGCAGGCCGCAGACCTTCAGAGCAGACGGAAACGAATCCCCATTGTTCAAAGTCACTCGGGCAAGGGCACCTTGTTAGAGTGACCCAAGATAACCCAGGCAGAAAAAAAAAAAAAAAAAAAAAAAAAAAAACAAACAAACAAACAAAAAACCACTCACTTGGGCCAGAAAAATTGGAAGGTTCATTCAACTACACACTAAGAAAATCCACAAATCTACGTGAAATGATAGTGTGTTTAGAAATATTTTCCTTGTCTCCTGAAATTCTGCTTTGAATGGGCTTACCACTTTCATATTTGAAAATATCATTGCTCAAGCACTACGTGGGGAACACGGGGATTGGAGTTACTTGCTTTAATGGCTCCCCTTATTTAGTATTTTTGAAAATGCACTTTCTCCTTACATAAGGATATTCAGAGATCCACAGAGTTCACAAATAAATGAGTAGTAACTATTTATACAAATAAATTTACATATGAATGAGTACAAAGGCAAATGTCATTAATTACATTATTTTAATATGCAAATGCTTTAAAATAAATATTAGCACATGACCAGTGTTTTAGTCATAAAAGAGAAGAAAGCATATCTTATAGTACCCAGCCATGTTTTTAATTTAAAACATGTGTACTGTTTCATAAGATGCATGATCTTGGTGTGGTGGCACATGCCTTTAATCACAGCACTTGCAAAGCTGAGCTAGGAGGATGGAAGTGAGTTTGAGACCAGTCTGGGGTTATAGAGTGAATTCCAGGTCAGCCTGGGCTAGGCTGAGACCTTATCTCAAAGGAAAAAAGGAGAAGCGTGAAGGTGTTCACATGTCATTCAGAAAGCCACAGCACACCTGGACAGCATTGCTTTAGTTCAGGGCATTCCAGTCAATCGCCCACAGAAGAAATGAACTGTCAGCAAGAGCTTTGCCAGGGTCTGGCAAACGTTGCTCGTGGAAGTTTATGCCAGGAGAATAAAAGAGAGCAAATGTTAGTTTCTGTTAAGTAAACAAGTCCTGCTCTTCTGATGGACAAGTTGAGCTAATGGCAAAGTCGACAGTGCTTAGTGTGAGGGATCTCCCGAGAGGAGACTTGCTCTTAGTTCACCCTGAATTTGTACTTGATAAGTACATTTTGTTAATATGCGCTACACTGACTAGCCGAGAGAGAGAGAGAGAGAGAGATTTCAGCAACTCGTTCGTTGCAGAAAGACCCCTTCCCTTCCTTTTGTGTGTGGCACAACCTTCTAGGGTAGACCAAGTCTTGGATATAGGTCATGAGTGAGCAGAGAAATGAGACAAACCACATCACTTTATCAAATCCCCCAGGTCAGCAATTTGCCTTCAAGGATTACGCTGAACAGCTCAAGGCATACTTTGTAGGTAGGGAAACACTACATGACTGCAGTAATCAAACATGACAAAACAGGATGTGAATGGATTCGGCATAAAGCCAACCTCAGCCTCTTAAAGTACAAAAACCTGGAGCATTCACTTTTCTCTGACATGGACTACTTATAATAATCTTTGATACTTTTCTATGCAAAATGTAGTTTACCTAAAAAAATAGATGCCTGCGCAGAATAACTTCCATTTATCGTCCCTAAAAGGTCATTCCTCCAGGCACGCTAATCCTAAATGATCAAACAACAGCAGTTTAGCTTCCAAGATACAATCAATACTAATCCCAAGTGTGAAATTCCACATCAGATATCCAAATTTAAATGAATGGAAAGAAAATTTGTGTTACCTGAACTAAGCACAAAGCAGATGCTACACGATAAAGCATAAAATTAGCATTGTACACTTAATTTTCCCAAATACCATTTTACTGGGATAGCCAAAGCAAATATTTAATGTCATATTCATAACATCTAGGTAATTAAAATGCAGTTTCCTACCAGGAATTATATCCTGACAAAACTGGCTTGAGTGTGTTCCTGTGTACTGAATCAATTTCACAGTTACAGCCCTTTCTCTGGGAGGTGGTCCATTCATTGGTTTGATGTTGCCATAGCAACTCTGCAGCATGTTAACGTGCCAGCTCAGCTCTGCTGCTTGAGTCTCAGGATATGGCGAACCATATCCCATGAATGGATGGCACAGTGCCTTCCTAGGTGTGGGCACTTCAACGCTCACTTGTAGCATGGGTTTGAATGCCAAGTCATGGCACCTAAAATGATAAAGGGAATATGAGGGCAATTCTTGAGGCTGGAAAGAATATTTTGGGTGCACATCTGAAATTTTCTTACATCCCTGAAGAGAAGAATGTGAGGTAGTTTGCATGACTGGTCACAGTATTGTGCTTTGAATTAAGGCTGTTGTCTGTAATTAAAGATTTTGATTTCTAGTCATGGAAATATCAGTGGCATGGTTCCTCATTTTTCTCATGGAATTTCACTGGCATGGTTCATCTTGGACTGGTGTTCTAAAAGTGTTGTTGGGCTGGGGAACTGGCCTAGTGCTGAAGACACTTGCCTGCAAAGCCAAAGGACCTAGATTCAATTCCCCAGAACCCATGTATGCCAGATTCACAAGGAGGAGCATGCATCTGGAGTTCTTTTGCAGTGGCTGGATGCCCTGGCATGCCCATTCTCTCTCTCTCTCTCTCCTTCTTTCTTTTTCTCTCTCAAATAAATAAATAAATAAAATTTAAAAACCTTAAAGTATTATAACAAAATCCCACAGAGGAGGTGACTTAACACACAGAATTCCAACTTCTTACAATCCAGGATGCCAGGACAGGCTCAGAAGTCTGCAGGATACTCTGAGGGCTCCTGGGGAAGATTGGTCCCATGTCAGCAATTCCAGTGGCTTGTCAGCCCCACAGGCAACATCTCAGTTTCTTGCCTGGCAATTGTGTCCCTCCTACCTCTGCCTCTGTGCCCTTTCCACCTCCTGCCCTCTCTGTGTATGTGCTTCTCCATCTGTTCTTGTCAGGGCACCAGCCATACTGGATTGGGGCCAACTTTCATGTCTTAATGATATATGCAAAGACTTATTTCCAAATAAGGTCCATTTCAAGGTTCTTGGAGCTAGGGATTTGATATTGTTCAGGGAACCCAATGGAACTCATTACTGTGCTATTGATAAAACACATACAAAATGAAGGAAAATCAAGCTTCCCATTAGCTCTTTGCCTCAGCCATCAGCGGAGAGTGGCAGCCATAAGGAGTGACTTGTGCTCACTGACACACTGGCCAATGTGAGCACCCACCAGGGGGTGATGTGTGATACATGCTTCAGAGGCTGAGCTGTCCTCACAGAGCCCCAAACTCAACGTCAGTCATGGTCTTTCAGCAGAAGGTCTCCAGGGAATGACGTGGAGAAGTGGGAGCAAGAAACAGGGCTCTGCCAGTGGGGCAGAAAGAACTTCATGGGAGGGCTCACTCATGAGTGGAAGGTGGGAATTCAGGGGCTTTGATGTGGGACAGCACCAAAGCTCTCCCTCTCCTCCCTGAAGCCTGCAGGGATAGTAGCTATACAGTTTTCAAGAGAATTCATGTTCCAGCCACCAAAGTCCTGCACCGTGTGCATCTTGCCCCTGATGCAAGGCTTCTGAAGAGACCCTGGGCAGGTGCTTATTCTCACAGTGTTTACTCACTCACTCACCTACAGCTCTGCCCTGTGACCCAAAAGGGACTGAAGAAAGCCTGCAGCAATTCCACGTCTTCCCCAAATGAGATGGCATGAGGTGGGAAGTCTTCCCAGAACAGAGTTCAATAGAGTCAGAACAGCAGGAACCACGGAGCAAACCTGGCATCAATGGACACACAAAGCTCAAGTGCCGTGAACTGGTTCATGGTAAGGGTGGGGTGCACACAGGAAGAATATGAGTGCCGCTGCCTGGCCACTAGGGAATGTGAATCCACACACAACACTCGGGACTCGAGAGGTGGCTT
Source organism: Orientallactaga sibirica (assembly GCA_036365145.1). Lineage (NCBI taxonomy): Eukaryota > Metazoa > Chordata > Mammalia > Rodentia > Dipodidae > Orientallactaga > Orientallactaga sibirica. Next base: position 15,296,563 of record JAEOAD010000041.1, on the reverse strand, counting down.
AGCAGTTACAGCACTTGTCTGTGGTGCCTAAGGACCCATGTTTGACTCTCCAGATCCCACATAAACCAGATGTACAAGGTGGCACATGTGTCTGGAGTTGGAGTGCAGTGGATGGAGGCCCTGATGTGTCAATTCTCTCTCTCTCTTCTCTCTCTCTCTCGCATAAAAAAGGCCAATCTGTTGGGCTTGCCTTAAAAAAAAAAAAAAAAAGTAAACTGAAAATCTGTTTTTTCACTCTGCTTCAAGCCTCTTCACTTTGAAATCCCACATCATAACAAAACTGGGAATGAAACTTCAATGATTGGGTAACTGGCGATTCTGAGTGGCCTGTGAGTGCCTTGATTAATAGTGATGAAGTCGCACCCTAGTCTGATTCAAACGTGTGTATATCTAAGTGTCTATAACTCTATAGGTTTACCTACTACTCACAATAAAACTCAATCAAGTCAGAAGGAACATGCTTGTATAAATATCACACTCTTCTGTGATAATGGTCTAACCTTAGAAAAGCTAGGGTTGATGAGTCAGCATTTAAACTCTTCCCTTTGAGTCTTAAAGATTTACTATTTTTACTCTTCTTTTGGCTTTTCCTCTTTTTTTTTTTTTTTTTTTAAAAAAGGTTTTTAAATAAATAAATCAGTTCTCCCTTTGAGGAAGGAAATGAATGGCAATTTTCCCAGAGACCTGAAGTAAACCACAGCAGGGTTCCTCCAAAAGCAGCCCAAGGAGACAGCTGATGGACAGCACTTGTGATTTCTAGACCTGAAAATGACAGAGTCTTTTTCACAGCAAAACAAATCTTGTTTCGTAGAGCTCCATCTCACAGCAAGTTACACTTTTGTTTTGGTTAAAAACACTTATTTGTGGAGCATGTAAACTTATCTGGTGAGTGCTAAATGCAAGGTTTGATGTACAGTATGATCAAAAACTGAAAAGCAGGCTGGAGAGATGGCACAGTGGTTAAGGCACTTGCCTGCAAAGCCAAAGGACCCAGATTCAGTTCCCCAGGACCTATGTAAGCCAGATGCACAAGGGGGCACACGTATCTGGAGTTTGTTTGCAGTTGCTGGAGGCCCTGGTGTGCCCATTCTCTCTCTCTCTCTCTCTCTCTCTCTCTCTCTCTCTCTCCCTGCCTATTTCTGTATCTCACTCTCAAATAAATAAATAAAAATAAAATATTTTTTCAAAAAACCTGAAAAGCCTCTGTGATTGGAACCCATCAATTGTGCTGCATCTCAGCAGATACAGCATTCAGCTTCCTGCGTGCCTGACCTGCTCATCAATTTCTTATGGCTATTTTATCCATTGCTCAGCTCCCAATGAGTACCTGATAATGCTTTCCAACATTCGGATGAAATGTTGAACAATTGCTTTAACAATAGCACACTGATCCAAATAGTCAACGATCCTTTTTAAATAATAGTCAATCAATTTGAAAGCACTTATAACAGACCTGTGAGCTTGTCCAACGCTAGCAAATAAAAGTGCAAGAACGAACTCGGGTGGTGTCATAACGCCCTGTGTTCCTGGCTGACGAGAGACAGCGACTGTAAAGATGAGTAAAGGTTGACCACGTTCACAGAAGCGGCGATGAATGGAGTTTGGGAAAGATCATGCGACCGGAAACAGAGCCATGACTTTCAGTGGGAGCTCATAAAGACAGGAAGTTGAGGCAGCTCAATGGCTGAGCGAAGAATTAAAGAAAGCATGAGGCGACCAGTGCTGACTCCGATTTCTGCCTTGAGATTAAGAGAAACAGGAGGAAAATTCTCAGGGAAGGAAAAAGAACCCTGATTAGAAAATGTTCAGGAAGGAGGGATAATGCCTCGTCACAGTGCACAACATGACTTGTGGACAAATCAAGGCAGCGGGGACGTTGACCCTCGATGCAGTGCTCAGTGAAGACAAAGCATGGCCTCAAGCACCCGAGAACCAGTGGTTCCTCAAACCCAGGAACGGCACCGTCAGGCCAGGGCAGGAGCAATGCATGCGCTCTGGAGCCCAGGCCTGTCACTGATGGAGCAACTTGCTTTCAGAGCCAGCAACAGAGGCCAGGGCTACTCAACACTCCTCCATTTCTGCCTCAGTCCATTGAGTCTCCAGAAGCAGGTGAATGAGAAAGAGAGCAAGATGAAACGTGCAAGATGGCCAGCCTCGTGTGACAGCTAGAAGAATGCTCTGTTGCTTGATCCCCTTCAGGGATTTCGAAACACATTGGGGTAACAGTACCATGTTGAAGTGAAGCTAGAAAACATGCAGTGAGGGGTGGAAGGAAAAACTTGAAACATAACATTTGTTATCAACTCTATAACTCCAGATTCCCATCATGGAACTAACTGACCTGGGGATGAATCAAAATGCCTATAATAAATGACCTTAGCAAAAGTTCTACCCCCTGAAGAAATGGCAAGCATGTAAGTGTGAGAAAATATGACAAATGCTATTGCAGATTTAGACAAAGGACACACTAATTCTAAAACTTTTGGCCCAAATTGTCAGGTCCAAGGAACTCTCCCTGGGATGTGAGAATCAGGCCTTCCCTGAAGGGTAAATCAAGTGAGCCTGTTACAGAGACAGTGGATAGACAGTTCTATGATCTGAATGTTGACTGCCTCTCAAGATCATGTCCAAATTATATTGACATTTAGCAACGTTATGTGGTGGAACCTTTGAGAGATGACGAGGTTATAGAACTCCACCCTCAGGAGTAGGCGTGATGCCTGAGCAAGGGTGTGTTTGGCACTCTCCTGCTCCCTCTTGTCCTCACAAACTTCTGCTCTTGTGACAGTGCAGCAAGATACCAGGGCTTTGGTACTGGACTCCCAGCCTCAGAGCTGTGAGCCAGTGAGTGTGTGCTCATTACAGGTGAGCCTGTCCACTGAGTGTGTGCTCATTACTGGTGAGCCTGTCCACTGAGTGTGTGCTCATTACTGGTGAGCCTGTCCACTGAGTGTGTGCTCATTACAGGTGAGCCTATCCACTGAGTGTGTGCTCATTACAGGTGAGCCTGTCCAGTGAGTGTGTGCTCATTACAGGTGAGCCTGTCCAGTGAGTGTGTGCTCATTACAGGTGAGCCTGTCCAGTGAGTGTGTGCTCATTACTGGTGAGCCTGTCCAGTGAGCCTGTTACAGTGAGTGTGTGCTGTGTGCTCATTACTGGTGAGCCTGTCCAGTGAGTGTGTGCTCATTACTGGTGAGCCTGTCCAGTGAGTGTGTGCTCATTACTGGTGAGCCTGTCCAGTGAGTGTGTGCTCATTACTGGTGAGCCTGTCCAGTGAGTGTGTGCTCATTACAGGTGAGCCTGTCCACTGAGTGTGTGCTCATTACTGGTGAGCCTGTCCAGTGAGTGTGTGCTCATTACAGGTGAGCCTGTCCAGTGAGTGTGTGCTCATTACAGGTGAGCCTGTCCAGTGAGTGTGTGCTCATTACAGGTGAGCCTGTCCAGTGAGTGTGTGCTCATTACAGGTGAGCCTGTCCAGTGAGTGTGTGCTCATTACAGGTGAGCCTGTCCAGGGATATCTTTAACAGCATTGCAAAACAGCAAAGACAACACCACGGGAGGAAGGATCTAAGACTGGCAGGGACAGATGGATTGGCACCATCCTTTCCCTCCTCCCTGCCCCCATTCGGCTGTGGTCCTCCTCAGTGGGATTGCAGGTGCTCCCATAGGGATGCAGGTCACAAGCTGTGAGAGCAGTAGTCGTCATTGTCAAGGGGGCAAAGCTTCTGAATGACAGCCTTAAATGTAGGGCTGGTGGAATGGCTTGGATTGTCAAGGTCACTCAGAGCTCATGTAAGGGCCTCGATGCAGTGACATTCACAGGTGGGGCCTTTGGAGGGTGACAGGATAACATGCCCTGACAAACTCATAGGGAAAAGGGTTCCTGGGAGATGGTGGGAACTGTAGGAGGCAGAACCATGTTAGAGGACGTGTATTGTGACTCTGCTCTTGGAGGGCATTTTGTATCCTTGTCACGTTCTCTTTTCTCGCTGTGCTCCTTGGCTGCTAGGATTTTTTCTCCAGCATCATCATGACCTGCCTTGTCACATGTCAGCTGAGCATGGGCCAAATCCAGGAGTCAAAAATCAACCTTTCTTGATTTATGTCAAATGTTTGGTTACTGTGATGGAAAGATCTGGCATGGCTGGTGAGAATGACATAGATTTAAGAGACGGTGGGGGGTACTGAGTGATGTGAACTTAATAATGAGGCACCAAGGGGATAACCAGGAAGGCTGTCACTTACAGGTGGATTAAGGAGAAACGGTGGGTGGGGTCAGGGTTTGGTTTTGGCTCTAGGAAATAAGTTAAAGGGGAGTTCTGCTAGATAGCTGGGTGGATGAGTCTGAAGCTTAGAAGATAGGGTTAATGATGTAGACCAGGATATTGCCTCAGATAGCTGTAAGACGGAGGCAAGCGGACCACTGTGCACTGAACACAGAGGCAGGTAAGACAAATGTGGTTCTTTAGAACCCAGTATGTAAAAGTCATATAGAGAAAAATGAGTACCCAAGGAAATCAGAGGGGAGAGCTACGACAAGGGAAAGATGCTACTTTGGTGTTATGAAACCAGGAAGGGTATTTCTCTAAAAATGTAGGGGCTGGAGAAATGGCTCAGAAATTAAAGGTGCTTGCTTGCAAAATCTGATGGCGTGGATTCAATTCCCTAGTACCCACATAAAGCCAGATGCACAAAGTGGTACATGCATCTGGAGTTCCTTTGCTGTGACAGGGGCCCAGGCAAGCCCATACTCAACCTCTCTGTCGATCAAAAATATTTTTAAAACACAGAAGGCACAAAACCAAGTGCTTCAAAATGTTGTCTTCCTGACAGTGGCATCTGTCACACTGCACAGCACACTACGTGCATTTTCAGTGGAGCCGATGGGCACAGCATATCTCCTTAAGCGATGTCCTGAACGAGGCAGGCAGGACTTCTAGCAAAAGGGGAAACAAGGTGATGCACTTCTTCCAAGTGCAGTAATTCATTTCTGAGCATTAGCAGGGATTCAATAAATGTTTTTACAATGGGAAAAGCCAGCTCAGTCGTAAGGAGTAATAGCTCTGGTGAGCATAATAAAATAAAGACAAGGGATGAGTGTGGATTTCCTCTTGGTCTGGTGCATGTCTATTACAAATCAACAGGCACTACAACTCAGATAGATCTCAGAGTGCTATACTTGACCCACTATTGTTAGCCTGAGTTAGAAAACATGGCAGGGAAAAGAAAGAAGTCACGGAAGAATATAAAAATAAAAAGCAAGTCTAGCATCTCCTGCTTACTCTTCTATTTTTAATTTTGTTTTTTCTCTAGCAGGTGAGAGAAAAACTATTCCTATACTTTGTCTATAGTACAAGAGACTCCAGACTCAGGTTTAAGTTCTCAAATCTAAGTCAAGTCCGTATCGCTTGGAGGATATTTGATGGCATGCTTGTACGCAGGCTCTGAGTTTTACCCACAAGTGGTTTTCCAGGGAAAAGCTGCTGACTACGGTTGGGTTGGCATTCCTGGTGATGCAAGGTGGGTTCTTTCCAAGACTGCACAGCTGCCAAAGGCTGGTGCCTTGGAAGTAGCAGCTATGCAAAGCAGCAGATGGGTGAGGCATCCTGTCGCCGGTGGCTACACTGTCTCCCAGGCCCACTGTCGCCTCACTCGCTCCACTTCATCCAGCCCATCAGTCGTTCCACCCCAGGGCACAAAGGCAGTGTGATGGAGGGCATCCAGCTGGCCCCCTCCACATGGTGGAAACAGAATGGAGTGGGATGCAGTTCAACTGCGTGGGACAGCATGCAAGCCCCAAACGCAGAGTGTCCATCCACTAAGGGCCAGACAGTCTGCAGCGCCATTCAGTCTGGGAGTCTTTAATTCACTATCCTTCTGGCCTTTTGAGTTATTGCCAAAATTGATTTATATTTAAAATAGAATTTATTGGGAGTTTTAAAAATATTTTTTATTCATTTATTAGAGACAAAGAGAGGGAAGGTGGGAGAGAGTGAGAGAGAGAGAGAATGAGTACACCAAGGTCTCGAGATACTGCAAACGAACTCTGGATGCATCTGGCTTACGTGGGACCTGGAGAATCAATCAAACCTGGGTTTTTAGGCTTTGCAGGCAAGCGCCTTAACCGCTAAGCCATTTCTCCAGCCCTGGGAGCTTTTTTTTAAAAAAACTTCAATCACTTCCTGATGTCTTCTAGTGTAAATATAAGGTATCTTTACAGTATTTCTTCTTCCCATCTTCCCATTGAGTCCATTGTGTCCATATTCTGAAAACCGTCAGTCTCGGTACCTTGTACAACCCTTCCTTCTCTCCCAATCCTACCAGCCCACCACGTTTTACCCACTCCACACAGCCTCACGACTGTCGCCTACCAAATGCTATTAAGTGGAATGTGCTCAGTTCCTGTTTTATGCTCAGTCACCAAGGTGCCCACAATCATTTACTCGCAGTGCTTATGAAATGAACACAGGAAACAGAGGTGGGGTCCAGCTCCCCCTGCCTGGCCCAGGAAGTCAGTCCTGCAGCTGCACCTAATCAAGAGAGGTGCGTTCAGCAATGCTGAGAGGAAAACAAAGGTCTCAGTAACATTTGCCATGAGTTACCAGCTTGCAATTTCTGGCCTCAGATTTATTTCTTCATCACTAATTGCAACAAGTACAATTTAAATATCAGTACAGATCAATTGTGATAATATCTCTTAGCTCATCTAAAAGCAGGTATGGTTTGGGAAGGAAGAAAGGGGAGAGAGAGTGACTTTATATTCATGCATGTTCAGTTGTTGGCCAAGCATATTTTGAGTTCTTACAAAGTGCCACATGCTATTTATAGTACTGGCGGTCAAACTGCGAACAAACAAACAAGAGCCTCATAACATCATGCTTTGAGGGAGAGAAACAGATAACAAGTATGCTGTACCTTACTGTTACAGAAAAAAGTATGTGACAAAGGGATAAAGGAGTATTGTGCATGTCTGTTTGTATGCACTCATGTTTCTTTATGCACGTGTTGGAAATATACACACATGCATACATTTCCAGCGTACATTGTAAGTTGTATACTCCTGAGATATATAACATTAAATTTGACCATCTGGTAATATACACCATGTTATGGGAATTTGCGTACGTACCATAAATCCTCTATAACACAAAGTAGACTTTTTAAAAAGCAGTAAAAGTATAGACTTACTATTAATTATGAGATATATAATATGACAAAATAAAAGCTATTAAGACTGTTATATGGGATGTAATTCACTATGAATTATCTTGTGTGTCAAAATATAAGAAGGACTGAAGCCTCAAGCTCAGCTCAGACTTCACTGACAAGAGGAAGTTTTCCTTCTGTTCTACACATTTTCAAGGCCAGAAAATGAGTTGAAACTTTCCTTTTAAAAATATTTAATTTATTTATTGGAGAGAGAGAAAGAGATTGAGGAGGCAGATAGAGAGACAGTAGGTACACCAGAGCCCCCAGCTGCTGCACACTAATTCTAGATGCATATACCGCCTCATGCATCTGGTTTATGTGGGTACGAGGGAATCGAACCTGTGTCCTTAGGCTTCATAGGCAAGAGCTTTCATCAGTAAGCCATCTCTCCTGCCCGAATTAAAATTTCTAATTAGAATATGTCATTTATATTTTCTTAACCCTAGAAACATGTATGAGAATTCACAACCACATGCATATAATGTTACTAGTCTCTTCCAAGAGCTCTGAATCCTACCAGCAAGGCTAGGACACTGTGTGAGGAGAATGTAAAATCTGACCACACTAAACCAGTTGACAGTAAATAAATTGGAACCAATAAATAATCATCATGCCTTATCCTTTAATCTTTGCAAGAAGAAAGACAGATATTCTTGGACAGTCCTAGCCAAGAAAAGCAACCATTTAACACCCTGGTCTCTATTACAGAGTGTGCATGGCATAAGCACACACTGTCACAGGATAAGTTATTCTGATGGATCACCCTCTCAAACATTTTTCCTAAATGAAATGAATCACTGTTGATAAAGTGTGTGGATGTGAACACACACACACACACACACACACACACACACACACACAGAGACTATATTAACACACCCCTGACACAACATGTGGAAGTACCAAAAGTATGATTTGGCCAATTTAATTGTTCTCAGCAACAAAAGTAGAGTTTTGAAATTGTGATAGGGAACTGAAACAAAGCATAATTATAAAGATTGGCATTTAATAAGAAAGGCATGTGTAGATCCCTACAGACATAGCTGACTACAAAGGTTAAACACTACCTGCCCTTCCTTCCTTCTCCGAGTCTCTCACTTGGACTCCGTATCACACTTCCTATGTTCACTATGGAAGCATGCTGGCAATGATAGGAGATGTATGGGGAATATTCAATTACTTTTTTCCTGCAAAATTGTATTTTTCTGTATACAACTGAGTCTCATTTCTGACTATTGTTTTTCTTTCTCTTTCCTTCCTTTCTTCTTTTCTTTCTTTTTTTTCACCTTATAGAAGCATCCCAAGAATTCTCCAAGAATACAGGGAGAAAAAGAGAGAGAGAGAGAGAGAAGCATATGAATTAGTAAATTTTCAAGTTGCATATGAAACAGTTTCTGGTGTCATGATAGTGCTGTTCCAGAGTAAACAACCAGACCAAAGAGAAATGGAATGTGTATGTGTGTGTGTATATATATATATATATATATATATATATATATATATATATACATACATACATACATACACATACATACATACATACATACATACATACATACATACACATACATACATACATATATATACACATATATATCATTCCTTGTCGACTAAACCTAAGGACCTTCACTGTGGGCTTCTGTGTCCTACGGATGCTGTAATAGAAGAGAATGGGGACCACACACCCCATGGGATGGTGCTCTTTAGTAAGATGACACTCAGTAAGGAGGCTCTGTTCACAGCATCACAAAGCCCTCTTGCCTCATCCCACCTCCGATTCCAGTTTTAAGCTTCTGGATGACAGATGCTGTACAGCCCATTATAAATTTTGTTCATAATTTTGTTTTGTATTACATTATGTTACACTTGGAAATGGCTTAATAAAAACTTTATAAATTAATGAATATCCAAAAAGGTTTGTCTAAAACCAACAAAGTGTGGTATATGCAGTCAGCTTGCACAAGTCTCAAAGCTATGGTGTGTTCAGCACCACCATGTCAAGTTCCTTAAAAACAACCTTGATCTGAATTTTCACATCACAAACACTAGTTATGGACAAGATTCCCCAAGAGGCAGTGTTAAAATGTGCATGCACACTACACAGAAGGACTCATGATGACTACAACAGTCAACAGTCTGGGACTTTTTTCTAAACCATGACATGACTTACTAAGAAGGGACTGTAAGGTGATTTATGTCCTCTGCTTTGTTCTAATATTGGTACCACTTACCATCTTCACATGAACTATTCAGGAATTAGAAAGTTGTCTCTGATAGCTGTACTACACATAACAAATTCTGCTATTTTGATTATACGGAGAAACAAAATTTGGGTGATAAAAGCAAACACAAGGCCCCCACCCCTGTAGGGGGCTTCTGTGCTGTATCAATATTGTAATAGGAGGGTAGGGGACCAACACATGCCATGTAACCTAGCTCTTCAGACCTCAGGCTTCAGTAAGATGCTACTAGCTTCTCTAAAACAGACACACACACACACACACACACACACACACCTACTAAGGAAAAAACCCTGCAAAAAGGAAGGGAAAGCCAGGCGTGGTGGCGCACACCTTTAATCCCAGCATTTGGGAGGCTGAGGTAGGAGGATAACGGTGAGGTCGAGGCCACCCTGAGGCTACACAGTGAATTAGTGAATTCCAGGTCAGCCTGGGCTAGAGCAAGATCCTATTTCAAGAAATAAAAAAGGAACGAAGTGAGCAATTAAACCTAAAGTACTAGCCACACTTTACAGTGAGTTTTATTGTGGGTTGTGTGAATATGAGGGAGACAGAAAGGAAGAGAAATATTGTTTTTAAAAATAATTCTTCTCTGCCTTGCATGGTAGCACACACCTTTAATCCTAGTACTTGGGAGGCTGAGGTAGGAGGATCACCATGACTTCGAGGGCGACCTGCCTGGAGCTACAGAGTGAGTCCCAATTCAGCCTGGACTGGAGTGACTCTACCTCGAAAACACAACAACCACCAAAATAATTCTTCTCCCATAGATATGGCACTGACACATCACACGCTAGGAAGTTCTTAGAACTATCTTCCAGGTCCTTAATCCATTTAGAAACAACTGCTGTAAAACAGCCTGTTTTCACAAGAGCTCTTCAAGAGGACAGTTTCAGTTCATCGATAGCCACAAACAGAACAGAAAATGGACCATTACCTTCTCAGAACCTGTGCTCAGGAGGCAGCCTGGGAGCTTCTGGCAGGAAGGGTGACTTAATGGACTGGAATCTAGAAGTTACAGTCACTCTGTCACTGTTCTGGGCCACACACAGGCTGCCTTGAGCCTCAATTTTGTCTTACCTCCATCACCTCAAACCAGCAAAGCTCACTCAGAACTGGGATGCCAGAAGCTTCCAGAAATCATGCTCCCTGGTCATCAGTCCAACTGAATGATGCTAAGAGGCTATCCCAAAGAAATGCTGCGGAAGGAACAAAAGAGGGTGTCCGATGTCCCTCTGTGGCCTCCACACACATGTGCATGGACAAGAGTATCTGAGCACACACAGGCACACACACTATGCATATATTACATGTGTACACACATGTACCACCCATACACTACAACACACATTCAAAACATTACATGAAAGTATTTGATTTATCCTGTTCTTATATATTTTGCTAAATAGCAAAAAATTGCTAAATAAATTAGAAAATTGTCTCTGATATCTGTACTACACCTAACAAATTCTGCTATTTTGATTACACTGAGAGACAAAAATGGGGTGATATTGCTTTTTTTCTTTCTCTTTCCTTCCTTCCTTCTTTTTTCTTTCTTTTTTTCTTTTTTTTACCTTATAGAAGCATCCCAAGAATTCTCCAAGAATACAGGGAGAAATATATTGTAATTCATCAAAATATAATGTTTTATAATGGCCAGTTTACCTTTAAAATATGTGAAATTACTTGTGCATTATGGTGTGATTTGCAATCTGAATAAGCTTAGGTTGCTGTAATTAACCTGCAAATGAAGACTTGAAAATCTCTTTTTATCAAGCAAACTAACAGGTGTCAAGTCTCATTCCTCATTTCACACACTTCATAATTAATTTATCTTTCCTAAATATTCATTTGATATTTCCTACAGAAGAAGACTTCTTATATTAGATATTTTAGGTAAAACAAGCAAAAATGTGTGATGAAAATAAAATGAATGATTTCTGGAGAACATAACTGTGCATTAAATGTTTATGTTTGTGTTTGGATTTAATAATGGCACACTCATTGTACATGAAATCAAATCTACTAAAAAATTTTTAAATCATATAAAAACTGTTTTGTACAATGTCTTGATGATCCAAAATGAAGGTTATTTTCTCATATTTTCTCCAGTTATCAAAAAAGTATTTTTCAAGTATATTATTCAACTTATAAAAAGGATCGATTTCCTCTGCTGTGATATAAAAATGTTTTAATAGTCAGCCTCACCACAGCAACATTCATATAAATGTCAATGCAGTGTCACTTCCTAGAAATGTGCATAGGATTTCAAGTTGAGGACTACTCCCAAGGACAGGTTTGCATATTAAATTCATTTTAAGAGATAATGCAGAATTTGAGATACCAAAAGAGCTTGTAGAAACAAATCTCTCATTAAGAAATACATTTCACACTTGAACTTAGAGTATTTGAAGGCTAATTATTGTAGACCAATTTCACAGTATATTGGAATTTCTTTTTTTTTTTTTTTTTTAAGAGAGAGAGAGAGAGAGAATGAGAGAGCAGCCTCTCGGTCTCTGTGAATGGACTCCAGAAGCATGTGTCCTCTTGTGGGCAAGAGCAGCATTGCGTGCTTGTGTCACTTTGTGTCTGGCTAAACGTGGGACCTGGAGACTCAAACGGGTGTTCTTAGGCTTGGCAGGTGGGCGCCCTAACCACTAAGCCATCTCTCCAGCCCATATGTTGGAATTCCTATGGTAAAATGTTGAAAAGATAAAAAGAACTAGCAAATATATGATGTTTAAGGCATAGAACAGAATGTATGAAATAAAATACACCAGATGCTAAAATCAGTTTTGTATTGAAGATTGAAATACATAAACAACTCCCTATAGAATATTATGGATGTACATATTTTTATTCTAATATTTATACAAATGCAAAAATTTATAGGAGCACACTACATCTGGTTTAGCAGAGTTACTCAAAGTTGCATACAATAAATGTGTAGATTTTTACTTCAGTTTGCTGTTTGCTTTGAATAATATTATGACAGCTACCAAATGGAGAGGGGGGGTCACACAGTGTTACTGAGAAGTTCTGGGTCATAAGCATTCAAGCACAGCCAGTTCTCCTTTGAAGACCCTGAGTGAGCCCTTCTGACAAGGGACATTTCAGGACACGTGGCATGAAAGCAACATCCATTCCATCTGAATATTTGTCTCACCTAAGAGGGTGACCTAGTCCTCAAAACTGACACTGAGATTATGTGTTCTGATTATCATTGTGAGCGCATATATTTTTCAACATCTTGTGAATTTAAATTTTTCTGTATATTGAGGGTTAAGTAGACTCTTCTTGGATAATTAACTGAGGCTCATGGCTAAGAATGGTTCTACCTATGAGCCAACACTAAGCTTTGCGTCTGACCCAACTGGGCTCTTCAAACTTGCCTTTCTATGACAGAATTTTCAGAGCCACACTCTTCTCTGCATTCCTGGTGTGGTGCAGGGGAAGTGAGTGCAAAAATGGTTGTGCTGGGCTGGACAGATAGCTTAGTGGTTAAGGAACTTGCCTGCAAAGCCAAAGGATCTAGATTCAATTCCCCAGGACCCACATAAAGCTAGATGCACAAGGTGGCACATGCATCTGGAATTCATTTGCAATGGCTAGAGGCCCTGATGTGCCCATTCTCTCCCTCTTTCAAATAAATAAATAAATATAAAAAAATAAAAGGAAGAAATTTCTGTGCTACATGTTGACCTATGTCAGCTACTCCAACACAGACATCATTGTGCCTCTTTTCTTTGAGTGACACAAAGATCCCTTTCCGTGGGCCCAACAAGAGATCCTTTGACATTGGCAAGTTCTAAATGGTTTTGTCCTTGCCGGAAGCACTGTTAGGTATGCCACAGAACATTCAGGGGCTCCACGGTCATTCTAGGCTCACTTCTTTTGGACGTCATCTTCAAGTACCACTGTTAATAAGTGAAAATGGTTTCCATCTCCTTGTTTTATAAAAGATCCACTGGCTCTTTTAAAGCTGTACAAAATACTATTTTTTTCACAACATAAAATTCATATTAATTAGTCATTCAAAATTCATTTTGCATACCATCTGTTATTTCTACCAGTTATGCTAAGCCAAAATGTGTGGCCGACGACTGTGCTTATACACGTAGATGATGCCAGCTGTTCCTCATGTGTGGCCTTCGTTGCAGCCAAGTTCATTCATGTTCACTTGTGACTAGTGTCATAAAGGTGAAGAATCTAGTAGCTTGCAGAAAACAAGTTGTTCATTATTCTTCAAGTTTTCTAATCTTTCCATAAGAATACATATGGTAATATATACTTCTGCTATTGCAGAATTAACTTACATTTTAGGAATAGATACCGGTAGGTTGCACAATCCTGACATGCTTCCGTCATCTTGCAATGTACAGATAATATAACCCTCTCCTCACACTACCTCTGCTCCTCTTGACAATCAGACAAGTGTATGGCCAAAGAAGAAGCAAGAAAGATGTGAGTGGATCTCCAGTGGACCCAACAACAAAAGGCAAGATGAAATATTGATCCACTTTTTGACTGAGCTTTCTGAGTTTTAACAACCAGCCTCCTCTTAGCTGTGGACAGAGCAAAGCCAAAAATTGATTATCGCTCACTTCTAGACCTGAGCTTCATGGATCTTCAGCGGCTGACTAGTTAATTAAATACGGTAACAGAATCCCAGATTAGAGCTCTCTTCATAAGCATGCCATTAATAAAACCATTTTTCAATGTAAAAAACATCTGCACATAACCAGTATAATATTTCTACATAATCACAGCATTCAACTCACTGGTTGACAGATCATAAGTTATTTGACCCGTGAGGAGACAGATGATCCATTTATAGTTTCCTGTCTTGCTTTCCTGAACAAAACCTGAGGTTTAATATAGGGTTTGGGTCTCTTGTCATTCACTTGCTCAAAGGATAAAAGACCAGAGCTCTAAGAGCTGGGATCTGAGTGGGGAAGGAGCTTGACCTCTATCTACCCACTGCTGCCTGACCATCACAGGTGACACATAGGCCCCACACTGCTTTGCAGTGTGCATTGGTGAGGCTTTCTTAAATTTACACAATACTTACTCATCCACCCGGATGGAACATTAGGTGCCTGCAGCTCATGTAAATTTTCAGTTAAGAATATCTTTTAGAAGGACAAAGTCTTTAGGAAATACTGCTCAAATCTATCCATTTTAACTCAAGCAGAGAATGTGAAACACTGGAAGGCAATTTTCCTGATAAATAACATCTCAGACACAGTCATCTTTTAAATGTGATATTATGTCAAGAAAGCTGCCCCTGGGCTGGAGAAACCAGCAGGAGAAGGTCGAGTGGCATGAGATGCTGGCGTGGGCCATGGGCACGGCATGAGGGACACTTTATTCCAGCAAGAGAATTACAGGAAGAATGGAAATGAGTTGAACGTTCTTAGACATCAGAGGCCAAATCCAAGGTTGGGACTGGTGCCTGGCACAGCACAAACACCAGCGCTCTAACAGTACATGGGAGACATTTTATTCATTGCAAATATAGAGTCTGAGCATTCTGGCCATGATGCTGAGCACTGAGGGCTGAGAAAGCTTATCCTTTCCAATCTTAGAAGAGAGGGAGGCAAGCAAAGCACACCATCAGAGACTCATTCTGAGTCTCGGTGGGACAAGAAATCCAGGTGTCTCTGGAAAACAAAATTCCTTCTCTCTCTTCTCCATCTCCTGGCGCTTTGTACCATGTAGGACTCAGCGTCCACCAGGACGTAGCATGGTCGCTGTCTCCTCGTTGTTATCACAACACTCCACCATCCACCCATTATGCTCTATCCCTGTCTTCCACCCCACAAAACACTAGTGGTACATTTCCTGCCAAATCACCACCAAAATTTAACTGCCCGATGGAAGGATCTGGCTCGCTGTCGGTGAAGAGGCATGCCATCTTCAGTGTGGTGTCTCCTTCCCCATACAGTTCCTCTTCCTGGTTTTCTCCCCAGTTCTGCGTGTCACCTCCCTTGCTATGTTCCCACTGTCTCTACTCCACAATGCTGCTATTTCTCTGGGCCCTACCTGGTCTTTTTTCTGTGACACTCAGCCTCAATTAAATAATTTCTCATATACAATAATATATGGAGCTTCAGGTAAGATAAAGGACATGGGACTTAATATAAAAAGTCCCAGACTGACTTCCTGAAATGCTATGCATGGCCAAGACAATGCAAAGAATTTACCTGGAATTGTTTTCCAGTTCAACCTGTTGTAGTCACTTTATCAGTAATATGACAGGCCAAATTTTAAATGTTCTTCTAAAATTTCTATAATTATACTTCAAGACATTTAATTATTGATACATATGACAGAAATAGTGAAAATTCAACAAAAGTCCTAAAACATAGCTTATATTAAAGTTTTAGCTTTCCTTTCATTAAATTCTCTTCACAAGTCATTTATAAATGACTGTTTTGTTTTTCATCATTAAACAATTAGCTGAATAATCTCATCATTCCCTCCATATAGGTGGAAAAGCTGTGGGCAAAACAGTTGTGAGACTTGCCCACAACTACAGGCTCTTTCAGTCCCTCCTGAGATGCATACCTTCCCCTGGGTCCAGGGAACATGGGATCCACCTTCAAGAAACAAATGGATTCTGTGCATTTTATACCCTAAGCTGCAGGCTGTCTCTTGTCATACTGTCTTCAAAACTTGTCTCCTTCCTAGTTCAGCAATGTATTAAACTCCCCCTGCTGTGTATTCCCAGGGTGGTATGTGCTAATCCCAATCTGTAGATATAACAAGTTAGTTGTGAGCTGCAGCTCTTTGATTACTGGTCAAGAAGTCACAACATGGCTGAAAGGGTTTCTTTTTTCTCCAAGTGTTGTGGATAAGGCTGGGGCTGGAACAGACCACTAAAATTTCAATAAAGATCGTCTTACACTTGACCTATGGCACACATCCTATAAATGTTCCTGTACTTTAAAAACTAACCTCACATGTGCACATACTAAACATGTTGAGTTCAACAAAAATAAATTTTTCATGCATGTGCTCAATATTTCTCTGAATTTCTATTCCAATTTTTTCAAGAGGGTGAATATCAGAGCAGTCAAGCATTAAGAAAATCCTTGGAATAATAAACTTAGCATTTTCGCAGAAACAACTGGCTATGTAGACAGTATGCAAAGCCTGGTTCTAGCCTTCAAACACTTAAACTCTGTAAAGTGAAACTGATGCTGGTTTGGCACCAGCCACATTAGAGAGAAAAGAATGTATATCTCCTCATTTTAAAAAATATTTGTAGCCAGATGTGGTGGTGCACACCTTTAATCCCAGCATTTGGGAGGCATAGGTAGGAGGATCACCATGAATTAAAGGCCATCCTGAGACTACATAGTGAATTTCAGGTCAGCCTGGACTAGAGCAAGACCCTACCTCAAAAAACAACAACAAAAAATATTTATTTGAAAGAGAGGCGGGAGGGAGGAAGGGAGGGACACACACACACACACACACACACAGATAAAGATAGCGTGAGAGAGAGAGAGAGAGAGAGAGAGAGAGAGAGAGAGAGAGAATGAGAATGGGCAGGTCAGGGCTTCTAGCCCTTGCAAACAAACTCCAGATGCATGTGCCACTTTGTGTATCCAGCTTGACACAGATACTGGGGAAGTGAACCCAGGTTGTTTGGTTTTGCAGGTGAACATCTTGAGCACAGAGCCATCCCTTGAGCCCTTTCCCATCATTTTTTGTAGCAGAGTGAAGCCACCCATGAAACTCCAGCTTGAATAATGGAAGAGAATGAGGGATGGATAGAATTCTCAAGGAGTTCCCAGACAGAGGACTGTCACCATCTCTCTTTTCCCTCATCCTGAACACCAAAAGACAAGAATGCTCCCTGGGGCTGGAGTGATGGCTTAGTGGTTAAGCGCTTGCCTATGAAGCCTAAGGACCCTGGTTCAAGGCTCAACTCCCTAGGACCCACATAAGCCAGATACACAAGGTGTTGCATGCATCTGGAGCTTGTGTAGGCCTTGGTGTGCCTATTCTTTCTCTCTCTGCCTGTTGCTAATAAGTAAATAAAAATAAAAATAAATTTTTAAAGCTGGGCATGGTGGTGCACACCTTTAATCCCAGCACTTGGGAGGCAGAAGTAGGAGAACTGCCGTGAGTTCAAGGCCAGCCTGAGAAGACTACATAGTGAATTCCAGGTCAGCCTGAGCTAGAGTGAAACCTTACCTCTAAAAACCAACCAACCAACCAAACAAACAAACAAACAAACAAAGCTCCCTGGATCTGAACTCCGTAGACTATGGGAAGCCACTAGGCAGAATGATAGAATGACTGCAGGCCACCACGCCAGCCCTGGCTGCGCAAGTGCACAGTCAGCACAGAAGAGGGAAATCACCCCCAGTAATAGGTCAGGGCCTTGGATGCTCCTTTTCTATCTCATCCACACCTAGGCTTAAATGATACAAAGGACAGAACTCGAATCTGTTGATGCTTCTTCACTTCTTCTACTCCTCATCCCACTGAAAATAAGGAATAAATAAATAATAAATCAATCAATAAGAAATAAGGACCCGCCCCCAGGGTTACTCCTCACATGGAGAGTTGAGGGCTGCAGTCCAGAAGCTCGTGCGTGCAAAGCGCTAAGTTTTCCCATCGAGTTACCCCACGAAGAGGCAGATTGAGGAGAGCGTCTGTGTTTCCTACTTCACCATTCCTGAGAGGACCTGGGGAATCACCGTGATCCTAACCCAGCGTTTCTGTCCCTTAAGAGTGGACCTCCAAGAGGAGAATCAGTGTCAGGTACTCTGAGAACAACATGAGCTTTTTTTTGTTGTTGTTGTTGTTGTTTAATGACAGTCTTATAAGCTCAAGATGAGCTGTGTTTAAATCCTTTGAAAACGAGGCTTAGGAACATCTCAGAAATGACCTCACACCAAAAACATCTGAAAGTTGCAAGTCATTTGTTAAAATCCAACATGGTGAAAAATTTAAAGTTGGAGTCTTTCTCACAGAAGCGGCCTGCAGAGTTCCTGTTGTTTAAGAGAGATAATCTGGTTGTACATAGAGGAATGTGAGTGGTCCTACTTCAAAGCTGTAGTTTCTTGGGTTTATAAGGTTCATTTTGGTTTATATAGTGACTGGAGTGTGAAGACAAAACCTACATGCAAAAGGATATGACGTTGATGATCGTGTATAATTAATATACTTTCCAGTATAAAATACCATAAAAATTACATAAGAAGTATGTCATTCATATAACACATTCTGCTCCCAAGAGTGGAAAACCAAAGAGTAGGGAAAACCAAATCCTACCACGGTTCCTCTTGGCTGTGACATCATTTATTAATGCTGGCTTATGAACCTGAGGTTTATGTTCTACTTGTTCACAGTGGTTTTTTTATTATTATTTTGACCTTTTTCTTATGTCCATTACCACTCCTCACCAGATGCCAAACCAGTCTACCAATAGTCAAGTAAATGGAATGTTCTGGGCATTGAGTTTCTCCTGGGACCAATGAGATGCTGTGAACATGGTGGTATCTTCTCTTAGAAAATTGAGGACAGTCCCTGTTGAACTTTCCACTTCCAAAGACAACGAGAAGACAAGTTGGCCTGGCGGGTGGAAATACAACTTTACAGGATGATACCCAGATCATATCCTCACTTGAAGATGCTTTTCTGAATTTCCCACGGGTGTCACCCAGCACACAACTGTTAGGCACAAGAATAACACGTGGATGAATGAAACTAAACCTGAGGCGAGGCAAAATAAAAGAATTTCTTAAAATCAGTACAAGCAACACATCAGTGTCTGCAGTCATTGGGGTGGTAAATTTGAGTTCTAACATTTTCAGTAAAATTTAGCTCATATGAGCAAATATAAATAAAATCTGCTTTCACAACTGTACAAAAACAAGACCGTGGTTGGGAAGCCTTGTGAAATCTCCAATAACAAAGACTCAGAAACTCGCTTCCAGGGAGCTATGCATATTCAATTAGCATGCGCAGATGTGACCACTATAAAAGATCATCTGAATATTTTATTCAAGGCAATTTTTAATTCAAAAATATGAATTCACTGTAAATGAATAAGATGTCATCCCAAATGGAAATCTTTTTTTTTTTTAATCCTGATGAACAGCTATTCAGTAGGAAATACCATCCATCAGATATCAGACATAGCAAAGAAGGCTTGCCAGGGACTGCGTATAAGGAACTTTGGCTCATTCATTTATCATAATCATAATCATAATTTTCCCTTCACCTAACATTATGTGCTCAATTATTAAAACATTTTCAGTGTTATGGGGACAGCCCCACTTTTTCTTAGGTAAATCAGAACTAATCTCCATTCCAGATATGTTGATCTGGAATACTGTAACCTCTTCCCTGCCATAACGTTCACTTCACTTCACTCATGACCTTGACAGACATCCTAATCATTTCACAAGTTACTACTATAACTGGGAACTTGAGTTTTGCCTCGGGGGCACTGAAGACACGAGATGTATGACTGAGCCAATGTTGTGGGGTAGAAAGTTCCATTCTTTTATTGATTTATTTTTTTATTTATTTGCAAGCAGACAGAGATAGAGAGAAGAGAGAAAGACAGAGAAAATGGGCACACTAGGGCCTCCAGCTGCTGCAAATGAACTCCAGATGCATGTGCTATGTTGCACATCTTGATTTACGTGGGTACTGGGGAGTCAAACACAGTTTATTGGGCTTTGCACGTAAGTGCCTTAAATGCCGAGCCACCACTCTAGCCCAAAAGTTCCATTATTTTTTAAAATATTTTATTTTTATTTATTTATTTGACAGAGAAAGAGGGAGGTCAAGAGAGAGACAGAGAGAGAGAATGAGCACACCAGGACCTCCAGCTACTGCAAATGAACTCCAGATGCACGAGCCCCCTTGTGCATCTGGCTAACAAGGGTCCTGGGGAATCAAACCAGGGTCCTTTGGCTTTGCAGGCAAACACCTTAACCACTAAGCCATCCTTCCAGCCTCATTCTTAAAACTTAATATTTCAGTCTCTTAAATTTATGACTGGGTATTCCTTCACTTCTGCCACTCTTGCGACCCAAGTGGTCCCTTAGGAGAGGAAATTCAATGGATAATATCTATAGGCATTAAGTATAATACCTCTAGTCCCCATCTTTCCTCTAACACATGAATTCCTTGCATTATTTTCAAACATAGTTTTGATCATTAAGCTTAAATTCTTCTAAATAGTTAATGGAAAGTACTCCAAATTAGAGAAACTTGTGGTTAAGGACATGGTACTCTACATGACCAAAACTACCCAAGGTTTCTGACCTCAAATGCCAAGAATTAGCATCCACAGCAAAGACAGAGGCAAGGTCCACACAAGCAGCCTTGAATGACACCAATAGCCTGTGCAGAGAAGGTGGACCCCAGGTTGGAGAGAAGGTTCGGTAGGTACGAGTGCACATTAGGGTAAGAGTGCTTGCTGAGTGAGCAGTGAAATCTGAGTTTGATTCTTAGCACCCATGTTCAAAGCCTGGTGTGCTCACATGCCTGTGACCCCAGTGCTTATGAACTGGAGACATGAGAATTTCTGGGTTCCCAGGTCAGCCAGTTTAATCAAAATTCAGGGCGCTCCAAGCTCAGCGAGCGACTCTGTCTCAGGGAAATAATGTAGAAGGGTGATAGAGGCGGACACCTGACATCTTCTGTTGCTTTCTGCATGTGTGCCCAAGGGGTGTGTGTATCTGCACACACACACATGCACCATACATACACACACACAAAAAGAAAATCATAAAGTGGTGCCCAAACCCCCCTCAGGTTTGGAAAGTCACCTCAAGTACTAAACAAATGGGAATGTATTATACATATGATTATGTTTATTACAAGGGTGCATGCAAGTTATTACAAGCCATAGGAACAAACCAGCAAGAGGACATGTTGCACCCTGGCTGCATGCATAACACACCCACAGAGGATGGCCAAGCAAGTTCACCCCAGACCTGGCTCCAGAATGTTCACTAAGGCTTCATCATGAGCCACAGTTGATGCTACCTTGCCTACAGGACTGAACTCAGTCACCAAGTCCAGAGATAGACTCTGTATAGCATGATGCTCTCACCAACATCACAGGCTAGTCTTTCTGGAATGGCCAACCCCATGGTAATGTCAGGCACTCTACTAGCCCTGAAGTGTTAAGTGTAGTCCCAGATTCCATCTTTGACAATAAAGTCACTCTTCACCCTTCAGAAATTTCAGAGTTTAAACCTACTTCCCAAAAATCGGGACAAAATTCAGTTATTTCTTTGGGTGAGGCCCAACATTAGCTTCATTCCAAAAGTGAAGGGTGGGCTGGAGAGATGGCTCAGCACTTAAGGCATTTACCTCCAAAAATTGAAAGGTACCACTACATGTACAATTCAATATTCTATTTATCACAATGTAATAAGAGACAAAGCACATAATCATATCAAGAGATACAGAAAAAGGCTTTAACAAAGTTCAACATCTTTGCTTGATAAAAGCCCTGAAAACATAGAAATAGAAGGAACACTCTTCAACATGTCTGTATATGATAAACCAACAGCCAATACTATTCTAAATGGGGAATGACTGAATTAATTTCTTCTAAAATAAAGGATAAGAAAAACACATATACTGTTTCCACTCTTATTCAGTCTTCTGCCTGAATTCTTAGCCCAGGGGTTGGGCTAAAGGGGTTGACTCAGTGGATAAAATGCTTGCTGCTCAAGCCTGAGTACCTGAGTTTGGATTCCTAGAACCCATGCAAAAGCCAGAAGCCAGACAGGCCTCTCTAATCCCACACATTGAGAAGGGAAGTGGAGATGGGAGAATTTCCCAGAAGCTTGAGGGCCAATCAGCCCAGTGGATGCAGAAGTGAACAACAAAAGAATGAGAGACCCTGCTTCTGTGCACACGTGTACTCACACACATAGCAGAGTGAGACCCTGTCTCAAAAGAACAAATTCATTAATAAAATAAACACAAATAAACCTCAATGGCCATTAAATACATGAAAATGGTCAAAATATTTAGTTACTTGGGAAATTCAAGTCAAAATTACATTGAGATTCTACCTCATCCAAGAGAGAGAGAAGAAAATAGGCAACCACAAGTGTGGGCAAGGGTGTGGGGACACAGGTGTCCTTATTCACTGTTGCAGGAAGGCAAACTTGTGCATCCACCATGAAATCAGTATGCAGGTTCTTCAAAAATCTAAAACAGGGCTGAAGAGATGGCTTAGTGGTTAAGGCCCTTGCCTGCAAGTCCTAAGACCCATGTTTGAGTCTCCAGATCCCACATGAGCCAGACACACAAAGGCGAGGTAAGCACAAGGTCGCACGTGCCCACTAGGTGGTGCGAGTGTCTGGAGTTGGATCGCAGTGGCTGAGGCCTTGGCGCGCCAATTCTCTATCTCTTCTCTCTCTAAAAACAAAAAACAAAACAAAACAAACAAAAAAACCCCTAAAAAGATAACTTCCATATCATCTAGCTGTACCACTATGGGCACATCAGTGGTACCTGCACACCATGTTTACAGTAACATGTTCACATGTTCTGAAGTCAGCCTACATTTCCATCTGTAGAAGAATGGATAAAGAACACACAGCATGTATGCATAATGGAGTCTTACTCAGCCATAAAGAAGAAAGAAATGGTGTCACTTCTAGGAAAACAGAACTGGACACCATCCTGTTAACTAAAATAACCTCCGTCCATCGAGACCAATATCCCTTGCTTGATCTCACATGTGGAATCCAGGTTGCAATAACTAATACATGAAAGTCGGAGAAAGCCTGCTGGTAAAAGGGGCACGAATCCACAGCAAGAGGCACAGTGCACTAGAGGGTCATGGGAGTGTGTATGATCAAAGTGATTTTTATGCCTTCATGAAAGTGCTACAGTGAAGTCCATTATTCTACACAATGTGTATAGCTAATAAAATAATTTTAAAGGTGGTGGTAACAAAGATATTGAAGATCATTAAGAAAACTGCATCCCATTATTAAACCAAGTAATGCAGCTGGATGTGAGGTGTCGTTAAAGGCTAATTTCACTCAAACATAATGCTGGAAGCATAGGACGTTCAGGTCCTGAAATGCTGGTGTTGCTTCATTCTTTCTCTACAGGTTTGAGACGTATCCACTGTCCTGCCCATGGCTCTTTTGTTCAGTATCCTTCATGTGACCTGGCATACTTTCCTTTTCTTCCTGCCACTTCTCCTTCTGAGCCCTGCACGTGGTGATTGTTTGAGGGGCCCTGTTCCCTAGCACTTCTCTCTCGGGCAAATCATCTCCCACATGTAGAAGCAGAAGGGAGAGAAACACCCCTGGGGGGATGTGCAGGGACTCCTGAGATCCATGCTCCTGTGGGCACTGCAAGGAATGGGGGAGAGAGGCTTTTGGTCCTCTGAGATACTTTCTGTGAGGATGGCCCAAGAACACTGGAAGAGGGAGAGAGAAAATAAAGAAATGCTCCTTAACAAAATTACCACTCCCTTTGTTTGCTCTTAGAGAAGACTAAGGAGCCACCCGTGGCACCCCAGTGGGTTAAGATTGCTCTTCTATGCTAGAATAATCACATGACAGTTCTACTGCACCGCAGAAAATCAGGAGAGGAGTCTACGGTCCCCACAGAATTATAAATAAGAGCCTTGATGGTTAATCAAATCTGCATTAATTATTAAACATTACTCAAAAGAGACTACAGTGTTTCTTTCAGAATGAGTTGTAACTTACTCTTCAATCCAGGTAGGCATGCCACAAGTGTCAGGCCACAGGAAAGAAGATTCATAAACCACAGCTGGGTCCCTATCCTGTCTCAGAATAGGCAATGCCTTCGCTTGTCCCGTGTTCTCCATCCATGCCCACAGTGGGCACTATGAACTGATCCTGGGGTTTTGGTGGGCAAATACAATCCTAAAACTATATAGATGGCTCCTTTTCCACACTGGAATATGCGTACACTTCCAGGGGCACTTTCTCAAGATTTTAAACCCAGGCAGAAAGTGTAAGCGTATGCCACACTCACTGATACAAGTCCAATCTGTGGAGCTGCTCCTGTCTTGAAGGGTCTGGTAAGGTGCTGGTCTATAAAAGGCACAGAAATCTCTCCCTGCTCCATGTACCCAACCAGTACCAGTGACCTTGGGAAGAAGATGAGACTCCAAGACCAGAACGAAGCACTTAAGACAGTATTCACAGGAAGGACAGAAACACAAGGGGAAAACTGTGGTAATTTTGGAAAATTAAATGACAGGGACTGGTAGACATTGTCAGAATTTGGAAGTGGGATAAACCAGTGAGAAAACATGTCTGGAAGAAACGTTATTTCTGTCTTGCATGATTTGGTAACTGTGAGAGTGACACAAGGTTAATTTAAAATGGTGGCATTTCCTGATCCCTGAGAACGCCGTGAAACCATCACTTTTGACCTGGACAAGTTTATCTTCAGACTCACTTGTCTCATTCCCTCTACACCTTCCCTCCACTTCCCTTGATGGTGTTCTCTGTTTCCCTTCCACCCACATAGTTTTAGACAACTCAAAGCTGAACTTAGAAAGACATTTGTTAGAAAGAAACAAGCCAAAGGAAGATGATGAAAAGAGAAGTGAAAGGAAGTGGAATAAGGACCTGGAACTCCCATCAGCATTAGAGCTTCATGCGCAGAAAGACTGTTTGCTAGTTCATACAAGATCACGTCCTTTAAATCTTGCTGTGTTTATTCAGGCCAGGAAAAACTCCATGTCTTCTCACCAGGCCTGGCACTGGACCTAATGTTTGTTGTTCCGAATTCTATCCTCACATCTTGACAAACAGCCTCGAGTCACACCATCTGGTAAAGTGTAAAGTCTGTCCCTTGGGGGGTGCTGTCCTTCATCCTGGTCATGGTGGAGCTTGTACTGAGAATAAAACACCAAACAAATCAAACACTGCCCTGTCCAGCAACTCTGAGTGCCGATCAGTGTCCTTGAAGCGTTAGTTCCACGTGATTGCTTTAAGCCTCACCTCTGCCTCCTCATCTTGTTCTGTGTACCCTCACTTCCTCAGGTTTGAGTGGGGGCGTGGGTGTCCTGCAGTTACTAAGTTCCTAGGTGTCAACTGGAATCAGGTGGCTGGGAGTGAACTGTCACTGCACGGAGGTACTCACACCAGAGACACCACACCATCAGATCATAAAAACAGGAGCAAGTTCGGAAGTCCCTGTGACTAGCACAAGGAACTCTGTCACATTCAGAGCCCTTCCTTAGCACCCACCAAGACAGAGATAGATGCAGGAAAGCCCGGTGGTAAAAGAGCATTTTCAAGGTTGAGGCGACAAAAGGAAGCTGCGATCTTCACAAAGACAACACGGAAGTTATAAAATGAATAAACGGTTCACTTTCAAATCATTTTTTGGCACATAACAAGCTAGAAAGCCCACTTAACACTTCCCCACTGGTCACTCCCCCACAGCATTGTCGACATGACTATACAACAACGAGTCCCTACATGAACCTAGGTGAAGTGATGGCTCAAGGAGAATTTATATAGATCATTCAAAGCCTCATAATCTTTGATTCAACTGCTCTTGAAAAGAAAACTCAAGCCAGAGGCTCTAATCAAGCAAAAGCTTAAAGTCCTGGGAGCTACTGACAGAGGACATCTGGAGCCCACCCTCACGCACCTCTTCTTACTACAAAACAAAGAAAAGTTTGGTGAAATGGGATCAGCAATTTTCATTGAACTGAGGCTGACTCCACACTTCATCTGCATGTTGCCATGTGAACTTGTTTCTAGAGAAGCTCCCTATGTTTGTTAAGAGCAAAAACGAAGTGTTTTCTTATGACTCCTAGCATGGTGTATTTGGTTGCTCGCTGTGACAAGCTACATGTCACAGATTTGTCTTTCAAAGCTGAGCCTGTTCACTTTAGGTTCTGAGCCATTTTGTCATCTGAGGTAGGTTTTGTGTTGAGACCTCATGATAATTATCTCACCATCTGTGGTCTCATGGTGTTTGCTAATTTCATCCAAATTGAAAAATTTGACCTTATCTGTTTGCGAGAGAACGACCCTGGGTTTTGTTGTAAGATTCAAGCCCTGTCTGTCCAGGGATGAGTCTGTTCCAACAGTCCCTGCCCAGCTTCTTTGAGATGCTAGAGGAAGACAACAACAGGGAAACTGGAACAAGCACAGGCACAGACAGCTTACGCATCCATGAGACACACTGACCAAGTTCACATGCACTGGGTTGAAGACGGGGGAATTGGAACTGAAAAGTCAATTGTGCTTTTGGGTAAAGATCCTTTCTTTCAACTTCATAATGGAAGTAAAACACTTTCATTTTTCAAGGTTATGCATATGATAGCAATAGTCTAATAATTGTGCTTCTTTGCTTTGTCCTCCTGTATTTTTTAAAAGCTCCACCTCAATGAAATTTAGGCTAATAATGAGCCAGCATGTGGGGGAAAGGTATCCCCACAAAACTGTTACTGCAAACACAACATGCCTTAACTTGCAGTCGAATGTTGTTGAGGCCACTGTTCATAATTCAGTAAAATAAAAAGGTAATTCATTACCTGTCTGAAAGCTTTCCATTTATAATTCACACATACTATAATTTAAATATACCTCTTTTTGAAACACATATTTACTTATTTTTATTTAACAAAAATTCAAGTACTTCCAAATTGTTAGTGAATGAATGAATTTTGTAATGGATTTCTGAAACAATGGCATGTTTATATTTCTCATTGAAGACAGCATCTGTGACATGCAGAACCCAAATCCCTCAAACTTGTAGCATATGCTTCCAAGAAAAGAATAAAGTATCTGTCCAGTTACAAGGAGCCCTAAAAGGGCAGGAACAGCTGCCACAGCCATTGGAGGGTGGTCACCCATGTCTGTGTTTTTGAGGGCAGCAATCTGTAATTAATTCTGCAGTCACCAGCTGGTCTCTGTTGTCCCCTCCCTAAATCCCCCTTAAAAATCAAATGCGGAGAAAGGGAGAGCCACGTCTGTTGCCAGACGTGAAAAGAAATGACAAGAAATGGTATTTGCTCAAGCAAGGCCCTCAGGAAATGTGTAAAAGGAATAATTGTAATTAGATTTCTAGAGCATTTCAGTTAATTACAATATACTCATTCAAGGAGTCCTGAATATATGGGTTTTACTTTTAGGGCTTGTATTAAATCCTCCTTAATAAGCTAGTCATGAATGTGGCCCACAGCTCTGCTCTCCACAGGTGTTCTTCAGAGCACATGGGACCACTCAGGGGTTAAAAAAATGAATTAAAATAAGATTTCAGAGTTAATGTTTCTATCGGCAGTTTCTCATCTTGGGGGAATTTGCTCTCTAACCATTTCAGTGATGCCTAAAAGCAGCGGAGTTGCCAAAATGGGGTTGGGATCTTGTCCGAGGGTCTAAAGTTCAGGGCCTTCACAACAAAGACTGATCCAAAAAGTTGATATTGAAGGGTCAGGAATTGTGGATTAACACATCTGGACGCTCATGAGTGCATCACTTTGTATTCCTCACCTGGTCCTTGTGCATGGTCAGAAACCAAGAACTGGACAAGAAGATATGTAAAGGTTACACAGTAGGCCTATGGGGAAGCTATTTAACGATTACACACAGGGCCTATGGGAGAGCTATTTAATGGTTACACAGTGGCTATGGGTCCCAGGCAAGATTAGAGGCCTGGATGCTATAGCTCCTGCAGTTAGGTTGCAAGTGCACATTTGAAGACCAAGTAAACCGGGGAACATGCCGTAATGAAGTGAAATTATACGTGCAGTGGCTTCACAGCACAGATCAAGACTGAACACAGGGAGGAGCTCAAGATGCTTGGTACACGGTAGTCCTTATTCGTTAACTGTTTCCATTTTACGTGAGAAATGCCACTCATATAAGCACCTCGAACTTGGCATACCTACCCAATGTAGCTACCACTCTTTTGTAGTGTGAATGCAAATGTCCCCCACCCGCTCAGGTGTTTGAACACTCTGTTCTAGCTGGTGGTGCTGTTTCAGAAGATTGTGGAACCTTTACGGGGTGGGGTCTTGCTGGAGGAAGTGGGTCACCGGAGGAGAGCCTTGAAGTTTTGAAGCCAGCCCCACTTTCTCTCGGCTTTCTTCTTTCAGACGGCTGAAGCATTTACGCCATCATATGCTCCCTGCCATGGTGGGCTATACATCCCTTCACACTTTAAGTCATAATAAGCTCACCCTCCTCGTGCTGCTTTTCTGTTAAGAACTTGGTCTCAGCAACAAGAAAAGTAACTAATCTATTGCCTACTGCTTACTAACTCATAGCGTAAGTCACCTTGTTTTAAATCAATAATGAGTTCTATGAAAGGGCGTATTTTGAGATAAGTGACTTGAATCGGGAGTCTTAGCTTACACTCAGTCCTCATTTTGAGGTAATTTTGATGGCTCCTTTTATGTGAGAGCCACTCTTCCAGGATGTTGCTGGAAGGTTCATGCAGAGCGAATGGCTGGAACACATGACCTCTTAAATCCTCTCCGAAGCTGAGACTCTTCAACCCAACTCAACACTGACACGTACAGTGAAGGTTCAGACCCAGCTGCCAGATGATTTAACAATACATCAGTAGGGAGCTATAGAAAGCTGGAGGCCTGCAGAATAACCCCCAAACGGGCACCCTGGAGATGAACTGGATAGCGAAGTGAGGATAGAGTAAAGCTGCTGACCTCAGGGCCACCTAGGGCAGCGGAAGGGGAGATTCAGAGTCTATCGGCTCCGTTAGTAAACAACAGAATTCAGGGCAGGATACAGGCTTGGTCACTGTACTAGCTAGTGACTTTCTCATTGCTCAGACAAAACACCTGACCAGAGGCAGCTTAGAGAATGAAAAAAAAGTTTATTTTAAAGTTTCAAGAAGAAGTTTCATCATGGTGGAGAAAACATGGCAGAACGGACAGCCAGAAGAGGGAGTGAGCTGGCTGTGAATACACGTGTGGTTGGACACACCAACCTCAAAGTTCATCCCTAACAGCGTACCTCCTGCAAGGTTCCGCCTCCCCAAAGCTCCACTAGTCGGGACTGTCCTCCATCACACATGACCACTGTGTCAACACTGTCCCTGAGACCTCCTTCTTGTCTCCATTCCACTAAGTACCGGTCATGTCCCATTTCCAAATTGAATCTGCTTCTCTGTTTTAAGCCACTCGCACAGAGAAAGGATTGGTGGCTGTGCAGGACACTCAGTCTTGACGGAGTCATGTTCCCCAGTCCCAAACGGTTATACTGAGGACCTAATGCTCAGAGCCTTACAATGTAACCTTACTTGTGTATGTGCTCATCACTGCGGCTGTTACTGGGTGAGAGGAGGGGATTAATGCTGAGTCCCAATGCAGCAAGGCTGCGTACAAAGAAACCTGCACAGCGAGACGTGATGAGGAGGGCAGGGCTCCACTAGCCATGGAACCCCAAAGTGTTAGCTACCCTCAAGGAGCTAGCAGGGAGGCCTGGGCAGATTCTCACTCAAGGGAAGCCTACCCTGTCTACACTTTTTTTTTTAAATTCATTTATTTATTTGCAAGCAGAGAGAGAGAGATAGAAGAGAGGCAGACAGAGAGAGAATGGGAATGCCAGGGCCTCCAGCCACTGCAAATGAACTCCAGATGCATGTGCCCCTTGTGCATCTGGCTGATGTGGGTCCTGGAGAATCGAACCAGGATCCTTTGGCTTCTCGGGCAAACACCTTAACCGATAAGCCATTTCTCCAGTCCCCTGTCTATACTTTATAGAGGATGTCTGTGAAATAATACATTTCTGTTGCTGAAGCCACTCAGTTTGTGGTAGTTAAGTTACAGCAGGCCAAGGAAACTCATGCATTCATGAAAAATTATATATTGGCATTTCCGTTTAGACATTATGGGATCCAAGAACTGGTTACTTTTTTAACATGTATTTTAAAGGTATGTGTGGGAAATGTGGCAGATATTCAATGTATGTTACCTATGCAGTTGTTCATTCATCAGTTCGGTCACCACAAGGGAGTAGACTAGCCAGGTTTGTCTCTCTGCACGTAACTGCTTCCTGAAGGGAAGGACTGGAGAGCTCCAAGAGTCCAGCCCACTACTGTGCTGTGAACACGTCTTAGAAAGACTCCTTTCCAGTGCATCACGGGAAGTTGTTAAAATCGCCTCTGCAGTTAGGGCTGCTCACCCGTCTCTTCAGGACTTTGGCTTTGCTTTTACGCTGGGAAAATAATTAACAATTATTTACTGAGTAGCTATTTTACCCAACCCTGGAAATAGTGTATTGAAGAGAACAAAGACTGATAAAATGAAAAGTAGAAACAATGCAGTCTGTCTCCAGTGAATGTCTATGTAATTCTAAATCGTATGTCTGTTGTTCAAGATCATTAATAATGAATTCATAATTAATATAAATCCAGACCAAAGTATAAAATATATGTAACCATAGGAACTTTCAAAAAATGCATAAAGTTCACATTTATTTTCTTTGTTTTTCCCACATTCAGATATAGTTGACTGTAGAGAGTCACAACCAGTAGGAAGGAGACATTGACATAGACATAGCCATGTCTACCTTCAGCTGAACTGGCAGAGACTGGAGCCAGGCACAGACCCTCCTTCATTACTGCCCTTGGACTGTTTGTGCAGTCCCGACCTTGGGCAGAAAACACTGTTGCAGAAAAACAGTCCTGCATCCTCTGACCTTGTCTCCCATTTCCATGCTTTTTCTATGTTTGATAAAAGAAAGTTGTCAAGGATTTTCTGCTTATGTATAAATTAAACCAACACTGCTTAGGCGGTGCTGCAGTGTATCCAGCAGAGCTTGCAGACCACCTGACCCCAGCTTTCCTCTCTTACTTGTGTCTGTCTGTATTTTTTCTAACCCTCACGTCACTCCTAACAGGACATAGCACGTTGAGGCAGTTGACTACCCGCAGAAAAGAAAAGCCATTGTATTCACAAAACAGATCATTAACTATAATTACATTTATAAGCAAAACTACTTAAGGTCTTAAATGCCATGTTCCCAGGCAGATTATCAGGCATAAAGAAGACAGCTTTCAGTGTGAGTGGAGCTGTTTGCCAGCCAGCTTTCTCAGAAGGTGAGGGAAGTAATTAACAAGTGACACCCAATACACATATATTGCAGCCAATCATGTTTGCAGCTGACAAAAATCACAAAACAAGACTTCTCCAGCTGATAACTGTGTGGAAATAGAATCTTGTCAATAATTAAAACAAGCCGGAATCCAATTTGAAACTTCTAATCATTTGCTCTACCTGCCATCCAGCACAGACTTAGAAAAATGTTAATAAACTTCCAAGACATTCTAATCCATATGCACCATCCATAGAAATGAGCTGGATCCATCCTGTCCAGGCTTGAGAGCAGCCTAGCTGATGGGAAGCCACTTGCCAGCCCTTGCCCAGCCAGTCCTCTCTGGCCTGGGTGCCTCTGGTGTCCTCCCACCTTCCTTTCCTGGCAGCAGTACTCGGCCAGTCTTCACTCTTGCACCTCAGCAGTGAGAATGCATTCCAGAAGGGGGAAGAACACACCTTACACCGCTTCCTTCTTGTTCCTAGCATGACACGTCTATGGCCACGTTAGATAGAAGCAAGGAAACAGAAAATGGACAAAGCAGATGAGGAAGCAGAAGAGAAGGGAGGGCCAGAGGGAGAAAGGAAAGGAGCAAATTATGTGGGTCTACTAGTGACTGCACCATTCCACGAAATGCCTCCTGCTCCACTCCAACACCAGCCATCATCAATCAACTGTCTACAACTCTTCAGAAAGGGCTGGGGCCTCATTCCCGCTTCCATCTTACATGATGAACTGTTGATGGGCCCCGCAGCATGTGAATCTTGTGACAGTCAGTGTGAGGTCCTGAGTGATATGCTATGCCTGGAAGTCGGCATTCCACATCACTCCTCTGCATCCTCTTTTTAGCCCCCTTTTCTCCATTAATAAAGGAAAAGCTGGGCTGGAGAAAAGGCTTAGTGATTAAGGTACTTGCCTGCAAAGCCTAAGGGTCCAGGTTTGATTCCCTAGAACCCATGTAAGCCAGATGCACATGGTGTTCGTTTGCAGTGGCTAGAGTCCCTGGCTTGCCTTCTCTCTCTCTCATAAATAAATAAAAATAAAATATTTGTTTAAAAGAAAGGAACAGCTGGGATGGATAGAGGTTGGGGGAAGAAAGAGCATATAGAAAGGATGTTACCCACTTCACATAGCAACCCACGTTCAATACCCCAAACCTACCTTGGGCCACCTTCTACTAACTGATGGAGGAGAGAGGAGAGTCTGTCACCAGGGAGCATGGCAGAGGGAGCTATGCATGAGCTCTAGGGACCTGCCATCGCTGTGCTTCTGATAACACACACTCCTCCTTTGGAGATACGATTTCTCTTCTATGCTTTCATGTTGTATGCATTCAAACTATGGAAAGTGAAAGGCTTATTGATTTAAAAGTATCTAAGATTAAGATAATGTAACTGCTCATGATAATTTTGTGAATTGCAAAAACATTTCAGATTGTCAATGGATTTTACCAGCTAATTTCTTCCCTGAAAAATACTGAATGTGTTCCATATGCCATATATATATATATTTATTATTTCAGAAGTTAAGCTTGCTTATTCCTCCAAGACAGGAGTTTACTGACAAGATGCTAAATATAAGAAACTCAAATTCACAGTTAAGGCACTGAAAATAAACTCCAAAATCCAAATAATAAAAGATATGGTCACAGAATATTTTTATTCCCACATAGTAACTGGATTTTCCGTAAGTCAAACGACCTGTGGTTGGGCCATGTTCACCCTCACGTATTTACCTGCAGTCACACACAGGAGCGCTTTACAGTGCAGAATGCAGGTTGTAGTTTTGCAAGTGACTTTTACACACGTCATTTCATTTGAGTCTCACAGCAACTGAAGCACCTAACCAGACAGATCTCACATTAAACACTTCTTAAATCATAGACGATCACTACGGCAGTGCTCTTGGGTGACTTTACCAGCTCTCACACAAAGCAGGCGACAAGGAGAGGGAGAAGGACCCAGTACATACATATAGGGAATTCCAAAAGGATGAATTCATATCTTTTTGTTTTTATTTGAAGCAGGGCCCCACTCTAGCTCAAGTTGACCAGGAACTGCAATCCGCCTACCTCAGTCTCCCGAGTGCCCAGATTATAGCTATAAGTAGCCATACCCAGCTCAAGAATGAATGCTTTAAAAATTCTAGTAAATTGTTGTCTTATAACCTGGTAGCTCTTAGGTCTATTTCAATTCCTTGAAATTGTTTAGTAAATTATATTCCACAGCATTAAAATATAAAAAAGCACTCATTTTGAATGTTATAATTGTACTTATTTTTATAAACTCACTAATGGAAATTCCTTGTTTTAATGTGAACAGGAGCCAGAAGACACATTCCCTACCATATTTACTCTGAGCTCCACAGAGTTCTCATTGTTGTTTTATATTATTTCCATTTGTAAATATTATTGTTATTGAGTTATTTGAGCGAGAGAGACAGACAAGTAGACACACAGAGAGTATGGGCCCACCAGGGCCTCCTCATGCATGTGGATGAACTCGAGATGCATGCACCACTTGGTGCATCCGGTTTTACCTGGGTCCTGAGAAATCGAACCCTGTCAGGCTTTTCCAGCACCTTTACCCACTGAGCCATGTCACGAGTTCCTAATTTTGGTACTTGAGACAACTTTTGTAAACTCTGAAGGAAGCATTAGCTTTCAGGTATATGTTTGACTTTTTTTTGACATGTGTATGCATATGTATGTTTGTGTATTTTACATAGTGTTTATTTAAGCCAAGTAAATTTCACTTTTTTTCCATGTACAGGGTTCAAACTTGTGCTTGAGGTCCATTTAAGTCACCAATTTGCTTATATGTGCAGTCTTATGAGGAAGAGAACTACTGAAAAGGCCCAAAGCTAGAAAGATTAACAGAGAACAAAGAGGTGAAGGAGAAAGAGACGGAATCAAAGGTGAAGAAAGATTAACAGAGAAGGGAACAAAGAGGTGCGGGAGAAAGAGACGGAATCAAAGGTGAAGAGACCCATTTCCATTCTGCAGAAACCTTGTTGCCCTGGTTGATTTCTGTGAAGCAGGTTGTACTTCCCAGAGAGCTGGCTTCTTCACATGACCATTGGCGTGTCACACACTGCTGCCGGCCACTAACCTGAGTCCATCTGCTGCGCCAGGTGGAATGTGGACTTCCAGCCTCTGGCAAACTGATCACGATGGATGGACGTGGATTTAAGAAACTTATTACCCTGATGGTCTTCTGAAAACATGAAAATATCTAAACAATAGGATCTTTTTTTCCTTTTTTTCAACATGTTTATAGTTTCTTCCAAAATGCTTAGGATTATTTTTTTTTAATCCTCTATTTTCCCTCGAGTGGTTGGTTTGAAGGCATTCCACCATTTCATGTACAGAATCTTTAATCTTAGAAAATAGGCCCTGAGTTTCTAAAGCCTCTGGAATTATTTTCTTTAAATTCAATATAGCCCCTACCTAGCTGTATTTCCTGATCCTGTCCACCTTGTTTGGAATGAAGTCATCTCGAACTCTAAAGAAAGCTGCCACTTTAACTTTCCAGGCCATGTGAATTGTGAGCCAACGTTAAGTATCTGCCCTTGCTCCTTCCTTTGTTTTGACTTTATCCCTTCAGCAAGCAGTAATTATCTGGATGACAATTGTCTAAGTCACATGCAAGTAGAAGCTATAATTTAGGACAAAGAGTTTCTCTCTGCTCAAGAAGCAGGAAAGTGTTTCTAGCTGGATAGTTCAAGGTTACCAGGGGGACTTTCCCATTGAAGACGGTGGGTTTTTCCTGTCTCCCACGACAGGGAGATGTACTGAGAAGATTGCAAACATCCCTGTCTAGTCACATCTGGACAGAAACTTCTCTGCTTCTGTCTGAGCAGCTCTTTAAGGCCATGCTCCCAGCATTGCATTGCATTTCCCTCCTTCCCTCCCCTTGCAACTATTACAATCAAACATATAGTGAATCACGTGCCCCAATCCAACCTTCCTCTACTCCATCCATTGATCCCAGGCTCAGTACACAGAAAGCAACGCAACAGGCACCATCATTTCTCTGCAGCAAAGATACTAAATTCTTTCCACACTTCTGAGACAAGTCTTTCTAAGAAAAACTTCCACATTTCCCTTTCAAGGCTCTAACCATTGTACTTTATTTCTTTTGTTACATATTCCATTTTGTCATGTCTTTGATTTTTATGATTCTCCGAATAAATGTAAACTCCCCAGCTTACACTACAAGACACCACATGTCACATTCAGCATCACATTGGCATGTGCTCTTGAAACGTGGCTCACTGTAGTTAATGATCACACACATATTTATCACATGTGATCTGTGGTCAAGATGGGCCCTTAACATGCTGAATTTTTGCCATTCATATTTTTATTTTTTTAAATATTTTAATTTATTATTATTTTTTATTGACAACTTCCTTAATTGTAGACAATATCCCATTCTAATTTCCTCCTTTCCCCCACTTTCCCCTTTGACAGTCCACTCTCCATCATATCCCCTCCCCCTCTCAGTCTCTTTTTTTTATTTTAATGTCATCGTCTTTACCTCCTATTATGATGGTCTTGTGTAGGTTGTTTCAGGCACTGTGAGGTCGTGGATATCCAGGGCATTTTGCATCTGGAGGAGCATGTATTTTGAATTCACCAATGGGAGTTGACAGTTCTTTCTGATACACTGCCTCCCTCTAATTATTCTTGGCCCAAAACATCAACTTGCCCACATCTATGTAGCTGTTCATTCATTTAGAATATTCAACCTCAGGGCTCAGCGCCTGCCTCCTGGGTGTACTTCCTTTTCGTCATGTATACACATATGTGTCCAGGAGGCATGGCAGGAAACAAAAGAGCAGCTCCATCATTAATATACCCAAGCACACAAATCCCCAAATCCCAGGAACTAATGGAAGAGGAAAATATATTGTGCCATACTCACAGGAACAGAGTCATTCA
Organism: Orientallactaga sibirica; assembly: GCA_036365145.1. Taxonomy (NCBI): domain Eukaryota; kingdom Metazoa; phylum Chordata; class Mammalia; order Rodentia; family Dipodidae; genus Orientallactaga; species Orientallactaga sibirica. Next base: position 15,260,093 of record JAEOAD010000041.1, on the reverse strand, counting down.
AATATGAATCTGAATATCCCACAACCCATGCAAAAGCCTCAATGAGTCATTCACAAAATCCCATGATCATGTCGAATGAATCTATAATGTTCAGGGATGGTGGATAGAGGAGTTGCCTACAAAAGTCTCTTAACACAAATGTTTACCTTATCTCAATGCATTCAGTATTCATTTATATCATATACATTTCTTCAGTGGTTTGATGGTTTTCAATGAAAGTGATGGATGTTAACTATAAAAATAAACATCATGGGGCTTGGAAGATGCCTGGGTGGTTAAAGGCACCTGCTTGCAAAGCCTGCAGCTCAGGTTCAATTTCCAGCCATCCACGTACAACTCGGTGGACATTCACTTTAAGTAGCAAAAGGACCTTGCAAACATCCACCCTCCCCCACCCACACATGCAAATAAATAAATAATTTTTTAATGAACACTCATGACTAGCCTCCTGCAACCAGAAAACATTCCGGTTCAGTCAGAAGTGACTCGGGCTGACTTCCATAGCTTCAATCCATGGATTCTGCCATGACAGCCATACCTCAGGAGCAGGCAAGGGGGAACTGTGAAACAAGGGAAGAAGCTAAACAAGAGACACTGAGACTCAACAATGAAAGAACAGTTTTGGCCACCTTCAGTTAAGCCATATCCTTAAAACTGAAAAGTCACTCACCAGAGGGGAAGAAAATCTCCAGGGCAGGAAGACCGCTGAGCCAATCACCGTGTGGCTCCGTGTCACCCTGCACCATGAGGAAGGCAGTTACACACACAGGTAGGCAATGATGCACAGTGCTGGGGAGGGTCATCCACCAAGGTGCACAGGGAGTTATGTACACCAGCCACAAACCTTTGGCTCTGGTGTATGGAAAACTAGAACACACTTCTGAATGAAATTAGAGAGACAAAAATAGGAATAATACCCTGGACTCGTGAAGTAGAAGAACGTGATGTTAACATGTTCACACAACCTGGTGGCACACGAATGCAACAAAATCCTCATCATAAGCCCAATGGTGCTTCTGCAGAAGTAGGAAAAAAAACCTCTAAAACCCATGGAATCTCAAATGGTCCCTAAAACAAAGACAGAAGCTTCATACATATCTGATAACATGTTAAAAGCTCCAGTCTTCAAAACAGTATGACCATACATAAATGCAAACGGGCTTTTAAGAGAACAGAGATTGCAGAAAGAAAGCCCTGAGTGTGTGTGTGGTCAGCCTATCTTTGATAAGGGTCCAGTTAGGACAGGGCAGTCCTCACAAATGGCGTTGGGCAAACTGGACACACACAAACAGAAGAACAGTGCTGGATGCTTGATCTAACCCTATATACCAAGCACAATGCAGAGCCGTCCTGAGATACCTCCTCCCCTGGTGGGCTGGCATTGGTGGAGACCTGGAGAAGTCAGAGTCCTTGTAAACTATGAGCGGGAAGGTAAATGGTGCAGCCACAATGGAAACTTAAAAAAATGAACATATGACCCAGTAAGTCCATCTCTAGGTATAAACTCAAAAATAATTGAACCATCTTGAGGGGATATTTGCACATCCATGCATGATTCACTTAGTTAAGGTGAAAGTTCATATAACTTGAGTGTCCATTAATGGTTGAATGGATAAAGATAATGTGAGGCCCATGCTTGTGTGTGTGTGTGTGTATATATATATATATATATATAATATATATATATATATATACACATATATATGTGTGTGTGTGTGTGTGTGTGTGTGTATCACAAGTACACACACATTCTACAGAAAGGAAATCCTAGAACATGCTACAAAAAAAAAGATGACCTTTGAGTATTTTCCAGTAAGTCAAATAAGCCTGAAACAAAGTAAGCAAACACTGCACGCCTTCACTTGCATGTACTTCCTAGACAGCTCATGAAGCAAAATAAAATGCAGTCATGGGGGCTGGAGAGTTGGTTGGAGTACAATGGGTATGAAGTTTCAGTTTTGCATGGGAAAAGTGAAAATGAAAAAAAAACTGTTAAGTCTGATGTTTATGTTTTTTTTTTTTTGTCACAATTTTGACAGGGTGATACCAAACAAAAACCAAGAAAATAATCAACACTCTGAGAAATCTGCAGAGCATAAGAATCTTAGAGACGAATTAGCTCGACCCTGCAGTTTTAGTGGGGCTCAAGCTGTAGCATGGTTTAGACCGAGCTGGAGCCTCAAACTAAGCAGCCAAGGTGGTTTATCATTACTTTGGTGAGGAATTCTGGAGCCTCGTATTTGAAAGGTGTAGAGGTGACTTATAATGTGAGTGACACACAATGTGTGGGATTTGTATGTAGTGGGAACCCGCCCCCCCCAGGTCTCACGTTCTGAGATGCATCACTTTGGCGCTCAGGTGGATGTCTTACCACTCTGTAACTCTCCACCATTCCCCAGTTACCCAGGGCACAGGCTAAATCCTGTCTGTAGTTCACCTATTTGGGGCTTTAGTTTGAGTATAATCTAATGGTAGGGAAAACATGATGAACAGCTTTTAAATCATCGTGGATTTCAAGTCACCTTTAAATCATCTCTCCACACAGTCAGTGACAAAGGGTGAGCACGGTTCATATTCTGAGCGTGGCATGGAGAGTCGATGTTTGGTCTCCAGCAGTTTTCTTGCTTCTGATCATGCTGAGATGCACGCCTGACACTCGGCGTCTTCGTGTGACTGTTAACCGTGCTTGTTGCATGCACTGCCCCTGTGTCCTGGCTAAATGACCTCAGCAGTGGACCCTGGAGAGTGGGATGGCATTTCTATGTGACTTCTTTTGCTTCCTCGGGACAATAATAGATGACCTGCTCTCTCTCTAGAGCCTCCCCTTCCATCATGTCTCACCCAATTTTACAGTTTCTGATCATAGTGCTGGAATTTGTTCCATTTCTTCCTGTGATATGTTGCATGCAGAACACTCTTAACCTAACCTAATGGTTGTTGAACCATTTTTCTGAATATTCTTATCACATATCTGTCACCAACATGTTCTTGTTTGTCAATTAGAATCAAGCCAACCACAGCACATCCTTTCATCATTTTGATTTCAAATGATAACTTTGTTAGGAGAGAGCTCATTTTTTTTTATTATAAAACATAAAAGCATATTGTAAAATGGTCATATTCCCATTGGGTTATCCTCTTTTGTTCCTTTTCCCCACCCCCATTCTACTGCAGAATATAAAGGACTTTTTAATATATCTATTATTTATTCATTTGAGAGAGAAAAAGAAGCGGGGAAAGAGAGAGAGAGAGGGAGAAATGGGTGTGCCAGGGCCTCTAGCCACTGCGAACGAACAACAGATGCATGCGCCCTCTTGTGCATCTGGCTTACGTGGGTCTTGGAGAATCAAACCAGGATCCTTTGGCTTTGCAGACAAACGCTTTAACCACCAAGCCATATCTCCAGCCCCATAAAGGGCTTTTTTTTTTTTTTTAAGAGCAAAGACATTCATAGGCTAAACAAAACTTTCAGGAAAAGTTATTTTTTTTTTTTTGTTTTTGAGGCAAGTCCAGCTGACTGGTCTTTTTAAGTGAGAGAGAGAGAGAAAGAGAGAGGGGGGAGAGAGAGAGAGAGAAAGAAAGAAAGAGAGAGAGAAAGAAAGAAAGAAAGGAAGGAAGGAAGGAAGGAAGGAAGGAAGGAAGGAAGGAAGGAAGGAAGGAAGGAAGAGGAGGCAAGAATTGGTGTGCCAGGGCATCCAGTCACTGCAATAAAACTCCAGACACATGTGCCCCCTTGTGTACATTTGTGACCCTGCACACTTGCATCACTGTACACCTGGCTTACGTAGACCTGAAGTGTTGCACACGAGTCCTTAAGCTTCACAAGCAAGCACCTTAACCACTAAGCTATCTCTCCAGCCCAGGAAAAGTTTTAATACAGTGAGGTCTTCTCCTGACAGGTCAGCAGAAACAGAAGCATGCAGAGTCCCTGCCCAGTGCTCAGCCTTGAAATTTCTACCCCATTCAATACTGCACTTGACCCTAGAGGGCATTTTGCGTACGCTATAGCATTCACAAGGCCCCGATCGGTTCTCGAGGTATTCATTAGAGGTGTGGGGAGCAAACGTGGGATCCCAGCTGTTCGTGGTTTGCAGGTAAAATGTCCGTCATAGCCTTTACCTGTTTGAACAAACACTTGGTTCTTCAGTTACTGGCTGTTTGGGAAGGCTGAGGAAGCTGTAGAAGGTGAAGCCTTCCCCGAGGAAGAAGATCATGAGGGATAAGCCTTTTATTGCCTGACTCATCTTCCTCTTCAGTCTCTTTCCTGACTGTGGGCACAGTGTGACCAGGCAGCCTCCTGCTTCTGCTGCCGTGCCTTCCCTGCCCTGACAGCCCACATCCCCTCACTAGTGTGAGTGTGAACCAATCCTGTGCTTCCTTAAGTTGCTTCTGGTCAGGTAGTTGTCACATCAATGAGAAAAGTAATTAATACACCAACCCTTTCCTTTGTCAAGCAAATCTTCTTACTGATCTATTACACTAGTGGCACTTTCGTGCTTTGATGGGATACCTGCTTTATAACACACATGAGTGGATATCTGCTTTATAACACAAACAAGGGGATACCTGCTTTATAACACACACAAAGGGATACCTGCTTTATAACACACACGAGTGGATATCTGCTTTATAACATACATGAGGGGATATCTGCTTTATAACACACATGAGTGGATATCTGCTTTATAACACACACAAGGGGATACCTGCTTTATAACACACATGAAGGGATACCTGCTTTATAACACACACGAGTGGATATCTGCTTTATAACATACATGAGGGGATATCTGCTTTATAATACACATGAGGGGATACCTGCTTTATAACACACATGAGGGGATACCTGCTTTATAACACACACGAGTGGATATCTGCTTTATAACATACATGAGGGGATATCTGCTTTATAATACACATGAGGGGATACCTGCTTTATAACACACATGAGGGGATACCTGCTTTATAACACACATGAGGGGATATCTGCTTTATAACACACATGAGGGGATATCTGCTTTATAACACACATGAGGGGATACCTGCTTTATAACACACACGAGGGGATATCTGCTTTATAACACACATGAGGGGATACCTGCTTTATAACACACACGAGTGGATATCTGCTTTATAACACACACGAGGGATACCTGCTTTATAACACACACGAGGGGCTATCTGCTTTATAACACACACGAGGGGATATCTGCTTTATAACACACATGAGGGGATACCTGCTTTATAACACACACATGAGGGGATATCTGCTTTATAACACACACGAGGGGATATCTGCTTTATAACACACATGAGGGGATATCTGCTTTATAACACACATGAGGGGATATCTGCTTTATAACACACACGAGGGGATATCTGCTTTATAACACACATGAGGGGATATCTGCTTTATAACACACACGAGGGGATATCTGCTTTATAACACACACGAGGGGATATCTGCTTTATAACACACACGAGGGGATACCTGCTTTATAACACACACGAGGGGATACCTGCTTTATAACACACACGAGGGGATACCTGCTTTATAACACACACGAGGGGCTATCTGCTTTATAACACACACGAGGGGATATCTGCTTTATAACACACATGAGGGGATACCTGCTTTATAACACACACGAGGGGATACCTGCTTTATAACACACACGAGGGATACCTGCTTTATAACACACACGAGGGGCTATCTGCTTTATAACACACACGAGGGGATATCTGCTTTATAACACACACGAGGGATATCTGCTTTATAACACACACGAGTGGATATCTGCTTTATAACACACACGAGGGGCTATCTGCTTTATAATACACATGAGGGGATACCTGCTTTATAACACACACGAGTGGATATCTGCTTTATAACACACACGAGGGGCTATCTGCTTTATAATACACATGAGGGGATACCTGCTTTATAACACACATGAGGGGCTATCTGCTTTATAACACACACGAGGGGATATCTGCTTTATAACACACACGAGGGGATACCTGCTTTATAACACACACGAGGGATACCTGCTTTATAACACACACGAGGGGATACCTGCTTTATAACACACACGAGGGGCTATCTGCTTTATAACACACACGAGGGGATATATGCTTTATAACACACACGAGGGGATATCTGCTTTATAACACACACGAGTGGATATCTGCTTTATAACATACATGAGGGGATATCTGCTTTATAATACACATGAGGGGATACCTGCTTTATAACACACACGAGGGGCTATCTGCTTTATAACACACACGAGGGGATATCTGCTTTATAACACACACGAGGGGATATCTGCTTTATAACACACACGAGGGGATATCTGCTTTATAACGCACACGAGGGGATATCTGCTTTATAACGCACACGAGGGGATATCTGCTTTATAACGTACATGAGGGGATATCTGCTTTATAACACACATGGGGGGATACCTGCTTTATAATGCACATGAGGGGATATCTGCTTTATAACACACATGAGGGGATATCTGCTTTATAACACACATGAGGGGATACCTGCTTTATAACACACATGAGGGGATACCTGCTTTATAACACACACGAGGGATACCTGCTTTATAACACACACGAGGGATACCTGCTTTATAACACACATGAGGGGATACCTGCTTTATAAAACACACGAGGGATACCTGCTTTATAACACACACGAGGGATATCTGCTTTATAAAACACACGAGGGATACCTGCTTTATAACACACACGAGGGATACCTGCTTTATAACACACACGAGGGATACCTGCTTTATAAAACACACGAGGGATACCTGCTTTATAACACACACGAGGGATACCTGCTTTATAACACACACGAGGGGATATATGCTTTATAATACACCTGAGGAAAAGCCTGTTTAGTGTTTCCAGCTGGCTACTTGTGGACCTGCTGTTTTAGTGAACTGCTTTCTTGAGAAGTTACACATCTTACGCTGGAGCCCGTTATTTGTTTCTGCCCACCGTAATATAAAATTAGCCAACATAACTTCTATAAAATGAATTTTTAGCATTCACTTCCAAGTATTTTTTGTTTCTTGGGTTCTGTTCTTTTGCCTTGCATCGAGCTGTGAATCACTGAAATAAATTTAAAGGAATGACGCCCTCTCCTAAATAATAAAGACAAAAAGAATATTAATAGACTTTTTAAAGCAAGATTTGCTGGCTCTGTCGAGGGACTCCCAGCCACACAGTACTGAGCTGCTAATAACCAAGAATCCAATTTGGAAAGGAAATGAGTGAGGAGAGGGAGAACTTATCACCAGGAATTACTGAATATTTCAAATGTGTTCATTAAAGGCATACAGAAAGAGCCACATACCAGAGGCTTTAACCTCCTGGGTTTATTTTCAAATACTAACTAATTCCTGTAATAAAAATGAAATTAAAGTGCTTTCAATACTTTAGTTATAGAAGAATTCAAAGCTGATTTTCATGCATAATTTAATTTAGCTTATGACAATTTAGTTGTCATGCTCATCCTTAGTCACACCTTCAAAGGTGCATTTTAACCCAAAGTGCTCACAGTGATATTTATGAGCTATTGACTGACTTTCTTTACTTGTTACCAAGAATCATATCTATCATGACAACTATTCATGGATAAATAATGAGATTCAAAAACTTAATGAAGACCTGGAAAAATGGCTCAGAAATTAAAAGCACTTTCTTGCAAAACCTGCTGGCCCAGGGTTCAGTTCCACAGTACCCACACAATGCCAGGTATGCAAAGTAGTGCATGCATCTGGAGTTCATTTGCAGCAACAAGAGACCCTCTCCCTCCCCCCGCCCACTCTCTCTTTCTCTTCCTCCTCTCTCCCCAACTATCTCTCAAATATTTTTTAAAATATTTTTAAATGGATATCACAACTCTTTGAGCACAGTAAGGGTTATATATTCTTTGATTCTTCTAATTCCATAATTCCGCAATTTCCTTTTGATATGTTGTTTCTTTCTTTGTTACAATTATTTGCTGAAGTCCACATACAGTATCATACATGTGAGCTTTTTTTTTTTTTTGGTTTGGTTTTTTGAGGTAGGGTCTCACTCTGGTCCAGGCTGACCTGGAATTACCTATGTAGTCTCAGGGTGGCCTTGAACTCATGGCGATCCTCCTACCTCTGCCTCACGAGTGCTGGGATTAAAGGCGTGCGCCACCACGCCCGGCAACATGTGAGCTTTGATTCTCATGCTTGCTAGGGATCAAGGCTCAACAAACACTTTCTGTCAGGACCAATTAGCCAGTGCTGCAGGCTTTGTGGGCCATAGTCTGAGTTGGTCACCTTCGTTATTTGGGATTATTTGTTTTTAATCACAAGCTGAAAATGTAAGCAAGCTGGGTGTGGTGGCTCAGGTCTATAGTCCCAGCACTAAGGAAGCTGAGGCAGGAGGATTATGGAATGAGAACAAGGCCAGCCTGCACTACTTAGTGAGTTCAAAGCCAGTCTGGGGCATAGAGTAAGACCCTTTCTCATACAAACAAATCAACATGCTTAGTTTTCAGGCTTCCCACACACGCAGGACACACGTCGGATGTGTCCTGCTGATACTGATGTCCTTAGATGCCCTCATTCCATGGGTTTCTATGACACTTTTTTTCACTTGCATGTGTGTAGTAGGTGCGATGTGGCATGCACGTTGCTGCATAGTGTTGCACATGTGTATGGTGTATGCATGTGTGAATACAGATGCAGCATCCCCTGTACACATGGAGGCCGGAGAACACTGGGTGTTCCCCTCCATCGCTCATCTGCTTGTTTCCTTGAAACAGAGTCTCTTCACTAATTCCAGAGCTTGTCACTCTTACAGACCCCAGAGATCCCCTTACCTCTGCTGTCCTCACAACTGAGGTCAGACTCGGCTCTGTACATGCGTTCTGGGACCTTGAACTCAGTGGTGTCAGTCCCACCTAGCCATCGTCCTTGTGCAGGAAGTGCTCTTAACTACTGAGCCATCTCTCTAGCTCTCTCCATGACACCTTGAAAGAATCAAATTTTTGTTGTCTCAAAAAGTGGCAAGATGGTAAGAGCATAAGGTAAAAAACAAGACTGTTATGCAAGTGTGGGTCTATGTTAAGCTAGCAGTAAAACTTAGACTCGGTTACTCAAACTCTAAGTTTTCCTTTTCTTGCCTGTAAAATGCAGAAGGGGTGTGTGTGTGTGTGTGTGTGTGTGTGTGTGTGTGTGTGTGATAGAGAGACAGAGAGGGAGAGAAGGAGCTAGTGAGAGTCAGAAACATGAACAGGGCATGTGGTGGTTTGATTCAGGTGTCCTTCAGAACAGCTGATGGTAATTGGAAATTAAAGCCTCCTGGAGGCAGTGCATTGTTGGAGGCGGGCTTATGGGTATTATAGCCAGCTCCCCCTTTGCCAGTGTTTGGCACATTCTCCTGTTGCTATTGTCCATCCGTTGTTGGTCAGGGGTGATGGCCACCCTCTGTTCAGGCCATCATTTTCCCCTGCCATCAAGGAGCTTCCCCTTCAAGCCTGTAAACCAAAATAAGCCTCTTTTTTCCCACAAGATGTTCTTGGTTGGGTGATTTCTGACAGCAATGCGAACCTGACTGCAACAGTAAAGTTGGTACTGAGGAGTGGTGTCATTTGCTGCTGGACACCTGACTGTGTGGCTTCGGCCTTTTGGAGCTGATTTTCAAGAGGAATGTGGAAAGGTTTGAGTCCTTGGACTAAGAGATGCCTTGCAGTGCTGTGAGTACAGCTTGATGGACTATTCTGGTCAGAGTTGAAAGACCTGAATGCAGTAAGAACTATGGACTGTGAGGTTTGGCTTATGAGGGTGAAAAAAAGCTTTGCTTGGACTGGGTTAGAGGCGATTTGTACGAGAGGTTGCTGTTATGCCCGAGTCCTGAGATCTTGTACAGGTTTGCAGTGCATAGAAACAGACTGATGTGAACAGACAGATATGGCACAGAAAAAATGAAATCTTTGGGTGAACTGCTACCCGTTCAGCTGCAATTGAGAGATTACAACTATTGAGATTGGGCCAGTTGACTGCAATGGTGCAAGAGGAAGAATGTAGACGCTTTTGAAGGGGCCTGAGTTCTCAAGGAGTGTCCTGTTCTTCAAAGTCTGCTTTAGTCCCCTGGATCAACAAATTGGCACCCTACCTGGTATTGTAGAGTATAAGAAATGCAGGAAAGAGAGAGGGTCATTGAGTTTGCAACGCGGTCTTGTGTTTTGGAAACAGCCATGGGCAGTGTGACACAGGTTTGCTGGGTGCCTGTATGGAGATCCCATGGGGCCATGAGGATGGAGCGTGGGTTGCAGTGGAGACTCAGTGGAGATGCCAGGACCACGAGATGCCTGCTGAGGAAAGCTACCGGCCCCAGATGAAGTTTGCCAGGACTGTGAGTAGCCTAGCTGGAGGGGCAGAGTTGGAAGTCCAGAGACTTGTTGCTGGTTAGAATTGTTGGGCTTGGAGATTTGTCACTGGCTAGAGTTGTTAGGCTTGGAGCTACATAGTTTGCTTGCCCTGTTTAAATCTTGTATTGGTTGAATATTTCTTTGCTATGCCCAATGCCATCTTTTGCAGTATGAAAGTTTATTCTATGTCATTATGGGTTTTAAGAGGTTATTTTTTGGTATTATGGCTCAGTTACAAGACCTTGGATTATGGGGATATATGAACATCATTGGAATTGATAAAAACTATGGGGACTCTTAAAGTCGTACTGAATACATTGTATTTTATATCATGTATGGATGTCAGTTTATGGGGGCCAGGGTGGAATGTGGTGGTTTGATTCAGGTGTCCCCCATAAACTTAGGTATTCTGAATGCTAGTCTCCCCAGCTGATGGCAAGTGGAAATTAAAGCCTATTGGACGTGGTGTATTTTGGGGGGCTGGCTTATGGGTGTTATAGCCAGTGTCCCCTTGCCAGTGTTTGGCACAGTCTCAAACTGCTCTTGGTTGGGTGATTTCTACCAGCAATGCGAATCCGACTGCAACAGGGCAGGATCGGGGATGAGGGGCACAGGGCTGAGATAAGGACTCTCTAGCTCAAGGCTCAGGGACTACTGGAGCTAAGATCTCCCACGGGCATGCTGGCAGCTCCCAGCCAGAATCCTTTCAGGGTTTGCTCCACCTGTGTCCACGCACATGACACCTGCCAACCCTAGGCAGTTATGAAAGTGGTGCTCACGGTGCAGGGAAAGGAGCGGTCAGGAAAGGGACACGCATGGGGTGTGGTGTTTAGGAACATGCTCCAAGTCGGCTGAACAAAGTTAGAAGAAGTTCACACCCAGCTCACACGAGAATGAATAGAGCCAGTTGTGTGTTTGCTGAGCCTTGGTCCATAGCAACAACGAGGACTGGAACTTATTTTGACAGTGCTTTGTGTGGACTTCAGCAAACAATTGTAACAAAGGAAGAAATTGGACATACAAAAAATCAACTGTAGATTTGCATCATTATAAGGGGAAAAATGACTACCAAGTTCTATGAGGTGCCAAGGATGTTGGAACGGGCAAGAGAGCAGTCATAGGGGGGCAGGGGCAGGAAGGGGTTGAGAAGGACAGCCCCCATGGCACAGAGGGGGTTGCACTCTACACTGTGGGTAACAAAAAATCATTTCAGTCCTTTCAGCAAGTGGTCTCATGGTCAAATTTGCATTTAAGATAAATCACTCTGGCAACGGTAAGCCTGACTCAGAGGAGCAGAGCAGAGCAGGAAGATGAATGAGGGCCTGGTCCCTGGGCCCTGGCAGGGAGTGATGAAAGCTGGATCCGGCAGCCGTAGAAGGTCAGCACAGGGAAAACGAATCCAAGAAATATTCATGAGGTAAACGGTGATGACTGGATGACTGGTGGGAAATGGAAAGTGAGGAAGAGAAAGGGGAGAGTGTGTGAGTGAGGGCAATGTGGGCAGAGCACTGACAGTGGGACAGAGATTACAGTCTGGTTTGCCTATCAGAATTCAGACGCTCTAAGAAGCACACAGGCAAGATGTCCCGCAGACACAGGCTGAAAGCACAAAAGTGGCTTAGCCTGCAGAGAGAGGCAGAGGCAGGCCTCAGCCACAGGCATGTCATGGTTGGAATCAAGAGAGCCAAGGGGCGCCTAGGGCAACAAGTTCGCAACATGGAAAAGCACACAGCACTAACTCACCAACGTGAGGTGGGTCAGGGAGGAGCAAGGCTGGGCATGAGGCAGAGAAGCTGGATAACAAAGGGCTGAGCACAAACATACAGGAGGCGGGATGGGGAAAGCTCAGACCTCCACCCACCTTGATCCATGTCTTCAGAGAACACAATGCCGAAACAGTAGCCACCAGAGCATTCTGAGCAATTTTTGTTTAAAACAAAATTGTGCGATATACCTGGTCATATAGCAAGACATTCTTCCTTCTCTAAAGAAAATAAAAGAGAGAGAGAGAAAGGGAGGAAGAGAGAAAGAAAGAAAAGGGAGAGAGGGAGAGGGAAAGGGAAGAAGAGAGAAAGAAAGAAAAGACAGGGAGAGGGAAAGGAAAGAAGAGAGAGAGAAAGAAAGAAAAGAGAGGGAGAGGGAAGAAGAGAGAAAGAAAGAGAGAGAAACAAAGGAAGAGAGAGAAGGAGAGAGGAAGAGAGGGGGAGGGAAAATCACAACATGTTCTTGCCACTGGAAGGTTCAATGTATTTGAAAATATTATATTTGTGTGTGGACACTTCTAGCAGTGATAAGATAACATGAATCAAATGTCCTCAGAAGTTATGCTATGGTGTGATGTCAAGTTTTCTTCATTACTGTGATAACAATGACAACCCAGTTAGAAAGTCTTCAAGAGCTCCTGCGTAAGTGAGGAGAGCGGACTCCAGCTGGGCAGAGAGCCTATGCCTCTTACAGGCATGCTCACGAACATGACCATGACTCCAGGAAGATCAAGTCCCAGCCACAGACTCCACGTCTGTAGGACCAGGGTGGCTTGGGGAAATGGCATACAATACTCTTTTTCAAAGTCAAGTTACTATACATTTGGCTCACATTTGGAGTGAACACAGCCTGTCACTGAGGGGGAAAGTTGGCTTTGGGGCAGCAGGAACTTGTGGCAGTGGCTCATAGCTCAGCAGACCCAGAAGCAGAGCAGTGGATTATGGTGGATAATGCCATCCACAGTGGGATGATACCATTCACCTTCAGGATAGGTCTTCCCTTCTTGGTTAATTCTCTCACAAGTAACTTCATGGAAACACCCAAGGCGTGCCTTACTAACGGCCTGTGTGTTTCTTAATCCAATCAAGTTAACAATGAAGATTGTTCAATTTGATACTCAAAAACATCACTTTTAAATCATAATAGCTCCTCTTGTGTGAAATGTCAGGACAAAATCATTAGTAAGTTTCTTATCACCTTACACTATCTGAAAAAAAATCACCATTTGTCACATTTCCTTGAGTCAAAGTCCATTCCTAAGAGAGACAAGTAAAGTATAAATCTTTACTTAAATTAGCTCATCGGTTCCCTACATTCACAAACCATTGCCTAAATCCTTAAGGAGCTGCAGCCAAGGCAGGCTGGGATTACCATGAAGGCAAAGCAGACTGGGGCCAGGAGACATAGGATGCAAAGCTCCTTCCATGTCTCACAGCCCCAGGAGCATCAAATTCTGCCAGACGGGAGTCTATGAAATGGAAAAGGAAAGGGAGTAGGATTGAGAAGTTGGAAACAGAGAACCTGGAATGATGGCTCCCTGTGCCCAGCATCCTCAGGAGGTCACTCTGCAGATCAAAGGGGCTCTTAGATGGAAAAGCAAAGGACAAGAGGGTGAGGCGTCCTTACCATGAGTTCCGTGTCTCTAGGGAAGCCAGGCCTCTGACGGCCTTCTAGTGTACTTGCACTTTGCATGTGAATCACCTGCTCTGTCTGCCTGGGTTTGGTTCCATAAGCCCACATGATCAAATTGTATGTATATTTCATTTCAACAGTTTCCTTGTTCTCTTGACAAGCTCATTCTTCCCACTATAGAGATCTTGAAAACTGAGTTATGCCTCTTACAGCACAGACACAGAAATGGTGGGGGACAGGAGAGGCAAGTGAGAAACAGCCCACCCCATCCAAGCAGAACTCATGCCAGCCACCCCTCCTCTTACAATGACACCATCAAGTCACTCCCTGTTCCCATGACTCTAACACTCCAGCTGGGGGGGGGGGGGACAAAGGACTCAGTCAATCTTCCCATGTGGAGCAGCAAAAAGCCACCCATGACCCCTCCACCTTCGTTCCTTTATCTGTAGAAGTTTGTGCCAATCACTTTCAAAGCTCCGTTATATTCTGCCATTTTGTCATTATGAGAACAGGGGCCGTCAAGGCCTTAGATTTGCCCCTGGATGAGATCTGGTAAGGGCAGACATACCATTGAGTTGTTCAGCTGAGCACAGGCTCAGGTGAGAGCATCACTGTGTTCAGACAGCCCAGGTGGAGAGAAATGCCTTTCTTCACACACTCACTGCCTGCATGCTACACACATACATATGCACAGATGCACATATACAGAACATTGGATCCTGGATGCGTTCTGTGCGTGCCTGTGGCATTAACCCAACAGACTGTTCTTTCTGATTTCTTCAGATGTTTCTATTTGGATTCAGCCTCCTTCAAGAACACTGATGTCCTGCAGGGGGCTCTCATTCAGGGCACTCCCCTTCATCTACACAACACTGAATTTGCACCAGACATTAATAACCACCAGAGCAACTCAGGCTGGGGGGGGTGGGGTGGGTGGTGAGGGGATCTTTTGAGTATTAACTGCACACATATGACACTTAAGCTATTTTGGTGTGTACCATACAAATTATCTCACGTTATTAAATCGCCCTCCAATTCTCACAGGACTCAGATGAACTCCAGGGTCACATTGTGCTCTCTGGAAGACATTTTATTGATTAAAGCAATTTCCCTTCAATAAACTAATATTACACTCTAGATGCCTTGTGTGCATGTAACATGGTCCGTGAGACACTTTAGTGCTGGCTCAAAAGCAATGACATATATCCTGGTTTCCAAAAACCTCCAACCAACATCCTCTCATGGACTCATATGAATGAACCACAGGTAACAAGGGACCTTAGAGGTTAACGTGGGCTACGTATCACAAATGTGTCTATGATATTTACAAACGGAACTTCAGGCAGGCGTATTTTAGACCATCCTTTTGCCTATGGGTGGATGGGACAGAAGACGTGAAAGCTTTTGAAAATACCAAGATCAAAACTCAGTGGATTCTGGCAGCCACGAAGGATCCCATGCAGTTGGGACTGTAGTCGCCCCTGCTAAGACTGTGGCTTTGGGGGTTGCCTCGTCCCTATGTCCCTTCTTTGAATGCTAAAAGAAACGCCCCAGGAGAAACAGGTGTGGGCTTCCAGACACACACACACACACACACACACACACACACACACACACACACACCCACTCTGATGGGGGGCACGCACGAGTGTGATCAGGTACCTGGCATCCCAGCAGAATACCAGAGATGCCCTGAGGATTCCAAAGAAACCCTCAGCCCCAGAGCAGCTGGCACCCCTCCCCTCCGAGCGCCCTCCAGAGGGCCAAAACCCCCTCGCTGCTCTGGTCAGCTCTGAGCTCTGAGTTTGACTTGTCTCTGCTCCTCAATGGATTCTCCTGGGCCAATCATTCTTTCAGAGAGCAAAGAATTGGCACAGGGCTTTCACATACGGACTGGCTCCCCATCCAGGAAGCCTTCTGACCCATGAGTATTTATTGCTTTTCTGGTAAAATAAATAAATAATAAATAAATACAAAAATACTATGAAAATCACACCCATCTCCTTTCAGGAGTATCCAAGGCACCGGTGAAAAACATTTCCACCAGGCAGCCCGCGCGCACCTGCCCCCTCACTTCAGAGCCTGAGACAATGGGGCTGACATCAGCCAGGGGTCCTGGTGAAGGGTCAATGGGATCAGCGGAAAAGGTGACGGCTGGGGAGCCCCTCTCCCCTACATCTTTGTTCTCTGAAGTAGCGTATCTTTCCCACCCACCCAACCCCAAAGAAAACGGAGAGGAATCGCACCCCGCCACCACGGGAACGGTTGCATAGGTGACCGCGCAGCATCTCGCATCTCCCATAGCAACCGTAGGCATCCCTGGCCCTAGTGATTGTCACTTTCGCCCCCTCCTCCTGGGCGAGATCCAGAGTTCAGAGGGTTTCCACACCCCAGGGGTTGCAGAGTGCCCTCGAGCGCTTCCCGGGAAGAGAAGGCGCAGCCCCCTGCCCACGATCCCTGCAGACACGTCCAGAGCTCCCCGCTCCGGACCCGGCAAGGCAGGTCGGGACCCTGGTACCCGCCCTGCCCAGCTCCAGGCCCGGAAGCGAAGCTCCTCGGCCAAGTGTCCCCCGCTCCGCGGCCCCCGCCCCTACCTGCCAAAGAGAAGCGTCCGCGGGAGCCTGGCGTCCGGAGGTTCGAGTCCCGCTCGGCACTGGACGGGAGCAGCGAGTCCCGTGCGCTCCGGGCAGGGCGCCCCGGGTGCCTCCCAGGATGCGCGCGGAGAGCCGGCAGGGAAGGGTGCAGGGAGCCGCCCGGGGATGCGCAGGGACAGGCGGCTGCTCCGGCTGGGACTGGAGCGGAGGAGGCTGGAGTCGGAGCCCACCGGACCCGCCCCTCGGGCCTGCAGCGCCGCGTCGCGGTGACTCGGTCCCCGCCCCGCCCCGCGCCCCGCCCCGCGCCCCGTCCCGCAGGGCTCCCGCGCCTCCTCCACCGTTCCCGGGTCCCACCGAGGGCGCCTCCCCGACCCGCGGTGCCTCGAGCTCGGCGGAGGCAGGAAGCACCTCGCGCTCGGGACTTGGACGCCTGGACTTCTGCGGGGAGCAGGGGGGAGAGGGTGCAGAGACCGTGGACCACCCCCCCATCCCACCTGAACAAAGGCTAGCCCGGGGACTGTGCCAGTTGTGGCTGGATGCAACGAGTGACCCTTTCTAAAGCTGCAAAGGCCAAAGCATCCTTCCCCTCCCTGGCATTCAACACTCTTCTCCCAGTGGACTCCAGAACAGGAACTTCAGCTTGGGACAGAGGACCTTGGGCGTTACCTGAATAAGCCTTTCCCCTGCGGGAGACTTGCTGTGGGCCCAGGTTTTCAGAGAACTGCGATTCACTGCTCTAGACAAAATACAAGATGTCAACCCCCCTGCCCCTCCCCGCATACACTCGGTTTTTATTCTTGTTCCTCTGTGAAAAGTGTCACATCGCCCATGATTTTTTCATTAGAGATGTTTGTTCTCTTAATTCTGGAGTTAGTGTGATAGACAAGGGTGTGTGTACAGTGTGCATGCGATGACTTTATGCAGTTGTTTGTAGCCAGAGTGATTAATGTACACATTGGGATATATGGCATGAAACAACGGTTATGTGAAGTATAGAGACTATAGTTTTCAGAAAAGAGAGCGAACTTTGAACTTAGCTCACACAATTGCATTTTTAAGGAATGGATTGAATAACAAGGTAGATTTTAAAATTGCCATTTATATTTCATGGTCTTAACTGACTTGAAGTATATTCTGCAAAGAATAAGGTAGATTCGATTAGACTGGGTGATTTGCCTTATGATAACGAGACTATGGAGACATTTGCACTATGTACTGGATTCTGAAGGTAGAGTTAATTCTTTTAAAGGCAATGCTAGCATTATTTATTAACAAGATTCAACAACAGTGTCGAGAACAGTGTAAACTAGCAAGAATGAATGAAAATTAAAAATGAAAACATGTGTGCCCACATCTACTTGTTTCCCTGGCATTGTCATCATTTAGCAAAACAAAATATAAAAATGGTGTGGGGAATACAAGCCCTTCTAAGAGGTGGCATGTAATATTCAGTGTCTGAAATCCTCCTTCCCATCCTGCTGCAAGATTTCTAAGGCAAAGAAACGCTCATGAATTTAGCTTAACCACAAGTAGCTCTGGACATAAGAGTTTGCAGCTCTACAGGTATAAAACCAAAGGTGCCTACTGGAGAGTGACTGACTGTCCATTCAGTATGAGGATTCATACTTTTGTATTGCTAAAGAGCTTGTATTTCTAAAACATGCATGTGAGCTGGGAGGTTACTCAGTAGTTAGAGATCCTTGATTGCAAAGCCTGCCAGCCTGGGTTCTATTCCTCAATACCCACACAAAACCAAGTGCACAAAATAGTGCATGTGTCTGGAGTTCATCTGAGTCATAAGAGGCCCTTGTGTGCCCCTAGTCACTTCTCTCTCTCTCTCTCTCACACACTCTCTCAAATAAATAAAAACATATTAACATATATGTACATGCTGGGTGTTTGCTTATATCTAAGTTTTGATTTCAGCAGGGAACATGCAAAATAAAATTTAAAAAAAGAAACCATAAAAGATAAATGCGGGTGTTTGCATTCCAATTGTTCCCCTCACATTCCACAACATGGTGTGACTGCACGCCTGGAATACACATCTGACTTTGATAAGGCTTTTGTAAATGACTGTGTTATCCACGTTTATAGCCAAAGTATTATTAGGAATGTCAATATTGGCTCAGTTCCCAAAGGTAATTTCCCCCTCTAAAGTGAGGTTTGTGGTTGATCTCTGTTTACATACAGATGTGCCATCTGAATAGCAACGAATCCAGGTTTGTTCATCCCATGGGGCAACCAGAGCTGACCCCAGAGTGAAGGCCGTGGCTAGAGGGAGCTCTCATTGAAAGTGTTCCTCGTTGTCACTACAGAACTTAATTCGTCCCCTGGGAAAGAAAAGGAAGTGCGACAGTAGCCTTTTGTTTCTCACAGTTCACATCTACTCTGCCTCCACATTTCTTTCTCAGGTGACATAGATGTCAGAACATAGGAATTAAGCAAGTTTCTACGTTGTAACTTCCTATTTCTACAACAAAGTCCTGGCCCTGAAAACAATGGCATGAACCAAGATACGGGGACTATGTCAACAACATGATTATTGGGAAACATTAGCTTTGATCAACGCACAGTTAAAATTCCCTTGTGCATATTTTCAGGGCACACATTTATCTCTGCATAAATTTTACCATTTTAAAAAATATCCAAATAATTCAGACAATACCAGACAAACTTGCTGACATTTTGGGAAAATGGCTGCTGGGCTGGTAACCAGAGGGCACTCTGTGACAGCTTGAAGTATATTTATTCATTCACCCATTGATTGACACTTGTTTTTCACTTTTGTTTTTGTGTAAAGATAAAATGTACTCTATGAACTTGCATGGTGTACTTGAGTTTGGATGGAGGCGTTTCTATCTAACTGTAGAATGAGCAGACCAGAGGACAGGAAGAAGCCGGGCGTGGTGTCTCACGCCTTTAATCCCAGCACTGGGGAGACAGATGTAGGAGGATCACCGTGAGTTCGAGGCCACCTGAGAGTACATAGTGAATTCCAGGTCAGCCTGGACTAGAGCGAGACCCTACCTTGGAAAAAAAAAAAAATCAGAGGACAGGAAGATGCATAATGGTTTCATTATTGGCTAAGAGTTTTCCAGAGTGGTTCTCCCATGAGCACTGTGATTTCTGCTTGTTCTTGGCAGCACTTGATAACTTATTTTTAGGTAATATATATTCTAATAGTTGTACATATTGTAGTTTCCATTTCGTGTTTCTCAAGATTAATGGTATGGACCATTTTCTTCATATACTCAACTGCCACCTACTCCCTTCATGTATAAAGTGTCTAGCCTCCTAATCTTTTGCCCATTTTTTGAGAATCCAATGCATGTTCTAAATATAAGTCCTATACCGGAAATATGAATTACAAATATTTTCTCCCAGTGTGTGACTGATTTTTTTTTTTATTCTTTTAAAACTAAGCATGGGACTGGACAGATGGTTCAGTGGTTAAAGGCACCTGCTTGCAAAGCCTGACAGCCTGGATTTGATTTCCCAGTAAAGTCAGATGCACAAAGTGGCACATGCATCTGGAGTTTGTTTGCAGTGACAGGAGGCCCTGGATCACCCATTCACACATTCTCTGCTAATGCTAATAAATAAATATGTATAAACAAACATATATATATATATATATAACATAAATTTATACATAATATATGTATATTTAAAAAAACAAAAAGTAGGTGTGGTGGTTTGAATGGGACATGCCCCCCATAGCCTCGTATACTTGCAGTTAAGCCTCATACTTGATCCCCAGCTGGTGGTTCCTTTGGGAAGTGGAGCCTTGTTGGAGAAAGTGTGTCACTGGGGGGGGGGTGTTGCAGTTTATTAGGGGCTCACTGGGTGTTCAGACTAACTCACTAAGACTACTTGACAATGATGTGAGCAGGCCTACTGTCTGCTCTGACATGCTGCCATGAGGAATCTTCCCTCCGAGACTGTGAGCCAAAATCCACCCTTTCCTTCTCAGCATCTGCTTCTGGTATTTTTGTCCCAGCAATGAGAAGGTAACTGCCACAGCATGTTTCAGAGGACAAAGGTTATTAATTTTGATGAAATGCAATTTGTTAATCTTTCCTAAATTTTTTGTGACTCTGTGTTATATCTTAGAAATCTTAGCCCAATCTAAGCTTCTGAATGATTTTATATGTTTTCTTCTAGACATTTGTAGTTTCAGGTTTGACATTTAGCTCTGTGTTACATTTAAAGTTAATTTTGTATGTGCTACAAGGTATAGAATCAAGGTCTTTATTTGAAGTAACTTTTGACTTTCATCCGCCATTGTTTTATATTTATAAAGGCCTACTTGATCTCCTCTGAACTTACTGTCCCCTTACCATATGTGGTAAGATCTGTGTCTGGAGTTTATTCTATGTATTGATTGGCTTACATAAATTTACACTGTTGATAACTGTCTTGATTTACTATAAAGTAGAATGTCTGAAAATCAAATAGTGCAAATTAAGTGTAATTTTCCTTTTTATGTTGTTTTGTCCTTTACTCTGTATTTTGAAAAAATATTTTATTTATTGGAGACAGAGGTAAGAGGGGAGAAAAAGGAGAGGAAGAGGCAGATAGAGAGAATGGGTTTGACAGAGCCTCCAGCCACTGCAACTGAACTGCAAACACATGTGCCACCTTGTGCATATGGCTTACGTGGGTCGTGGGGAATTGAATCTGTGTCCTCTGGTTTTGCAGGCAAGCTCCTTAACCACTAAACCATCTATCCAGCCATTTTTCTCTGTCTTTTAAAAGAATTTTTAACCAGCTTGTTGATTTATTCGAAGCTTGCTGAAATTGTGATCCAAACAACATTGAATCTGAAATTTATGAAAAAGTATCATTTTGATAATCTTGGATGTTATAGTTTCTGGAAGTCTATATTTATATATCTTGAGTTTTTTAAATCCTTTTTTTTTTTTTTTTTTTTTTTTTTTGGTTTGTCAAGGTAGGGTCTCACCTTAGCCCAGTCTGATCTGAAATTTTCTATGTAGTCTCAGGCTGGCCTCAGACTCCTTGTGATCCTTCTACCTTGGCATCATCCCCAGTGCTGGGCTTAAAGGTGTGCACCACTATGCCTAGCCCTAGCATTTTATTTTATTTTTTAAACATTTATTTATGAGAGAGCACGAGAAAGAGAGAGAGGGAGAGAGATGAGTATACGCCAGGACCTCTTACTACTGCAAATGAACACATGTTCCACCTTGTGCATCTGGCTTTACCTGGGAATCAAACTCAGGCCAACAGGCCTTTAACTGCTGAGCCATCTCCCCAACCCCTAAGTCTAGTTTTAATCAATATTTTCGCTATGAGCGTAGATGGTTTCCATGTGTTTTGTGATATTTATGTTATTTAATATGTTTTTGCTGTTAACTTCATTTTTCAATTTCCATTTCTCAGTGGTCACTACTACATGCATTGCTCTCATGCCCTGCACCTATGTAGAGTCACTTGCTTATTCTAGAAATTTTCTGCAGATTCTGTGGGATCTTTTGCATGGATGCTTATGTCACATACAAGTGAACATAGATCCACTCCTTCCTTTCTGATTTCAGTGCACGTTGCTCTTTCTCTTGCCTTAGAGAACCCACGAGAACCTTCAGAATGACGCATGTGGATTCTCCTACCTGGTTCTCTGTCGTTAAGAAGAAGCATCAATTTTCCACCACAGATTGGGATGTTAAGATTGTTTCTTGCAGATGACTCACATGAGAATGTTCTTAGGAATGGGTGCTGGGTTTTATTAAATGCCACTTGCACACATGGAGAAGACCATGTATGTGGTCTGCCTCGTTAGTGAGTTACATTGAATGTCTAATATTAAATCAACTTTAACCTCTGTGAAAACCTGATAAACCACACTCGGTCTGTTTTCCTAAACTTAGTAAGAGATTATTGCGTCTTTGTTCACAATGGTATTGATTTAGAGATTTCTTTTGTTATGTCTCATTTTTCTTTCATTGTATGTTCCTTTGCTTTTAAGAAGTAAATGAACAAACATTTTTTTCCTCTTTGTTTTCCTGAAATAATTTGTATAGAATTGGAGTAGCTTCCTAAATTGTTTAATAGAATACATTGGCAAAGCTATCTGTGCCAAAATTTTATTTGAGACGAAAGCTTTCACCTTTCAGAGTAAAATAGATATAGGATTATATATATTATGCATCTCCTTGGGAGAGGTTGTTGGTGTCCTTCAAGGAATTTATCCATTTTATATAGCCGTCAAATTCATTTCTCTAAAGATGTTCTCAATAGACCTCAATTATTCTTTCGACATCTTTAGCATGTATAACGAAATTGCCTTCCATGTTCCTATAATTGATAACATAACTTCCTTTTATTCACGCTGACTGCTCTGCACACTATTGAATGGTTTTATTGATCTTTTCAAAGAAGCAGAGTCTGGTCCTGTGGATTTCTCTCGTGTTCAGTTTTCTACCTTAACTATTTACATTCTGGCAGTTATTTTGTTGTTTCTTCATCTTAGTTTGGGTTTAATATTCTCTCATGGTTTTTCTTTCCTATAGTAAAAACTGGGCTGGGGAGATGGCCCAATGTGTTGAAGCAATTGATATCCAGAACCCACCGAAAGCTCCATGCAGTACTGAGCATCTAAATCCCAGCCCTCTCATTGGCCAGCCATCCTTCCCTTGCCATGGTGAACAACAAAAGACACTGCCTATCAGATGGAAGGTGAGGATTGACATGGGATTATCCTCTGACCTCCACATATATGCCACGATAAGCCCATGCCCACACTCCCACACTCATCACACACACACACGAAAACACCGAAACAACTAATTTGCAATGTTTGTTCTTTTTTAGGTATACATTGAATGCTGTAAAATTTCCTTACTACTTGAGCTGAATCCCCCCAAATTTTAATGCACTTTCACTTTAAGTTGGTCCAACATAACTTTTTTTTTTTAATTAAGTAAAGAGGGGTTTATTTTGGATCATGGTTCTGGAGGTTGAAGTTCAAGATCAGGCATCCCTTTTGATCAGGGGTTTCTGGTGAGACCAGCCCAGGAAAGCATGTCAGAGCACAGGTCACCTGTTCTGTGGGAAGCTGAGAGAGAAAGGGGATGTGTAAGGTGTCATAATCCCTACTCCATGAGCTAAGAACCTCCCACAGGCATCATTTCTTAAAGGTCCACAGTGCCTTCTGGCCCTATATCTTGGAGAAGATTTTACATAAAGATCTTTGTTTGAATGTCCTTGTTTGAATGCAACTGTACCAACATAACTTTAAAAAATATTTATTTATTTACAAGCAAAGAGAGAGAGAGAGAGAAGAGAAATACAGAGAGAATGGATGCACCAGGGCCTCTACCCACTGCAAATGAATTCCAGATGCATGTGTCCCTTGTGCATCTGGCTTATGTGGGTCCTGGGATATTGAACCAGAGTCCTTTGGCTTCACAGGCAAATGCCTTAATCACTAAGCCATCTCTCCAGCCTCAACATATCTTATAATTTCCCTTCCAACTCATTCTTAATTTCTCAGTTACTTACATCAAATGTATCATCTAATTTCTAAATGTCTGAAGATTTGTGAGAGATTTTATGATTGTGGTATCTAATTTGATTTCAGAAAATCTATTCTATATGAATCCTTTTAAATTTACCAAGTTTTATTTGATAGTTCAGAATATTGTCAGTTGTAGCAAATATTTCTAGGTCACACAAGTAAGTGTGCTTTCTGCTGGCTTCAGGCAGAATTTCTAAAAATGCTAATTAGATCCTGCAGTTTGTGGTGTGCCTTCCTTCTCCCCATTGTTCACCTAGTCTGTTAATTACTCAGGAGTGTTAGATTTGCAATTGTAATAGTGGATTTCCATGCTCTGCTTTGTAGCACTACCAAGTTTAGCATTTCATTCAGGGTGTAAACATTCATAATTATTATACTTATTGCAGCTACCTTTCATCTCTGGGACAAACTTCAACCAGAAGCAGATTATGAGAGGAAAAGTGTTTATTTTAGGCTCACAGATTCCAGGGGAAGCCCCATCAATGGCAGAAGAAGCTGGCTCCCTTCCACCACCAAACAGCCAGCAAATACAAACAGCTAGAGCACCAAATGCCTCTTGGCACGCCTTTGAACTGGACAGCACTGTCCCCAGTGACACCTCCTCCAGCAGGCTGCTCGATACTTAAGTTGCAAGCTTAACCTTAATGAAAAATCCCTGAGGCTATGGGGGACATATATTCATATTCAAACCACCATAACAGTCCTCACTGTGAAACAATCTTCATTATTCCTAATGATATTCTTTCATGTGAAACCTTCCTTTCCACCCATGCTCACATGGCCATTGAGCTCTATGATGATAGTGTTAGCACATATCTGCTAGCTACTTCCACGCCTCCGTCATCTGTGATTATAACAGACTCGGTAGTTTAAGTGAGAAACACTTCTTCTTCTTCTTCTCCTCCTCCTCCTCCTCCTCCTCCTTCCTCCTCCTTCTCCTCCTTCTTCTTCTTCTTCTTTTTCAAGATAGGGTTTCACTCTAGCCCAGGCTGACCTGGAATTCACTATGTAGTCTCAGGGTGACCTTGAACTCACATCAATCCTCCTACCTCTGCCTCCCGAGTGCTGGGATGAAAGGCATGTGACACCACGCCCGGCGAGAGACACTCTTTTTACAGTTCTGAACAGTGGAAAGTCCAAGGTCAAGGTGAGGACAGTTCTGACCTCCACACTCTTCTTTCAGACAGCCGTCTCAGGCTATCTCCTCACACGTCACAGGGAGACGCAGCACCTTGCTCCTCTCACGTCTGGCCCCCCTCACTTGATCTCATCCTAATTACCTCTTAAATATCTCACACTTCCATATATTATCCATAGGGTATAGGGTTCTTGTTTGCTGTAGTCCCAAACCGGCCTTGAACTCACAGTGATCCTCCTGTGTTTCCCAAGTGCTGGCATTAAAGGTGTGGAGCACCATGCCTGATGGGTTTAGGGTTTTAACGTATAATTTGGTGGGAGGAGGGAGCATAGACATTCATTTCACACAGCCCAGTGTCTTCTGGCATCTTATGCAATTCGGGTCTTCCGTATTCTGTTCGCTGGTTGAAGAAATTATATAATTGCCTTGCTTTTTATGCAATCACACTGTGTCTACCTTTAAGTGCTGAGTTCACATCACTATACTCCCTTCGTGCGCTCATGAACTACAAGGCTGTCACAACAGTGCACTTTCATACAGCCCGGTGTGGGCCAAGCCTCTGGACTCAGACAATGACTGTGACTTAGAGACTCAGTACATCTGATTTGGTCATCCAATTAGAAAGAATAAAGAAAGTAATTTAACTCATTGTTAATCCCCTTAGGGAAAATTCTGTCTGTATAATATGCCCTACTATTACACAAAAGGACCATTATTAGAAAAATAGGCTACCATACGAGGCTCACTAATCTTCCCCGTCCATTCATCCTGGACCATGTGTCCAGCAATGTCAAAGCCACAGAGATGTTGCTGTGATACTAAAGAGTCACTAGTTGCTAGATGAGAGACAGGGTGATTGTTAATTAACGCATGAATGCCAGACATAATAACAGCAGGTGGCTAACTTCATTCATTTATTTAGTTTAGCAAGTCCCTTACATAGAAATCCTCTTCTCTGAAAAGTTAATCCAGGTGTTAGAGGCACAATTTAATGTCCACAGCCTCTCTGTGGCTGAGAAACATTTCTGCTACTTATAGCAAGCTCATGAAATTTATATAGGTGGAGATTTGTGCATTGAAACACATGTTCCATGCATGACTTAAAATCAAATAATGCCTTGTCATTATGAAAAGAAACAAGCCACTAATGAACATTGAGAATACAACGTTAAAAATTCAGTCTTTCTCCAATAAAGAAAATAGCTCATGAAATAATTTTTGTTAAACACAGGCTTGCTTTACCTTTTCATTCACGTTTTATTCTAAATACACATGCATATATGACCAGTTCTTACTTTAATATGTTCCCGATCATTGATTGTTTTAAATTTAACTTTGGTTTCTATATTTAATCTACATCAGATCCATTGGATTAAATGCTCTTAATCAAATAATTTAAGACATAATCATGAGATAACTTCAAATTTAACCAGTCAATAAAGCCGACAGAAGTCAAAGGCAGTGTTCACAGATGCAGAGCACAGAGAGCAGCGTGGGACACGAGGGACCAGACCCAGTAGGCTCCATGTCAACACCATGTGCATGGGACCCACGAGGGAGAACACACCCAGGAGGCCCCATGTCAACAATATGGTTTGCCCCGCCCCCAAAGCCACTCTTACCCAGCCTGAGCAGGGTGCTTACTTTAACTCTGGCACTCGGAAAACACACATTACTCTGTGTTGCATGGCTTTGTTTCCTAAAGAATAAGGGGCTGGAGAGATGTCCTAGTAGTTAAGACATTTCTCTGCAAAGCCAAAAGACCCTGGTTCAATTCTCCAGGACCCACGTTAGCCAGATGCACAAGGAGGCACATGCATCCAGAGTTTGTTTGCAGTGGCTGGAGTCCCTGGCATGCCCATTCTCTCTCTCTCAAATAAATAAATTAATAAAATATATTTTTAAAAAGAAGTAATAGAGCACATTAAATCCTACTTCTTTACAGAAAGTGCATCTGAAGTATTTCACATAGTCTAATGTCGTAACCCCAAAATGCATACGTATCAATCCTGCACGCAAATGCTCCTGGGTTGGGGGTTTGCATATGACACATGAATGTCACAGGAGAGCATGCTTCAGGTATCTGCCTCCCCCCCCGCACTTCACCCCACAGTCACGATGCCCTTGACGGAAACGTCTGTTGGTTATTCTGCGCAGGTTTGAGCAGGCAGAGGTCCAGAGTGTTCCAGGAGATGTGAGGCTTCCTGCAGCTGAGGGCTCCTGATACCTTAGCATTTGAGGTTCAGGGCAGCTTGTGAAGGCCAAGGAGTATTTATGTTTCAGAAGTTGACAGGCTTAGATCTTTTTGAAGTGAGTACTGTAAAAATAAAACCCCAGGGCACTGACAACAAGCTGACAGGTGAGGAAAACACTGTTTCAAATCTCATTTCCCATAAAACTGCTTCTGCCTGTGATAGGAAGACATGTACTTCAATTTCAAATTATGAAGTTATCCATTCTACATTAATGAAAATTTCATCTCATTAAAATACAGATCATAGTTCTGAAAAGGACTGTAAAGTAAATGTAAAATGCTTTTAATGAAGAGGTCAAGAATCATATAAATTAAATTAATCATATAAATTAAATTAATCAGTTAAAAACATATAAAATTTGTAGAGTTTCCATTTTCCTCTAAATTGAAAAGAATAAACTTGAAGGCCACCACAGGGTCCTGGGGAGCTGGGACAGTGGCTTATAAAGTGGAGGAAGTGCTTGCTGTGCAAGAATGAGGACCTGCCTTTGGATCCCAAGCACCTAACTGCCATGTGGGCATGGGCATGGTGGCCCGCCTGTTATCCCAGCATGTGGGAGGCAGAGCCGGGGGTCCTCAGAGCAATACTGCTAGCTAGACTAGTTGAGTCACATGAGAGACCCCAAGTCACATAAAGAGGGAAGCATTGAGAAAGAAAAGATGCCAGTCACCAACCCTGGCCCCGCCCACAGTGCAAGCCTCACCTCACGCAGACACACTCACTCACGTATGTGGGCCCCAACAGATGGTGCAATCCCCACCCCACACAGGCACACAAACACACCTAAGTGGGCCGCAACAGACAGTGCAATCCCCCCCACACACACACGTTGGCCCCCACACACAGTATTCACAGAGGCACCCACACACATATGTGGGCCCATACACATACAGGCATGCATACACACACATGCACGCAAAACACACATGAACATGCCAAAAAAAATCAACTGGGTATTACTTTATAGGCTTTATTTCCAAGTACCCTTTCTTTCGGAACGATCTGTTTTTTCATGTTTACGTTGTTTGCCTCTTTGTTTCACCATTGATTTCCGTTAGTTACCACAGATACATTGACATCATTTGTATATGTCAGACTTGCTGACAAGGTGGGCTCTGAACACTCTGAGGAGGGTAGCACTTAAGCCCTCAGATAAAACCTATCTCTAAGAAGCCCCTGACTCAGTTTACTTGTTTATTTGCATAAGAATGATCCGCAAACACGTTTAAAGATTTTTCTTTTTTTCTAGGGCACACTTGCTTTTCCTTGGATTTGCATGTGTGGTGTCTTTAACTCACTACCACCCACAGTGGCTATCCCCTCACCCAGTTCAGTTTCCAACAGACCATGCAGTGATGATCAAGGGACCCCCAAGCCTTAGGGTTGAGGATGACAACACATTCCCGCTTCTGTTTTTGCTTTGAAGAATGTAATTTGGCAGTGACACAAACAATGGAGCAGATTTTCCTGAAAACTGGCAGGCTGTCTCACAAAGTGACCCTGGCTGCTGTCCCTCCCCAAGGTCCTCCTTTTGTCCTCTATACTAACCTCCAGGGTCTGCGGACCTTAGGCTCAGTTCTGTTTAGCTGCTATGTGTACATGGACTCTAACTACACTTGATTCCCTCAGTCACCCCTACTTCTTCATCAAGCAGACTGTTTACACCCCGACCTAAGTGAGATGCATTTCCCAAACCTCTCTCGGAGCCTGTCTTCATCTGGAGCAAGACGGCTTCCTAGACCGGATCCCTGCTGTCTGTGATTAAACTGGAACTGAGATTCAGCTCACTTCCCACACTCCCCTGAACTGGTCACTGAGCCATTCAGCTACACTACCCAGGGTGGCCCTCTCCCTTTCCCATTGCTATCTACCTACCTACTTTTATAGGATGATTGGCACACGTGAGTAACCAGTGCTAGTACAATCCTACAGTTCTTGAAGAAGATTGACACCATATATATATATATATATATATATATATATATATATATATATATATATTGCAGCACTAAGGATCGAACTAGAGCCTTGTACATACAAACCCTCTGCCACTGCCTATACCCCCAACCCAGCAATGCAGAGTTAGTCACCTTTTCATTCTGCTTATTTCCTGGGGTCATGAACATTGGGCAGATATCATCAGTCTGAGTTTAAGTGTAATACAACCTAATGAATGTCATCCTGTACCTATTAAAAAATTCTTCTTCTAGGGCTAGCTGAAAAAACTCCCTCTCTCTCTCTCTCTCTCTCTCTCTCTCTCTCTCTCTCTGTGTGTGTGTGTGTGTGTGTGTGTGTTGCATCCAGAAACCAGTGGAGAACATCAGCAACTTCCTCTGTGGCTCATCCGCGTGCTTGCTTGAGTTGGCGTCTCATTGAACTCAGAGCTGCCAGTTTTGGTCAGACAGGCTGACCATCAAACCCCAGTGATTCTCCAGCCCTGGATCCCCACAGACCCGCTTGGGATTCCAGGCACTCGTGGCCATGCCCGGCTGTTTAGGGATCAGACTCAGCCAATCTGTTTCTCTCAGTCCCTCATGTTTGCATTATAAGCACTCTTAACTGAACCATCTATCCAGGCCAGCTGAGAATTC
Organism: Orientallactaga sibirica; assembly: GCA_036365145.1. NCBI lineage: Eukaryota > Metazoa > Chordata > Mammalia > Rodentia > Dipodidae > Orientallactaga > Orientallactaga sibirica. The sequence continues at coordinate 15,230,150 of JAEOAD010000041.1, read as the reverse complement.
CTCAGCAACAAATTTTGTCCTTATAAAAGTAAAAAGAAAATATTTTAAAATAAATAATGTTTGAGAGAGGTAGTTCTGAACCTGACAGGAAAATATTTTAAAATATATATATATATATTATTTTTTTATTTGAGAGAGGGAGAGAATGGGCACACCAGGGCCTCCAGCCACTGCAAACGGACTCCAAATGCATTACCTCCTTGAGCATCTGGCTTACGTGGGTCCTAGGGAATCAAACTGGGGTCCTTTGGCTTTGCAGGCAAATGCCTTAACTGCTAAGCCATCTCTCCAGCCCCCCGGAAAAATATTTTTAATCAATGTAAATGATGTGGCCATGAAGTTTCCTTAAAGGGAAGTGAGAGGAAAGACTCCACAGGACTAAAGGAAGCTGAAAACAGACCTGATATTCCAAAACCAGCTTTTCTGATTCTGTAATGTACCTGCTTCTTCTCAATCAAAAGACCACGACAGACAGATGCTCCTCGTGGGAGTAGTTCAAGCCCACATGAGTCTTGGAGACAGGCCTCCTGGCTGAGGGATGATGGGCCCCAGGCCAGCTGAGTGTTCCACCACAGCCAGGCTTCTCCCTGCACTTAAATCTTAAATGGAAATGCCAGTTTGGAATGGAGACCCCATTTATTTCAATGCTGAAATCTCAGTAATCAATCTTTTTGCTTTGTTTTAAATCAATTGCTTAAATACCATTACTTCTGGGCTCCGAATATATTTGCCAGAGAAAATGAGCCATTGTTTCAAATGAATTTCCTGAGGACAATGTAGTGCATTTTGGCTATTAAATATCCATGTGGCCCTGGCTTATTAGAAAGTTGTCAAATCTAAAAGCAAAAATGTCACTAGTCTATGAAAATATGATGCTTAAATCTTTTTTTCTTAATAATGAAACCTTAATTTTTAACAATATCAGGTAAATTTTGATATGTGATTACTTAATAGTCTTGAATTTGATTCCATCATAGAAATTTGTCTTTATATGTATATGTTACAGTCAGGTTCACATTGCTGGCAGAAATCACCCAACCAAGAGTAGCTTGTGGGAAAAAAAAATGTTTATTTTGGCTTATGGACTTGATGGCAGGGAATATGGATATCACCTCCCGGCCAACATCAGAGGGACAACAGTGACAAGAGAGTGTGTCAAGGGGAAATTGGCTGTAACACCCATAACCCTCCTCCCCCAACAACACATGCCTGCAAGAGTCATTAATTCCCAAATCTCCATCATCTGGTAACCTAGTATTCAGAACACCTAAGTTTACAGGGGACACCTGAATGAAACCACCACATTCTGCCCATGGACCCCATAAACTGATAACCATCCATGATGTAAAATGCAATGCATTCAGTCCAACTTTAAAAGTCCTCATAATTTTTACTAGTCTTAATGATGTTCAAACATCCCCATAATACCAAAAAATCCCCTCCAAACCCATAATGGCACAGAATAAACATTCACACTGCAAAAGGTGGCATTGGGCATAGCAAAGAAATATTCAACCAATATAAGTTTTAAACAGGGCAAACTTCAAACTCTGTAGCTTCAGTCCAACAATTCTAGTCAGTGAAAAGTCTCCAAGTCTGATAATTCTAACCAGCAACAAATCTCTGGAGTTCCAATTCCACCCCTCTAGCTAGGCTACTTACAGTCCTGGAAAACTTCATCTGGGGCCAGCAGCTCTCCTTAGCAGCCATCTCATTGTTCCAGCATCTCTACTGGGTCTCCACTGCAACCCACGGTTCATCCTCACAGCTCCATCTGGTCTCCATGCAGGCATCCAACAAACTTGCTTCCGACTTTCCACGGCAGTTTCCAAAACACAAGACTGTGTTGCAAATTCAATGACCCTGTCTTTCCTCTATTTCTTATACACCATAAGCAGATAGGTGCCAATTTGTTAACCCAGGGGGAATAAAGCAGACTTTGAAGAACAGGACACTACTTCAGCATTCAGGCCATTTTCTGTTGTCCCAATGCAGGTCAACTGGCCCAATCTCAATGGTTATAATCTCTCATACAATTGCAGCTGAATGGGCAGTGGTTTGGGCCCCAAGATTTCATTTTTTTTTTTTTTTTGGTGCCATATCCCTCTGCTCATATGATCCCATTTCTAAGCAATGCAACCCTGCACAAGTTCTCAGGACACAGGCATAACAGCAAGCCTCTCACACAAACTGCTTCTAGCTCAGTCCAGGCAAAGCTCTTTCTCTCCCTCACAGGCCAAACTTCACAGTCCATAGTTCTTACTGCATTCAGGTCTTTCAACTCTGACCAGAATAGTCCATCAGGCTGTACTTATAGCACTGCAAGGCATCTCTTAGGCCAAAGTCTCAAATCCTTCCACATTCCTCTTGAAAATCATCTCCAAAAGGCCAAAGCCACACAGTCAGGTGTCTAGCAGCAAATGAGACCACTCCTTGGTACCATCTATGCTGTTGCAGTCAGGCTCACATTGCTGGCAGAAATTGCCTGACCAAGAGCAGCTTGTGGAGGGAAAAAAAGAGGTGTATTTTGGCTTACAGATTTGAGGGGGAGCTCCATGATGGCAGGGAAAACAATGGCATGAGCAGAGGGTGGACATCATCTCCTGGCTAATATCAAATGGACAGCAGTGACAGGAGAGCGTGTCACACACTGGCAAGGGGAAACTGACTATAATACCCATAAGCCCCTCCCCAAGAATGCACTGCCTCCAGGAGGTATTAGTTCCCAGATCTCCATCAGCTGGGAACCTAGCATTCAGAACACTTAAGTTTATGGGGGACACCTGAATCAAACCACCACAGTATATAATATACATATTACATGCATACATTGTATGTATCATGTATTTTAAACTTTTATGTATTTATTATTTTTTAGTTCGCAGAGATTTACATATCTTTCATCCTGGCATTTTCAAATACAATCTGATTTGTTGATTCCCATCTCTCCATCTTTCCACAATCTCCTTCTGCCCTCCTTTCCCCTTCCCCTAATGTATTCCCCCTTTCTCGTTCCAAGTCACATGTGTCCTCCTTTTGGCCTTCTGTCACCCCTCTTTCAGCTCATGTCTTTATATTCACTTTTGGTCACAGTTAAACCTTTATGGATTTTGTCCACATTTGCCCCCTCACCATAAACTCATACCCATACATTTCATGTATGTTTATACTGTACATTGATTTCAAACAAAACCTGATTAGAAATAGTGTCTGTACCACTTTCTCATTTTCACCCATCCCTTCACTCTTTATAAAAGGCATGGGGACATGTACAGGGAGAAATGTGAAGTAGAAAGAAAGGAATTAGGTTAAAAATAAAGGCAAAAGCCAAACTGAGGCAGAGCCTTATAAGGAAGGGAGTCATTGCTCCTCAGCGTGTATTGGTCTTACCACCAGATGTGCAACAGAAATGATACACGAATGACAAGCATGAAAGACCTCTGAACTTGAACTTCTACCAGGAAGAGTGGATGCCAACAGCTCCACACTTCTGTCTTTTGCGGATGAATGCGTGCTTTTCTATGGCAATGGCATACTTTCTTTTCTTGTTATTTTGGTCTTGGAAAGTATCTTCCAGGGGGAATTTAATTTATAGAAACATATAACCAGGCTGTCTAAGAAATAGCATTTCAAGAGTGATTGCAACTTGTTCTACCAGTTATGTACATCTGTTTCAAAGATTAAACTTAAATAAAATGCTCCATGGTCTCACGGGAACTCTAAAGATGACTCATGGACGTTTGGAGCCTCGGCAGGCTGGGAATGGGGTTGATGAGAAGGTGCTGCTCAAAGGAAACAGAACCAAGTTCCTTAGGAGAAGTGAGTCAAACGATCTGCCCTAGAGTGCAGAGACTATTCTTAGTGCTGACATAACTCACTCTTGAAAGTACAATGGCAACGTACATCTAGGGTTCTCACCAAATGACGTAGCAATGATCACTATTAGCTGACACAAGAAAAGATCAAAAACATAGTACAATTCACTTACTACACCATATACATGCATATAAACTAGTGTGTTTTTCTCTTTTTTGTTTTTCAAGGTAGGGTCTTGCTCTAGTCCAAGCTGACCTGGAATTCACCATGTAGTCTCAGGGTGGCCTTCACTTCACAGTAATCCTCCTACCTCTGCCTTCTGAGTGCTGGGACTAGATGCACGTGCCACCACGCCAGGCTAAAATAGCATTATTAAAATTGATGCTTACATTCCTGCCAATGAATGTTTGAGGTTACTTAACTCAGGACTCGAGCAATTCACTTAGTTATGTCAGAGAAAGATTCGAGAGTCAAATATAGATTCCCTGATTCTAGATAACATCATCTTTATAAGTGCTCCTGCATGTGAGGCCACGTCTACATTTTTCTTTGCTGAATGTGTTGTTTATATTTTTAGTTTATGTTGAAACATTTCTTTTAATTCTGAATTTTGATCAGAGGTATATACTTCAATGTAAGAGCAAGAATATCAGTAACCCATAAACTATACCCATTGCATTCTTGTGCGGAGTATTCTGAGCTTCTGGAATCTCTGATGGTGATTTACACAGTCATAGTTATCCTTCACCGTGCAGGAAAAACACCTGGGAACTTTGCTAAAATGGACTGCGATTCATAAGATGAGGGGTGGTGCTAAATGCTGCCTTTTTGCATTTTCTATAATGCTCGTTTTCCCCCTCTGGAGCTCTCTAGCTTTGTTCAACTGTCTTGCATTTGCAGGTTTATTATAACATATTTGTCTTGAGAATTTCATAATAACCTTGTTTAATGGCCACGACTTTCCATTATTGATCTTGTTTTACCAATAAAACAGTCTTTTGAAGGGATCAGTGAGTGCTCAGATCCAGTTAGGGTGCCAGAAAGGCAATTATGAAGCTACACTAAGAGTTGGCTTTCCAATTCCAGAGGTCATTCTGTCGTCTGACCACTCACTGCCTCAGAGAACGTGCCTGGCCCTTTGCTTTATAGTATCATGTGTGTCCACACGAGGACACCGTGTGTCAGCACATGCAGGATTGTTTCCTGGTGCAGGTGCAATTTGGAAGGGTCAGGCGTATGTCAGAGCTCCTGCCACCAGGTTGCCACCCATGCCCTTACAAACAGGAACCATCAGCTGAGTGCTGCATCTTAATGTGGCTCTTTCCGGGACCCCCACAAGTGGACAAGTGGACTATGGACAGAAGCAATCTGACTCGTTGACCTGAGGCCACTTACAGCTCAGGGCCAGGGCAGCTGCTTTTAACTCCTGTGTATTCCTTACCCTGCGTTCTGCATTCACTTCCTTCTTCTTCCTCGCCGTCATCCAATGATGCCCTTATCCCTTGTCCTTTAATATGACTTTGATTTTGCCTTCCTTTCCCCTTTTTAAAGACATATAAGAATTATTAAATGTTAACAAAGTGGTTGAGAATATACAATAAACCTTTTTATTTTACATGTGAGAAAAATGCCATTTGTCAATTTTTAAGTGCTTGTTGTTTTTTTTTAATCACCCATTTTAACTTTTACCACCAATGTCATTTTCTTGGAAAATGGCTTTCCCCGGGCAGGGAAGAATACATCATGTTTGAATGATGGACTCTTGTGTGAGGAGGGCACATTGCTCACACTGCAGACCCATAAATGCTCCTGGGTAGCAGGGACACCATTTCATGGGATGTTTAAAAAGGATAAGTGACAACTGTGGCAGGAGAAACATTGTGAGTCCCACTAAGAACAGCTACATTGATACCCAGTGCCAGCAAGAAAAGAGGACCCCCGGGGGTGTGCTTCAGACAGCTCCACATATGCAGGCTTAAAAGTGAAGGGACACACAACACTAATGAGAGTGGTGGATGAAGACCACATCTGTGGTCTTAGCACACACCGTGTTCTGAAGACTCAATAAGAAAAGAAAATCAACAGGAGAGATTACAGATAATTAAGTTCAGTTCAGAAAGCAAGCAAGTCATATTCCCACCAGATATATAAGAAAATATTCAAGCATGCTAACAACGCAATAGGTACTAAAAAGCAAGATTATTCATTTAAGTATCACATAGGTAAAACTTACAAATGAATTTTCACATCCAGGGTAGACAGGATTCTTTGCATCCACTATTAGTATAAGAATAAGAAGGTATGGGTTTTCTAGAAACAAGTCGCCAATTAAATATATAACTTTAAAAAAAAAAAAAGTTGTGTACTCTCCTTGCAGGCACAAATGATGTGTACTCTCCTTATCAAGCTTAGCCACAAAGATGTAGATCACAGAATTATTTATACTGACTGAGGAAGTCATAATGTTAAAATATCAGTTTTTAGAGGCATTGTGACATATCCCTCTATAAAAGGAAATGCACTTCTTCCTTCCCCTTTACCACGAGTTACCTGATGGTAACAAAGGAAAAATGGAATGATTCTCTTCTCAGAGTGTATCAGGGCCAGAGCTCAGGTCAAGCACAGCTAGCTAAAAGCTTAACTGTTTTCCAAAGTAAAGGAAATGACCCAGTTTTACTTAGGAGAGAAAAGGGACTGAATATGCAAAGAGAAGGAGGGAAAGGAAGGGATGAGGGTCGAGAAGATGAGTACAGCTGGCACTGTATAAATGGTCCTCACACAAGAAAAATTCTGAGGGGTGTCGAATGACAGGTTCTGGGAGCTTGCATGGTGCCGTGTGTGAACCTGTCCATCTCCTCTCCCCAGTCACCCAGAACAACATCTACTGTGATATTATGAGGCAGATAACTGAAATTTGTATCTGGGATGGACAGGTAAACCTTATATGAGACAGTAGCACTGGTTGCATGGAAGCCTGGATGCAAAGTCAGGATAGATGGTGAGAAAATAGCCTCCCTAGTAATTTATAGAAATCCTGGTGAGAGCATTGAACCTCTGGCTATCTACCATATGGGGATTTGGGGCCAATCCTTATCTACAGCTTAAGAAATAGAGTGACCACAATTTGCCATTTGATTGTCCAAACCCTAGAATTCTGTGCATCCCTTATAAATGAGGTCTCAGAAGGCTGTGTAATAGCAGAGAAGGATGTCCATGCTTGTGTTATTTCGTGAAGCAGCAAGGGGGGAGCAGTATAGCTAGTATTGTAATTTAACATATTTATAGGTGGATAAAAGAACTGTGAATACATGGGCTACCAATGATTGTATCTGTTGGAAGATGCCAGTAGTGATTTTTATAATTTTTTCTCCCCTTTAATTTGTACATTAAAAGCAATGCTTATCGGGCTGGAGAGATGGCTTAGCAGTTAAGGCATTTGCCTGCAAAGCCAAACGACCCAGGTTTGACTCCCCAGGACCCACGTAAGCCAGATGCACAAGGGGGCGCATACATCTGGAGTTCGTTTGCAGTGGCCAGAGGCCGTGGTGCACCCATTTTCTCTCTGTACCTACCTATTTCTGAAAAACAAACAAGCAAACAAATGCAATGCCTTTTTCCCTGAGGCAATTCAATATAGCCCTTGGTACTGGTCAGATGTCTGTGTGGTATGTCCCTTAGCCACCATGATGGTTTATGCTGATTATCACTTGATAGGCCCTAGCCACTGGGGATGCCTCTGATTAGGTTAATTGAGGTAATACTCCTGGAATTCCCTCCCGTTCCCCACAGGGTCATGAAGCAGGGTTTCTGAAAATTAAGGGCTACTCTTTAATTTGCTTGAAATTGAGGAGACATTAACTAGAGTGCTACTCCTGTCACTCAAGCCTGGGGAAATGTGAAAGGTCACATTCCGTTGACCTAAGTTTTACAAAGGAATAAAAGGGAGATTACAGCCCAAGCTGAGAAATGCAAACAGGATCAGACAACTTCCCTTCAGAATTGATATTGGGTAATTTCAACCTCAATGAATTTTCAAGTATACTCAAAAGTATTGAATATTCCTTAGTCATTATCACTTGCAAAAGATTGTTCAGATCACAGAGTTAAGTTTTTCTTGTTTTGCTTTGTTTTGTAATAGTGTTGTTTGACCAAATGATTGAAGATCTTTGCGTGAGAGTTTCATTTTTCTCATTTAGGAAGTTGCAACATGATAGAAATACAAACATGAGGATTGAGTGAAAGGATGGACACAGAGTTCTTGGAAAAGTAGCAGGTGAAATTGTATTACATTTCAGGCCACCCATACACTTTTTTTTACTCTGAAAGGATTTTAACATTCTTTCAGTTAATATAATATCCTCTAGTTCCTTCCACTTTGTGCAAATGATAGGTCTATGTCTTTTATGGCTGAGTAATATTCCCTGGTGTATATATGCCACATTTTCTTTATCCATGTATAGCAGGGACCTTCTTGCTGCTAAGACAAGACACCCAACAAAAGAAGCTCATGGAAGCAAATGGTTTACTTTCAGCTTACAGTTTTAGAGGAAAGTTTCATCATGGTGTGGAAAGCATGACACAAGCAGGCAACCAGGAAGTCACATCTTGTCACTTCAGCAGGGAGGAAGCAGCAAGAGTGGACTTGCTATCTAGCACTGGCAAGTGGGACTAGATTACAAAATCCCAATGCCCAACCCCAGGGACGCCCCGTCTCCAGCAAGGCTCCACCTCACAAAGGTTCCATCAGTCGAGAATTAAGTGTGAGGCTCAATCATAAGCACATGAGGCTATGGGGACACTTCACATTCCAGCCACTACACTATGTATGTCTCAGTGGACACTTTAGTTAATTCTATGTCTGCTATTGTGCATGGTGCTGTAATTAATTATGTATGGGAGGTTTCTTTTACATACTGATTCTATCTCCTTCAGGTCTATATCCAAAAGTTCGGTAGCTCGATCACATAGTGATTCCTTCAGGCATTACCATACCTTCCCCACAATGGCCATAATAATTTATTCCTACCAAGGTTTACAGTAATTGCCTCTTTTCTGTATCTTCACCAGCATCTTCCAATTTTTGTCTTTTTAGTGACATATCATTGTGGTTTGGTTTTGCAGTTCCTCCATGATTAGTGAAGTAAAGTATGTTCTCCTGGGCTGCTGGCCATTGGTGTACCTTCTTTTGAGAAATGACTGCTGTTCACACTCATATGTAGAAGCTAAAAATGTTGACCTCAAAGGATGAAAGAGTAAGGTAATGATGACAAGAGACTAAAGAGGTAAGGAGACAACAGGTGCTGACTTCATGCTAGGTTGGAGTTGTGTTCTTTGCAATGGAGGAGTTCAAACACTCAAAACAAGGAGAGATGAGGAGGTGGACATGCTGACCCCAATTTGGTCATTAACCCTTATAAACATGTGTTGAATGACCATGCTGTATCCAAAAGAGGTACAATCATTATTCTCCCAAGATGGAGGAAAGAAGAATAAACCCAGGACTCTTTCTGAAGAGATGTCATAGTGTTTCCCCAAATTATTGTGAGATCACTTTTGGGGACCCATCATCATTGCTGGCAAGTACAGCTTCCACTAACTCTACGCCCATCAAGGAGCAAATGCTGCACTGGGTCTCTGAACCTCAGCAAGCCAGGTGGCTAGTGTCACAGCGTTCTTGAGAATACTCCTTCTCATGCTGGTCGTCCCAAGACTATGACATTCTTTTCGGCTCCTCCTTGAGCCCTATGCGACTGTGCTCCATGGAGCTCTTCCCCTTCCCTTCCCTTCCTCTCCAATTCTCTCCCTCTCCTGATTCTCTTTATCCTCTCCTTTGCAGACTGTGACTGCATGTAAATATGTCCCAGTATGTATGGAGCGTTCTCCCTCTGGCATTCAGAGTCTTTATAAATTAAACATTGGTTTCCCCCTTCATCTTCAGTTTTACTCAACCATTAAAATGTGGTTTCCAGCTCATCCACTTTACAAAGCTACTTTCCAAAACCACCAAACTTCTCTTTGTTGTGAAATCCATGAGATGATGCTTTTCTGTTTAAGTGACTCTCTGTTGTCCTCTGACAAGAAAACCCTTCTTCCTCTTTGAATTCTCTCTCCCTCTCGAATCTTGGTAACAGTCCCCTCTCCTGGCTTCCACAGGACAGAGAGAAAGCTATTGTTTACAGGCCAGGAATATAGCCTCATCAAGGACCAAGCTTTCCAGGACCTTGAGCTGGACACCCAGCCACCAGATCATTGCTAAAATAAATTTCTGTAGTTTTATCCCCACAAGATGGATACAATGATATAAGCCTACTGAACAAAGCAAGCTGTGGTTTAGCATAGATCCCTACTGTGTGATCATCCCAAAGGCAGCCGGTGGTCTAAACCGTCCTCGGTACAGCTCTTATTGAACATACGAGAGTCTCTGGGGAAAGAGTTAAGCAGTGTTTAACCAGTAAGTATACTCGGTGTTTTCTATCTCCCTGAGACTTATTAGCACGCTGAGGATCGATTCACTAAGAATGAATAATACTTTGAATGACATCAGCTTCCGCCATCACCAAGTGGTTACTATGGTAATGGAGCAAGTTTTTTTTTTTTTTTTCAAAGTACAAAACAAGTACCGTGCTTGATATATTAGTCAACCGGGGAGGGGGAGAGCGGTCCCATATAAGCTGTAGCATTCATTCAGTGAATAGTCATTTATATAGCATGCATGGTAGCAATTCTGCTATTTTTCTCCCCTGAATATCAAAACTCTGGCAGTTGTATTGAGAGTCTTGGCGAATTGACAAGAGTGTTAACACACACTTAGAGCCTCGGATTTTGTTTGCTTTTCCTTCCTCATTTCTTGGAGCCATATTTTGACCAGGTTCACAGGGCCTCTAGCTAAAATACCACAGTGAATGTTCTTTACCGGGGCTGTCCTCCACTTTCCACCAGAAATTCAGCAGCTTTCCATTCCCATCATTTAGAGATTACAGTGTTGTGCTGATAATTGTAGTGACATTTTATAGCTTATGATTATTACCTCTACATAGTTCCTTAAGATTTCAAAGGCACACAATTAAAGTGGTTTTCTTCCAATTAATTACTCTTAATTTTTTCTTAATTGCAGCTAAATAATACAAAGGACGAAAACACAAAAGCAAATGAGAAACTCTTAAGAGTACAGTGACCAATCTGTTCTCCTCTGGTGAGGGGTGGACTTGATTTCAATATGTAAAGGTCAGACCTTGAGAAAGGAAGAATCAGATGAGGTTCCCCAGAACTGTAAGCCACACAAAGCCCCTGCAGTGGTTCCCAGTCAGGTATTTGGTCACAGCAATGAGAAAAGTAACTAAACATGGTGGTCATTTTTTTTGTCAGGGCTGTGCAGACAAGGAGGCTGTGGGAGAAGATCAGCTGAACTGACCTGCTTTGAGTGCATGGCCAGGGTAGCCCGCTTGTGCCTGTGAATCACATTGGGGATCAATGTTATAATTCTCAGTGAGAAAGATAAATTTATTTTGCATGGTCTAGTTTCAGTGCTCAAAACTGGTTTCCTGATATGAATAATTTACAGATAGTTCCAAAAAGCAGGATCAAAACAACTGTAAAGTAAGCCTTTTTCTTCCTTTTCTACTCAAAATTGTTCACAAGGAGAAATCTGAGGCTACACCATCCACCCACACCAATCCCAAAGAGGCCCGATTCTCCCTCCCCGACAAGATGGTGTGCACAAGCTTTTGTAAGAATAGCTTTGACTCAACTTTAAATACTTCCCTGATTCCTTGTACTTCAACAACAGGCTTAGCAATTTGTGAAAACCTATCTTAGGAAGCCAAGAATGCCAGATTAGAAGCAGTGTCCCGGTTCCTGCCTCACGGGGAAATCCTTCCTACTTACCTGGGCATTTTCTTCCCTGGTTTTCACCTTATCTAGCCTTGATTGGTTCTGGGGGTGGTTTGGAGATGAATGGAGTTGCAATGAGTGAGCCAAGCACCCTTGGCCCTCTGTCCTATGCACGATGTCATGTACATGGTGTGCTTCCTTCCTGACAGAGCATACTCCAGGAAGCTCTATGTGCTCAGCAAACTGAATTCCATGAGTAATCAAATGGGCATGCTGAGGAGTAATTTTGGAAGTTACATTTTGGGTTGCTGCTCAGTTCCAGGAGACTTTAAGATTTTAATAGAATGAGTTCTAGCAAGCGGCTGCTCTTTGAATATATTCATAAGGCAGGACATAATTCTATGAAAATTTTTGATTTTTCCCCTATCACTATAAAAATAATGTATGAATAAAATGGAGAATTTGAGAAATGGGGTAGAAGTTTAAATTACCAAATTTTTAAAGTGTAAGTTACATCCTTAAAGTGTAAGAAACAACCCTTATATATTGATGTACATCCTGTAAAGAATTCACGTACAAATTCAGAGACTTGTTTATACTACCCTCCTACCTTGTACATGAAACTTTTCCTGTGTCTTTAAACATTAATCAAGAAAATAACATTGAAGTGTTTTATTACTGTTCTTAACTTGACTGCACTATATCCCCTGAAATCAAATTTACAAAAAAAGTCTTGTTGATCTTTTTTGCTGTTTCCAAAATCTGTAAATGGATAAGGGGTTGTGGTGGTTTGAAAGTAAAATGTCCCCCATAGTCATGTGTTTGAATATTTAATCCCCTGTTGATAGCTTTGTTTGGGAAGGTTGTGGAACATTTTGGAGGGGGAAGTTATGCTAGAGGACGTGTGTGTCACTGAGGGGCCAGCTGTGAGGTTTTAAAAGCCAGCCCCATCCATTTGTTCTTTCTACTTTCTTCCTGTTGATGTGAAGATGTGAGACAGGTTTCCTGTTCAGGCCTTCCATGTATTCCTCGCCATAATGGATACTTCCCCTCAAAATTGTAAACCAGAAATAAACACTTTCATTTCCTATACTGCTTCTGGTCAGCTACTTTAGCTCAGCAATAATGAAATCACTGAGAAAGGGATTGCTATTCTTATACATAAAACTCCCTAAGGTAAGACTGGAGAGATGGCTTAGAGATTAAGGCACAAGAACACCTGTTCGATCTCCAGGTCACACGTTTAGCCAGACACAAAAGTGATGCAAGCACACAGTGCCGCACATGCCCACAAGGGGGTGCACATGTCTGGAGCTTGTTCACAGTGCCTGAGAAGCCCTGGCATGCCCATTCTCTCTGTACCTCTTCCTCTCTTTTTGTCTCCCTCTCTCTATCTCTGTTTCTCTCTCTCCCTCTCTCTCTCTCTCTCTCCCTCTCTCTCTCTCTCTCTCTCTAAAAAACTCCTTAGGATAAATTAGAAGTATGGTTATTGAACTAAAAGACATAAAAATTTAAATACACTCAAATATATCATCAAATTGTTTTTCAAAAGGTCATCCAGACTCACACTCATGTGGAATGAAATGCCCATGTCATCTCTTTCACAGGGACAGACTGGTTTCACTAGTGTGCTCATATTTCAAGGATGCTGAAAGGAGATAATAACACATGTAGTTATCTAATAGAAACTTAACATGTGGTTAAAGCAGGGTTCAGATACAATTAATTGAGCCAAACCTTTATGACATTAAAGAAGAATGAATTAATTTCAGCTAAGGCACTTCCTGGTAATTTAGGAAATGCATGTCTATGCAGAGTGAAGGAGAAGATAGGAGAATATTAAAGATAGAAAACCAAATCATATGTAGTTGCCTTTTTTGGTCTTGGATTCAACCAACTGCAGATTGAAGGTGTTCTCCAAAACATTGTGTCTGTACTAAAAATTTTCTTTTTGATTATTCCCCAAACTATACATATAGTACGCAACCCATTTATACAATATTTCTACTGCATGGTGTATTAGGTAATGTAGGGTGATTTAAAGAACATGGCAGGACTTGTGTAAGATGTTTGCAATTCTTGCACCATTTTCTTTACAGAGTTTGCATGTCCACAGATTGCGTTTTCCTGGGGGTTCCTGGAAGAACATCCTCTGAATATTCCAAGGACAAAGCAATTTGAGAAAATATTAGCAATTTGACAAAATAAGGTCCATAAAGTGTAACAGAGCAGGAAACAAAAACTTGACACTGACAACTTTAGGGATTGTGCCATGTCTGTGCCCATCAGAGCCATTGTCATACCCTAAACTCCAATCCTTACTGCAGAGCGGAATTTCCCAGAACCCAACTCCACAGAGGATTTCAGATTTTAGAGCCCATGAATAGGAGGGTTTCATTCTGTGTATGAGGAACAGGTGGAGAAAAATGAGAGAGGTCACTGTGTTCTCCCAGATGTTGATAGCCACTCAAGACAAAGGAAGGTGAGGAGAAACCTTAAGAGAATATCAGAAGAAAACATAGCAGCTTATGAGTGCATCTTGCAGAACAAAATGGAATCCACTGTACATTGAAAGAATAACAATGCACACCAGAGGAGATGTGTTTGAGGAATGCAAGCAGTATAATGGATTAAGTGTACTCTGAATATAAATAAGAAAAAAAGTGCTGTCTTGTCATCTTATTTGACATTATAGCAACATTTGGAAAGCCTCAACAATGATTCCTGGTTAAGGAAAAGCATTTTATAAAAGTAGGGACATAGGTAGTCCTTGCCTGGTGAAGAGAAAACACATAAACCATACCTTTTGCATTGTCTTTGTAGAATTACAAGGTTGCACGGCTGGGACAAGCTCCAGTTTAGTGGTCATGTCAGGGGTACTGACACAAGAAAGGAAGGAGGTGGTATGAAAAATTAGAATGGAGGGCTGGAGAGATGGCTTAGCGGTTAAGGCACCTGCCTGTGAAGCCTAAGAATGCTCATTCAATTCACCAGGTCCCATGTTTAGCCAGAAGCAAAAGTGATGCAAGCACACAATGCTGCAAAGGTCCACAAGGGGGTGCACACGTCTGGAATTTGTTCACAGCAGCTGAGAGGCTGCTGGCCCACCCATTCTCTCTCCATCTCTCTTAAATTAAAATAAAAGAAAAAGAAAAAACTTAGAATGGAGTAAACAGTTGTTATATATGATTTTATAATTCTATCCCTAAGCTCAGCATAGTTAAATGAAAAAATGTAACTATATTAAATATAACCAAATGACTAGATGCAATCAATGAAGAAATTAACATCATTTATATACCTAGATGGAAATATTGGTTTTTTATTTATTAATTGAAAGAAAATATCAAATTCATAATTATACACCCAAAAAGAAAGGCTAAAATACCATCATAAACTTTATGAGAAAGATAAAATGTGTGGTAGTGGTAATATTAAAACTCTACTCACCTACAAAGTACCAAGAGTAAAAAGGACAAAATTGTGAAGAAATGCTTGCAACTCATGTGAAAGAAAATTGCCCACTTTTCTGAAAATATAAAAAGCACAAATTTTGCTAACATTTGTTGATAATTTTTATACATATATAGTATATTTTGATCATCTTTCCCTCCTTTCATCTTCCTTCTTCCTTCTCTTTCTTCCTGGCTCCAGGAGATTAATCTCCAGGTGAATTCCCAAATTGCCATTAGCTGGGGACCTAGCATTCAGAACACCTAAGTTTCTGGGGACACCTGAATCCAACCACCACCTACTCTACATGGATTACATGAATTATAATGACATGCCATTCATTCATCCACTATTTGGGGGGCATTAGGACATGCATGCATCTTAATTCTTTCAGTTTCTCTCCTCTGTTCTGGCTATTCCACTGCACTGAATGCTCTCTGTCTCTCTTGGCACTATTCAAAGTCCCCATCTCCTTTCTAAGGGCAGGAAAGGCATGTCTGTCTGGTCCCACAAGTTTTGTTTCATCACACTATTTCCCAACATTTGATCTCCTTCACACTGATGATAGTAACCCCTACTGGTTTATAAGATGCTTAAGTTCAAGGAGTATATTGCTTTAATTTTTATGCACACCCAGAGTTTATGCACACTACAGAGAGATAATGCACCATCTTGGTCTCTCTTTAAAGATAACTAGGAAGGTGATCAAAGACACTCTCCTGTCAGCAGCTGCTCTGATGAGTTCTCAATAGACAGACATTAGAATTAAATAAAGAGGCAGAGATATTGCCCAGTGGTACTGACTAAGCTAGCATGTATGAGACCATAGGTTTGGTTTCTGGTGCTGTAAAAATCCCTTTCTTTGCCTTACCAACAGAGTAGAATCTGCCATTTCCCCCTATTTGCTCCATTCAGGAAATTTGCAGTTATCCTCGCCACATATTAAATTTAGCTAAGTTTTGGAGAGTGTTCCATTAAATTAAAATTTCACATATGTATAAATCTGACACAACACGGTTGCTCGCCTCACAGCTCTGGAGACCGAGGTCTCTTTGTGTTTGTTCTCTCTGTGGCTGTCACAGGACCATGATCTCACCTTACCTTCCCCTTGCTTTCCTCCAGGTGTGTCATCTCCTGTTGTCATAAGGGAACCAGTCGTGTTGGATCGGGGTACACTCATGTCCTGATACAGGTCACAGTCTCAGGTACCGGCGTCAGGATGTCAGCATGTGAATTTATGAGGTACACTAGCTCTTAACAATGGCCTCACTGCTCACTTGTGAGGGTTAGACTAGATAATCTGCAAAGATGGTTGATAGACCCTGAGTGCACCTACCATTGGTCATAATCAGGATTTAGTCATGTCAACCAAACATACTCAGAGCTGAGCTAGCCCTTGCTAGAATCCTTGTGGTTTCAGAACTCATTACCTCAAGAGAAAAAAACAAATTAACACATATTAAATTAGTGACATATAAATGGCCAGCTTTGTGATAGGTGTAAAAAACTTGTAATTCAGTCCCCAAAAGGGATCCACACTAAGGCAGGCAGCAAGGCATCTGAGCATCTCCTTGAAGGAAAGCAAGGATTTGGTCCCATGGGAAGATGAAGTGAGAATGGGAGGAAACGCATCGTCTTCCTGGTATAGAGGAAGGTTTGGCTGAACCCTCAGTCCTGCTCAAAGGTCCTGGAGTTTGGGAGTAAACAGTACGATACCGCAAGACTGAACAAATTAGATGTGCAGTTTACTGTGATGTCACATATACTTTTCAGCATAAAAAACAAGTCTGATTTTTTTTTTTCACCCTGACTCGTCAAGGAGACCTGGTGCCTGGCAAAGTCGGCGATGTGGAAGCTGACTTGTACCTGGTGCCTGGCAAAGTCGGCGATGTGGAAGCTGACTTGTACCTGGTGCATGGCAAAGTCGGCGATGTGGAAGCTGACTTGTACCTGGTGCCTGGCAAAGTCGGCGATGTGGAAGCTGACTTGTACCTGGTGCCTGGCAAAGTCGGGCAAAGTGGAAGCGACGACCTGTGCCTGGCAAAGTCGCTGACTGACTTGTACCTGGTGCCTGGCAAAGTCGGCGATGTGGAAGCTGACTTGTACCTGGTGCATGGCAAGGTCGGCGATGTGGAAGCTGACTTGTTTAGTTACAGACAGGACTGGTAGCAAGGTTTGTGCTTGGCTGTAACTGACCTGGTCATTACAATTTTTCTCAGTAGATAAATTGTGTTGTAAGATAATAATTTCTAGTCATGCATAGGGGTGCATACTTGTGATTTAGCACTTGGGAGATTGAGGTAGGAGGATAACAAGTTTGAAGCCAGCCTGGACAAAATAGTAATTTAGGGACAGCCTAGGCTACATAGTGAGATCCTGTCTCTAAACAGCAACAATAACACATTTCTAAGACATAGATATTATTTCTAAAATACATATATGCCATCGTAAATAAGGAAATGTGTCAGGATAATGGTTATATTTGTATATGGTTTTATGCCCTTTAGTTCTGATACACAAATATATAAGGGCAGTGGACTAGTTGAATGTGACAAATGTCCCCAGAAACTCAGGAACAAAATTCTGATCATTGTCATATAGTTTCTGAGGGTGGGAATTAAAAAAATTTTTTTAATTTTATTTATTTTTGGAGAGAGACACAGAGAGACAGACAGAGGGGGAGACAGATAGAGATGGGCGCGCCAGCAGTCTCTCAGCTGCTGAGAATGAAATCCAGATGTGTGCGCCCCCTTGTGGTCAAGTGCGCCATTGCGCTCTTGCGTCACTTTGCATCTGGCTAAACGTGGGACCTGGAGATTGGAACCGCTGGAGATTGGAACCAGCGTTCTTAGGCTTAGCAGGCAGGCGCCTTAACCGCTAAGCCATCTCTCCAGCCCTGAGGGTGGGAATTTTGAGGAGGCTGTAGACACTGCCCCGGCCATCATCCCAGGCTGCCAGCTGGAGTCTGTTCCTCGGCCATCCCTCTCAGGGCTCCTGGAAGGCCCGGGTTCCCCCACTGATTTGGTTAGAGATATGTTTCTTACCGCAGTTTTACCATGAGTTTCCATTACCTACAGCAAGGTGAACACTGGCTTTCCCCAGAACCCAGAAAGGAAGAGTGGAAGAGAAGGACTAGGGGGAGAAAAAGGGAGGAAGGAGAGGATGAAGGAGGCAGATCACTACAGCTAACAATCAGAGGCACACAGCACAGTCACCTCTGTCATCCTGAGTTTAGGAAGAAGCTCACACGATCAGCACACACTCACTGGGAGTGACTGCAGAATGTTGTGTAGACTTGTCCCAGACATCCTGGAAGCTGGTGGCCACAGTGCTGTGGTTTTGTTTTATTTAATTTTATTTCTTTTTATTTTTGCCTCTGAAACTCTTAATACAGCTTGATTGTCATCACGATGATGTGGAGAAGTGGGACCTGTGGGAGCTGCATTCTCAGAGGTGGGATGATGGAACGCCTCTCTCGTAGACTACACCCTTCCCTGCCCCTACCACTTACCTCCATTGTCAGAGAATGAAGCAAGAAGGCTCTGCTGGTGCCTTCAGTATAGACTTCCCAGCCTTATGACTGCAAGAAATACAGTCCTGTTGCTAATAAACTACTTGGTCTCCTGATTAAGGAACACAGCAGGACAGACTTCTGCTGTTTAAAATGTTAACTTCTGTCAATATAGCATGGCTATCTGTCCTTTATGTTAATGATGTAGGCTAGATTTCATTTGTCTCTTTGAGTTATAAAAATTAGGGTTAAAATCATTGGGAGGCTATTTGTTATGTAAATATCTTCTGGGTGATCAATTTTAAGTGGAATATTTGGATTATCTGGAAGTCTAGCAACCAAAATTAGCTACTCTTATAAATCTGTGAAGGGAACTTCAGGTCTGGAACCCTCAGGGAGAATGGGTTCATATCTATTTGAGGATAAACAGCATGCACGGGGAAGAGCTCCTGTGATAGCAGAGGCCAAGAAAGAACAGGTGAATGAAACACACATTGAAAGGACTTAGTTGCAAACGAACATGTCTACAGAAAACAAAGCAGAAAGAGCAGTTCTGATGATGTGGTAAAGTTTACAGTTCTGAATTCTGATGACAGCCATGGGGTTCAGTGCATCACTAGTGTCTGGGGGGCTATGGTCATGGGCTGAACTTTATTTTTCATTCTGATGACAGGTGGGGTAGTGGTTCACTGTATCACTAGTGTCTGGGGGTTCTGGTCATGGGCTGAACTTTATTTTTCATTCTGATGACGGGTGGGGGTCGAGGTTCACCGTATCACTACTGTCTGGGGGTTTTGGTCATGGGCTGAACTTTATTTTCTGTTCTGATGATGGGTGGGGATAGTGGTTCACTGTATCAGTAGTGTCTGGGGGTTCTGGTCATGGGCTGAACTTTATTTTCTGTTCTGATGACAGGTGGGGGTAGTGGTTCACTGTATCACTAGTGTCTGGTGCTGCATTGGGAGGGGCCTCCGGCTGTCTCTTCAGGAGACAGATGGAACACTCAGACTGTGAAATGAGGTGGAAAGTGAGGAATCTAGGGCGATTGTCACTTTTAACTTCTTGGACATGAGGTCCAACAAGGATGCTGCGCACCAGCCGTACTGTCCAATATAAATCAACTGAGACCCTTTTTTTTTTTTTTTTTGAGAGCAAAACTAGAAACTACAGTTCTCAAAATAGTTGACAGGGCAGAATAAATCTGAATTTGCTTGGTATTTGAAAACTAAGAAATGTCTAGGAATATCAATCCATCATGTCTCTGCCCCTGGTCTTCCTGGAAATGATTAACTTTGTGGGTGTTCTGGAAGACATGGCCCATCATGTGTCACCACTGGTTTTCAAGGTGACCCTCCTTAGAAAGGTGCAGATATCTGTCCATGGGAGGGGGGGTGGTGAAGCAACACCACCATCATGAAAGCGGCGAAGTACACTGCGAAAAGAAGTGTCTGTGTGTGCACATGCATGTGAGCACAGTGAAGAGATTGAGCAAGGCAATTTCAGGGTAGCACTGGAATGCAGGACACAATATAGCCCCAATGTCAAATTTTATACAAACGAATCAAACTAGACAAATTGTCTTAGCATTCAGGAAACTCCTTCCTCCTTGATCCGTGACCGAAGTGATCTCTGCAAAGGACGTGTGTACCACGGGATGCTGACTGTGTGGATGCTTGTCTCCGCTCAGTACTTTTCCTCTGTTCACTGAGAAGAAGGAAGCAAGCGTAGGAGTAGGGCTGCCATCTTGGGTGACTGACCTTCGCAGCTGCACCAGGCATGCACTTCGGAGGATCCCACACTTGGTCGAATCATCTGCAATCACTCCTGTGAGATTCACCCTAAGTTCTGAAGAGTGGGGAGCCTCCCATTTCACTTTGTACTTGGCCCTGCAAAGCACACAGGCAGTCCTGGATTGCAGTGTTAGAATAGGGGCCAGCTTGGGCTCACGTCCTTCCCGTGCTTGGCTGAGCGTAAGGGCTCTGTCATCTATGCCCATGTGCCCTTGGTAAGCTTCTTAAACTGGATCTCCATCTAGTCATGTCTGCGGTGGGAGTGCTGAAGGCTGAAGGACAAAATGCTTTCAGAGTTCTTCCATCAGTACACTCATGGTCAGGACAGCCAAGAGTTAATACATTCATTAGATCCACCTTAGAACAATGTGTAGGCAATTGGGAGTCTCATTTTATGAGACCTGTAACACGTGTGAACCAATGTTCTTCATAATCTGAGCCTATTTGCACAACGTAAATAGGATTCTTCTCTGTCAGAGAACCACAAAACAAGAGCCAACCCAATGAGAATGTTGTGTGTAATAAAATTGGAGGGGAGTCATGAGTCCCTTGGGTGACAGATGTCATTAATATTTGAAAGGACATTATGGTTACAGTTGGGTAGGGAATTTCGAATATTGGCATGGCAGACTGTTAATGCTGTCTGTCTTGCACTGTGCTTCCACTGACACTAAAGGGAGCAGGGCGCCCTGTTGTAGGTTTGAGCTGAGTCAGGATGTTTTCAGCACTTACCTTGAAATGCACGTTTCCAAGAAAGTGCCCTAGCTGCATTTCAAACTTGATTTTGCCTCCCCATCTCCAAATCAACCCCTTTCTTCCCTCCTGTTTACCTTTCCCCAGTGTTTCCAAGCAAAGGCTCACATCCAAAGAAAAACTGAAATCCCACATCTGTATCATTTGCATGCCATTGAGTCACTTAGTACTGTGCTTGTGGGAACCCCCCCCCCGAAAACCATCTTTGTTTCCCCCATCACATAGAAAGTAAGAGGCTGGCCATTTCTGCCTGCCCCAATTCATTCATTTAAAATGTGTCTGCAACTTCTTTCCTTTCTCTTGAAATCTACTCTCTTGTCTCCCTTAAAGTTTTATCATACCTCCTGACATCCTGAATGTCATGGGGTTTATTTTATCTACTTAGCATCCTCCAGCTTCGGGGGCATGGCCCTAGGAGGAAATTAACCTCTGGGTTTGATGACTCCTTGGTTGTAGCCGAAGCCATGCTGGATTTGCCAGCCTCCATCACAAATGGTATCTGCCATCTGAAAGGTCTCTCCCAGCGTGAAAGCAGTACCCGTGCGGACTGGCTGAGATCTGGATTGTTTGTTTCCAGATCTATTAACTTGAATGAGCCGACAGTGCCTTGTTATTCCCCCTGTGCATTCTACCTTCCACGGCTCTGCTTTCCACACGACAGCACTTTGCAAATACGCATCAGTTCAGAAACAGCAGAAGGAATTGCTGTTTGTTCTTATTTCCTAAGCCAAATCAGAGAGATGCGTAGTAAACTCAGCCCAATGTTGGGTCCTGTGGGCCTGAGAGTATGTTATCCTGAAACCAGCACATTGAAATCCCACAGAATTTGCCAACTGAGGGCTCTCTGGTGCTGGGTAATTGTGAACTAATCTTATTTCTGTAATCTTTCTTCTTATATACAATGTCCCACATGTTGATGAGACATTTCAAAAAGAACTTCATCTCTACCTCAGAAAATTTGAACCACGTTTTATGAAAAAAAAAAAATCAAAGAATCATTTCAAAGTCTTTATAGATTGCTGTTGATGAACAAAGTGTTTCTGAGGAAAAAAAGTAATCTGTGTCAGAAAAGTGCTGGCTTTGTTGGTCACTGTGCTCATTTTGAATGCTTCTCCAAGAAAATAGGAGCTGAAATGGCATCTAAGAAAACACTCTAAGAAGCTCTAAGCTAATCGTCATGCCAGAGACTTCTGGGGCTAAGCCAGCCATGCTAAATTTGCTGGCTGCAATGAAGTTGTGGAAGGTAGCCCACCCTCTGAAGAAGTTTAAAATGGGGATTGTTACAAGGGCATGAAGGAAATGGGAAAGCTAAACTGGGAAATGAGACTGAAACATTAAAGTAAGGGCTTTGGGGCTGGAGAGATGGCTTAGCTGTTAAGGCACATGCCTGTGAAGCCTAAGGACCCCAGTTTGATTCTCCAGGTCTCACATGAGCCAGGTGCACATGGTGGTGCATGTGTCTGGAGTTCGTTTGCAGTGGCTAGAGGCCCTGGCACTCCCGTTCTCTCTCTCTCCCTCTCTCTCTTCCTCTCTCTGTCTCTAATAAATAAATCAAATAAAATCTTAG
The DNA here is from genome assembly GCA_036365145.1 of Orientallactaga sibirica. Classification (NCBI taxonomy): domain Eukaryota; kingdom Metazoa; phylum Chordata; class Mammalia; order Rodentia; family Dipodidae; genus Orientallactaga; species Orientallactaga sibirica. The sequence continues at coordinate 15,207,430 of JAEOAD010000041.1, read as the reverse complement.
AAAAATAAAGTAAGGGCTTTGCATATGAGAAGGAGTGATGCTGTGATAAAGGGACAATGCTTGCAATAGGTTATCGCAGGGATCCGAGTGGAAGCCTTATGATTGCAAAGGATTATAGGAGGATAACTAATAACCATAGATAAGGGAAATGGCTTGGTGGTAAAGTGCTGGCTGTGTAAGTGTGAGGATCTGAGCTTGGGTCACCAGCACCCAAGGAAAAGCTGGGTGGGATGGCATGTGTTTGTGATACCAGCACTGGCGAGGTGGAGATAGCCATATCCCTGGGACTTGCTGGCCACTGAGTCTTGCAAAATTAGTAAGCTGCAGGTTCAGTGAAAGACCCTGTTTCAAAAAAAAAAAAAAAAAAACCAGTGGAGACTGATGGAGGAGGACAGCTGACACCCACCACTGACCTCCACTTAGGCACACACAAGTGCATGCCCACTGGCATGGGAAAACACACATACACAGGCCTACAAAAACGGGAATATGCACACATACACATCACGCCCACCCATATACACACAAAATAACGGGGTGGACTTCCATCCAAACCATTAACTGTCCACAAAATGCAGTCAAACAAAGGCTTCTGGACTTCACTCGCTTTGACATGAGTCGTGCAGTTACTGGAGTAAATCCTTGTGGCTTTCTCTCTGGGTTAAGTTTAGAAAATGACAGCTAGTACTGGAATTCATCTACACAGGAACAGTGACATGGGACAGAGAACACCATAAGGAAGAGGAATTGGAATGTCTGTGCCAAGTTCATGGACCCACACGCAGGGCATGGGAGACACCAGATGCAGCTTCAAAGGTTAATGTGTCATTGTCCAGGCAAATGTTCTCTTTACATGGAACCTTCCCTGGAAACCTGCCCAGGTGAAGGCCTGACTTCCTGTATGAACAGGATCACTTTCGGGCCAGTATTTATGACACCTGTGCAAACTGTAAACCTCCATGCAGATATGACTGTGAGGTAAGACTACTGCATCGGAAGAAACTGCTCTCTAAAACAGCAGGGACATATGGGAGTGTTATGTACTATTTACTCAGTCATAATATAGTGATTCTAAGAAAAAAAATAGCTGAAACTCAGTTTCTGGAAATCGTAGACATTCTCACCTTTTCTGCTGCCATTCTTATTGCCAAGGCATTTGGGGCCCGGCACCTGAAAAATTTACTCTGAGCTTCTCAACAAAAAGGGAGCCCTATCTTATAATTTATTGACCACCCAGCTAGAATGGGCCTGCAGCTCAGTTGTCACCAAGAGTGGGAAAATGAGTATCAGATATGCCTTTTGTCCAAGACTGGATATGGCCCAAGTCTGCCTCCCACCTACAGCCTGTACTATATATAGGATTTAACAGCCTTGGCTCCCAGAGGCTGCTGTATTGAAGGAAAGAGAAATTTCAAAAATTTTGAAGTCCAGATTAATTAAAAAAGTGAATCTAACCTTCCTGATAGTGTCTTGGTGGCAAATTTTGATCCCACACAAGGCTGAGATTAACTCATCAATCTTGTTTAAATGGACTTGCTAGCAGCCCAGGCAGTGTGATGATGGCACAATTTGTGTAGATACTGTGTTTATTTCCCTTACAGAGGCATAACCCAAGACGGGCAATTGGGACTTTCACTTATTCATAACAGTTTGGAACTAGGTAATGAAAAGCGACAAGGTTATCTAAATACAAATTCAATGTGCGCTTAATCTCATTCCATTTTAATAGAAATTTCAGAAGCCAGTCTACCCTGGAAGACATCTTTTCCTAAGGCAGTGGCTTCTCCTGCCATCTATCCAGGAGATAGAAATTAATAACTACATCTACAATGATACACAGTTATGTTTATAAAATGAGGAGCACTGTTTAAAAAAACTTACAAGAGCTTGGGGAAAATATAGAGCAGTCAGTTCTCTATTTCAAAGCAACAGGGAAGTGTGCTGTGTACTTGAAAGCACAACTGAATAAACCAATGTCGTCCATCAATGTTCCAGAAGGAATCTGAGAACTGAATCCACTCACATTTTATTCAGCGTCAATTTAGTCCTAGGCCAACATCACTCTGTTTCAAACAATTCCAGTATTTTCTCCCAGTGGCAGAAGTTCACATTTCCAGTCATGGAACAGCCTTACTGAAATAAATTCCTGGTGCTGTTGCTCCAGGATGCGTGTGTCCCTGGGTTTCTTACATTCTCCTCAGTGCCTTTCCACACTGTCTGCTAATTCTACTCTTACTAGCACATTGTTAATTTTATTTATCTGTCTTTTCAGTTAGAACAAAAAAGGGAGTTCATGAGTCTTAGGATGTGAATATGGACGTTACTTTTGTTTGAGAATCTATACAGTGTAGCAGTGTGGAGAGGCTGGTTGAGATGAGCAGGAAAAGGTGTAGGTTTGGGGGCATTCTCTCTCTTTTCTGAGGAGAGTGTTAAGAGGTGCTGATGCAGATATAGCATGCAGTTTGTAAACCACAAGCTCTGCTTTTGTATTTTATTAGAAAAGTATCATGTTTGCCCACTGCTGACAGTCATTTTAGTTTGCATAATGTAAAAAATTCAGGGCTGGAGAGATGGCTTAGCAGTTAAGGCATTTGCCTGTGAAGCCAAAGGATCCTGGTTCAATTTTCCAGGATCCACGTAAGCCAGATGCACAAAGGGCACATGCATCTGGAGTTCGTTTGCAGTGGCTGGAGGCCCTGGCATGCCCATTCTCTCTCTGTCTGCTTCTGTTCTCTTCTCTCTCTCTCTCTCTCTCTCTCTCTCTGCTTGCAAATAAATAAAATTTAAAAAATCAAAGCATATTTAGGAATTGGATATTTTCCTTGCTTTATAATGAGCATTAAATGGTACGATCAGTCTCTCAATAGGCCACATTCTAATTTTTTGTAGAAATACTGATTTAAAAAATTATTTTATGTTTCACATATGCAATTTTTACCTCTCTGTCCTTTGTAAAATTAATGAAGTGATATTTTGAAAACTCCATAATGACATTTTACCAAACAGGTCATAGCTTCTGGTCACAGATATAGGGAATTATGGAGTGCTGTCATTTCCTCCAGCCCTGGGAGTGAAGTCTGCCATGATTTGGGGGAAATTTACTTGTCTGGTTCACAAGTGCTGCTTTTAAAAGAGAAATTGGAACAAGGCAGCTTTTTTTTTTTCTTTTTAAAATATAGTCAGCCAGTCAAAGGCAAAAAGGCCCAACAAGAACAAAGAGATGCCACCTCACTTGCCGTGGCAAAACTAGAAGTTGGTTTCTAAGGATGGCAAAGAACAATTCCTTAGCAACAGCACCTCCCTGCTTCTTCCCCAGTCTAGCGTACCAGGGCTCCTGGCTCCTCCGGGGGTCAGGCCCTTGAATCCAGGAAGCAATGAGCTCACTTCCTTACCCACCTGAGTCTAATGATAAAATTCATTCCAATTAACTATTAAAAAAAAAAAAAGGCTTGGGGCCTGGGCCTGGGCCTGGTCAGGAGGGTCTTGACCACTCACGTTCCCCCTGGCATCTGAATCTCCTGGTCCCTGTTTGGTTCAGCAGTCGTTGCCCTCCTCGAACTCTGACCCTTTTCTGACTCCCCTGAGGAGTTCCGTCTCACGTCTTCTCTCCACTCCTGCCATCTCCCTTCCCAGCCCAGCGAGGAATTTCCTTCTGGCCTGAGTCTTTCAAATCATCCACTGGATACCATTTCTGCCTAAATAAATCTCCCAAGTAGAAATTAAATTATATTAGTAAAAATATGAAAATAAGATACACTAATGTGGACAAACTGGAAGTAGCACATGCTTTGAGTCTGTTCAGTAGGAGCACTTCTTTTAGAAAAACCAAAGTCTTAGTTTGTTGTTCCTAAGATTAGCCACTAAGCCATTAAAGCATATGGCTATTTCATGCCACACTCGATTAAGTCAACAGAGACCCTTGAGAGCTACAACTGTACAAACACCAGGGAGAGGTAAGGCAATAAAATTAGAATGGAGCCTTCTCTGCTTTTTCAAACTGTGTGACGGCAGTTTCCTCCACCTCTTCTTCCTTTTCTCTACCATCCATGGACCAGACAATCTCCTGTAAGACCAACCTTGGCAGTCACCTGTTCCTGCAGCGGAAGATGGGCTGGTAAGTGCTATGCCCAGAATTGGGTTGGCTCCCACAGCAAACTCTTGGCCGGGGAGAGCTATGAGGTCCCCAAAACAATGCAGGACATTGAGAAAACATTTGATTACCTGCCAGAGCTAAAAGGAGAGATTCTATTGTTGAAGACAGCACAGGCCGTGGTCACAGGACATTGGAACACCATGCTGGAACCAATGGGGAAACCAGCTCCCTTCTGGCAAGCATCCACCGTGCTGGAAAGCCCGTGGGAGCTGCTGGAGAACAATGGTCACCAACAGCATGAATAAGCAGGGGGCCCTGTAGACCATGAGATCAACCATCCAGACAAGAAGTCCACACTTGTGCTACAGTGACACACAGCCTCTGTGGGTAACCATTTGCTCTCTGATTGGATATGAGCCCCACTCAGTGGGAAAGAACCCATATCTGGTACCGGAAACCAAGTCAGAATCCTACAATTGGGAAACTCAAACTTCAGAAAGAAGCCCCCATTGATCTCTGGAGAACAAGAGTGGGCTCTCAAATAACTTTTCATACCCCATTGAACCCAAGCTGCTCTCACTCTTGGTTGGAAAATCTGCATTATTTTATAGATGGTAGAGAAAGTGGAGGAGAACTAAGCCCTATGAATAAGTCAAGCAGTTAGCTGACTACTCACCATGGGGCGTGCCACCTCTGCTGGGACCCAAAGAAATTGCAGAGGAAGTGGAAACGTGAATATTGTTCTTACTGCTAGCCAGACAACCAGTTCCAGGGTGATGTTGATCAAAACCCATTAGAATAGAAATCCAGAGGCTACTGAGAGCTCAACACTAAATCAGACTGCCAGCAAGCCTGTCATGGATCAGGGAATGGTGCAGAAGAGGTGGTGGAAAGATTGTAAGAGCAACAGAATGGCTAGGGGTAGCCTGAGGCACAGGTCTCCCACTACCCCACAGAGCCCGGCTGAGGCCTTCAAGACCCCACAGTGAATACCGTACCCCACTGAAGAGAGCTCCAGGGAGACATGAGCAGGGCAGATATGACCACTAACCAAAGGCTTGCTTCCTATCCTGTGATGTGATGTGATGTGATGTGATGTGATGTGATGTGATGTGATGTGATGTGATGTGATGTTGATGTTGATGTGATGTGATGTGATGTGATGTGATGTGATGTGATGTGATGTGATGTGATGTTGATGTGATGTGATGTGATGTGATGTTGATGTGATGTGATGTGATGTGATGTGATGTGATGTTGATGTGATGTGATGTTGATGTTGATGTGATGTGATGTGATGTAATGTTGATGTGATGTGATGTGATGTGATGTTGATGTTGATGTGATGTGATGTGATGTGATGTTGATGTTGATGTTGATGTGATGTGATGTGATGTGATGTTGATGTGATGTGATGTGATGTTGATGTGATGTGATGTGATGTGATGTGATGTGATGTGATGTGATGTGATGTGATGTGATATGATGTGATGCCAATGACACCATTGGAACCTCATGTGAAAACTAAGGACAGTAGAATTGTGTCAAATGTCACCGATGACTTTCATGGCTCTGTTTTGGTGTGGATTGTCCTTGCTGGACACATGAATGTTCAGGGTTTGTGAGGAGTGACTCGTGCAGATTCTCCAGTAGTTCTGAGATAAAATATGGTCTGTACTGCCATTCCGTGACATTGCAAAGACTGCAAAGGAGAGAAGATGCAATGCTTTAACCTTTGGATACCCTCTCTAACGTTAGTTCAGTTTCCCCTTTTGTTCAGGGTAAACTAAGAAACAAGTAGCATAAGGCATCTAACATGTAACAAAGCATTATTGAACTTAATCCACCAAAAACATACTACCTTAATGAAGCGTCAACCCATGGATGCTGCGTTCATCCATCCAACAAACCGTTAACAAATGGATAATTAGTGTCAGGCATCATGCCGAAATGAAATCTTCAACAAGCTACCACAATGATGTACTATGAAGGAGAAAGTCATCAGTCACTTTCCCTGGCCTAGGCTGACGAGGCTATGAAACAGCAAACCGTAAACTATGACAGGAAGGTGGAGGCACACAGCATCCATCAGGGTCAGGGAAGGTATGGTCAGCTACGGATGCTTTGACTGAGCTTTCTGGAACAAGATGTGATTTGAGGAGAGAGACCACCATGAGAAGAACTAACAGAGCTCATGAGCATGAGGTATGTGGAGGGAGGGTCCCAAGAGTTTCAGAGGGGCTGATGTGAACACGCCTCTGACAGAAGCAGGCAAGGGAGAGTTGGTCTGAGTTAAGTGGACAGGAGCGTGGGCACCATGTGCTAAGCTAAAGCTTAGGTCGCTGTGTTGAAAAAGCATTGTGGAGAACTGGCTTATCTTTGCTAGCACAATGGACTAGCAGGGTTTGCAGGGTGATGTCTGCCAGCTTCAGACCCGCAGGCAGCAACGCTGGTGGGTGTTTCTTGGCAACACAGGGCTGCATTGACATTGGATATGTCTTTCTTTCCCTGTGTTGTTCTATGCCAGGCTTGGAAGCCTGCACTGGAGGAAAGAGATCTGGCTGGCATCCTTCTCTGAAGTTCCCTCTTCCCAAATCTGTTTCTTCTATGAGCCTCCCTACTTCATGCAGCCCAGGATGGACACCAGTGGGGCAATGGGTTGGCCCAAGATGGTTGTAATCTCTGAGCACTGCTGCTGGGATGTACATGCCCAGTTCCTCATTGTCTTTGTGATATGCTTCGCATTCCAAGCCACCGACTAAGCCTGCAAACGTTGCATTGCACAGACAGTGACTTAGGCTGGACAGTGAGCAAGGGGATTAGAGACTCTGAAAACACCACTTAGTTCTGTGCAATCCCTGGATATGTCAGAGACGATGAAGGGGCACCAAGAGTTGCTCAGCAGTCTTAGGAAACCTAAATTGCTTTTATTTTCTGTTTCATCTCTAATCAATGGTTGTCAGAAGTGGCTGATTGTTCCCTGGATAAGGTGGTATCTTACCAGGTGAGAGATACACATAACACATGAGCATTTTACACACACACACACACAAACGTGCACACATTTTGTTTTGTTACTGGGCCTCTATTTTACTTAACTTTCTCCAAAACATAAAGTACTTTGATCAGTTTTGTTCATCAGGAAAAACTAAGCAAACATCATTGCTAGTAGATCAAGCTTGAAGAAGCTGGATTCCAGTGGCGGCAGTGACCAGCATCATCTCACAGATGTGTCATGCTGGCGCAGCTCATGGACGGACAGCCAACCATGAACTCGGCTCCCTTCCTGAGGATTCAGGGACAAACATTAAAGTGTTGCATCTTTTCTCCTTTTCAGTCTTTGCAATCTTACAGAATCACAGTATAAAACCTTATTTAATCCCAGAACTATTTGCTTTTCATGACAGGAAAAAAAAAAAGATAAGGTCATCTTCCATAATTTTTATTTTAAGGCAGTTGTATAAGTTGAATAATTATTATTATTTAATGGATGGGCATGCACATCATGATGGATTTAAAAATATCATCTGAAAATTTCAGGAGTTAATTCACAAGACTCTTGTTTCCAGCCCAAGTTCTCAATTAGAATTTCATTTAGTGCCTAACATTTTTTACTATTTTTAAAATCTTGCCTATAAAGTAGTATGGAAAATTTCTTTTTCTGTCATTAGTGTTGAGAAATCAAGGCCAGAAGTGAAAATTGGGAAACTAGAAAAGCAACAACCACAACAACAAGATAATGAGTCAATTTCCAAGTTAGAAACAATAATTTAAGGGTGGCACCAGTTAATGCCCTGCGTGAATGCAGCAGTGCAGAAGTGATCCTGGAACTGGCTTCAGGAAGTGACTGCTCGGGCTCATGTGACGGGCAGCTGCGTCTCACTGGCCTCACTTCATACCAGCCTTCATCCTCTCTCCCTGCTGACTCTGCTATGAACATGGACGCAGAAGTTTCCAGGGAAGTGACCACTATGTATTTATCTCTGCAGGTTTAGTGGAGTTACAACTGTAGCTCACGGCTCTGCCCACACCTCCACCTTCAATCTCTGAAGGAGAAGCACGGTTCTACTAATATAAAGCCCAGGAAGGTGGAAAGTTAGGATGGATGGGCGTTTGCTTCCGTCTTCGGGTTCATGTATCAAAAATCTACCCACTATATGATAGGTTATGAGGCGCCCTCCTGAATGGAATAGTAAATGCCCTTCCTTAAAATAATAAAACCCAGTCTCCATTGGTCCTTGCCCTGTATGAAGACAGCTAGAAGATGTCATCCTTAAACCATGACACAGCCCCTCAGTAGACACGGAGTCTGCTCATGCCTGGTTCTTGGATTTCTCTGCTCAGAGATGTGAGAAATAATTTCATTGAGATTATTAACTATTCAGTGGGTATAATCTTTTATTGCAGCCCACTATTAATATAAGCTATTAATACAACTTCTCTGGAAATCTGACTTAGTAATTATGTAACTGCTGGTTTGGGCTTTTTATTATTTTACCCTCAGCTTGAAAGGACCTGCATGGCTTCTGGCAGACAATGTGACATGACACATCACACATCACACATGGAGGAGCAAACCTGGAGAGACAGCAGAGATATGGTGACACAGGGCTGGAGTGATGGCCAGGGGACCATCTACCAGCTATCAGGTATGACTGACAAATGTCAAACATGCAAGGCAAAGACAGAACACAGAGGGAAATGCCCAGGAGGAAATTATTCGGAGGGATGATGAAGCACTCAGAGGAAGTTCACAGCCTTGAAAACATTTATCAGAAAATGAATTTATTCTGAAATCAGAAGAAAAAAGGAAGTAGATTAAAAAACCCCACAAAATAAAATAAGAAGGCAAAAATAAAATGAAATAATGTATAACAAAGTTGATCATCAAAATAAAATCTACTTCTGCCTGGTGTGGTGGTGCACACCTTTAATCCCAGCACTCAGGAGGCAGAAGTAGGAGGATCACCATGAGTTCTAGGCCAAACTGAGACTACATACTGAATTCCAGGTTAGCCTTGGCTAGAGCAAGATCCTACCTTGAAAAAGTAAGTTTATAAATAAAAGAAAATCTACTAAGAAAAAACCAATAAAACAGAAATAACTTGCAAATACTGATTTAAAAGTTTTATGCAGACAGGTGTGGTGGCACATGCCTTTAATCCCAGCACTCTGGGAGGCAGAGGTAGGAGGATCACCAGGAATTCAAGGCCAGTCTGGGACTACAGAGTGAATTCCAGGTCAGCCTGGGCCACAGTGAGACCCTACCTTGCAAAACCAAAAATTAAATGAAAATTAAAGCTTTATGCAAGTAGTAAGTAGGTTTTATAGGAGCATATTTTTTTAATGACTTAAAATACTAAAAATATGAACATTCATAATACAACAACTTTGTACTATGGACACCATGTGGCCTCACACTAGCCCAGTCATAATGGATTATATCCCTTCAAACAATGAGCCAAAGAAAAATCTTACTTTTTCAAATCACTTTTTGTCACTGTAACAAGGAAAGTAATATAGAGAAATGTAACCAGGAGTGGGGTTATGGATATAACCTGACCATGTAGTCTTTAAGTCTTTGGAACTGGCTCACAGGACTGTGGAAGTGTTTGGATACATGGACTGGAGATATGCAGACTGTTGTGTGCAGAGCTCTGTAAGCCATTCTGTTGAGAGTCTGAAAACCAAGATGCTGACAGAAACGTACACAGTGGGAAGCCAGCTTGCAAAGCTTCTGAAGGGAACATTGACTATTGAGAATTGAGCTAGAAACCTATGAAATTTATCTGCATCATACCTGTGTACTAAAAATTTGAGGGCAGATAAAGTCAAATATAGCAACCTAAGGCATTTGGCAGAGGGAATTTCATGGCAACACAGCAGTCATGCTGAATCACAGTTACTGCTTGTTTTTTTAGTCAAATTTACAACACTAGATCAGAGAAAGATATGCAAATGGTGCAGTGTGGTGAGGAAAGGAGCTTGAGCAAGCTCAAGTTTCGGTCTTGTAAATGTAGATGTTGATGCCCTTTGATTAATGTTGATCTCACTGCGTGTTAGAGAACCTTCTTTTCTTAGATGGTTTTGAATACTGGAGAGACCCAAGACTCATTAAAATGACAAGAGTCATCCGTATCTCACCCTCCAGGGTGTAAGAAACACTGCAGAGGAAGTGGAAGAATGAATAGGATTGCTACTCTCACTGCTAGCCCAAGAAATGTCTTGATGGAGTTGACAGTAGACACCAAGAAGACTCAAAACTCATCAAAGCAGAACATGAGAGGGTGTTGGGAGCTCAACATTAAAGCGTACATCTCACACACCATCCACAGCTCAGCCAACATTGCAGAAGAGGAGGTGGGAAGATTGAAAGAGCCACAGGATGAGAAAGATAGTGTAGCACTGTCCTCCAGACAGAAACCCACTGGTGTTTTGTGACCCCCTCAGTGGTTGCTGGCACCCTACCAGACCTGCACTGTCCTGAGGTCCTGAGCCCATCAATATTTTGACTTGGAGGATAGAGGATAAAAGGAATGAGACAACAAAACAGAAGAAAAACTACCCACAAAGAGGAGGGTCCTCAGGGGATTGAATACAAGAAAGAGGGGAACAAAAGAGGATATAACAGGTTGGGGGCATGACTAAATTGCTATATGTTCATATATCAAAGTTCTCAGTAAAAATAAAATAAAAGATTTTGGTTCTTTTGTTTGGTTTTGTTTTTTGAGGTAGGGTCTCACTCTAGCTCAGGCTGACCTGGAATTCACTATGTAGTCTCAGGCTGGCCTCACACTCATGATGATTCTCCTACTTCCTGAGTGCTGGGATTAAAGGCATGCACCACTACTTCTGACCCAAGTTTTACTTTTTATCTTTTGAGATTAATATGTTATAATGTATCATCATTTATAACTAGGAAAAAGCTATTTGTCTATCTTGTTAAAATTGTAATTTCTATTTTAGTTCTTAAATGCTTTCTGGGGTCACCATTTTGTTCTATGTTTTCCTCTAGATAATTATCATTACATTCAGCTTCCATGCTATTAACTTGGAGTTTATTAAGTAATTATATATAACCATTTTCATTTCTGTTTTTACTTTCATATCCATTTTGATTTAATTACTTCATTGTTGCCATGCAAATGACCAGTTTGTAAATATATTTGTTAGATATAGGGTTTCTGGGCTGATAATTAATTGAAACTTTCATTTTTTAATTATTCATTTTTAATTATTTTTTGGATATGGTTTTCCTGTTGTTTTCATTCAAATTGCATTTTATTGCTTGTTTGTTTTCCATATTTGCCATGAAACGTATATTCAATATTTAAAAAAAAACTCTTTTGGGCCTTTTCATTTATTCATTCATTCATTTTTACTTTTGAGGCTGGGTTTTCTCAGACAGTGCACCCTGCCCAGTAGCTGGAATTATGGGTATGGGCTACTAGGTCCAGGTTTGGACCTGTTCTACAGTTTTATTCCTCCAAAGAGGAATATCATTTGCTTTGCTGGGCTTGAAGGGGCAACTACCTCCCTGAGCCTGAATTGTCTGCACAAGTGTTTCAAAGTCTTGATGGTAATGGGAATTATAGTTAAAAACTGGCTTAAAAATAGGACTGCGGCTGTGAATCATCAGGATATTTCCATTTCCTCGCATCTATAGCATTTATGAAGGCTCGGATTTTGCTACAGCACAATTATAACTAGCATGATTTTCCCCACAATCTATCCAGTTTGCAAGGTGAATTCTGTGGTCATTCAGCATTGACATTATAGCAGGCCAGTGTCTTTCCCTCCCATTTTGATTAGTAGCCTGTTCAGAGATTCCTGTTAGACCTTCACTGAGACATCCCCTATCTTTTATTCTCTTTGCCCATGCAGTCACAGAATCAAGCCTCAGATATTTCAGAGTCTGGCACAGCTCTTGAAGGAAGTAAGGAGTGAGACTGTGTAGGATGACCTTGACATTCAGGGTGGCTCTACCTCTCCAATGAAAACCATCACAAAGTACTCTGTCGACAGTGCTTTGTTTTTCTCTCAAGAAGAGTGCAGAGTCCCTAAAAGCATGAATCTTTGAAAGTGTCTTTCTCTTTGATTCCTGAATGATGTCAGCTGAGGGGCAGGCACTGAACATTGAATAATCAAAATATTTCCAATCTCTTGTCCTCTGTCTTCCCCTTGCACTTCAATTTGACCCTCTGTGAACTTCATGGAGGAATCATGAGCAAGAAAAGGGATGGGCATCATGGGATGACACAGGGCAGATGGGTCTCGCCAGGCTGGCCCTTTCATCTTCCCTTGAACTCATAGTGATGCCAGAGTTGGACGCACTGGCCTTTGGTTGACAATTGATAAATATATTTGATGACTGGATTTGCTCAGAAGTGCCTTCCAAAGCCACACTGTCCAGATCCCCTTGCAGCTTGTTCTCGCATGTAATGCTAAGGCTGAATCAATAAGTACAAAGCAGGATAAGTGAACTTTGAAATTAGACTGCTGTTAGGATGCAACTAGAAATGCTTACAAACCCATGCCCATTTTGGTTACTGCAACCAGAATGATCTGCAAAAGAGTTAACCATCCATTTATTTTTAAATGAATAGAAACTTGTTTTATTAAATAGCCCTAAAAGTTGGAATGGCACGATGATGTAAAAAGGAGTTTTGATTCCTGTTGATTTCCTGAGGACACAAATCAAGGTACTAACCATGTGGTAAAAATGTTTGATAAAACAGATTAGGTTAAAGTCATATCAGAAAGACTCAGCTCTCCACAATCTTATCCTTAACCTCCAGAAAAGTGTTAGTGATCATGGACTTTGAAAGTTCCCCCAAACCATTAAATACAGAGAAAAGAAGCTCACAGGAAAAAAAGGTAGAGTCTGGACAATTCCCTATCAAATGATTTTTTGACATATTTAAATAATACCATACCAACAGTAACCTAAATACTTTTCTAATGAGCTTTGCCCAACATAGCTGCTATTAATACCACAACATTTACCAAGCATCTAATATGCCACAAGTCTTTTGTAAGCCCTGGAAACACATTGATGAATGAGATGGACACAAGCATTTCTCAAACATCTTTTGGAGCAATATCTGAGCCTGGATGCCTCATGTTTGTGTGGTCACTTAAGTGATGTGTATATCAGATGTTTCCCTTATTATTTATAAAAAGCTGATAACCAGACAAGGAACTCAGTTCAGCCTCCCACATAGTTTCTGAATGACCTCCCTCATTAATAGGAACAAATAAAGATCAGACAACCACATGAACAAATCTCCTCTGACAATTTTTATTGGTGGTTTTGCATGGTTTAACCCACATATGAAGTGAGCGTATGATTCTGGTATGAACTAAATCATAAAATGCAGATATACTAGTAACCATAATTATAATTATGCAGTGAGTACGTGTTGATACAAAGGATTAATGAAACAGAGAGTTGGTTCTTTGAAAAGATAGATAAGATTGACAAGCCCCGCCAACACTAACAAAAAGAAAGAGAAAGGAGATCCAAGTTAAGAAAATGTGAGGTGAGAAAGAGGCCAACACAATGGATACCAATGAGATTAACAGGATCAAAAGATGATGGCCAGCAGATCTAAGGAATGCTGCTTCATAGCCTGAGACATCAGGGAAGTGCGAATTAAACTGTGCTAAGTTCTCACCTGTTCTCATCAGAATGCCTATGACTGAAATGAAAGTGAATGCTGGCAAGGATGGGGTGCGTAAGGGAAGAAACCTTATGATTTGCTAAATGAAGGTAATCTAGTGCTGTCGGTTTTGAAATCCATGTGGCGGTTCCTCAGAAAACCCAAAATTGTCCTACCATATGACCCAGCTATCCCACTGCTAGGAATATACCCGAAGGATCCTAATGTTTATTCCGACTTCATTCACAACAGCCAAATCATGGACTCAGTTTGGGTGTCCACCAACCAACAGATTTAGATAAAGAAAGTATATGTACACTCATAAAAGAAGACTAAACTATGCTATTTGAAGGAAAATGGACAGAAATGATGATTATCAAATTAAATCAAATAAGACAGACCCAGGAAGAAACATATCACATGTCCTTTCTTACATGTGGAACATGAAAATTGAAGTGGAGTCTTTGGGAACAGGAAGGGAAGGCGTAGGAAAGTGAAGGGGAGCAGGGTGTGGTTAAGGTGCGTGATATTCTTGAAGAAAAATGTAGTGACGAAACCCTTCCCTTTGTACAAATATACACTAATAAGAACTACTGAGACCTTAATGCCAAATTAATCACCCAACTCATTGACTTTCAGTATTGCTCAATTCCATAAGCTTCAATTTAACTATATTTTTGGAAATTTTCTCTGACAAGTTCTTTAACAGGAATTCATACGTACTTGTAGGGTGTTGTGAATCCACTGACCCAGTGGTGGGGAAAGCATCAAGGTGGCACTTGGCTGGCAGCTGGCAGGGGATGGTGCTGGTAGTCGTGGGCAAGCAAACTCAAGAGCAGTGTGCATGCCATGCTCTCCTCAGACACTGCCAGGGAGCAAAAGAAAATGTAGTATGCTTGTTTTCATGCTGTCAGGGCATCTATTTTGATTTTAAATTATTATGAATCCATTACTTAACAATTGCAAAATTTTCAGGCTTAGGAACTACACTCTCTCTGCCTCTCTCTCTCTCTCAAATAAATAAATAAATAATATTTTTTTAAAACCTTTAAAAAAAGAGCTGGAGAGATGGCTTAGTGGTTAAGGTGTTTGCCTGCAAAGCCAAAGGATCCCAGTTCGATTCTCCGGGACCCATGTAAGCCAGATGCACAAGGTGCCACATGTGTCTGGAGTTCATTTGCAGTGGCTGGAGGCCCTAGCATGCCCATTCTCTCTCTCTCTCTCTCTCTCTCTCTCTGCCTCTTTCTCTCTCTCAAGTAAATAAATAAATAATAATAAAACCTTAAGAAAAGAATTATAGCAAGTCATGCAATTCAAATATTAATTGCATTTTTTTAATGTTAAAAGAAGCAGCTTAAACATTGGTGTGCTTCTACTACTAGAAAGATATTTCTAGTTCCCTATTCACATGCATTTAAATAAAGGCTTAAAATAGATCTATAAACATTCACACATTAAGATCTAGTTACTGAAATAAAACCAGCTCTTTCTGAAACATAAACTGTTAAGGCTCTTGCTGGGTTGCCTGCACCTGCTTTCTTATACGAGATATATTTAGTTCAGCACTTTTTATAAGCTGCAAGGAAAATGGGAATTTTATCATATCTATACTGTCTATAGTGATTAGTTCTTTGTAATGCTGCATCCAGACCTTAACATGCATTTCATTGTCTGATGGGATTTTTTTTAAAGAGATGTGCAAAAAGAAATGCAAACAAAAGACAATTTTTATTTTATTTTTATAATGCATTCAAGTTCTGTAGGGAGAAACTAATTTTAGATGAATTTTTTTAAAACTCATTGGCATTGTTTCTTAAGTTACTGAAAATCCAAAAGTACACAGCTTCCTTTCTTAATCTAGATTTGGTAGACTTACTTTGATGCTAATTCCAAATGCTTCTGTTAGTTAACATCTGACTACTTTTGATCTCGTATGGCTTCGCTCCCTTGTTCTGTTTATGATTTTCTCTGAATTAAACACAAAAACTATACTCTGCTGAGACACTGTGTCCACTGCCCTGCTACATATACTCCTTGAGGCTGTATGTGAAATCATCTCTCCTCACAAAACGAGGCATTGTTTCAGAGTTCTCAGAGACACTGTTGGGCAGAGTGTGGACCACTAGAGCTGTGCTTCCTAACAGGGCCTTGAGAGCTGTGACCCACCTTCCTTTTATGGACCAAAGATTCAGATACTGACAATATTGAGCTGAGGAGGACATACTATTAAAATATTAACAAATTTATTTGGGAATAATGTCCTTTTAAGAAACTGAAAAAAAAAAAAAAAACCTCCAATATCTAGCATCCCATGAATTCAAGATTTTTTAATTTGAGGCCAGCCCAGCAGACTGACTTTTCTTTTGTAATGTGAGAGAGCGAGAGTGAGAGCACATGTGAGAGAAAATTGGCATGCCAGAGCCTCCAACCGCTTTAATGAACTCCAAATGTGTGTACTACCATGTGGTGTGTGTGACCTTGCATGCTTGCATCACCTTGCGCATCTGGCTTATGTAGGACCTGGAGAGTCGAACATGGGTCCTTAGGCTTTGCAGGCAAGTGCCTTAACTTCTAAGCCATCTCTCCAACCCTTAAGATATTTTGTTAACAAAAATAAAATAAAATAAATTGTGTGTGTGTGTTTCCCAAATTAATCCCTCAGGCACTCCAGGCTCTGGCTAGCCTTTACTACAATCTCTGCTTTTCTGAGGTTTACACTTTTAGGTGCCACATGAGTGAGGTCACGCAGTGTTTGTGCCTGGCTTATTTTATTCAGTATAATGCCCTTCATGTTCATTCTGTCACAACAGAGAGGGTTTCTAGTTAGAATAAAAGGATGAGGGCTGGAGAGATGGCTTAGCGGTAAAGGCACTTGCCTGGGAAGCATAAGGACCCAGGTTTGATTCTCCAGGACCCACGTAAACCAGATGTACAAGGGAGCACGTGCATCTGGAGTTCATTTGCAGTGGCTGGAGACCCTGGCATGCCCATTCTCTCTCTCTCTCTCTCTCTCTCTGTCTGTCTGTCTAATAAATAAATTTTAAAAAGAAGAGGATGAGCTCCAAAGGTTTGCTTTACCATATGGTCACTCTGCTTAATAATGCCATACTGTCTTCATGAAAACTGGGAGCATGGATATTAGATGTTCTTGTCACAAGATGGTGATAACAGAGCAAGAAAAGTAAAGCATAGATCAATTGACCAAGTTTACTCTATATAACATCATATATATATATATCATATACACACACACAAAGCATCATATTGGACACAGAAGTACATGAAATGTTATCTGTCAATTAAAAATGTATGTTGGGCTGAAGAGATGGCTTAGTGGTTAAGGCACTTGCCTACAAAGCCTAAGGACCCAGGTTTGATTCCCAGGGCCCACGTAAAGCCAGATGCACAAGGTGGTGCGTGAGTCTGGAGTTTGTAGTGGCTAGAGGCCCTGGAATGCCCAATGCCCATTCTATTTCTCTCTATCTGCCTCTTTTCTTCCTTTCCTCCTTTCTTCCTTTCTTTCTTTCTTTTCTCTCTCTCTCTCAAAATAAATAAATGAAATATTTAATTTATGTCACATGTGCATCAAAAATGTTTTGTTTTGTTTTTAGGACAGATTAACATTGAAAACACCACACAAATATGCCATAACTACACATCATTTTTATGAAGCTATAATTCACACACCATAAAACACCCTGTGACAGTTCAATGGGTTCAGTACTTTCAGAGTTGTGTAATCATGACCACGAGCAATTCTAGAACATTCTCACTCAGAAAGCAGCTCACTTATGACCATCTCATTTCCATTTCCCCTCTGCTCCACATGGACACTGAGGAAATTTCTGTATCCTCAGACTCCATAATTCTAGAAATTTCATCCAAATCAAGTCATAAAATGGGTGGCCACAAATTTTATTCTCCAAATAGACTTTCTCTTGCAAAGCAGAACAATACTATTTTGATTTAGGTCTCTTTCCTAATGTTATTTTATTTTGAAGAGTTGCTGTAAAGTCAGTTCCTGAATGAGAAACCTAAAACATGCACAAGCAATTATGTTAATTCATTTCTCTTATTAAATTGATCAAGTTAGCTACTTAATTTAGGGCATACATAGGTAATAAAATAATCAAAAACAAATTAGTAACAATTATTAAGTCATAACACATTCTGTTTTAAAAAAACATACTTATTCTGTTTCTCTTGAGACTAACAGTTGAAATAAAGAAATTCTGGTGTCTGACACTGTGGAAAAGTTATTTGTGAAAGATCCCCAGTGCAAGGGGAGAGACTGAGCCAGGACTACATTATTATAATGCCCAGTATATGATGGTATATTTACTCTGACTCTCCTGAGAAAGAAATTGTATGGTCCTAGTAAGTTCACAATAGAGTTTAGAATTGTACATGATCATCATAATATTATTATAAATAGATAGAAAGAATTTGCATTCTCAACAAAAATCATTATGAACTAAGAGGGGAAGGAGAGATGAAAACTGGTAATACAATTAGATTACTACTGATCACAGGACCAAGAAGTCTAACTATTCATTTTACAATTAGACCTGAGTGAGGTAGCGCATGTCAGAAATGCGAAGGCAGAAGAATGGTAAGTTGAAAGGCAGCTTGGGATGTATAGTGAGATCCTGTGTCAACAAGTCAAGAGTTGGGGATGTAGCTCAGCTATAGAGCACTTGCAGGCTTAAAGACACATACATACTACATACATACATACACCCACAAAGCAACTGCCATTATACTGGGGGACTTACTAAGTTGGTAGTGACTGGCCTTCCAAATCAGATCTCTCACTATATAACTGAAACTTTACCTTAAATTTTATTTTCACATTGTTAAATTAGCCAACTGGTCTCCTGAGAGGAGACTGAAAAAAATATATAATACTATTTTGAAAATTCAAAAAGAAGGTGATGGTTGAATGATTTCACCATCTGGGAATACCAAAAAACATAAAACTGAAGAGGCACAAGAAACAAGATGTGATGGCTAGTCTTGTAAACTTAATGGGGTTTAGACTCACCATGGATTTGCTTAATGGTGGTGGGAAGTCACACCCTAAATGTGGGTGGTACCATTTCATTGTCTGGGATCCTAGACTATAAAAATGAGGTGAACTAAGTCTAGCATTCACCTCTCTCTGCTTCCTGACTGTGGACACATGTGGCCACGGACACCAGGGCTGCCCTACCATAACAGACTATTTCCTCAAACTGTGAGCCAAGATAAACCCTTTCTTCCTTCCTTAAGGTTCGTATTCCCTGGTATTTATCCTAGAAACCAGAAAGGTAACTAGTATGCATGGCTTCTAAAACAAAAGGCAAATCACTTTTGTATGGTAACTCTTCACCTTAAAATGCTTTATTGGTGATGAACTGTGTGGATTAATTACTTTTGCATTAGCTGAAAGCAAAATATCTCAGAAAGCAACTTAAAAGGAGGAAGATTTTATTTTGGATCACTGTTTCAGAAGGTTCACAATCCTTCATCCCACTGGGCTTGAGCAGAACGTCATGGTGGTGGTAGCATGCAGACTGGAGACTATTCTCCTCAGAACAGACAGATGGCAGAGAGAAGGACTGTGAAGGGGCCACCTCCAAGTAGCCCCCAGTGGTCCACTTCTTCTAGCTAATCTCCACCTTAAAACCTTTGCCACAACCCAAAAGACTCCACCATCTGAAACCAAGAATTCAACACGTGGGCCCGAGCATAACATTTTATATTGGAACCATAACACTGTGACTCGATCTTGTGTACTTGGGTTGATGACTTAAACCTGGATGACTTGTAAAATAAGATATAGATGTATTCAGTAAACTGAATGATATTATGAACTGAGCAATTATGTCTACACATGAAAAGACCACAATTGTGAAATTAAAATCTGAATATTATTTGCAGAATCTATCTCTTCTCTTTCCTTTCTCCTCCCTCCTCCTATCCTCTTCACTCTTCTCTCCTCCCTTCCCCTCTTTCTCTCCCATTCTCTCCTTTCTCTTGGAGTCCTCTGTTCATGCTGCTGCTGTCCCATGCTCCTTCCTTGCTATTTTAAGAATGTATCACTACTGTCGAGACCCAGTGATGATCCACATTTGGGAAAGACCCCTATCATCATAAAGTAACCATGAGTAGAAGTAACTTTCTGATTAATTGTAATCAACCATTTCTTTGTTTTAATACTTTCACCTGAATGGAACATTGAAACATTACTCACAATTAAAGTATAAATATGAGAATGAATACTCTCAGAATTATAATGGCATAATTTGTATCGGTAGTAATGGGAAGTCTGATCCCCTTTTAATTCTCATCCCCAAAATGTGGTGATTTTTGTTCCAGAAATTTTAGATGCTTCTCTTGAAATTTACTGCTAAAGAGACACAAGAAACAATATTATTACAATAATCAGTACATGTTTATTGAGATTGAATTCTCAGTGATTGTGTTGGACATCTGTTCAGCTTCTTGGCATGTAGACTGGAAAGACATCTTATGTTAGATTTAAAAAAAAACATGGGAGAAAGAGAGGGATGAGGAGATGATTGGGGGAAATCAGATCAAAATAGATTCTATACATGTCAAAAATTGAATAAAATAAATAAAATCCCCCTTCTTTCAGGAATTTCTATGAGCTCAAAGAAGCTGAATGTCAATTTCATGAAATCAACCTTCACATTATTTTTTTTCACTATTTCCAATTTTTTTAATTTTTGAAAAATTTTATTCTATTTATTATGCTATTTTCTTGGCTTTGGATTCATGCTGATTATTGAACATTTTAAAATTTCTTAAACCACAGTGCTAATGTTCTGAGAGTTATGTTTGTTTTCACTGTGTCTTGTTGGGTGTGAATGAACTGCTTTGGGGTGCCTTTTTCCTCCTCGGGTCTCACCTGTGTCCAGTTGCCTCTGTCCCAGCTCGGATTCATCATCCTGGTGTCTTTCTGACGTGTGTCCTCAATGGCTGCCTTGTATTTGGGATGGAGAGGATGAGGTCATCCCTGAGCCCCGTTTGCAAGCGCAGGTCTTATCATGGAGGCCTGCTGTAGAGTGAATCACCGTGTCAGGAAGAAGTAAAGTTACCTGAAAGGTGATCATGTGAGCTGAGGTGAGGAAGCGGTGTGAATAGACTCACCAGAAGTCAGCTTTCCTACCTTTTGCCTTAAGCCTCACTCCTGTGTGCTTCTGCAAGTGCCATTGAAACAACAGTCCTAAGGGAAGCCATCTTAGGCCACTCGGCCATCTTGACATTCTCAAGGAGCCATAGGAGACTAAGGATTAGCACAGAGCATTCATTACAAGAATGAGGATGTGGCTCCATAAAGGTATCTGGTGTCTGCTCTTCCCCGAGGTCAAGATGGCCTGATATTTGGTGTCTGCTTCATGCCTGGTGTGAACTGCAACAATCCTGCTCTTGTAATCATGCTAGCTTGCTCTTGCTAAAGACAATTATGCAGAAGGGGGATAGCTGGGGGGTTTTCAGATCATTGTAAAGGAATGTGGGTTTGCCTTTAAAAACTCACTGTAAAAGTAGGATGGGGCTGGCTGTTCTCCTCATTGATGTGAGGGGACAGACGCCAGCTGGCTTAATAAAGACTCCTTTTTAATTTTTATTCAGGTGATCTTCTGTTCATTTCTGGTCTGGGACACACTACAGCATTCTGAGACAGCATGCTCTTGGGGTACTGTGGATGTCCCTCTTTGGCTATAGCCTCCTGCTCCAGACTCCTGTAGCAGTCAGCCTCGAGTCACTGGGATGATCCTCCAAACCAGTCACAGCCTATGGGAGGAATGGCATTTATTTGAAGCTTACAGATCCAGGACAAGCTCCATAATGGCAAAAAAAAAAAAAAAAGAGGAAAGGCAGGCTGGAGAGGTGGCTTAGCGGTTAAGGTATTTGCCTGCAAAGCCAAAGGATCCCGGTTCAGTTCTCCAGAATTCAGGGAAGCGAGATACACAAGGAGGCACATGCATCTGGAGTTCTTTTGCAATGGCTGGAGGCCCTGGCATGCCAATTCTCTCTCTCTCTTTCTCTCTCCCTCTTTCTCTTTCTCAAATAAATAAATAAATAAAATATCTTTTTTAAAAAAGAGAAAACCCATCACCAAAAGCAAGAGCAAAAACGAGCAGCCATGCTGCCTGGAACACAAGCAGAACTGGGGCACTTTTGCTTATCTTAGGGTAGAATTCAGATCCACCCCCAGTGATACCTCCTCCAGCCAGGGCCTGGAGTTCTAAACTACAAGCTTTAATAAACATCCATCCAAACTACCACAACTCCTAAGCTTTGTATGTGATCTGTGCACCAAGCCATGAGCCTCCGGGAACTGAACAGAAGGATTCTGAGCCTGTGTCCTGGACCCACTGAGCCAGCGGCGTCTCTGGGAGAGGCACTCTTGACTGTTTTCAAATGTGTTTCACTTAGCTGTGAAGTGTGGGAGGCTCAGAGAAACGCTTGCCTTGAATTACAACTTCCCTGTCTCCCTCCACTTGCTGCCTCTCCTCCACCCACAATCCACCTGCCAGAAATTGTTGATATTCTTGTCAGACACGATGCCTGTTCATCCCACAGTTGTGTTTCACACCAGAAGACACAAGACAGGGAAAGTGAGTGGTTGACATGGGTTGAGTAGATTGCTGCAACTAGAGCACCCAACACTCACCCACAAGCCCAGCCTGGCATGTCAACAGGTCCTTTAGCCAATACCATCTGTAGCAGACAGCTTCAGGTTCGCTGAGATGAACTTCCAGACCAGGCACAGTTATGGAGGAAGGGATATTATTTATTGAAGCTTACAGATCCAGGGGAAGTTCCATAATGGCAAGAGAAGCAGCCTGCTCTCCACAGGGCCAAGCAGAGAGAGAAACCAACCAGCCACCACAGCACACAGAGCAAAACTACAGCCAAAAGGTCACACAGCACACTTCAGGAACTCCTGCTAGGCACATTTGCATATCTTTACAATGGAATCTCAAACCCACACCTTAAGACCAGCCCCCAGTGACATTGCCTCTAGCAAGGTGATTGCAGATGCAAACTATAACTAATAAAACACTGAATATATTGGGGGACATATATTCAAACTACCACACCATCCAAGCCAGAAGTGTGGGCATTCTGAGCAGAACCACGGGTTTCTGCAAAGTGTGGCGGTGGGTGAAGCAGAGGGTGATGTTCTAAATGGAAAACACTGCGTATCCCATCCACAAGATGAGTGGTCACACGTGCGCTTCCGGAGTTAGATCATTTCTCCTCTTTAATATCTGTTCAATGGAGGCTGAGCAAGAAAGAGAAACATGCACTGTTCTTCATCTAGACCACTTCAGAAGAGTCTGTTTGCACTTTATTTTTATCACTGTTTTCCAGAATATAATTTACACACATAAAAATACTTTCAGGGCGTGCAACCCAATGGCTTTCAGTATATTCAGAGTTGTTCAAAAGTTATCACAATGTCAATATTACTGTCATCAGCCCTCAGAGACTCCACACCCATTAGCACTCTGGCCATCACTAAGCTTCCTTCTGTCTCTGTGAATTGATGTAATCTGCATATTTAAATATCCAAGTTCACATCAGTGAAATCATATAAGTAAGTGTTTTTTTTTCTTTTCTGGTTTTATTCATGCAGTAAATACCCATGTTGCATGTGTCATGGCTGAAACTGGCAGCGTGTGTATGTGCTACCTTCTTTCGTCTGCCTGGGACATGGCTCCAGGTTGCTGTGGACGATGCTGCCAGCAGTGTGTGCACATTTTCCATGACTATAATGTTTCCAGTGTCTTGTGTGTTAAGTCTGGGTTGTGTGATACTTGCATGTGTTTAACTTTTTAAGTAGCTTCCAAATCATCTTCCAAAGTGGCTGTATGATTTTTACATTTCTATGAGCAATATATGTCGGTTTTGACTTCTTCTCATTCTTGCCATCTTTTTCTATTGTCTTTTTTTTTTTCTTTTACCTGTTCTAGAAGGTATGAAGTGGTACCTCAAGGGTGTTTTTTAAATTGTTTTTCTTTATGGCTCATTTTACTCAATAATATCACCTTTATGTGTTTATTTATCTCTTAAATTTCTTTTGTAAGGAAATGTCTGTGTGGCCAGTTAAAGGAGCTTCCTTACAAAGCCTGCACACCTGAGTTCAGTTCCCCTATACCCATGGAAAGCCAGATGCACAAAGTGGCACATGCCTCTGGAGTTTGTTTACAGTGTCAAAAGTCTCTGGCATATCCATACTCATTTCTCACTCTCTGCCTTTTTCTCTCCATCTCAAATAAATTTTTTTAATTTAAAAATAAAAATGAATAAATGTCAGCTCAAATATTTGACTTTTATTGAATTATTTATCTTTACATTGTTGAATTGGAAAATTTTTTTTTTCTGGTTTTTCGTGGTAGGGTCTCACTCTATCCCAGGCTGACCTGGAATTCACTATGCAGTCTCAGGGTGGCCTCAAACTGATGGTACTTCTCCTACCTTTACCTCCCAAATACTGGGATTAAAGACGTGTGCCACCATGCCCAGCAAAATTACATATTGTGGTACAAGATGTGTACATATTTCTTTTATTCCATGGATTTTCTTTCATCTTCATGATAGTATCCTCAAAAATATCTAATCCTTTTTAATTGTAATGGGTTTTCAAGTTTGATACATTGTTTTATCAAAAGATTAATTTTACATCATTTAAGTGTTCTACTGTTGAAATAAACTTATATTTTCAAAATGAATTTAATTGATTACAGCTAAACTGATATATATATGTATATGTGTTAAAGTATTCAAATGTGTCTGCATTAATGTAGATAATATGATATATAAATGTTTTACTCATATATATTTGTTTTCATTTAAGTTTTGGTTTAATTCTGCCTAAGTCCCTGGGCACAATGTTAATGGTGATTAAGCCTTTTTGGTTCTGACATGGTCAGGTTTAAGTATTTAATATATTCCTACTCAGTGCATGAGGAAGGTTTTGGGCCTACATGACGTATGAACATCTTTGGTCTGACACACACAGACACACTACTGTAAATATTGACATGGTTCCCACAGGAATGTGGAACTTTAGCTACCTTTCAGAAATTGGATTGGGTGGTGCTTATCCATATCCCCATGTGGTAATAGTGAGCAGGGACTGAGTCCTAGGTTCCCAGGGACAAGGTCCCTGGACTCCATGGTGCTACCCTCTGCTCCAGTATTCATCCTTATCAGCACTGGTATTCACCTTCCTCCCCACTGAGTGAATGAATCTTCCTTATGAATTTCCTCTTCTGTGTTGTCCTAAAACTTATAGGAATATTATTAATGCTTACAGGACCCTAACCCTTATCATCATCATCATTTTTTTAATTTTTGTTAATTTACTTTTTAAAGCCAGGTGTAGTGGCGCATGCCTTTAATCCCAGCACTCAGGGGGCAGAGGTAGGAGGATCACCGAGAGTCTGAGGCCACCCTGATACTACATAGTGAATTCCAGGTCAGCCTGAGCTAGAGTGAGACTCTAACTCTGAAAACCAAAAATTATATATACTTTTTATTAACAACTTCCATAATTGTAGACAATAATCCATATTTCTGTTTTGTCTTAATACTTACAGGACTTCTTTGTAAGTCCTATTCACTCTCTGTGTGTGATTTATGTTCCAAATCCTGAATAAGACACAACGCTTGACATTTTCTAGGGTGAAAGATGAGATTTTGGCCTTAATATTCTGTCCAGTCATGGTCGTGTCTTTTCATATCTGCTATTGGAGATCCATTCTGTGTAAACCCTTGTGTTCAGTTCCCAGACAATATGAACTAGGACTTGACACGCTGAATCACTTTTTCTGTGCTTCACAATCCACGTGTCCTCCCACATGCACTTGTGGAACCAGACATCTATTGGTGCACAAGAAAATGGAGGCTTGTGAAACATTTGCTCCCTGCTCTTGCATGCCAAGAGGCCCCAGACTTCAGAATGGAGCACTTGCTCAGCTGCAGCATAGCACGTGTGTTATTTTTAGAGATTTACAGTCTCTCTGACTCTACTGCTGGAGCTGAGAATTTCATTGTCTCCCTGTCAAGTCTCTGAAACTCAAGTAAGATGTTACAAATAATAGAAAAATATCTTTCTACTTTGTTTTCCAGGTGTTTTCTGTTTTCTGAGAAAAAGCCAAAATCTCTCACCAGCAATGCAGGTGTTTGACCACCATCACGGCCCACCTAATACTTACAGTGAGTTATTCCTGGAGTCTGTCACCACGCTGACAGCCTGACAAAAATGTGTCATCCTTAGAAACTGGTTGAAGAGCTGGTTTTGGTCACAGACAGTGGTGAAGACAGCAAGAGTGACGGTGTCGGGGGCAATGACATCCGTCGTGTCATGTCCATGCTTTCTCTGAGCCACACGCTGCTCGTGGACTGAGGTCTTCAGCTGGGTCTTGTTGTCCCCACACTCTCTCATCTGTGCCCTTGACTCTTCATGTCCATAATGCTTTCATTCCAATTTGGCTTTGAGTCTTTTGGAGATGAAACCTCGTTACACTGTGCCATTTACAAACTAAAGCAAAAACATTGCACTTTATGGAACATCAAGTTGTGACAAAGAAATACAGTGAGGAACTTATTTCTTGAAAATTCTCCACATGTGTGCATGCGTGCATACATGCATGCTTGCATATGTGCATGTGTGTGTGTGTGTGTGTGTGTGTGAGAGAGAGAGAGAGGGAGACTGTGACTATGCCTGGAAGATAGGTAAAAGATGCTTTGTTAATATTAAGCATGGTGACTGAAGTCTCAATGGAGGTATTTTCCCTGTCCAATGGAGCTTCCAGCAAGGTATACTTACCTACAATGTTGGAATTTGTCTGTCCCTTTTAAACTGGATCAGAGACATTAAGAAACCTCATACAAGCACAGGGATATGGCCAGGTGGATTGTATTTACCCAAGAGTCACTTTTTATCTTCTATTTAGCGTGGTGATGTGAAAGTCCCCATATCCTCAGGTGTCTGTGACTGAGCTTCCTGCTGGGCCCCAGCTGGCAGAGCATTTGAGAGGTGGAGTGTTGCTGTAGGAGGTGTATTGCTGGGGGTGGTCCTTGGGGCTAAGGGAGTCCAATCGACTGTGTGTTCAGAGCCAGCTGCTGTCCTCTCTCTGAAGTGGACGTGTAAAGTTGAGAGCTAGTTGGTAATGAAGCTTCCCCTCAAAACACTGAGCCTGAAGTAAATCCATTCCTCCCATAAGCTGCTTTGGATCCAGTGTTTTCTTCCCAGCAGAAGGAACTAACTGACACAAATAGTAATTTTAACTCCTCACAGTTTTGATAAACCCTTAATCTACTTCTGAATACCAAACTCAACTCATTTCTTAACTTTTTAAAATATTTTTGTTTGTTTGTTTATTTATTTATTTATTCATTCATTCATTTAAGAGCAACAGACAGACAAAGAGAAAGAGGCAGATAGATAGAGAGAATGGGCGCACCAGGGCCTCCAGCCACTGCAAACAAACTCCAGATGCATGTGCCACCTTGCGCATCTGGCTTACATGGGTCCTGAAGAATCAAGCCTCGAACCAGGGTCCTTATGCTTCACGGGCAAGTGCTTAACTGCTAAGCCATCTCTCCACTCCCCCTTTTTTATTTAGAGAGGGAGAGAGAGAGAATGGATGCACCAGAGGCCTCTCAGCCACTGTGAATGAACTCCAGATGTGTGAGCCCCCTTGTGGTCAAGTGCAGCATTGCGCCCTTGCATCACTATGTCTGGCTAAACGTGGGACCTGGAGAATTCAACGGGTGTTCTTAGGCTTATCAGGCAGGCACCTTAACCACTAAGCCATCTATCCAGCCCTCATAACTGTTTTTTAAAGACATGGTCTCACACTGCAGCTCAGGCTGACCTGGAACACAGTGATCCTCCTGCCTCAGCTTCCATGAGCGCTGGGGTTACAGTTGTGAGCCACAACACCTGGCTCCACTTTCGGGCATTCTGACTAGGGATTTTCACCAGTATGCAAGTGCCAGCAGTGAGGTTTCTAATTTTCAGATAACCACCTATCAGGATGATCCAGAGCTTAGCACCCTCCCCTTTCGTTGTGTATGTTTATAATTGAGAAAGACACAGAGAAAAGAAATATAGTAATTTTCCTCTAAGCAGAATTTCATGAGCTCTGTCAGCCTCATCTCCCATAGATAGATAGATGATAGATAGATAGATAGATAGATAGATAGATAGATAGATAGATAGATAGATGATAGATAGATAGATAGATGTCATTATTCTCAGAATTCATTTTTTACAATAACATCCACCAGTAATTTTAATGGTTGTGGTGGTTTGATTCAGGTGTCCCCCATAAACTTAAGTATTCTGAATGCTAGGTTCCCCAGCTAATGGCAATTGTAAATTAAAGCCTCCTGGAGGCAGTGTATTGTTGGGGGCAGGCTTATGGGTATTATAGCCAGTTTCCCCATGCTAGTGTTTGGCACATTCTCCTGTTCCTGTTGTCCACCTGATGCTGGCCAGGAGGTGATGTCCACCCTCTGCTCATGCCATTGTTTTCCCCTGCCATCATGGAGCTTACCCTTGGGTCTGTAAGCCAAAATAAACGTTTTTTTTTTTTTTTTCTCTCCCATAAGCTGCTCTTGGTTGGGTGATTTCTGCCAGCAATGCAAACCTGACTGCAACAATGGTCTATATAAAATCACTATGCTATAAATAAGGAAGATAGCAAAATGTTGTTTCCTCAGGTATAGACTTATGTGAGGAATTAGTTATGTTGTCTACGAAATATGTTACATTTACATTCATCCTTAATGGTAGACCATAGGAGACTGACAGGTCAGGTTGTTAGGTTTGGCATAAATTATGTCAAAAACATATATGAGGATTTTTGTTAGTTTCAACAAAATCATACTATCTAACCTAATTTGAATTACATTGTATTTTATAAAAGCTGTAGTTCCCCATTATAAAATACCTATGTGGTGCATGACAGGATTCATGGTCAACATCCGGAGTAAGAAAGAATAGGAAGAAAACAAATTTGCTGTACTGACACTGCACCCTGCTGTGTGGACAACATGGTCAGGAACAAAACTGAGGGCAAAAGGATTTTGATTTAAGTCGCCAGTTTCACTTTTATTCCAGTTGCCCAACACAAGCTTTCTAGTGGTTATCTGCTCACCAGAATTTCTTTGTATTGAAAGTCCTGTGGTGAGAAAGCAAGCATTGTGGTTCACGTGCAGGGGCGGAGTTTTTCGGGTGGTTGTGATTGGACGTCACCTGTAGATGCTGAGAAATCTGACTGTGAGCAGTCCTGATGTCCGCATGTTCCGTGTGAAGACCTTACTAAACGCCAAACTCATCTAAAAGTATGTCTCCCAAGTAGGTGGAACACTTGAGTCCCCCCCCATGGCATGGACTTGGAGGTCTTGTACGTGTTATACCAAAACACTCCCTTGTCTTTTAAGTCTGTACTGAGTGGCCTCTGTCTGCGTGGGGCCTTTCTAGACAGTTCCATGCTGACCCATAATGTTCCCATTTAAAACCGTAGCTCAATCTGCATGAACCGGAACTCTACTTAGAGGCATGCTTACTTTTACCACAAATGGTTTTGCATGTCTCTTCTCCTACTAGGCTGTCAACCAAGACTGCATCCATTTATCTCTGTATTTCTAGTAGCTGAGACAAACAGAGGGGAGTAATAAATACAGGTTGCATCTCCTTATGCGACGTTAAGAAGTTCAAAAACAGTAAGGCATTTACATCTCTAACATCTTCATGGAAGAGGCCTGTGGCTCATGGGTGCCACTGTGTGGTTGGTGACCTCAGCAAAAGGCGATGACCTTAATTAGTATTCAGGTACTATTTACTTTTTAAATTTTTTTACGTTTATTTTATTGATTTATTTGAAAGTTGACAGATAGAGAGAGAAAGAGGCAGATAGAGAGAGAGAGAGAGAGAGAGTGGGTGCACCAGGGCCTCCAGCCACTGCACACAGAATTCCAGACACATATGCCACCTTGTGCATCTGGCTTACGTGGGTCTTGGGGAGTTGACCCTCGAATCAGGGTCCTCAGGCTTCACTGGCAAGCGCTTAACCACTAAGCCATCTCTCCAGTCCCTACTATTTACTTTCATAATGAATCGTTGATATTCATCTTGAACAACTTATAGATATATTGGTGTTAAGTAACATTATTCTATATCAAAATCCTTCCATTAAAGGGGAAAAATAAATACTAAGGAAGAGGCCATCTTCCTGTTTTCTAATGAAATGTCCCTGAAAAATGGTTAATTAGCTTCTTAACTGTAACATGGTGTGGTAGTTTGAATATATGTCCCCCAATATATTCAGTGTTTTACTAGTTATAGTTTGCATCTGCAATCACCTTGCTAGAGGCAATGTCACTGGGGGCTGGTCTTAAGGTGTTAATGGTGGGTTTGAGATTCCATTGTAAAGATATGCAAATGTGCCTAGCAGGAGTTCCTGAAGTGTGCTGTGTGACCTTTTGGCTGTAGTTTTGCTCTGTGTGCTGTGGTGGCTGGTTGGTTTCTCTCTCTCTCTGCTTGGCCCTGTGGAGAGCAGGCCCCTTCTCTTGCCATTATGGAACTTCACCCTGGATCTGTAAGCTTCAATAAATAATATCCCTTCCTCCATAACTGTGCCTGGTCTGGAAGTTCATCTCAGCGAACCTGAAGCTGTCTGCTACACATGTGGTAGAACATAATATTTTATTCAAACTTTTTATCTTCAATAAATTTTGTCTTAACTGAAAAAGGTTGTTTATTTTTGTCTAACTTTCACATCATTCTTAGAGTTGACCAGAAGCAACAGAAATTTAATAATAAATAGTTCAGTAACTTTCAGAAACAGAAATGTATCTTATATTGAATTAATCAATCAACACAAGAAAAACACCGATGCAACCTATATTTGTTTATTCACCTCTGTTTAGTCTCAGCTACTAGAAATACAGAGATAAATGGATGCAGTCTTGGTTGACAAGTCTAGTAAGGGAAGAGGCATGCAAATCATTTGTTGTAAAAATAAGCATTCATTTAAGTAGAGTTCCGGTTCATACAGATTGCGCTATGATTTTAAATGGGAACATTCTGAGTCAGCATGGAACTGTCTAGAAAGGCCCACAGAGACAGAGGCCACTCAGTACAGACTTGAAAGATGAGGGAATGTATCAGGGCAAAGGAAATCACTCTCTTTTGTGGCATAATCACTGGGATGTGATAAGAGGAATAAGTGAGCTGGGACTGAGGGGGAATGAAGGAGGTGGGGTACCACCATATACTACCTGATCAAAAGTTATTGTATATGTAAGAAAATGCTTAAAAAGAAATAAATAATAAAAACATCAAAAATAAAAATATATATGAATTTGCCAAAATGGCAAAACTTATTAAGTGTTGTTCAGGGCAAATTATTGAGTGAGGCTATAGTTGACACTTAAAATCTTAGGAATAGAAAAATTCTTGAGGTTTAAATTGAGCACTTAATTCAAGTTTAAGAAGGAAAGTATTTCTTTTTGTTCTCAATTTTTTTGCAAAAAAAAAAAAAAAATGTTGTTGTGTTCTGAACTAATTCTTGCTAACTATGCCTGTTTCTGTCAAGGTCAAGTGCAAGGGCACAGCTCAGTTTAGCTGCTGTGGTTCTCAACCCTGGAAAGGGCATTTTGAAGTCCCCATGGCCCCAGCTCTTTGCACACCCAGGAATCTAATGGATTGCAGGAAAAGCTCCAACTGTGCTCAAGTGTATTTGAATGCTGCCTGACGAAGCCACAGCTCCCCAAACATGAACACTTACATATCATCAGATGATAATGTGCAAAAGCATTAGCATTCAGAATCCTGGGCATGGCCTGCGTCTGCACTTGTAACAAGCTCCCCCAAAGAAGAGTGCTGCTGGGATCACACTGTGGGTAGCAGAGTCCTCCATGCCAAATGCTTTCAGCCAGGGCTTGAGATCATAGATCATAGAACAGATGTGGTTACTTTAAGAGTCCTTTTGATGCCCGAGACCAGTTGTGCAAGCCCAGTAATCCTGCTGCCCAAGATGAGGCAACCTTGAATTGTAAGTCTGTTCTCTTACCTATATGTCTTATACAACCCACCTCTGCCACTATATATAACCCACCTCTGCCACTGGCAGCAGCAGGACAGGCCCCTGTTGCCAGAGAAATCAGTCCTACGGGGTTATACCCCACCTAGTGCCTCCATGGTTCCTGGCTCATAAAGGTTGCATGTGGCATGAAATTTTCCCAGTCCCCTGAAGACTTATAAAAAGAAGAGGCACCTTGCTTCCAGTTTTCTGGAGTCATCTGTCTGTCTGCCTGTCTCTTCTTTCTCTCTTTCTCTCTGACTTTATACCCCACCATGTCATCTAGGCATGGTGCTTCCAACTCTGATAATAAAGCTTTCATTCTGAAAGGGAACTTTGTCTCAGTTCCCTTCTCTTGGGCCAGGCTGCTCTCCCCCACAACACTATTACGTGCTTTCAGAAGTTAAACACCCGACAGCTACTTTCTGGCTAGAGATGCTACATTCACTTCCTGTGCAGCCTATGTACTGGAATGGTTGCATCCTTGCCTGAAAGCAAAGAGCCTCAATTTTCTCCCAGTGATGTAGAAATGTGGCAGGTCATGGGAACTGAAAAGAGAGCTGTAATATGTAAGGATTACCCAAGAGACCAAAGCTTTCTGGCACATTCCTGAATTGTGCCTAACATACTGTAGAACCCAGGGGCTCTGAAGCGTGGTGTCCTATAATAGAATGGGCAGACAGTATCTTCCCTTTATGCAGAGTGAAGGGAGAGAGGCCTCACCTTATTGCTCACAGGAGGTGTCAGAAGTGGGTCACTGCAAGAAGGTTTCCCATGGGTCTAACCCTCCCCTGGAGCTGAGAGTCTAATTTCCTTACCATGGATCTGTCTGACCCCAAAGCCACAGTGAGCAGCTTGTGGCATCACAATACACGACTGGCACCAGCTCTGCCTCCTGTGGTTGCTTCATGAGCCATTGAAACTGGACACATTGTATGCACAGCTCCCAGGCTCTTATATGGGGACAATAACATGAAATCTTAGAATTAGTTGCCATGATTCTATGGCTTCAAACTTGACTTGCGATTGGTACATAGGGAGAACACTACCACCTCTGAACACTTGTCTTTGTGAAAATAATAGTTTAGCTTTTTCAGACCATTACCAGCTGGCAGATAGCATTCAAGGCATGGTGCATGCATTGTCTAAGTTAACCATGCAAGGCACTATGGGATAGGGTTGTCCTCTTCCAGTATTTGTGGACACCAAGCATAAAGATGTCACACAGCTCCTGCACAGTGGTTGTTCCAAAAGTTGTCATTTCAAGCACCATGACCCCCTAAATTTTAATAATTTCAGAGAAAGTGTTTGTGACATATTCATATGCTAGTGATGGAAAGTTCTTTCAAGACCCCATCATTGGAAAGTGAATGCCATCCTCTGTCTGGAGGTCTCGCTGCCCTACCTGGGCTTAGGAGAACATCAGAGCTTTCTTGGGTTTATTTTCTCTGTAACAGCTGTATCTCCATATGTTCAGTGAATTTGGGTCGAATTGTTCTCTTGTGAACAGTGAGTGCTAAAAACAGTGTAATTGGAAGCTAGAGTTAATTACTAAGACTTAAAAATTTTTAGAAACGAACGCTGGGCAGAAAATGTGTTCTTTAAAAAAACAGACACTTGTGTTTATTGTTAGTTGGCTATAAACTACAGAATTCCTGATGAGGGCCAAGAAATACTTTCTGGGTAATAATGTAGATTTACTTTATAAATAGACGTGTAATAAAGGATTTTCAAGCTGTAAAATGATCTGGGTTAACACATTCTGCTCACATGGAAGTCATCATAGTGAGTGAATCACTCATTCTCACGAACAACCAAACTTGAAATGGGAAGAAATGCCACGTTTCACAATTCTACTGATCCCTTTACATCAGAACAATGACAGCAGAATTGACCAATAACCCCACTTTCTCTTCAAAGATGTAAAAGTCAATAGCAGAAAACCAGCCCTACAAATAGGTTACTCTTTTTTTTTCTTCATTACCTATGTGTGTAATGTGTTGTGGGCTGGTGGCAGTGGTGGTGAATGTAAGTATTTATGTAATGCATATGGCACCCTATGCTCCCTGTTACCTATGGTGGAGTGTGCTCACTTGCAGTCGCTGTGGGGAACATCGGGTAGCCCACTTCATCACTCTTCCACCCATTCTTATTTGAGTCAGAGTCTCATACTGATCTTGCAGTACTTTTGGGAGCCCCAGTGATTCTCTGGTCTCTACTTCACGCAGGGCTGAGATTATGGGCATCATATGGGTCGCAGGGATCAAACCTGAGCAGTCTCTTAAGATTCCTCCGGTTCTCATGCTTGTAAGAAGTGCTCTTAACCTCTGTGCCATTCTTCCAGGCTGAGGAGTGAGTTGTGATACATATGACGTTATTTAACAGGATTTTACCTCCAATTTAAAAGTACCTTGGGTAAGTCCTGCAATTGCATTTCAATTATACCCTTGACTTCAACAAGGTCTGATAGTAACATAGGGTTTTTTGTATCACAGTCTAGAGGAGATAGTTGTATATATATATTTTTTTAATTTCATTTATTTATTTGCAAGCAGAGACAGACAGACAGACAGACAGACAGACAGACAGAGAGAATGGGCACACCAGGGCTTCTAGCCACTGCAAACGAACTCCAGATGCATGTGTCCCTTGTGCATCTGGCTTATGTGGGTCCTGGGGAATTGAACCTTGGTCCTTTGGCTTCACAGGCAAATGCCTTAACTGCTAAGCCATTTCTCCAGCCCAATAGTTGTATATTTTAAAGTTCAAGGAAAATCAGAGAAACTTAACATAGCCAAGACTGAGAGTGCAAAAATGGGATTAGTAGTCACTCCCAGAAGAAATGAACGAAGTACAATAGGAAGACAGTTCACCATGGTGACTAAAGACCTCCCTCTGAGCTACTGAGAAGGATGTAAATGAGTTTTTAAAAAATTGAGAAAGCAGATTCATTTCATAAATGAATTGTGTAAAATTACAGAAGCGAATGTGAAGACGTGTGGTGCTAAAAGAAAATGCCTGCAATGTTTTTAAGATGCTACAAATTGCTGCTCCATAATAGTCCATTGAATTCAGCATAAAATAGAAGTATCAAAAGGCAGAAAATTAAATTTATTCATGAAAGAAAAGTAAATATTTGATAGTAAAAATAAATCACCAAAGTAAATAAATTTAACACATACATGAAACTCATTTTTTTAAATGTAATTTGTGCTGCATTACTTGGAAGCCTGTGACTATCCTGGCTGTTTTCTTTCACATGAATTTTAAGGTTATTTCTATGGAGAATTCATTAGAATTTTGGTGAGGATTGCACCGGATCTGTAGGTTGTTTTGGTAGTGTAAGTACTTTCCCAATAGTAACTCCTTCAGTCCCTGAGCAAGGCAAGTCTGTCCTCTACTCTCTAGTGTCTTCCTCAATTTCTTCAGTCTTTCCGTTAAGTCCAAGACATTTCTGATGTCTTTGAGGTTGTTGCAAATGGGGTTGTTTCCTGACTTCTTTCTCAGCACCCTTGCCATTGGTACAGAGGAAAGTTTTGTAGGTTGGATTTACTGCCTGCTTCATCAGATTAAAGAATTTTCTGATGGAGTTTTCAGGGTCCCTTTCATCCAGAATCACATTGTCTGTGATTCGGTTTCATTCTCACTGTTGAGAGACACACTACCCTACAAGAAGCAGCTTATGAAGGAAAAGGGTTCAACTTGTCTTACAGCTCCAGAGGATAGAGTCCATAACGCCAGCTGGAGATCAAATACTGAAACATTTTATATTCAGACCACCATAAGCTACAAATAAGAATCCTTCAACTTCTTCCTTTGGTAACCATATTCCTTTTATTATTTCTCTAGCTAAGACTCCAAACCATATTGATAGAAAGATGATAGATGATAGATAGATGATAGATAGATAGATATAGATATAGATAGATAGATAGATAGATAGATAGATAGATAGATAGATAGATAGAATGAGAGAGAGGAGAAAGTGGGAAGGGTGGATAAACCACTTTGCCATACAAGCATGTACATCCATACAAGCCTGGAGGCTGCAGTAGGGACCTGAAATCCCAGGATTATAGTAAGAAGGGAGTCAGAGATTGGGGCATCTCCTGGAAGCTCACAGGCCAGCTACTTTGGTGAACACAGCAGTGAACAAGAGAGATCCCTCCTCAAATAGGGTAGAAAGTGGGAACCAAGATCTGAGGTTGTCCACTGACCTCCACATGTGTGCCATCATGCCTGTGCACCCGCACTCACACATGAGCACATGTCAAGTATTCCATTGAATATTCTTGCATCTCTCATTGTTTTCTCTGTCTTTATGTGGTTTAGCTACCAGGGTGAGACTGTCTTCATCAAAAGTGTCTTGGTAGCACTTCTTCCCCTTCGGTTGTATGAACTAGTTTGAGGAGCACTGGTGGTAATTTTTCTTTAAACGTCTGGTTGAATTCAGCAGTGAATCTATCTGGGACTGGACTTTTTTAGATGTATGATTTTGTTAATTACTACTTCAATTTCACTGCTTCTTCTAGATCTGCCTATGTTATTTATATCCTTGGTTAAATTGTATAGGTCATATGAGTCTAGAAATATGCCCATTTCTTTCAGATTTTTGCAACTTACTGAAATAAATAAATAGGTTTTAAAGATATATTCTAATAATGTCCTGAATTTCAGTGGTGTCTGCTGTAATGTTTATTTTTTGTATCTGATTTTATCAATTTGAATTTTCTTTTTTTCCCCATTAGTTTAGCTAAGGACTTGTTGAATCTGATCGTACAACATTGCAAAAAACAATTATCTAACCCAAAATATCAATACTACCATGGCAGAAAAAACCTGATCGAGCTGGATCACAAATCTTCATGTACCCTCTAGTTCTTATACAATTTATTTCTAATCAGCTAATAAGACACGACTTACTTACAACTTCCTACTACTTCCTACTCAGGACATTAGACAGCATAGGTTTCACATGAGAACACTTCTGAGGAAGATGGGGCGGTGGGAAAATGTCATCACATGCTCACTACGTCCTATTTTCTGACTCATGTTACTAACCACTGCTGTTCACAGGAAGGGACCTTATCCTCTTATTAAAGTAATTGCTGTGGAAACAATTCCATTGAGCTGACTATAAGGACATTTTTCTTCATACCCTTAGCAACTCAACATGGAGCTCTTACCATACCGTGTTAGGTATTTTTCTCATTGCTGTGACCAAATACCTGATAGAACCGACCCAAGGGAGGGTGTATCTTGGTTCGTGGATCCAGGACACCATGACAAGGAAGGCATGCTGATGGGAGCAGCTCACAGCAATGACAGCAGGAGCACGGGGCAGCTAATCACATCACAGTTACAGACAGAAAGGAGAGGCAGGACTGGAAGCTGGGTTGGGCTACAAGGCTCAAAGCTCACCCTTAGGGACCTACATCTACCAGGCAAGCCTTATCTCCCCAAGGTTCCACAACCACCTGAGCAACACTGTCTACCAGGTTCAAGCCTTAGCTCTCCTTTCTTTTTTAAAAATTTTATTTATTTTTGGAAGACAAAGTTCCAGAGAGGGAGAAAGACAGATGATGCAACACTGTCAAGTGTGGCATTGCACCCTTGCATCACTTTGCATCTGGCTAAACGTGGAACCTGGAGAAACCTTCCAGGGACCTTAACCACTAAGCAATTTCTCAGCCCTCATATTCATTCTTTCTACCATCAAATATTGCAAAGCACACTAAGTTCAGATTCCTAAGTCCCTACTGTCTTAGTAGCCTCAACACTATTTTGACACCCACATTTTAGTCTTTCCTGAAACTCAAGGCAATCTCTTAATTGTGAGTACCTGTAAGACACACACACACACACACACACACACACACAGCATGTGTTCGTTCACCCTGCACACTTATAAGTTGCACTTTTCCCTATTTGTAAATAATAATTTTTCAATTAGAAATCACATATATATTTCTAATATCTAACAGCACAGAGTAAACAACATCTCCCTGCTCTAAGTTGTTTTAAGTGTGTTTTTAAAAATAAATTCCAACTCTGCTTCATACTAGCTCATCTTGAAATTCTCTCGTGGAGAAGTCAAGGATCTTGCTTTACCTGTGTGGAGATCTGTCAAGGAGCGGGGGCCTCTGGGGGCTGCTCCAGGAAGCAGCGAGGGGCAGAATCTCCACCTCTGCAGGATGTGGGGGTAAGACACCCCCAAATGCTGGTGAAGTTACAGAGCAACTGGAATCCTGTACACCAAGGGCACAACCTGGCACCACCACTCTCTGCAAACACACTCTGCAAAATCCTCATGAATGAAGTATGTACTTGTCACCAGGATAGAACTCTTAGGAATTTCTTCCAAAGAAATCAAGAATTATGTTCACATAAACAAGGGAGGAAGGATGTGTTTTGGGTCATAGTTTCAGGGGAACGAGTCACTGTAGAAGGGAAGTCATGGCAGATGGCCAGCTGTGTTTCCTCACTTCACACTTTGGTGGAACTACTGCTTGATCCAGGGGCTGACCCACTGCATGTGTCCACCCTGTACACTTACAATTTGTGCATTTCCCTATCTGTAAATAATACTTTTATTCAATTAAAATTACTTATTTATTTGGGGAATAACCTGAGTGTGAGCACATTGGAACAGGATCTCATGTTCTTAACTGTCTCTGAGCTGTTTCCTTTCTTAACTATAGATACAAGTTGTTTGATAGTTTCTTAATTATACACTAAAAAATCAAGCTTTAAATCTTTTCCAGTTATTTCTATTTTCCTGACAATGAAATGGTTCAGGCCATTAATTGAGACTGACTCTGAGAGCCACACCACTGCCCCTAAGCCAATTTACCCTATGAAGCTAGACAGGATGGGGCGGGAGGGGGGGACCCTTAACAAGCCGCTGGTTTTATGTTGGTATTCATTTCATCGGCTGTGTAAATGGTCTTTGAGAGCCTAATAATCACTCTTGTTTTCTGGTTCAGGGTTTCTCTCTCAGTAACAAGTGCATTTAATTTTCACAATACCTCTGTGCTACAATGACTAGAATAATCCCCATGTTCCTTGAGAAGAAACTGAGGTGGGAGTTTATCACACATTTAGAAGGTGCCCTACGGGGTTTTGAGTCCAGATACTGATTTGAATGAGATAGTACAGTGAGGACAATTAATTAACGATCATTTAAATGCTTGCAGAATCCCTTGACGGAATGGCAGTATTGTATTTGCCTTTAGCTTAAATGATTCATTGGCGTATAAACATCTTACCCACATTCCGTAAGTATTTCAGTTGAATAGACACCTGAGCAATGTAAGTAAGAATCAAACAGATCTCCACATAGTATCTCTGCACTCTGCATTTCATCCTGAAACCATCAAAGGAACTCCTGAGCAATTTAACTGGAGCACGCTGCCTGTGGGCCCAGCACCATCACGTCCTCCGAGCTCTACACCTGTTCCCCTCTCGGCCAGGCCCATGTCCACCTGTCAGGTCAAGCAAGCAATGTGGTTACCCTGCACTGACCTGGTCACGGGCACACGTTTGGAGGCTCACATGTGTCCGCAGCAGGTCTTTGAACGTGCTGGCATCACCTCTTCTCTGGCTTTGATTCTCTGGCTTTGATCCTGTTTGGATCCCCTTGGCCCTACTCCAGATTTCCTCAACTCGCTTTCTGCCCTAGAAGGTTTACCATAGTGCTAGCAGACAAAACCTGCATGAACTCTGGTTCTATGTCCAGATTCATTCTTAGAGAAAATAACATCACTATCCCCCACTCTGTGAGCTCACAGGCTTTGCCAGGAGTTCCACTTTATTCTCTCCCCTGGGTTAACACAGGAGCTATGCAAATAATCCTGGAAGCAGCAAGATTGGTTCAACCCAAGCGAAAATGAGCCGAAAACCCAGGACTCAGAAATAGAGGCCACTATAATTATTGGAATCTGAACTTTTTTTCTAAGTAAAGTTGTATATTTCTTTTTTCTCTTTTTCTTTATTTGTGAACCTAGGACTTTCCATATTCTAGACAAACACAATGCCACGGAGTAGTTACAATTTTCTTAAAAAAAAACATTTTATTTCATATAAAATTTTTTTATTATTTTATTTATTTTTGGAGAGAGACACAGAGAGAGAGAGACAGAGAGGGAGAGGGAGACAGAGATGGGCGCAACAGCAGTCTCTCAGCTGCTGTGAACGAATTCCAGATGCATGCGCCCCCTTGTGGTCAATTGAGGCATTGCGCCCTTGCGTCACTTTGCATCTGGCTAAACGTGGGACCTGGAGATTGGAACCGATGGAGATTGAAACCAGCGTTCTTAGGCTCAGCAGGCAGGCGCCTTAACTGCTAACCCATTTTATTTTTAGATAGACTCTTACTAAGGTGCCCTAGCAGGCCTTGAACTCACTCTGTAGCTCAAGCAGGACTTGAACTTGTGATCCTCCTCCTTCAGTTTTTTGAGTAGCTGGGATTTCAGTCCTGCACCACCAGCCCAGTTCTCTGAGTCCATTTTCGTCTGACTCTTTCAGGACAAGGAGTATCTTGGTGTGTGGATGAGACAGGCCATCTGATGGTCTCATTATAACTCCAGCCTGCATGGCTTTCTTTATGAGGTGTGTGTGAACAGTCCCAGACCCTCAGTATCTGCTTCACTGATCACTGTGGTGTTTGCAATTTTCAAAAATAAACACAAAGATTAATGAT
Organism: Orientallactaga sibirica; assembly: GCA_036365145.1. Classification (NCBI taxonomy): domain Eukaryota; kingdom Metazoa; phylum Chordata; class Mammalia; order Rodentia; family Dipodidae; genus Orientallactaga; species Orientallactaga sibirica. The sequence goes on along the minus strand of JAEOAD010000041.1, from coordinate 15,166,858 downwards.
ATCCTGTCTGGATTACATCCTAAAATTGACCAGTCTTTGGTCATGCTTATTCTATATTGACACTTTCTATGAGCATTGCTGCAATTGGTGATCCATGTCAGGGCAGAAAGCAAAGTATAAGTGCTTCTGCCATAGATGCAGGAAGATGATGCTGACAGAGACCTGGGACGCTAAAATGAGCTGCTTGATGAACAAGTATTTGCTGTTAACTCTACAAAATACACTGACTTCTTCCAAGCACCTTTTAAAATCTTCTGGTCATTATGAGGGCTCTCAAGGATTAGGAAAATAGGAATTTATATTTTTTTCAGAAGATGAAATCTGTAATGCAATCACATGAACTTTCCAGAGCCTTCCAGAGGATGAGTCACGTACCTTGGTTTTGTAAGAGCACAATTATCATGACTAAGTTCACATTTGTTTCTGAGTTCAGCATTTTATCTCATAACTATCTTCACTCTAAGTTTGAGGATATTGCTTAAAAGTCCTTTCCATATTAAAAACATTTAAATTTGACAACACAAATATAGGTGCATGTACAGATGTGTGTTATCTATATATCACTCATTATCTCTAAGCTTTCTGTCTACCTACTAGTCCCAATGCATCATCTGTTATCTATCATCTACCTATCTATCACCTCCTACTGTAGGTCAGAAGTGATTCATTGTTTAGATAATCTGTATTTTGAAATAAGTTCAAAATACAGATTATCTTTTTTTGAGGGGGTGATGTCCCATGTATTGTGTTTGTATCCAAAAGCTCACACTTCCTTTCTTATATTTCACTCCTTCAGTCTCAAACTGTGGCTGAGTACCCAGTGTCTTGTGGGATGTGTCTCCGTAGTGGCAGAAGGTGGAGAATGCTGAGTGTGAGGGATGGTGGGGGTCTGAGCCTGACATGGGCCTCTGTGTTCAGGAGCAGACCTTCTGTAGCAGCAGAGGACAGCGCCTCATGTGTACAGAGGATCCTGAACACACCGTGAGTTCCAGCAGAATCCCCTGGGCTGCTTCTCAAAGAATCCGTCCATTAATGCCCAAGGTACACTCAGCGCTTCTGACTGGGTGGGTCTGCATTGTGGCATGGTGTTAGCGAATCCTAGTCTCTCTACTTTGAGATCCCAGTGTGCTACACAGCCAGGAAGAAGAGCCCTGACCTCACAGAGCCCCTTAAGGTCACAACACCTCTGCTTCCGCTACCCATGTATGCATTTCCTTGGTTTATATTTCACAGCATCCTAGAAAGTGGGCAATGAGCATGGATGCCAGGGCTGTTTGGACCCTTAGGGCTCAAGGTCATTGCCTTCCACTGCCTACATTTGTCTTCATGTGGCAATGTTGACAATAGGGAGACAGCCTCCTTGGAGCCTTAAGTTGACAGTCTCCTGGGTATGAAGAATGAGTTTAGCTCATCACTGTCAGACTCCATTTGTGTGTCACCATTAACACTAAGCCCTTAAAAGTTAAGGACAACCCAGAATACGTGGGCGGCTCTCGGTGAACCGTTTGTTATATCCGTCTCCATCACACCTCAGCCTCGGCCGAATACATTAACATTTCGGAGGCACAGTGTTTGCAGAAATTAATTCAGAGCAAATATATGGATGCAACACAAAGTGTCATTGCTGTTACTTTCTTGTTGCTGTTGTGCTTCCTAAGTATATAATTTTATAGTCATAAAACAGTGGCCTAATAATGTGCTACCCAGGAGGCCATTGTCACCTCCATTTAGAGGCTAAAAATAGTGATGGTGCTCCATTTGTGACTCTCAACCCATGGTCTTTTCATGTTAATGTTCTCTGTCTGGAAAGAAGGTGACATTTCTGACCTGTATTTAGAAGACCCAGCTGTGCCCTCTGTCACTTCACACAAATGTCCTTCACTTCCTTTGTCCTTTGTTAGTTTTGACTCCTTATAATTGGATTGTAAGTGGTACCTATTAGGTTTTTTTGTTGTTGCACATGTGCAATCACTAATGGCTAATTTCAGGCAAGAACTTCATCCTGTGTGAGTGACAATCCCAACATGATAGAATGTTGAAAACAACATGCATCCCAAAGATTGCAGGTAGCAAGGATGCATGCTTTCATATAGAGCAATTGCAAATGCAATTTATAAATATAAGATTTTTGTTCTATTTTACTAATTTTTTGTGCCCACTTCTGCTAGTGTGTGCAGTTAAGCTAAGCATAATTGGCAACTCCCTTCAATCTTTCTAGGGTTACCCTGCTCAACACATTATGTCTCCCCTCCTTTTAAACTAAGGCGCCCACAGTGAGGACTCTGCATGAAAGGGCCAACTTTCTGACTGTATTTGAGGTTTGTCAAAGGAGCCCTATGCTCTGGTAGCCATTAACAACTGGAGGACACATGCCACAGGTCAGAAGTTTGCCACAGAACAGCTGTGGCTGCTGTGATCTACAACCAGCTGTCCCTGGGGCTATTTTTGGTACCACACTGCGAATAGAGGAGGCGGGGCTCAAGGAGGCTTGAAGATCACATCATCGTGGAGATTCTCAGTGGGATTCCATTACTGCTCCTTTGGCGTTGGTTTTCTTTGATTTTCTGCAAATCTCTTAAGTTCCCTTATGGAAGGGTCAATATAAAATGACCAAAGATGAATGTTGAAAAAGGAAAATTAGGATTGTCCCTTCAATGATCACACCTCTAATCAAGGTCTGCAGTAATCTCAAATAAAGACCATGAATGTCTGGCTAAAGAAGAAAGAAACAATTAAAAATTACTGGTGTTTGGGCTGGAGGCATGGCTTAGCGGTTAAGGCACTTGCCTTCAAAGTCTAAGGACTCAGGTTCAATTCTCCAGGTCCCATGTAAGCCAGATGCACATGGTGGCACATGCGTCTGGAGTTCATTTGCAGTGGCTAAAAGCTCTGGCATGCCCATTCTCACTCTCCACTCCCCTGACTGTAATAAATAAATAAAAATAAAAGAGGAAGGGCTGGGCATGGTGGCACATACCTTTAATCCCAGCACTTGGGAGGCAGAGGTAGGAGGATTGTCATGAGTTCAAGGCCACCCTGAGTCTACAGAGTAAATTCCAGGTCAACCTGAATAGATTGATAGAGCAAGACCCTACCTCAAAAACCAAAAAAAATAAAAAGGGAGAATGTCTTTGAATAATTAATGTTGTTTAACAAGAGAGTATATGCTGAATACATGAGCCTTGCTCAGTGTCTCAATTCTGATGAATTATGCAAAATTGTGTGGTGATTTTTTTCCCTGACCACAAAACACAACTCTACCCTCTACATGGAACCTAGGCTATACAAATTTGTGAGAAATTTAGAACAAAACAGGATGCTTGATTGTGGAGAAAATAAAGAACATGACAGTTGGAGTGAGATGCACAAATTCACCAGTGAAGAATCTGAAATAATGAAATTAGCATGCTATGTTTTAAAGACCCGGTGCTAGAAAAATAATCATCAAGACAAAAAGGAAAATTATGTGACTGCAAGTGCCTGAACTAACACATTGAAAAGAAGACACACACACACACACACACACACACACACACACACACACACAACTGCGATTTAGTCTAAATCTCCAGTGGCTGTGTCTTAAGACCACTGACCAAGACAAATAACACAGCATGAACTTCTGCATATAGACACTGATCCAATATTTAATCATAGACATTTCCTCGGAGTTGGAGTAACTTCTCTCTAAAGGTGTCGGCATTATGTCACAGGAAGGTCAGCTCCTGGCTGGGGCTCCCTGGTGGGGACTCCAGCATACAGTGTCACCATCTTCATAATATATCGACACTTGCTCCCTTTTGAGGGAGTTTTGCACTCGAGGGCTTCTGGACAATGCTTTATTATGCCCGTGTTAAACAATGGGCATCACTGATATCTTTTACAAGCTTTGGATATTTACCCATTTTTGAACTTTTCAAGTGATGAGTGAGTGTTCTGTTTCCACTGTACTTTTGAAAGATGTTGAAAATGTTTAATTTGAAGTTTTATTTAGAAAACTAAAGGCCAAATTTGTATTTTAAAACTGAAAAAAAATGTAGCTTTAATGTTTTGTTTTTATATTGTGAATATTGTCAGTACAAGTTTAGGTCAGTGAAATTATCTACTCTTTAATGTAATAGCTTATACATTCTTTATTTTTTATTTTAGTTTTAATTATTTGAGGAAGAGAGAGAGAGATAATGAGCACACCAGGGCCTCCAGCCACTGCAAATGAATTCTAAACACTTGTGCACCCTTGTGAATCTGGCTTACATGGGTCCTAGGGAATTGAACTTGGGTCCTTTGGTTTTGCAGGCAAGTGCCTTAATCACTAAGCCATCTCTCCAGCCCCATTATTTAAATTGAATACATAATTCTTCACTCAATATATATATATTGGACATTCTAGCAATACCTACTTAATGCACTTGATGGCGCTATTCCTGTTACTTTTCCTTTATATATATGCACACATATACATACATACATGCAGTTAGGAAGTATTTTTACATGTTTGAGAGAGGGGGCATGGAGAAAGGCAGATAGAGAGGAAGAATAGGCATGCCAGGGCCTCCAGCCACTTCAAACAAACTCCAGAAGCATGCACCACCTTGTGCATCTGGCTTAAGTGGGTGCTGGGGAATCGAACTGGGTGCTTTGGCTTTGCGGGCAAACACCTTAACTGCTAAGCCATCTCTCCAGCCAGCAATTAGGAAGTTTTGATTGCCCATGCACAATCATTACCATCACAAACCATTGCATTTGATTATGAAAATCACAAATATTTGATTATATTTCATCACTGAGAAAATTCCATATGTAAAGCACATAAGTAGATGCTTATATCAAGTTAAACCCAAAATACTTTCTTTAAGGTATAATGTTGATAATAACTTTTGTATATTGCTATGTTTTGCAATATATGCTATTAAAAAATCTTAATGCATTTTGGTTGGGGTTATAACTCAGTGGTAGAGGGCTTGCCTAGCTTATAAGAGGCTGGGTGAAATTCCAAGCACCACACAGAGTATGTTTACGATATAGCCAACAAAGACAGAACTTTCTCCTCATACCTGGGCCATAATTTGCTTAGGTGTCAAAGGTGCCTGGATGGGCTGGGAAGATGGCTCAGTCAGTCAAGCACTCATGCAAGCATCAGGACCTGGGTTCAGATCCCCCAAACCTTGTAAATGTTGGGTGCGCAAAGCAGACTGCCTGTAATCCCAAAGCTAGCAAAGATGGGGGAACCCTGAGCAAGCTACCAGCTAGACTAGCTGAGTCAGCACACTCTGCATTCAAGCAAGAGACACTGATTTAACAAACGAGGTGGAGAGGGATTGAGAAAGACACCTGAAGCCAACCTCTGGCCTCCACATGCACATGTGTTCACGCACACACACACACACACACACACACACATCTGTGCCCATGCATTTGTAACACTCATACACACATGCATGTACATTACACACATGCACACAAAAAAATGTGGCTAGATGTGCCCCATGTGAATAAGGAAGCTCTTGTCATTGTTGGTTAGAGAAGCGGACACCCTGCCATCTCCCGCACAGAGACTGGATGAATGAATTACAGTGAAGTTCTTTGAAATCAACTGGCAGAGAAACACCTCAATTCAGACCCCAAGCTAAGAGTCCTCCTCAGAGCTGAGAACGTATGTCTGGTGACACCATGTGCATCTCGATGCCTGTCACTCAGGAGCTAGGTTACATACTTATGCAGAGCCAGCATCCTTCCCCAGTCTTGACTCCTCTGTTTGTATGTGAGATGGAAGAACAGAGCGTGAATGAAGAGGGAGCCTGTAGCTGAGGCTCCAAGGTAGCTGATCCCCAGAAGGAAGAGGCCTATCCAGATTTAATGGATACCTAGCAAGGTCCTCTCTACAGAGAGAGGGCCCTGCAGCCTCACAGATGATGTTCCCTTAAAAGTGAGTCCTGGGAGAGCGGTGGCTTAGCGATTAAGGCACATGCCTGCGAAGCCTAAGCACCCCAGTTCAATTCTCCAGGTCCCACTTTTAAGCCAGATGCACATGGTGGCGCATGCATCTGGAGTTCGTTTGCAGTGGCTAGAGGCCCTGGTGTGCCCATTCTCACTCTCTCTCTCTCTCTCCTTCTCTCTGTCTCTAACAAATAAATAAAAATAAAATCTTAAAAAAAAAAAAAGTGAGTCCTTTCCATTGTGGAGTCTTGCGAGTTTGCCTCATGTCTTCCAAGCCCTAAGATGATTGCTGAGGGAGATAAGATGCTGTTAGAACAAATCATTACACCCCCATGTCATACTTAATATTTTAAATAAAAGCTGATGTTTCGTGCTGGTAAACAGCTGAAACAAAGCCAGTGAACATGTCACCAGTGTGTGTGTTGGCCTGGATTACAATCCCTCAACCAAGAGCTGTGTTACTAGCTACCCTGTCAATAACCTATTGATGAAAGTGATGTGAAATTCATCTCCCTGTCACTCTTCACGCACTGGCTTCCACTCGGTGATTCTTCAGTGACCTTGTCCTCATGACAGCACGTTTTTTCACTACTGGCCTCTTCCGCGTCAGATTTCAAAATATGTCAGCTACTTCCCATTTTTCTTTTTGACACTAGCTTATTGCGAACATTTGCATTCATCACTTTGGATGTGAGCGGCTTACTCAGCTGCGAGACCTCTTGGCCTCAGCATGGGAAGGAAAATGCACCCCTGGCTTTTTATGCCTGTGCGGGAAAGTGGCCCATGAGACAAAGATTTGAGGCACAGTGATATTCCTACTGGCATAGTAGTTGCAAAATTCCAGACTCCTCAAAAGTGGGCAGAAGGAAACATGGGCTCTTATTTGGAAGTTTTGTCTCCCAAAGGGGCCATACATTACTGTCTAGCAGAATTATGCCAAAATCTATTAAGAAAACTACAGTTTCCCTCGGCAACCAATCAGTCTGCTGGTTACTTCCAAGAAAGATAAACTGTGAGCAGTGCAGTCCCTGTGACCAACTTCCTGCCCCACCCCGTCCACTGAGAGAGCAGACGGCCTCTATGTCTGCCGATGGAAGACTGAGGTTTCTCTTCCTGCCCTTGCCTCTGGAACTTACACGGTCCGTCGTGACTGCTGTGGTTAGAGACAACCAAACAGATTAACCAGTTATCAACGCTATGAGGATTAAATGGAAACATTAAACAGTAACGAGACTCAAGGTTTCTCTCCATCAAAATGGACCTAGCCAGGTGTGGTGGGGCATGTCTGCCATCCTGGAGCTGAGGGGCCAGGAGATCTGGAGGAGGGGGGAGTCTGGGCTGCATAGGGGGTTGGAGGCCAAACTGGGTTACATAGCAACATTCTGTCAAAAAAAATATATATATATAGAAGAATTTTTTAATTTAATGTTTCATTTCTCACTCTTTTTTCACAATGTTTGTATGCTTTAACTTAAGTCTGGTTGCTTCAACCTCTGTATGCTGGCATCATTCTTTCTCTTGCAGACCTGTGTCTAACATGATCAGTGAGGACCAGCCAAAGTTAGGACTCTGTAAAGACACAGCTGAGATGTGTGAGTATACCAAGATCTCACGAGGCAGAATTCTTTCCTCCCCTTTTCATAGTAATACTAAATTCCCATTATCAGGTGTTCCTTGGGTCCAATATCATCCTCATTCCAGAGCTTTAATTAAGATGTAAGGTAGAGTGCTGGAGGGATGGCTTAGGGGTTACGGCATGTGCCTGCAAAGCCAAAGAACCCAGGTTCAATTCCTCAGGATCCATGTTAGCCAGATACACAAGGTGGTGCATGTGTCTGGAGTTTGTTTGCAGTGGCTAGAGGCCCTGGCGCTCCCATTCTCTCTCTCTCTCTGTCTCTCTCTCTCCCCTTCTTTCTCTCTGTCAAATAAATAAATAACTAAAAATAAAATATTTTTTTAAAATGTAAGGTAGAAATTTTAGAACCTAAAACAACTAGATCTGGAGATTTAAGTGTGGTGCAGACTGTCGCTCATTGGGTTTTTCTTATTCCCTGTGTGGACGTTTATCCTTGACATCTACAATGGCCAGTGTCATACATGTATGACCTGAGGGTCAGAAAACAATGTATATAGCCATCTAAAGATGATTCGATCCTACATCTTGCAGTACTAAATCTTGAAGACAAACTGCCAAAAAGGAACCCCTGTCTTCCGGTGTTCGCATCAAGATGGGTTATCGTCTTACTGAATTCCGCTTACTAGTTTTGCGCAGCGGTGGTATTGCAGCCAGTGAGGTGCATCCGAGGGGGATGATTGCTAACTGAATTCAGCTTATAAGCGCACAGTCAGTCTGCATTCAAGGTACAAATGCATTACCAACATGCCTGCGGCTTCTCTGTTCAAAGTACTGCTCTGGCCCTAGTCAGGAAGAAGGACAACGTGGGAGAAGCATGTTCTCTGCAGTCCAATTGCTTCCTCACTTCCCAGCTGTGTGCCTCGGGAAAAATTACCTAAGCCTGCTAAAAGCTCAACCTTCTCTAATTAAATATGGAGATATCTCAGACTTAAATGCTTTGAGAATAAAGAACACGATGAGAATAAACACTCATTCCAGAGTGCTTGAATGAACTAATGGAAGGAACTAAGACTAGAGTAGTCCTGGGCCTTGGTCACTTAGGTAGGGACCCCAGCTGGATCCCTACCTACTTTAACTTTTCTTCAGTCTAATGCTCTCCCAACTGAGCTGCTTCAGCTACTACTTGACATTTCTGAGTAACAAGAAGTCCTGACCCAAGATGCCAAGATCTGGCCAGTGTGAGGACATCTCAGCTGGAAACCCTTTCTGTTTTACTTTTGCTCTCTCTTTCTCAAACAAGTCTTTCATAACATACCTTTCTTTGTGTCTACCCCACCCAATTCTCTGTTGATCATAAGACAAGAGAGAAACTTGACAGCTAGCGACATAGGTGATTCTAAGACCATTCGGAGCCAGAGGGGCTTTGTCATTCTTCTGTAACAATAAAAATTACACACACACACATATGTGTATATGTATGTGTATATATGTATGTGTGTGTGTGTATATATATATATATATATATATGGTATATATATAATACCAGAAATCCTCAGAGGAAAGGTCTTGCCTCCTAGATCTTCTGTTACAATAGAGTTTGCAAAACAGAGCCAAGGGTTTAATGTAACCCTTGTGCACTTTTGATCCTCCTGGCCTATAGAGTTGTCTGCTCTGCTTTTTCCAGAGACACTTTGTATTGCACAGATCTGAGGACTTCAATGCCAAGCTGTTGTTTGTCATTGAAGATTTACACCCTAGCCATCTTGATCAGTCATCTTCCTGTGTCCCAGCTGGGTTTCACCTGCCACTTCAGACAGCTAACAGCTGAAGTGTTTGGTGCAGATGGCTCTGTGGTCCTGTCAGCTGTTGCCACTCTGGCTAACACAAAATGGGGTTTGGATAAGGAGATACTGGCCCTGTGTCTGGGAGGTTCTAGTGCAGTGTGAACCACAGGCTCCTCCATTTCTCTTGACTAAGGCCTTTGCTGGAGAGCTGCCAGGCACCCACAGGGTACCATGGGAGAACAACATGATGAGAGCTGCTGGGCATCCACTGGGCACCATGGGAAAAAGATTTATGAGAGCTGATGGGAACCCATGGTCACCATGGGAGGAGGATATGATGAGAGCTGCTGGGCACCCACTGGGTGTAAGAGAAACATGCATGTCCAAAACAAGCTGTGCACACTTTGACTGTCACGTTAGAGCAGGAGAGAAAAGAGTGGGGCATCAATAACGCCTTTCCATATATTTGTAAGAACATGGCTGGGGAGTCGAGGACTCTGGGGAAAATGAGACAGCAGGCCATGTCTGAGTGACGTTTGGCCTCCTCGGTGAGACCTGTCTCCTCACTTTTGAATGCCTACACTTCACCCTCTCTGCCTTCCCCAGGTTGTCTCACTCAACCTGTCTTCACAATTTTTGTATTCTCCCCTCCAAGAAATTCTTCACATTTTGGCTAACATTTCCTGAGTCATAGATATAACTGTCTCTCTTCTACCTAACAGGAAAGAAAATTCACCACTTTTTCAATACTAAGTTTAAACCCTTGTTTGACAGGTGATGGGTAAACATTTCCTCAATATTAAGCCTTCCCACGGGCCTTATCCTGGTTCCCTTCCTGGCCCCACAAACAGACACTGGAGGCCTCTGCTGGACAGCTGCCTCCTGCTTGGGCCTAAGCACTGTCTTCTACATGGAAAGGCAGCAGGCCAGCACCCCCACCTTCCCACTGAGCAAAATTCCATTTTTGTTTAATATTCATCTCATGGGTGCTAGGCTGTTCCATCTGGTTAATGCTATTTGGTTTACTATTTGGTTGAACAAATCTAGTTAGCCAATCTAAGGCTATCATCGTGCCAACACCATATTGAGTTGATGCCAATGGCTTTATATTATATGCTGACATCTGCTAAACAGGTTTGTGAAGATTTTTCTTGCTGCTCCCAAAGGCTTACATTTCACATAAATTTTAAAGTCACTCATTCATTTGCAAACCGGATAAATTTCTTGGAAGTTTAATTATAATTTCATGAAATTTACATATTAATAATGAGAAAACCAACCAATGTGTAAATAATGCTTTTCATTGTAATTGGCTTTTTGAAATGTTAGATACATTTAAATATTCATATTCATTCCTTTCCAATAAAACAATGAAAAATCACAGAGGCCATTTGGACAACTCAAACCTATTGTGATTTTTTTTTTTTTGTGAACAAGGAAATAAAGATAAATGTGAAAAAGATGTGTTGGGGATGGGGCTGGAGAGATGACTTAGCAGTTAAGACCTTTGCCTGCAAAGCCCAAGGATCCTGGTTCAATTCTCCAGGACCCATGTAAGCCCGATGCACAAAGGAGCACATGCATCTAGTTTGTTTGCAGTGGCCAGAGCCCCTGGCAAACCCATTCTGTACCTCTCTCTTTCTGCCTCTTTTTCTCTCTCAAATAAATAAACAAACTACATTAAAAAAAGACATTTTGGGGGGATGGTTCAGTGGTTAAAGGCACTTGTTCCACAAGCCTGTCAAATGGAGTTGAGATCCCTAGCACTCTTGTAAAGCTAGGGCTGAGGTGGTCCATGAAGGTGCCTCAGCAATGGGAGGCAGAGTTAGGAGAATTCTGAAGCTCATGGGCCAGTGAGTATGGCCTTCAGACTGTAAAACAATAATGAGAGACTATCTCAATCAACACCCCCAAGGTTGTCCTCTGACCTCTATGTGTGTGCCATAGTATGTGTGTATCCATATACATACAAATTATTGCACACACAAATAATAATAGTAATAATAATAATAATAATAAGAGGAAGAAGAAGAAGAAGAAGAAATACTACTGAGAAATCCTGGGACTTGGCAATGACTTAAATGCAAATCACTTCACACATCCTCCAACATTTATGTAGACTGACAACAAGAACAAATGCAGCCACACAAATATGATTCCTTTGACAAAAACCACAGAGTGGAAAACATGACAAATTGAAGAAAAATGACAGAGCTGAGGCCAATTATATCAGTCAAATCAATGTTTTTAATTTGGTTCACAAAGCAAGAGTCAATGACTTATATGCACAAGAGATTCAAAGAAATCAAAATGATGCTGGAAAGCTACAAAATACTCAGGGAAAAGAGACTCTGGGAGAAAGTCGAGCTGGTTATTCTGACAACAAAATGGAATTTGAGATAAAAATAGTACATGAGAAAAATTGAACATTATTTAATCACTTTAAATATTTCATACATGGGAAGTGTGAATACTTATGTACTAAGTAATATGCCACCAGCTCTTCATAATCAGAATCTATGGGAGACCGGCACAGAAACATATCTCAGTGAAGACAATATCCAGGACAAACATGCGAGAAAGAACATTGAAGGTCCCAAGTATAATTTGTGACAGATTTCCCCTTTACCCAGACACTTCCCTCTGCATGCATGTGTACAGTACCAATATACGTATGTATCTGAAAGTCGAAAGTGCTCAAATACTCTTGAAAGAACATTGTCAATAAAACAGTTTAAAAACGATAAACAAAATTCTACACAGAGTACATGTTACATGAGCACAGGTCCAGCTTCATCCAATTGTGGAAAGTCCGAAGTTTAAAGTAAATGTACAAGTAATGTAAATGTCTAAATAAAGTAGTCAGTTTGGGAGAAAAGATTAAATATTCCATGTGGAGTAATTGCACGTGATTTACACAGATTTTCTAGTCTACAGGAAGTGAACCCACACTATTGCAAGCCCCTAGTACCGGCCTTGCTGGTGACCAACAGCAATGTGAACAGTGACATCGTGCGCTCAAGAGGTGAAGTGATAAAACGGTTCTCTTCCCAGAACCTCGTTCTCATCACGTAAACATAAATCAAATCCCTGGAGAGCGTATGCTGTCATAATCTGACCAGTGTCGACTCATGAGAGAAGTCATGAGAGACTTGGTGACCGTAAGTAAAGAGGAATGGTCGAATGTGTCCCCCAAGGTTCATGCTTGGAAGTTTTCTTGTCAATGCCGTGTCACTATTAAGACACGAACTGAATGGATTAGATGAAGGGGACTCTGCTCTGAGTGGATGAATGCTCTGTCATCAGGATGGGAACCAGTGTGGGAGGTTTCTGACAGAGGATGATTTCAACTCAACCAGTTAATTTCTTCATGCTGTGAACCAAGAGGCAACCAGAAGCAACTTAAGGAAGGAAAAGGGTTGAATTTAGCTTCCAGTCTTGAGGGGAAGTTTCGCCGTGGCAGGGAATGCATGGAGGCTAGAGCAGGAAGCTGGCGTTACATTAGTGGGCAGGAAGCAGAGTGAAGAACATCAAGTGGGCCTGGGTAACCTCAAATTCCACCCTCAGTGTTCCACCTCCTTCAGCAAGCTTCCACCTCCTAAAAGTTCCAAAGCTTTCCCAATCAGATCCACTTTCTTAGAGACTAAGTCTTCAAACATCTGAGCCTGGGGTGGGAGGGGTTGCAATTTACACTCAAACCACAGCCCCAAGCTCCTTTCCTTTCTTCCAGGTGCTCTCTGGTCATGTGATGTCTTCCACAGGAAGGCCCTTCTGGCCTTCTGGCCTCTCAGTGTTAAACTGTGAGCAAATAGATTTCTGTCCATTATAAACTATACAGGCCTTTTGTTATAGCAGCAACACACAGACCGAGTCATGCCGTATCCTGGAGAAAGCAAAGCACACAAGGGCCTTAGTTACTCCCGGCTCATTCATTGTTGTACCCAAAGAAGAACCGGGGAGACCTTGGGACTAGTTTTTCTCTTGTGAACCAAGAATTGATTTTAAACAAAATTTTACCCAAAGTCTACAACATAGTGAGTTTACTTACTGGTTTAGATTCACATGGGCACGTCCACTTTCCTCCTCAGGTATCCTCACCACTTGCTGCTGGCAAAGTGTGCCTGGACTTTTGTTCTCTGGGTTTGGGCTGGTCCATGAAAGATAAACCACGAGAAAAAAAAATACACACACACACACACACACACACACACACACACACACACATATATATATATATTTGAAACATTTCTCTCTCTCTTTTTATTGAGGTAGAGTCTTGTTCTACCCCAGGCTGACCTGGAATTCACTATGCAGTCTCAGGCTGGCCTCAAACTTAAGGCGATCCTCCTACCTCTGCCTCCTGAGTGCTGGGATTAAAGATGTGCGTCACCATGCTAGGGGAGAGATTTCTTTAAAAAGATATTTACTTGCTTAAAAGTTCTGGCTTTAGCTGAACATGGTAGCACATGCCTGTAATCCAAGCTCTTGTGAGGATGAGGCCAGAGGCTTGCTGTGAATTCAAGACCTATTGGGGTTACACAGCAAGTAAGAACCCATCTCAAAATAAATAAATAAATATAAGTTTGACTTTGTGCTATGTCAAATCTCAGATTCATATTTTATTTTATATATTTCAGAGATAGAAAGAGGAAGAGAGAGAGAGAGAGAGAGAGAGAGTGGGCATGGTAGGGCCTCCAGCCACTGTAAATGAACACCAGATGCATGTGCCACCTTGTGCATCTGGCTTACACGGGTCCTGAGGAATCAAACCTGAGTTCTTTGGCTTCGCAGGCAAATGCCTTAAATGCTAAGCCATCTTTCCATCCCTTAAATTAAAATTTTGTTGGTGATATGGATAGATCGGATTTACTGGTGGTTTAGGGAGTAATTTGGAGATTTAAGAAAAAAAACATGAGAAGAGAAGCTGGAGAGATGGTTCAGCAATTAAAGGTGCTTGCTTGACAAGACTACTGACCAAGCTTTGACTCCCTGGTACCCATGTAAAGCCACACACTAAGAGGCATGTCATTTGGAGTTTGTTTGCAGCAGCGAGGGGCCCTAGCATGCCCATATTCCTATTCTCTCTCTCCTCACCAATAAATTTTAAAAAACTTAATGAGAAGATGTAGTCCGTTTTATTAGCATTTTATACTTAATCATGCAATCAATGCATTTTATAGCAAAGCATTAAAGTGCCATCCATCTGACAGCATGTGAAAAGCACTTCAGCAGACAACACAGAGAGGCGCATTCTGTGTGCCTCCTCCTCCTCCCGCCTCCTCTCGCTGCTAAGCTCTGTGACTGAGGTGACGTCCCTCGATCCCCCACCTCCTTACCTCCCAGGTTTCCCCGTCCACTGCATCCAGTGGACTCTGTCCTCTCCAGGCCCTGTGACCCACAATGGCCAAGATGTGCTGGAATGTGAGGGACTGTCAAAGCCAGTCCTTCATGTGACAGTAGCACTGAGGACCCAATCAGGATGGCTGGCCAGAGCTACCGGAGGATGCAAGTGACACGGTGACTTGGTCCTGGAGCAAGGTCGTTCCACTTGTGCTTGCCATGAGCTCAGTGCAGAAGCCACACAGGGCATCAGAGACATGGCGCTACCCATTACTGCCTCCAGCCCTCACAGAGCCCCTGCCGGGGAATCCTCTGGAAGACACACACACACACACACACACACACACGCACACACTCCTCAGTCCTCAGTTGAGTTATTCCCACTCTGTGGGTCACTCACCTTCCTTGGTTACTTCTGAATTGGCCTGTGCGCACACGAGGTCCATAGCTTAAGTTCAAGTTCTCTTCCTAAGGTTCATGATCCTTCTCACCCTGATAAACCAGCTGCTGCAGTAATGCCCCAGTAGTCGTAACTGTGGACGCAGTGTGTCATGTTCTTGTTCAAAGGCAATCACTCATTTAATTCCTACTGCCTCCAGCATGAACGTTAAACTCCTTAACATGTCACAGGAGGACACAATGGATAAATACGTCCTTATCTTCTGGGGGCAGATGTACACCCTGCCTTCACTCGATGCTTCCCTCCCCTCATCCCAACACGTAATCCTTCTTAGAAAGTTTTTCCATATTGTGTTATTAATCTCTCTGCTCATGGGAATAGAAAGATACTAAGATTTAGGTGTCCAAGTGGATGTTAGCAGTTTTAACTTCCAAATTGCTGAAAGGACCTCTTGAAGACCTCATTTCATCAGGACACGCCTAGCAGCAGTATACAATAGGTTCCAACTGTGTTGTGTGGTGTGCTGTTTGCTGGGATAAGAGGAGAAGAAAACTCCATTCCTGACCTTAAGCTCACAGCAGTGTCAATGGAAGACAGATGCATAAATAACTAATTCCACATCACAGTGATGAAGCAATTCATAACAATAATGCAAGCATCTGACAGGTACTGAGCACTGATTGCCCATGTGAAAGTCATTATGCATTTTCTGTGGCTCATGACCTTTTGAAAAGAACTTTTGGTGTGGTCTATGAGCATGCCACAGCTAGAGTGTGGAGGCCAGTGGACAATTTCAGGTGTTGGTCCAGCCTCCTACTGTTTTTGAGGCAGCGTCTCTCAGTTGCCGTTGTGTTTGCCAGGCTAAGGCATGAAAACTTCCAGACAATTGTGTCTTATTTGCAGGCTCACTGGGATTACAGATGCTCACACCGCAGTATCCAGCCTTTTACATTGGTCCAAACTCAGGCCCTCAGGCTTAAACAGCAAGCAAGCATTTGATATACTGAGCTATTCCCCAGTCTCATCCTCATGATTCTTTTTTTAATATTTATTTTTATTTTGCAGAGAGACACAGAGAGAGAGGGAGAGGAAGACAGATAGAGATGGGCGCGCCAGCAGCCTCTCAGCTGCTGTGAACGAAATCCAGGTGCTTGCGCCCCCTTGTGGTCAAGTGTGGCATTGCGCCCTTGCATCACTTTGCATCTGGCTAAACGTGGGACCTGGAGATTGGAACCGCTGGAGTTTGGAACCAGTGTTCTTAGGCTTAGGAGGCAGGCGCCTTAACCACTAAGCCATCTCTCCAGCCCTCATCCTCATGATTCTTAAAGGTGCCTATTGTTATCAGGCCATTTTCCAGACATATCAGCCAACTTACAGAGTCTGAGTCAAGCCCAGTCATACAGTAGGAAATGCAGGGTGGGTCTGGACTCATTTCTACATTTTAGCTGATTACAAAGCCTCCTGTTTAAACACAAAACTATGTCACCCACTTTTGAAATTCAGTTACACATGAGTTACACATTTATCACTGTGACAAAACACCTGGCAGACATCACATAAGAGAAGAGTGATTCGTTTTGGCTCACTGCTGAGAGGGGTGAGTCTATCATGGCAGAGTAGACATCTGAAGAGATCTAGTCTATAGCAGTAGGAGTGTTTGGTAGGACACAGTGAACAAGGTAAAGCAGAAACTGAGACAAAAAGCAGGAATGGGATCTAACATCCAGAGTCTACCTCTAGTGGCCTATGTCTGCCAGATAAGCCTTGTATCTCAAAGGATCGACAAGCTCTTAAAACAATGCCACCAGTGCTAGGAGCCATGCATTCAAACATCTGAGCTGGGGGAAGACATTTCATATCAAGCTACAGCAACTTAAGAGCTCTGCTGTATAAATCCTGCCAAAGGGGCACATGACGTGAACGGGCAGATCCTATTTGTGAGCAGATATAAAACGGGCTCTGAGCTGGGGATATTGCTCAGTTGTTAAAGGCTCTTGCAAAACCTGCCTGTCTGGGTTCTATTCCCCAGTACTCATGTAAAGCCAGATGCACAAAGTTATGGTGCACATATCTAGAGGTTGTGTGCAGTGACAAAGGCCCCGACATGTCCATTCTCTTACACACACACACACACACACACACACACACAAAATGCACAAATAAATTTTAAAAATGTTTTAAAATGTGCTGTTTGATGAGTTTTAGTGCTGGGTAATAGTAGCAAATTACTGGCTATTCTATTTCTATCACAGCATGCTTCCTGTGCACTCCCATGCTCTTCCTTGTATGTGTAGAGACTGGAAATCTAGAAACTACATTTCCTGGCCTGCCAGAGGGTTTTGCCACGAATCCTCCCACTGAAAGCAAGGAAAGCAGAAAGGTGAAGAGCGGCCTTCATGGCCTATCAATGACAAGTGGCAGTATGAATGTCACCAGCCAAAGGGAGTGAGCTGTCAAACTATTCCTGCAAATCTGAGCTGGGCCAGCACGTACCAGAGACCAGCCTCTCTGGCTTCTTCAGCATGTACCAGAGACCAGCCTCTCTGGCTTCTTCAGCACGTACCAGAGACCAGCCTCTCTGGCTTCTTCAGCCAGCCTCTCTGGCTTCTTCAGCACGTACCAGAGACCAGCCTCTCTGGCTTCTTCAGCACGTACCAGAGACCAGCGTCTCTGGCTTCTTCAGCACGTACCAGAGACCAGCGTCTCTGGCTTCTTCAGCACGCACCAGAGACCAGCCTCTCTGGCTTCTTCAGCACGTACCAGAGACCAGCCTCTCTGGCTTCTTCAGCACGTACCAGAGACCAGCGTCTCTGGCTTCTTCAGCACGTACCAGAGACCAGCCTCTCTGGCTTCTTCAGCATGTATCAGAGACCAGCCTCTCTGGCTTCTTCGAGCTCTATAATTCTTGCCTTTCAGAAACCAGCAGATGCTTATCATCTGTAGGTATTTTCCCTAGTGGTTCTATTTATAATACCCGCTTCTTGTACTGAATTCATTCAGCGTGAAACACTGAAGAGCAATTTCTGTTTTCCTGAAGAAACCCTTGTTGATCCTGGGATCAGACTTCCGTTTGGCAGGGCGGCAGTGAAATGTGTGGACTGGGTAGCTTACACAACAGAGACTGTCCCAGGTATGGAGGCATGAAGAAGCAACCTGTCCAGGCCCCGCCAAGGGCTTTCAGGCCAGGATCGGTCCTGTGTCTCTCTTCGTGGATTAGGTTTTCGTGCTCACATGGGACTGTCCCCGAGTGTCACTCCATGTTTAAATTCTCTTTTTTTTGTAGGGTCACTTCCATCATGGGGTTACAATGCACTCTAAATGAGTTCACAATTACTTCATTACTTCTGCAAAGACCTCCATCTCAAAGTCTCTAAGATTGCCCTCCAAGGTGCTAGGGTTAAAACCTTGATTAGAATCACTTAGAAACTTGAAAGAAAAGTTTCACGCAGAGTTCTTAAGGAGTCAGACAGCAGAATGACCTGCTGGTTGAAACACAGCAAATGGATTTAACAGTTGTACAAACCCGGCTTTGGGAATTTATAATAGTCTTCTCCTGATGAAAAAAGGCAATTTGTCCAGAAGTTACAATGTTCAACATGTAAAAACAGGACAATAATATTTTTATGAAGGACACATTTTTGCAAGATAAGGTTTTAACATTTTGAAAGCCAGAACCAATAAAGGTAACCCACAATTTCTATCTAATCACAGGGTTCACAGCATGCTCTTCTTTCTGTGGGGACAGCTGAAGTCCTAGTCCCAGGAAAAGCTAAGACTAACTTTGAGTTTCTGTGGTGCTGACCGGATATGTAAGTTCCTTCCAAGGACTTCCTGTCTCTTCTTGGCAATAAGCACACGTTATCAACATCAATACTCACTGTAGAGATTTACTAGATTATTAAGATAAAACACTGAGGCTGGAGGGGTGGCTCAGCAGTCAAATGCACATGTTTGCAAAGCCTGGCAGCCCAGGATTTGATTCCACGGTACCTACGTAAAGCCATGTGCACAAAATGGAGCATGGAGTTCATTTGCAGCAGCTGGAGGCCTTGGTGCGCCCTTATGCACTCTGTCTGCCTCCTTCTTTCTGTCTCTTTCATAAATAAATAAATGACCAAAAACACTTAAATAAAAAAAGGGAAACCACTGAACTAGTTGGTAATACAATATCCTACCCCTCTTGCCTTGGTCTCTAAGATAAGCAACATTGGCACCAGCATTCTCTGTGTGGGTCACTTGCGGCTATTCCATGGAAGGGAAGACAGTGGCCGTATAAAGCAGGAATAGAGTCCCAGCTATGGACTCTCCCAATACAGAGCAGGTAAAACCTGGGGCGAGAGTCACTTGTGATTAAATAATCAAGTCCCTGTTTTAGAGAGGCTGCGTGTAATTCCATGTGCTTGAGATGACACCCTTGCGTTTCAGAGAAGAGCGCTTTCTGTCGTGGGTCACTGGCTGCAGAAGTCACCCATCTAGTGGTGACCACAAGTGAAGGAGGAGGGCAAGCTTTTGTGTTCAACTGTAAGAATCAGTGTAGGATGGAAGCCAGGTTCTCTCATGGCTTTTAAGGCTCCTGTCTGAAATTAGATCAACCGAAAATAACACTAATTTTTACATGATGAGAATATAAGCCCATGAAGCATTAAACTAATGTTTAATGAAGAAGGCAATTTCTAAATATTAAAATTACATGAGAGATCATTTTCAAAGGCCATCATTGCTCACAATTAGCTTAAATAAATAACTACTTCCCTTTTATTGAGCCCTTATCTCGTCTCAGAAGGAGGTGTCTTTGATATAATTTCCTAATGCTGGAAATGAGATTTTTGGTCAGTAATCTTTTACCATCAGTGATGTTGGCTCAAAGTGGCCCATTTTATTGGGGTTTGTTAAAAGGTTAATGTTTTGTAAACAAGCAGCTTAAAATAGGAAATGTCCAGTTAGTTGGAAACTCGTTTTTAATCCTGAACTTTTTCTCACAAACTCTGTGGAAATGATTGATCCCTAAAGACAATCTCTCTAATGAAGAAGAACACTTTACAGTTGCTTCAATTAATTGGCAGAAGTTGCATGAGGCACTGCGTTAAGAAATGGCATACTATTAGCTGAAAGCAATTTAGCCAAAGTAATTTGGCTTACTACAATTGAGCTGAAAGTAAGATGTTCAACATAAAAGCCTAATTGCAAATGAATATTTGTTAAATGATTTTTTTAATCATAGTGCTTCTTAAAATACATTGTTAAAATATCTAAATGCTTCTAAGAATTGGGGTGGGAGAAATAACCCCCCTTTGTTCATTCTTCGTTTGTCCTTTTAAATTTATATTTATTCATCACCACATTATTTCTTTGTAACAACAAAAATGTAGAAAAACTCATATCCCCAAACACTGGGAATTGTAAAACTCTAGGTAGGTAGTTTTGTGTAAGTTTTTTTGAGAGTAAATAATCTTAGTTTTCAACTTGAAGCTACTAAAACAAGTTAAATCAATTAGGAAAAGTATTTAAAAAAACATTGAAGATATTTATGAAGGTATGAAAAATTGATGCTAGTCTTTAAAGACAGAGTTACAAATGTTTACACTACACCAAAAGAATGTATTCAGGGAATAGCTGTATGTTAATATTTTGACTTAATTTCCAGTGTTTGGATTGGTGAACTTCAGGACAGTATGAAGACAGGCTGTCTGGTCTATAAGAGCCATCTCCCCAGGCTCCGATACCACCTTTTCGTCTCCTATTTGGGATCTAGCTTGTCACTTATTGGAAGTCATTTGTAGCTATGAAGGTGATTGACAGGTAGTGCTATGGAAGCGCAGTGTTGACTCAGTGGGAACTGTGTACACAAGACACGAGGAGGAATGACTAACAAATCCTTTGTGGGCATTTTCAAGTCTCTCTGTTTACTTGAGAGATAAAAGAATTATTTCCTTCCTCCACTTAAGAACTCAGGTAATGCATATGTAAGAGCCTCTGTCTGGTTACACAGGCATCATATAGAGGAAATTGACACAGGACAGCCACACAGAAACAGTTTCGTGTCTTCCTTGTTAGGGTGGCAAGAGGGTTTATTTATTTAATCATTGATTTTTTTTTTCAATCAATCAATCAATCAATCAAGAAACAGAAACCAAAAGCTCCTGCTTAGTGGATATGGAAAAGGGAGAAACGATACAGGAATTTGCAGTGCCTTGGAGATCAACGAAGCCTTTTTCAGCTCTTGATTGGACTTTAGCCCAAGAGTGAGGGTGTCAGACAGTCACCACGGCACAAAACTCAGCCCGAGTCCGTGGCCTCCAGGTTCTTATCCTACAGATTTGATGGATGAACCCCACAGACGCTAGGGAGAAAAGCTGAGAAAGATTTTACTAGACAGCTTAAGAGAGAAGAAGAAGGCAGAGCTCCTGTGTAGCAGGAGGAGTTTCCGGAAATGGGAAAAAGAGCTCGTTAAGGAAAACAAAGCAGAAAGCTCCCACGTGGGTGAGTCCACCTGGTGACTGATTGGGGCTTTGATGGGAACTCCCGGGATGAGGGCTCAGGGGGTGACTTGATCAGTCCAGTTGCCTTGTCAGGTGTCTGGACCCTTCATCAGGTTTCTAGAAAAGGGAACAATATTATTTAGATTTCTAGAAAAGGGGAGTCCCCCCTTCACTCTCCTTGGGAAAAACAGATTCGGAAAAACCAAGATTCCCCTTGATAGTCTGTTGCCTCACTTTCGTGTTGCTGGCACAAAGCGCCTGGCCAAGAGCAGCTTGTGGGAGGAAAAGGTTTATTTTGGCTTACAGGCTTGAGGGGAAATTCCATGATGGCAGGGGAAAATAATGGCATGAGCAGAGGCTGGAAGTCACCTCTGCCACAGCAGATGGCACCCAGTGGCACGAAGGTAAGCCCAATCCTGGCAAGGGTACCATGCATAAGCCTGCCCCCAACAACACACCGCTTCCAACAAGGCTCCTCACCCCAAATTTCCATCAGCCGGAGACCTCGCTTTCAGAACACATGAGCTTATGGGGAATATCTGATTCAAACCATCACACAGGCTCAAGGAAATTTCTTGCTTTTAACCACTTGTAGTTTACTTTATGGGGCCCTGCTAACTGTAAGCTGCTTCAATAAGACAGAAATAGACTTTTCCCTGATCTACACAAGTCCAGTGACAAAGGTGGTCACAGCTGTGCAGACAACTACGACACATGGCCACGGGCTGGACTGAACCAGGCATTTTAAACTTATCTCTAATTCTCATCGGCCCAGCCTGAAATTAGCATCTGGCTTTGCTGATCAGGAAACTGAGGCCTTGTTCAAGGTACGTATCTAAAACAAACACAGCTATTATTCCAACCAGTCCCCAACACTTTAGCTTGCAGGCTGCTGTGGTGACACCATGTTGCTTGTCAAGACAAGTCATGAGACACATCAGATTTGTCATGTGCCATTTCAGAAGAAGCCGTTCCATATGGGAGGGAATGCGAAATCTCCATGGCAAAGAAATTAAATGCCTGCACAAGCACAAATACTGGCGCTGGGGGGTGGACAAGACAAAGCAGAAGCCATTCTGGCCCAGCCGCAGTGTGACATGCAAACATTCTCCTCCATAGTTGTTAACTCGGGGATTGTAAGGTTGGGAAAATGTGTGGACAAAGATTTATAGAACACTTTTCCTAGCAAAAGTCTAAAATGTAGATGGTCCTTGGAGTATAAAATAGGCCTGGGTTGTCACACCGTTTTGGTCTGGTGAATTAATCTAGAAGGAAATTTATGGTTTTGAATCCTAAGTGTAACACAATCATTAAAACAATTGGTTTTTAGTTACTGGTAACATAGTCATTCAGAGGTTCCTGGCTCTGCCACAACCCTTTACAGTTCACAATACGGATGGGCCCTTTTATTCCTGGTAATGCCTTTCCTGGCCAGTCCCGTTCAAATGCCAATGAGAAAAATTGAACAAAGCTGCCTCTGGGGCTCAGGACCTATTAATTCATTATCAAACGGAAAAGCTAATTAGAAATGGAAAAGAATGGGCCATGGAGATGCACCTCTGAGCATGAATGAAGGAAGTCAGGTTTAGGGAAGCAAGTGAGAGCTATTGTCCTGCCGGCTTGAATGGAGTTCCATACACAAGAATGTCACAGAGACTTTAAGATTTTCAATTTACAGACCGTGGGCAGATAATGAGGCTCTGATAACATGAACGTCTCCTCACTGGAATGGTGGCTCACAAGGCAGGAGAAAGGGGTATTTGGGTACTGGGTGAAGGGTTGAGACCCAGCCAACCATTTTATATCTCACTTTTTAAAAATTGATTAGTGATCATTAGTGTATTTAATTGCTACCATATGAATTTTTTATTGATTTATTTGCAAGGAGAGAAAGAATGGGCATGCATGTGTCAGTTTGTGCATCTGACTTTATGGAGGGACTTGGGAATTGAACCCAGGCCATCAGGCTTTGCAAGCAAGCACCTTAACCGCCGAACCATCTTTCCAGCCCTCATACAGTCTGGATGTTAATCCACTGTCAGATGAATAGCCTGCCATACTTTCATTCATTCTGTAGGAAAGTCCCCACAGGCTCTTGTACTGGGGCTTTGGTTGGCAGCTGGTGAGCTTCTGGTAAGGGATTGGATAGTTTTGAATCTGGCCAGACTACTGAAGCTGTTGTAATGTGGAGATGGTGGGCCCAACTGAAGGTGACCAATCACTGGGGCATGCCCCCCACACTATGCCCAGCCTCTAACAACCACCATTCTAACTTCCATGAGATCTTTCTTTTTTTATAATTCCATATGTGAGTGAGATCACATGGAGAAATATGCGCTATTTAAATGACCTGTAGCTACATCAGGACAAAAATATTTAACTATCCACAGCATGAACTCCTGAAAGTACTTTGCATGAGCTCATGAGTACAAATGGAAAACTGCAAGGTTTTTATAATTAGGAGCTGGATTTCCTCTGAGCAGGCTGTATGCTACGTAAGTCCTATGTTTGTTTGTGAGAACAAGTGTAGGAAGCTTCAATCACTCCATGAATATGCCCTGTGTATTTCCGTGAGAAATAAGGACAAATTCCCAGCAGCATCATGGGTGAGAAACTCAGGAGGAGGAAGAAATAAGCAAAATCCATCTCGGGTTACAGACTGAGCCGTGTATTGTACTCACACACAGCTCCGAGATCATTTCAGGAACGAAGGCCGTTTTGGTATTCGTTCAAATGTCTGCAGTTGCCGTTGTTTTCCTGCAAGGCAATGATTAATAGCTCTCAGGGTGTGTAGATGCCACCTGGAGGTAAAATAGGATAACCACAAATATTATGCTGCCTAATATTTCAAGTTCATTGTGGATATGACAGCCTCCCCATATAAAATTGTCATTAATATGTGTTCACTGGAAAATATGTGTCAGTGAATGAATTTTTTTTTTCTGCCAGAATTACTGCTAGGAAGGCAAAAATACTTTGGTGCAAAAAAAAAAAAAAAAAAAAAAAGAAAGTCAAGTTCTTGATGAGAAGATACAGAGAAGCTAAGACATGTTGAATGTGCTCTGCTGAGAGAAGGGGGAATATGTCCTGATGGTCCTGGGGCTAGGGGGACCCTAGGACAAGAGAAACAGAGAAGAAGGGACATATAGGCCACATATCCATAGATCTGACTATGATCTATGAGGCCATGAATCCCCCCAGTAAACTTTCAAAAGTCACTGGAGTTAGGCTGGAATGATGGTTCAGTGGGCAAATGTGCTCGCTGCACAGGCATGACAGCCTGAATTCAGACCCCCAGAGCCCCCTGAAGCCAGATGCAGTTATGTGAACATCTGTAATTGCAGTGCACCCACTGTGAGGTGGGAGGTGGAGACAGCAGGAAACACTCACTCGGAGAGCTACTCTGGAGAACCTAGCAACTAACCAGAGCCCCTGCCTCAGAAAAGGTAAAAGGGGGCTGGAGGGATGGCTTAGTGGTTAAGGCGTTTGCCTGTGAAACTAAAGGATCCCTGTTTGATTCTCCAGGATCCACGTAAGCCAGATGTACAAGGGGCACATGCATATGGAGTTTGTTTGCAGTGGCTAGAGGTCCTGGTATGCCCATTCTTTCTCTTTCTGCCTCTCTTCTATCTCTCTCTCTGCTTGCAAATAAATAAATATATTTTTTAAAAAAATAAAGCTTTAACCAGGCATGGTGGTGCACGCCTTTAATCCCAGCACTTGGGAGGCAGAGGTAGGAGGATTGTCATGAGTTTGAGGCCACCCTGAGACTACATAGTGAATTCCAGGTCAGCCTGAGCTACAGTGAGACCCTATCTCAAAAAACCAAAATAAATAAATAAATAAAAGCTTTAAAAAAAAAAGGTATGAGGCAAGACCAAATGACACCCAAGATGGTCTCCCACACATGCTGTGTGGCAACACGCACTCCCAAATGAACATGCACAAATGAACATGCACACACCTATTCTCTCTCTCTCTCTCTCTCTCACACACACACACACACACACACACACACACACACACACGTTGGCAATCTTAAGAAGAGTGAACTTGAAGTTGAACATGGAAGAAGGCCACAGAGCATCGTTAAATACCTGAGGTGCAGGAGGCTCCACAGAAGGGCAGCAGTGGGCAGCACTGGGTGGACAAAGCCTCAGGGAGAACGACCAGGTCTGCAAGGTGACAACTCGAGAGTGGGCTGTGGACAGAAGTGCATAGCTGAAAGCATGTGGAAGCAGCTGCACGGCCGCCATTTTATTAGATCCACATATAAGAAAAATTAATGCATGCCTGAAATGTGAAATACTAAATGTTGTGAAAGGCTTTGAAATTTCAAACAGAGCAGGCTTGAAGAAGTCACTGGATTTGGTTAACTCTAAGATGTTAGTGATCTCAGGAAGAGTTTTGAAAAAGATTGCTAATGTTTCCACGGCATTCCTCCTTTGCTTCTTCTTCTGTAGGTGTCTTTTCTGTTTGTGATTTTTGGAGACAAGATCTCAGGAAACCCATGCTGGTCTCAGACTCATTATGTAGTAGAGATTGGCCTTGAACTCGTGATCCTCCTGCCTCTGCCTCTGTAGTGCTGGGATTATAGGCACTGTCTGGTTCTCCCATCATGTCTTTTGGTTGAGGAGACGTCATGGTCTCTCCTTGGAACATATTCAGGTCAAAGTGATTAAAAAACCTATCAATATAGATATGAATATTATGCTGATAATTTGAAGACATACAGACAAAGTCATTTGTGCCATTATGTGAAATAATTACTCCGCCAAACACTCTACATGGACATTTCAGAAACATGTACTTCTTAACAAATGGTGAGTTAGAATAGTCCAACCCATATCTTTTCAATAGCTGCTCATGTTTCTAACTCACACAGACCCTAATATGAACACTTAATTATCTTTTGTTCCTGATATCCACAGCAGAGGACATTGTTTTAATACACACATGCACACACACACACACACACACACACACACACACACACACACACATCCTTAAGTAAAGGTGGAATTTTGATTTGTTTCTAACCCAAAGAGTATGGCAAAGGTGATTTCTCTCAGTCCTTGATGGTGTTATAGTGTATGGCCAACCATGCCACCACTGACTACATAACATTATATGACAGGCTTCTATGAGGATCTAATTTGTGTCTCCCTCCTGAAAGAATTGAAGGAGTAAGCTATTACATTTTTTTATTGTTTCTGGAGACAATAATGCAGCAATAGATTTTAGCAGACTTCATAGATCAGAACATGACTTCATGAAACAACCAACAAAGATGGTGTCATCACAGCTCTATGCTCATATGAACGTTGGTCCTACCTAAAGCTTAATGGATTCATCTCCTGTTGAGCCCTTACATGGAGAGCATTGCTGTGGGGGCAAGAATCTAGAAATGGTGAGGAACCAGCCAACTCACTTCTAGATTCCTACCCCAAAAGCAGATCTGAGCTAATCAATGTGCATTATTTCAGGCTAAGCATGTAGTTATTTATTACATGACAGCAGATAACAAATTTTTCTTAAATAAAAGTGTAATCAAACATTTTTGTGGTTACAAGATATAGATGCAACAATATAGATGGCAATGTAGATCACAAGAAATTATTGTATCTATCTTTTGTTTGGAAGTACGTGTATAATATGAAAAAATGTTACATGGAAAGCAAAACATTATTTCATGGGCAACCTGTATTCTAATGCAATTTCCAAAGTAAATGTTCTCTGTGAGTGCAAAAAAAAAAAAAAAAAAAAAAAAAAAAAAAAACACAGAGCCTGTCCTACAGTCTTCCTACTGAAGCTGCATTTTCCTTTCCACAGAGCAAGAAAGCTAAGATTCCCATTTGGAAGCTACATCAGTATTTTTTTTTTTTTTTGCGCAGACCTCCAAACAACTTTGGCACGCTGTGGAGAATGGGGAGCACCCGGGGAGCTCATGCTCTGAGGGGGGAGCATGCAGGCCAGCAGCATCGGAAGAGAGCTGTGCTGTTTCCCACCAGGCTAACCACAGCCCCACTACACCATCCAGCCACCGTGCTGAGAGAAAATTTGCATCTACACAAATACCTGTACATGGGAGTTTACAAACAGGGTTCTTCATAATTGCTAAAAATTCAAAGGTCTCTGTCAGGCATGGTGGCGCACGCCTTTAATCCCAGCACTCCAGAGGCAGAGGTAGGAGGATCGCCATGAGTTCAAGGCCACCCTGAGACTACATAGGGAATTTCAGGTCAGCCTGGGCTAGAGTGAGACCATACCTCAAACCCCCCACCCCACTCCCCCCAAAAAATTCAAAGGTCTCATGCAATAGGTGAATGTACGAACACACTGCTGGTCAGTCACACAATGAAACATTATTCAGGAATAAAGAGCAATTACACATCAAACCATGAAAAGACATGGAGGAGCACTAACTGCAGATAGTAAATGAAGGGAATTACCCTGCAAAGGACTCCAGACTTTATGGGTCCAAATACACAATGATGTGGGAAAGGTAAAACCCCAGGGATGATAAGTAAGCATGTCAGTGCTTACCATGGGCTTGAGGGGAGGCAGGGGGAGTATAGATCCAGATCCGTAAGGCACAGGGATATCTATATCAGAGAAAACGGCCTGCGTCATACTGCGCTGATGGCGGGGCACTTTTGCTGAAACTCACAGAGCAAACCCCGATAAACAGAGGACTGATGTGTGAACACCAGACATGTTTGTGAACTGTGGCACGTGTTCCATACTCATGTAACATGTTTGTTGGGGGGACTAACATTGATGGGGCCGAGGAGAGCAGAGAGGTCTGTGCTTTCTGTAACCCCAAACACCCCTGAATGTAAAGCCTGTTGTCCATTTGTAAGTGAATTCAATCAGCTGAAACTGGTCAAGGACACTAAATAGTTTCAAGCGCTAAATCAGAAGCAGACACAAATGTCTTCATCTAAGGGTTAGACTATATCCGCAGGGCATGTTCTGACACTTACAATGTCTGTATTTCACTTACATTGCTGAAGGAGGTACATGCTTATGGCCTAAGGAAAACAAAAAGGGTTGCTATGATGGTTAATCGGAATTGACATGAGTAATCTGGGCATGTCTGTGAAGGAGTTCCTAGATTCAGTTAATTGAGGTGAGAAGACCCACCATTCCATGGCCTGAGGTCTTGGACGAAATCAAAAGGAGAGAGGGAGCTGAACGCACGCACTGGCACTTGTTAGGTGCTGGCTGTGAATGCAGTGTGACCAACGTGTCTTCCCTCCTCTTACATGACCTCCCCACCATGGTGGGCTGTGTTTTCTGGAACCGTGAGCCAAAGCAAACCCCCACTTCCTTAAATTGCTTTTGTCAGGCATTTGATCAGAGTTTTGAGAAGAGTGCACAGGTACAGCCAATAAATAAAAAGGGATTCAGAAAACAAGGCATTGAAGCATAAGAAAAACAGTATATCTGATTAAAGAAAAAGAAAAAAATCCGTTAATCATTCCCTGGTGTTTTCAGGTGGGTTGGGATGGAGCCATTCAAAGCCAGACAGAAGCGATTCTTACAAAAACTGTACCCATCTAAGGGTCTAAGGTGGGGGGCCTCCCCCAGACTCTGTATCGCCTGCTGCTAAGTGTTAAGTATTTCTTCATTCTTCCCTTTGCCCCAGTTTGGGGGCTGTAATGCTGTCCCCATCCTCAGGGATATTAGTGGATTGACACAACTAAATCGGAGAGCACACAGGGAAATGGAGAGGCTGGGACATCCCCAACCTTCCTGCGTGCGGGCTAAACGCTTTTAGTGTCTGCTGGCCTTTACTGCTTTGTCATCATGTTCTCACCCTCTGTGAAATTTAACTGCATGTAAGAATAACCAGTTCACTCTCGTTACTCATTCACGTGCTCCCCTCTTGTGGTTGGACACATGTACAACAAGGCAAGGGAAGGACGTGGCTATTTTGCCAACCTGGACCTTGTGTGGGTTTGTCTCTAAGTGAATGGAGCAAGTACAGTTAGTTTCAGGTCTAGAGAAAAATATACCTCTGGATCAAAAATCTTATCTTGGGAATGTAACGAACACTAGGTGTCCAGATGGTCACCCCCAGGTTTGTTTGATGTGTGGAAGTCTTCCCCAAAAGTCTTCTCCACAAACAGCTGATAGAAAGATAGCAACGTCAGGAACACCGGAGCAAACACCCGATCTGCTCCTTAAGACTTCCAAGGTTACAGAAAACAACGGGAGACAGAAACTGTCAAGGGCAGGACGTGGAGGAAAGCTGAGGGGGAGTGCAAAGAGGTCCAGCAGCGTGGCGTTCAGTCAGTATTGACTTCAGAGCTGTAAGCAATACACTGTAAGAATATGCTGGCCATGAAGAAGATGGGGAAGGGACAAAGAACACTTACCTGTCTCTTAATCGTTTGTAACCTAATTCTACTCAAAATTAGAGACATTAAAACTATTCTCTCAAGAGATGCTTTAAGATTTTTATATTTTTAAATTATTTTTATTTTAGAGAGAGAGAAAGAGAGAGAGAGAGAGAAAGGGAGAGAATTGGCATGCCAGTGCCTCAGCCACTGAAATGGAACTCCAGATGCTTGTGCCATCTATTGAGCATGTGCAACCTTGCGCTTGCCTCACCTTTAGGTGTCTGGATTAAGTAGGATCTGGAGATTAGAATATGGGTCCTTGGGCTTTGCAGGCAAGCACCCTAACAGCCAAGCCAACTCTCCAGCCCTGCTTTAAGATTTTTTTAAAGAGATGAACACCATTAAAAAGAATCTCCGTGGGCTGGGCATGGTGGTGCCAGCACTCAGGAAGCAGAGGTAGGAGGATCTCTGTGAGTTCTAGGACACCCTGAGACTACATAGTGAATTCCAGGTCAGCCTTGGCCGAGGTAGAGTGAGACCCTACCTTGAAGAACCCCAAATAAAAAAATAAATAAAAGGAGTTCCACAGGCACTTAGAAGCCAGTGTATCCGTGGTCCAGAGTAGGGGACCTAAAACACAGTGGATAGAGGAAATCGGCATAATCCATGTGGTGTTGGGTTTTCAGACTTACAGAATACAGGTTATGGTGGGGGGGGGTCATGGAGGCACGTGCTAAGGTCCGAGACAAAAGGCAGTAAGACCAAACATTGTGCAGAGCCCTGGGTTCCTGACGGAGTGACCCTGTGCAGCGTGTGTACAAAGCTTTGAGCATGAAATCTAAGTTTCAGTGCAGACTCCAGAATGTAGGAAGTGTGGGATGTCTGCTAAAGAGAGCTGTCCCAACAGGGAGCCATAGTGCTGCAGGAAGCAGGATTACTGGGGTGTGGCTGTCCCCACAGTGTGACACTACACACTGCAGGTACCAGACAGGGACCCACAAGGCTTAATAGTTGTCCATTTTTTTGTACTGCTTTAGTTCAGTACTTTCTTGCTCTCTTCCAGTTCCTTTCTTCTGGAAAGAAGTATTTGCTCTGCGCATTGTATATTGGAAGTCCATAAGCTTCTTTATAATTAAAATTTTTTTATTATTTTATTTATTTTTGGAGAGAGACACAGAGAAAGACAGACAGAGAGAGAGGGAGAGGGAGACAGATAGAGAATGGGCACAGCAGCAGTCTCTCTGCTGCTGTGAACGAAATCCAGATGCTTGCGCCCTCTTGTGGGCAAGTGCGGCATTGCGCCCTTGTGTCACTTTGCATCTGGCTAAACGTGGGGCCTGGAGATTGGAACCGGGTTCTTAGGCTTAGCAGGCAGGTGCCTTAACCGCTAAGACATCTCTCCAGCCCTTCTCTATAATTTTTATAGGAGCTCAAGGCTAGGGAATGGCCTTGTGTCTCAGAAGAGACTTTGAACTTTGGAACAATGTTGGCACTGTGGAGATGCTGGGGACT
Source organism: Orientallactaga sibirica (assembly GCA_036365145.1). Lineage (NCBI taxonomy): Eukaryota > Metazoa > Chordata > Mammalia > Rodentia > Dipodidae > Orientallactaga > Orientallactaga sibirica. Next base: position 15,135,482 of record JAEOAD010000041.1, on the reverse strand, counting down.
CTTAAGGTTAAATTAAATGTGTCGTTCATCATGATGGGTCCGTGAGATGTTGGAACAAAGGGCAGAGAGTTATGGTGTGAATCTGAAATTTCCCTTATGAGACCATGTTTTGAACACTGAGTGTCCAGCTTTTACTACTCTTTAGAAGGGTATGCAAACTTGAGGACGTCTGACTGGCAGACACAGGTCACTCGGGTCAGACCTTTGATGGGTGTACCACTTCTAGTGCTGCCTTATTTCCTCAGCCCCTGCTCTGCCACATGGCAATGATCGTTGCTTCGTGTTCCAAAGTCATGGACAGAGCATCTCCCACTGCCATGCCTTCCCCACATGACAAAGTGAAATCTCTCTGACACCCGTGACGCTGATTCCCTCTGGGGGTCTCTGCTTCCTGGTCCATTCTGTATGACACCTGCCCCTCACATTCTTGCCAGCATGGGATGGACATACACTTCTCTAATACAGTCACTAAAACATACCTGGTCACTCTGTTTCTGGAGTATTTAGGTCCCGACACCACAAAGGTAATTAATACTGGCATCTACTTCTTTCTTTTGTGTATATGTACACGTCTTTAGAACCTCTCCAATTCCATTCTTTGATAGGTTCCACGTTTTTCACTATCAGGTTATGTCTGATACTGTTGTAGTCAGCTTCACATGGCTGAGACAAACATCCCACCAGACACAGCTTTTGAATCCCAGGGGAACATCCTCCATGGGGGAGGAAGCTGGCTCACTTCCATCGATGCAGCTCAGAGAGCCACCATCACACAGCCAACACCACGGAACTGCCAGAGCTCAGACTGCTCTCCACACACCTCACGGCTGGACTCCAAGATCTGCCCTGGTGACACACCTCTTCCCCAGCAGGGCTCCACCCACTGGAGAGTCAAGATTCAAGCCCGACTCTATGGGTCCACACATTCAAGCCACTACAAATGTGTGCTGGTGTCTGGAGAGACTCTCGTGTGTGTACCCAGCTGTGGAGGTGATTGTGCCAATTAGTTCTGAAGACGAAGCCCCCAGGCTCCATAGCCGCTTGTGATATGCCCCAGGGTGCCACAATGCCAGGGATGGCAGGAGAAGCATAAAAGGGTTGGCTTATCTTGACCTTTGGGCATAAAATCAAAACATTTACTGGTTAACGGATGTGGTTTTTTAAATTTTTTAAATTTATTTATTTATTTGCAAGCAGGGAGAGAGAGAGATAGAAGAGAGGCAGACAGAGAGAAGAACGGGCACGCCAGGGCCTCCAGCCACTGCAAATGAACTCCAGATGCATGTGCCCCTTGTGCATCTGGCTTACATGGGTCCTGGAGAATCGAACCGGGATCCTTTGGCTTTGCAGGTAAACGCCTTAACTGTTAAGCCATTCTCCAGCCCTAACGGATGTGTTTCTAATTTATGCATCCGGCAGGGCGTCACTTATATATAAGAGAGGGCACAGGTGTGACCTCCAGCAACACCCTCCACCTTCACCACCCCATGTATCCTACATGACACGGTGGTTGAGGGAACATTCAACTCATTTTCTCTGTTTCTTACTGACCAGACCATGTATGTCCTCAGTAGAACCACAGGCCAATGGTAAATTTTGAATTTTCTCCATGAAACGCATCATGTTTCACTGTTCATGTAGGGCACGGTTTGGGAAGAGTGCCTGCGGGCATAGCTACAGTTGGACCTGGTAGGACGAAAGGACAAACCACATCCAAGCACCCTTCCGAAGCTGTGGGTTTTGCGTTCACGCACCGAACAGACGAACGTCTGCAGAATTTGATGACAGCCTTTTACCCTTGGCCCAGGGAGTCCCTCCCTTGACGGGTTGCTGCTGGAGAAACGCCTTGTTTATTTTCACTGTGACTTTTGGACTTTGATCTGGACGCTTTCTCAACTTGAAGCTCATACTTGTGTAAAATAAACAACTTGTCTTAATTTACAAGAGTCAAAGAGTCAAATTGCATGGATTATGTAATCACATTATTGGAAATGCAAATTTAATGTGGTTGTGCTTCATTTCCCACCCACCCTGCCGCCATGCTGTTCACATTGACCGGGTCCCCTGCTCCAATTGTAGTCTCGGACAATTCACTCTCTGCCCTGGAGAGCTGGAGCAGGACCAGTAGAATGTTTCTGACCTGGAAGAAGGCCCGGGCTAAGGAGTGCTGGGATGGCTGCAGACACTGTAGCTCTGTCTACTGTCCACCTTCACTGTCCCAGGCCCACCCCCACAGGGTTGTCCCATTCATCCCCCGTCATTTGTCTGGACATAGTCTCACGCAGCTCCATCCACTTCCTCTTTCTTCTGTTTCTGTTTTCTTTCTATACTACCACATGTCTGAATCCTGGCTTTCTTCCTCTTCAATCAGATTGACTGTCATGCAACCTTCCCCTGAAGCCCTCAACACTTCTGGCTTGTGAGAAGCATGGCAGCCACAGGTGTATGTTGCTGTACATGGCTCTTCTTTGGTATTTGCACTGGGGAGGTGGGAGCATCCTTCTGAGACAGATGGAAGGGTAAGAGTAGTTTCCTGAATTCCAGGAAACTGCTTTTTCCTGCCCTCTAATCCCTTCCCCTTCCCTCCTCTCTTCTCTTTTCTCTCTTTTCCTAACTCTCTCCTCTGCTTCCTTCCCTCTCCCTCTGCTAAACAGAAGCAATTTAAGAGAGAGGAATGATCTGTTTTGGCTCATGGCTTGAGAGGGCCTTGTCCCTGATGGAGGAACAAGGCTTGGTGGCGCTCATAGCAGCTGGAGTGTGAGCCTGGAATGACTCAAATCTTCGCAGACTAGAAATCCGAGAGGAAATTAAGGCTGGAGTGGGACTGTGATCCACAAGTCCTATCCACCATGACCCACTTCCCCAATGAGGCCCCACCATCTAAAGGCTTCATAACTTCACTGAACAGTGCCACCAGCTGGAGATCAAGTGTTCAGACACAGGAGCCTTTGAGGGACATTTTACTTCCAACCCATAAAACAAATATTCTTCAGAGTCCTGTGAAATGAACCTCAATAATATAACCAGACAATGTGCCTTTTCTCTCTTTGGAATTCCAATTGGAATTCTTCTCGTGTCCGGGTGTTGACATGGTATGCCAGTGGAATGTTTTAGTTGCAAGTGATTTTTCATGTTAAGTTTTCCAAACAACTCCAGAATTTAGTAGCTAGCCTTGAGGCTCACTATTTTTCACATTACAGAATTTTTACACAACCCACACAATGGCTGTGGTGAAGATCAAGGCTGAACGCAGAACACAGCATCTACTTCCTGTTCATCTGGGAAGGTATGACCAGGGGCTTCCTCATCAAGCAGGTTTGCTGGCTGCTCTTCAGCGTCCCTCCTCTTGGGAAGAGAAGGGAGACTTAAAACAGGAAAGTGCTCTAAGGTCCTGGGTCTCCTTTTTAACCATGGTTAATACATAAAAGTTAGTCAAATTGAGGCAAGTTTACAACATTACTTTCTAAAAGTGAATGTGTCTAAGGAAAATTTGGAGAACATTTTATTTTATGGTTTACTGGGGTCACTAGCACAACATTGGTGACTGTAACAAAAGGTGATGGTTCACCTGGCTGTATCGGTGAGTGATATTTAAGTCAGGGAAACATTGTCTTCAATAACTTTTGCTAGGGGCTCTGTAGTTGTCTTTATCTGTATAGAAAGGACCTCCTATGCCACACTGAGAGCTCTTGGAAAAGATCTGCTGAAGGCCCCTCTGTTGAAGACGGTCCCCAACCTGGAGTAGTGTAGATGGTGGAACCTTCAGAAGGTGAGGCTTAGCGGGAAGACATTAGGCCATTGAGGATATCCCTCAAAGAGGCTATTGGGTCTTTGGCCCCTTCTTTTCTCTGTCTCTCTGTCTCTTTCAGTATCTATCTATCTATCTATCTATCTATCTATCTATCTATCTATCTATCAGTCTATCTATCTATCTATCTATCTATCTATCTATCTATCTATCATCTATCTATCTATCTATCATCTATCTATCTATCATCTATCTATTATCTATCTATCTATCTATCTATCTATCTATCTATCTATCTATCTATCTTATTATCTACCTATATTTCTGTCTCTGTCTGCTTCCTGAACAGCATGAGACACAAGCATCCCCTGCCACATATTCCCACTATGACGTCTGCCTCCAACAACCCCCAAAGGCAATGAAATCACCTAACCACGGGTGAAAAGTTCTGAATCCATGAGTCAGATGCACTTTCCTCCCGCTAAGTTGTTTATCTCTGGTACTTGGTACAGGAATGGAAAGCTGACAAACACACATGCAATTTGCACAAAGTTAGACAAACACAGGCCCGCTCTATGCTGGTGGAAGTCTAAGCAGTGACAGTGAGGTGATGACTTACTGAGACCTGCTGAGGGGTTAAAGGACTTCATCCACTTTGTCAACGTGCACTCCAGTTAGCTGACCTCCCCAAATGCTCATGCCTGTATCTGTCAGCAGACACCCAATCCATCATCCTCTGCAGGGAAGAGCTCTCTGCACACCCACTCCCAGAGAATCCCTGCAAGGGCCACGTGGGCTCACTTAGTCTGCTCCGTGTTCCCTTGGTTTCAGCACAGCAGCACTTCAGAAGCTCAAATCGTTACTAAAATCATAGCTCGTCATTTGGGAGTTAGGTCAAAAGAGTCTTACAGTGCTTGGTGCAGGGAAACCCCAGTAAGAATCTTATTTTTCCTAAAATAAATTGGCATAAGGTAGAAAGACAGCTACCACTGTCTGGGAAAGTCCCTCGTGCAACTGTTGCATTCCTTCATCTTAATTCTATTTGCTGATGTTTTGTTATTTGTTTGTTTCTTTGGTTTTTTTTAAATTTTTTATTAGTTGTGTATATAGTGTACATACAACCATGATGGTGCCATTGTTAGCCTTCTCCCTGTCCCATGGGCATAGTGGGTTTTGCATTTTTTAAAGCTCTTATTTAACCAGTCAAAATTTCTCTTAATTTCACATATGAGGGAAACATGATTCACTTTTAATCATTGGTTTAACCAAAATAGGCATAAATAATAGGCTGCTATTTACCTCTTCCAGTGAAGTATTTGGTTATTTAAAAAGAATACCAGGGCCAACTGATGCCCCTTTAAGAACAGAACAACATGGAAGAAAACTTGGCATGCCTAAAGTCTTTAGAGAGCATTGGATGTATATTTTCCTTGCCTTTCTTTGTTTGTCAATATACATTAAAACAAACAAACAAACAAAAATACTGGTGCATGTTGTACATCACAAACCAAATAGTCTATCAATTCACTATTAATTTCTATTGAACTTTATGCTTTAAGAAACAACGGATGTACATGAATATGTGTATGTATATACATACATATACATACATGTGTGTGTGAAGTACCCTGCACAGACATGGAAAATATTTGGGTCTTTACACACATATAATATAAACTGTATCATATCCCATGATGTTGCCCACATTATCTTTTAAAGTCACAACTGTGCAGGGAGAAACAGAAAGATGGGTGTAGCCAAACACGCAATAAAGCGGAACACATGGTCTTTTTATTTGCAAGTGAACTTAGCAGCAACCCTAGGAAAGTTACTAGCCACTCCCCCGTGGCAAAGCCCTTCCCTCCTCAGATAACTTCTTCTTTTAATTATCTTATTGTAAAACAAATAAGTTGCCAAGTATTTCACTTGAACCAAAAAGCAAAAGATACAGGAACCAGAAATTTAAACAAAATTTGAGACACAAAATTTAAATTGTTTTTCTTTGTTGTAAAAAGAACATCTTTAGAAGATTATAAGATGCATGGGGAAACAGATGTAGGCTGGTCTGTTCTTCCATGTACCACTGAAACTAATGAAGCAAAGTGTCCAGTGACATTAACTATACACTCATGACATGAGGGAAGCACACGGATGACAGGGCAGTGTCCTCATGTATGATCTCTCTACATGCAAATCGAGGTGATGTCCTCTGAGACATCAGTGTCCACAGGGAGCAAGTATGTGCATTTCCTTTTGGATGGTAAGAACTTTGGTTAAATATCAACTTTTTATTTTATTTATTTATTTATTTATTTGAGAGAGAAAGGAGAGAGAGAGAGAGGAAAAGACAGAGAGTGGGTGCATGTCAGAGCCTTCTGCCACTGCAAATGAACTCCAGACACATGTGCCACCTTGTACATCTGTCTTATGTGGGTGCTGGGGAATCGAACCTGAGTTCTTTGACTTTGCAGGCAAGTGCCTAACTGCTATACCATCCCTCTAGCTCAAATCTCAACTTTGTTAAAGCAAGAAATATGAATGGTTTTTCAAAAGATGGGATACCTGCATTATAATAGCAGCAGTTTGAAACAGAACTGGAAATAAAGGGAAATTATGTAACATTACCATAAATGTACACCCCAAGACTTTCTTTTAAGTAAGTGCAATTGTAGCTACATTTCAGATGAGAATGGTGCATTCTAAGTGGGATGACCATAGACTGTAGCTACATTTCAGTTGGTGCTCTATGTGTATGGATTGGAATTATCCAATATTAAAAGCTTCTGAAACAACTGATATTTGCTAGAACAAACATATAGGTACCCACAAATGAGGAAATTCTTTCCCTCCTATGAAAAATATCTTGGTAATAGATAATTCTCAAGATAAAATTGCCAACATGAACTATGCCAAGAAGACATACATGTGGCACATGTATCCTTTATAAATCTAACTATTTAATACTTAGTTTTAAATATACTTAGATTCTAAGTTTATTTTTAACTGATAAAACTGCACTTCTATTTTCCCATACCTAATTCCAGATTCCTAGAATTTTCTTTTGTTTAACTTTCTATATTAGTTGAAAAGAGAAAGTTCTATTTAATGTAAAAAGATGAAATCAATTTTGAATTTCCCCACAAATGTTTTAAATGTTCGGCTGATGTGGGTTGATGTGTCAAAGACCACGTTTGGTTGTTATTGTTTGCCTCTTTCTTTCTTTCTTTCTTTCTTTTCTTTCTTCCTTCCTTCCTTCCTTCCTTCCTTCCTTCCTTCCTTCCTTCCTTTCTCTCTTTCTCTCTTTCTCTCTCTTTCTCTCTTTCTGTCTTTCAGAGCTTGCGATAGAACCCAAAACCTCACTCATGCTAGGCAAGTGCTTTGCCACTGAGCTACACCTTAGCCTTTTGGAGATATAAAGAGCCATGTATCCAGACCACAAAGACCACTTTTTGAAACCCTCATTCGTGCTCTCTGAGCTGGCTGTCTCCTCCCAGGGGAGAAGCTAAGAACGCGTGATCCACATGGGAGCACAGTGGACAGACTCTTCATTCCTCCTCTCTGAATTTGGGTTCTCTTTTTCAGAAGTCATTGTGGTCGTCTGTTAAATTTCCTGTTTTGAACCAGCTTTGGCAAAAACCAAAACAAATAGCTCACAGGCAAGGCTATGGTGACTGCTCCTTTCCTCTTTGGTATTTCCAGTTATGCATCTTCTCCTCAGAGGTGCGGGAAGGGGAAGGGAGGAGCGAACCCTCAATGAAGTGCGTCAGAGCAGTTTCAGTGCTCCGAAGAAGGTTGCGTCTCCATTCCGGGAAATCTGTGCATTCTCTCTGGGAATTGCAAGTTGAAGTTCATCTCCTTCTTCCAGCCTGGCAATGCCTGGGAGAGCGATTGACAAGAACTTTAATTGGATGCTCAGTAAACAAACTGTTAAACAAAACCGTTAGGAATGATCAACACAGGCATTCACATCCCACCATGGACTTTTAAACTTTTCACAATTCTATTAGCCTGAAACAAAACAGAATAAAAGAAAATGAGAAAATGAAAATCAGCACGAGAAAGCACAAGGCTTTCAATGGATGTGCAGCTTGATGTATATAAAAGAGGATTCACTGACAAACTTCAGAATCAAGTGAAAGTGGTTTATACCTTGTTCAATGGTAGAATACCATGCAGTCAGAGGTGGCTGTTGCTTAATTTTGTTAATAAGGGAAATGTTATAAATATTAAATAAAAATACAAAGTCAGAGACACACATGCATGTATTGTGCATGTGTGTATATATGTTATATATATTAGAAATATATGTATATACATATATGTTATATACTACATATACATGTATATACATATACATGTTACATATGTGCATATATAGTAAATATAATATATACATACCCTATATATGTATGTATGTGTATAGATAGATAGATAGATAGATAGATAGATAGATAGATAGAGCAACAAATATATTTTCCAGTAACCTCAGAACTCAGGAGACTGAGGCATGTGGATCTCATGAGTTCAAGGCTAGCACGAATTACATAGTGACTTTGAATTCAGCCTGTACTATGTAGTGAGATCTGTTTCAAAAAAAAAGCTCTGTCTAGTAACAAACACACTAGTGAACTGTTTTCTACTGAGTCTAGATTATAGATTTTTATCTCATTTGGGTTCTTTTACAACCTTCTATTAGGTTTCCTTAAATGACAATGTTTATATGGGTAATAAAAATCATTAATGATGAGAGCCACGGAGTGCATAAGGATACTTTTGGTCATTGTCCTCCCAAGATGAACAGACTGTTGCATTCCTGACACGTCTGTGGTTACCAATGTCCCCACAAGACCTGCAGGGCTCTGAGCCCATCGGCATTTACCTGGAGGCTGGAGGGGGGACAAAAGCAGCAAGGCAACACAATGGAGGAAGGAGTAGCTTGGAACAGAAGGGTTCTTAGGGAGAGGAGGTTAAAAGAAGAAGGATGAAGGGACAGGAACATGATCGAATTACTCGCTGATCAAATTAGTGAGCACACACCCCCTCCCATAACAGGTGTTTGCATGTCAGCCTGGGAGAACCTATAATCTATAAAAATTTAATTTTACATTTAACTGATAGATTTTGGCATCATTTGGATTTCTTTTACAACCTTCTACCTTTTAGATTTCCTTAAATGACAATATTTTTCTGTATAATAAAAGTTATTAATGCTAAGAGACACAGAGTGCATAGGCATATTTTGGGACACTGTCCTCCCAATCTAAAAATCTATTGAAAATCTATAAATTTTTTTAAAATTAATTTTTTCAATAAAAATTTTTAAAGACAAACCCTGTTATATGGTTTGAACAATTATTGAACTATACTAAAATATAAAATTAATACTTATAAATATATTAAATTGAAAAAAAGCAATTAAGGTATAAGCTCTCTAACAATTAATGTTTATGCACGCCTAATTTAGAATAAAATGTCCTGTGAACTACTAGCAGGACCACATTCAGTGGATTAGGTAATAATTGGCCATAATCAGAAGAAAATGATGGAAAAGAAAAAGACCTTCACCAAGGAAAAAATAAAGAAACAAACAAATGTACTACATGGGAATTGTCAGGTTGTCACAATGTAAACTGCAGGTGCATTGCTCTGTTATCACTGGGCATTCACTTACACAAGGTGTCCATGTTCGTGTCTACTTGGGCCTCGAGCCGAACACCCCATCTACTCAGCTGGCCAGTCTCTATTTAGTGAACACCTTCTATGTGTCAGTCACCTCTCCAGGCAGACACAGATCAGAGATCAAGGGGGAGATGGTTTTTTTTTGTTCCCAAGATCTTGTTATTTTCCAGGGCCAACACAGATGACAGAAGGTGCCTTTGGGTACATTACATATAGTGCAAACATTCTAAAACTGGCAAATATTAGAGTGTATATCACCTCTACTAGTTAAAAAAAAGGTTAGAAAAAAGATCAGAACACAGGTAGTTACTGAAAAGACTGTGGCTGCCATAGATACTGAGAAGGAACTGATAACTTGACCGCAGCTACAGATCACAGAGCTTTAAGTAATATTAACCCTAAAGATGGAAGGTGTGGACCATTGGACATGCCTATTTAAAATTTCCACATCGAGATTCTTTGTCAGTGCTTCCACACTGTAGCAGTCATCATAACATTTTCTACAATAAGCATATTCCATTTATTAATGAGATGTTGAGTTGACTTTGGATATAAATTGGTCCTTGGTTTTATATTGGCTAACATTTCAGTTCTTATTTTATTATGGAATTATATTATACACTCAGGCACTATCATGTAGTTTTTCATGGATGGAAAACAAATTCACCTTAAAATAGACTAAAGCACAAGCCTGAAACATGTTAGAGAGAACAATTTTCATATGTGACCTTACATTATTATTAATAGTGAGAAATATCCTTAAAACCAAGGTAGTCCTTAAAAGGTACAGAAGTACACGCTTGTGCAATAGTGGACACAGCCTCTACAGGTAGTCAACTGTTCTCTGATTGGACACGAGGCCCGCTCAGTGGAAGGGAACTCATATCTGGTACTGGAAACCAAAGCAAGGGTCCTGTGAAAACTGGCAGAATCCACTCAAGAGAAGGAAATGTAAAATTAATGTAATGTAATGTAAAATTAATACTCATAAATATATTAAACTGTAAAAAGCAATTAAGGTATAAGCTGCCTAACAATTAGTGTTTATGCATGGCTAATTTAGAATAAAATGTCCTGTGAACTAGAAGGACCACATTCAGTGGATTAGGTAATAATTGGCCATAATCAGAAGAAAATGATGGAAAAGAAAATGACCTTCATCAAGAGAAAAAAATAAAGAAAATAACAAATTTACTAGCATGGGAGTAAATGGTTAGAAACACATTTTAATTCTTTTTAAAGATTTTATTTTATTTCTTTATTTACTAGAGACAGAGAGAGGGAGAAAGAGCAAGTGAGAATGGGCACACCAGGGCCTCTAGCCACTGCAAATGAACTCCAGATGCATGCGCCACCACCATGTGCATCTGGCTTATGTAGGACATGGAGAATTGAACCAGGGTCCTTAGGCTTCACAGGTATATGCCTAACCACTAAGCCATCTCTCCAGCCCCCATAGAAAATCATTTTAAAGACAGTTGTGGCACTCTTTGGTGAGTACAAATAGTAACAGACTGGAGAGGCATCACTGTTGATATGTCAACGTTCTGGTCAGCAGTGTGCACACAGATGGGTTTTTTTATGAAAATTAGGGACTTCTGATTTGATGGACTTCCTCATCCATTTTCCACTGAAGCTATTTGGACCTGCTGACCCAGGGTGACATCACCACCTCTGAGACAGTGATCTATTCTCCGTTTCTGAATGGTTTCTTGGGTGTTTGTAAAGGCCTTTGGGATATCTGAGAATTATTTCACAATCGTTTCTGAATACATTTCTTCAAAATCACCAGACAGAAATACACACAGGGAACGTGAATACAGTTTTCTAAAACCAGGGTGGGCTAATTTGAAATCAAATGAAGAAAGGTTGGCAGTTATAGCCTGAACAGGCCTATGAACTGACATGGCCTGCCCTCCCTTGTGCTTCAAAGATGGGACTTCTCCTACACGCAGAGGTCCCAAAGTCACCTTCAGGGGTCCATTTTTTTCAGAAGCACCTGTCTGATCATGAAAACAAAGCCATTATACAGCTTGTCTTACACTTTGCTCAAGCCAAACTGGGGTCATTTAAAAGAGCTGTCATGGCTCACGTTGTGGGGCTAGACTTCTGGTTTGAATCAAGATCTGTAACTTCATGGCTGTCAAAGCTGGGAAAATCCATGATTCTCCCTCAAATGGGGTTAAATGGTTAGCAGGAAGAGTGCCTAACAGACCAGGGGATCTGTCATTGTTAGGAATTGCTGTCATTGCTGCTGTTATACAGAATGGGAGAAAATATACCTCAGGATTGTCCCCGACAATTGTTACACCCTCAGTAATGATCCCAGTGTTCTCAATAAAACAGACTAGCGAGCTCATCATATGATATTTTTAAAGCATAGTTATACAAGGCTGTAAAGTGCTTGCTGTGCAAACAAGAAGACCTGAAGTATATCCTCCTAGTTTACGTTTTAAAAGCTGGGTGTTCCTCTTAGCTAGCCCTCATAGGGTTAATAACTCTGTTGAGCTGCTGGGGGTCAGCAGTCACCAACAGCATGAATAAGCAGGAGACCCTGCAGACTATGAAGTCAACCAGCCGGACAAGAAGTACACACTTGTGAAATAGTGGCACACAGCCTCTACAGGTAGTCAACTGTTCTCTGATTGGACACGAGGCCTGCTCAGTGGAAGGGAACTCATATCTGGTACTGGAAACCAAGTCAGGAAAGAGTGGTCTGGCACAACAACAACAACAAAAAACTCCTGAACAACCTTATATACCTCCTTTAACCCAAATTGCTCTCATGTTTGGTTGGAGAATCTGTCTTATTTTACAGATGGCTGAGAAAACAGAGGAGAGTCTAGATCCATTGATAAGACAAGAAGATAGCAGACTGCCCGCCGTGAGATGTTCCACCTCTACCACATCTGCCAGGGCCCAGGAGAAACTGCCGAGGAAGTGGCAACACGAGTACTGCTCTTACTGCTAGCCTGACACCCAGCCCCAGGGTGATGGTGACAGACACTTAGAATAATCAAAACCTATGAGAGCAGAAATCCAGAGACTAAACATAACTCAACACTAAATCAGATTGCTGACAGGCTTGCCATGGCTCAGAGAATATCACAGAATTGGAAGAGAAAGATTATAAGAGCCACAGAGTGGGTAGGAATATTCTGAGACATGGTCCCCTGCTACCCTATACAGACTGACTGAGGACTTCATGATCCCACAGTGGTTACCATAACCCACTGAGCAGGACCCCTAGGGTAATGGGAGTTGAGAGTGAGGGGATAATGGTATAACCTGTTATAATATATATAATAATATTTTTAAAGCTGGGTACTGTGTTGTGTGCTTATAATCTAAACACTGGGGAAGTGGAGTCCAGAGGATCCTTGGGTGTCTCTAGTCTGACAGTCTAGTCCACTTGGGAGTTGGCAGGCAAGTGAGAGATGCTGTCTCAAAAAATGTGGATAGGGCCTGAGGAGTGAGAGACCCATAGTTGTCCTCTACCTTGCACATGTTTGTACACACACACACACACACACACAGTATACAGAAGAATGCCACTATTTTTTTTTTTTTTTTTGCATTGTACAATTCAGATTTTCCAGCAAAATCTAAAATTGCACAATAAGCAGGTAAGGACTGTTATTTACCAGCTGAATAACAGGAATTATTGGGGAGTGTTTCAGGCATATTTTGAATACATCGGAACAAGGTCACCAGACTCAGCTCATCCCCAAAAACGTGCACTTTTTTCCTCTGTATCAGGTGTCCCATGGCAAAAGTGTTGTCAGTGTACAAGACCTAAGAAACAAACCAAAGAGCATCGTCAGAACTATCTAGAAAATGGGAACATTGGACCATAGAAACAGAGTTAGCATTTGAACCTACCTGACCATAAATAAAGAAGTAACCGGTTTCTCTCACCACTATTTTATTCTCCTTTTCTTCCAGTGCCCTTCCTCTTTTAAAGCTGAGAAGCCATGGAACAAATGTGTAAGATCCTATGGTGAAGAGAAATATTCATAACAAAATTACTAAATTAAATGTAAAACTTGGAATCTCATATCTTTAAAAAAAAGGAAGGGGATTAGAGAAATAACCATCCTCCATTGGGATATGTACCTCTGTTGGAAGATAGATTAACCTGGGCAACCGTCAGCCCTGCCTAGGAGATCTCACTGCATAGGAATGCCTTGCTTTTCTTTTATTGGTCTGTACTTTAAGTTCTTATCAAGCTTAATTTGGATGGGAGAACTTGAAGCAATGGATAGACAGCATTTCTTTGCATAGTCTAGCAGCAGCTCGTTTTCCTTGCTTCCTTGAGAGAAAGAGTAGTTAGATAAAGAGTTTAGCAAAATGTCAGGAGGAAAGGAGCATCATTACCCCCACCACACACACACACACACACACACACACACACACACACACACACACACAGCAACAGAACAGACCTTGGGGAATGCAGAAGGCAACAGAGACAGAGCACATACTGACAGGTACTCAGGAGCTGAGCACCAATGTCGATAATATTCATGATGAAGCAGTCTCTGTCCAGTACACTGTCTTCTGTTCTCCCTGGAGGTCATCTGGGGAGTGACAGGAGGAGTACCTGCAAAGCTGGAAGAAAGGATGATAGAAGAAGAGAAGCCCCAAGTACCAAGCCCCTGAGCCAGAATCAAGCCTAGGTGCTCTTTGATATCACCCCCCCCCAGGATGAGAGTATCAACACTCCCATACCGGGAAGCCACAGCTTAACCTCCCTGGACTTCTCAGAGCTGCGGTATGTAAATATTGGCAGGCGGGTGAAGCTCAAGGGTAGAGACTGGGAAATCTGGAGTTATAAATAAAAGTTAAGTGAGTAGAAGATTAGGGAAGTGATAATACAAGGATAGGCTAAGAAGACAAAGTTGTTTCTGTGTGTCAACATGATGTCAAAATGCTCCTGTGTGAGTGTGCATGGAGATCCGTTCATAATTGCACTCTGGTCATCACCATCAATCATACATTTCAGAATCTGAAAGAGAGGCTGGCATGGTGGCGCACATCTTTATTTATTTTTATTTTTTTTTAATTTTTTTTTTGGAGAGAGACACAGAGAGAGAGAGAGAGAGAGGGAGAAGGAGAGGAAGACAGAGATGGGCACGCCAGCAGTCTCTCAGCTGCTGTGAACGAAATCCAGATGTGTGCGCCCCCTTGTGGTCAAGTGCGTCCTTGCGTAACTGTGCATCTGGCTAAACGTGGGACCTGGGATTGGAACCGCTGGACATTGGAACCAACGTTCTTAGGCTTAGGAGGCAGGCGCTTTAACCACTATGCCATCTCTCCAGCCCATGGCGCACATCTTTAATCCCAGCACTTGGGAGGCAGAGGTAGGAGGATCGCCATGAGTTTGAGGCGAGGCCACCCTGCGACTACATAGTGAATTCCAGGTCAGTCTGGGCTAGAGTGAAACACTACTTTCCAAACAAAAACAAAACAAAACAAAAAAACAGAATTCAAAAGAGACTCGCTGCCCTCTGGTGTTTTGAATGCAAAATACCCTCCACAGCCTCAGGTGCTCACGATTAAGCCTCCTAGTTAGTCCCCAGCCAGTGATGTCCTTCCAGAGGTGTGTTTCTGCGGGCAGACCTTGGTGTTGATCAGGCCAGCCCACTGGGTGTTCCAGAGCTAGCTCGCTCTTGCTGTGTTCTCCGAGGTGCAGATGTGAAATGAAGGGAGCCAACTTCCTCCACCACCATGAAGCTTCTCCTTGAAACCACAAGTGTGAAATACACCCTGTCCTCCCATAAGTTGCTTCTGGTCAGGTCTTTGTCCCAGCATCGAGGAGCTAAGTGCTGTACCTGAACATCATGCAGAGAATAACCTTCCTGGAAATGAAATTAAGGAAACTCTACTTCTAGGGCTCCTCAGCCCAGGGTTTCATGTGATGGTGGAAGCTGATATCTTCATGTTCCAAAAACTCCTGCCGGAGTATATACCCACTTGACAGAATTTCACCATAGCAACCCAGTCATATCTGAACTTTTAAAAATGAAGGCTTATTTTATATTTTAATTGACAGGATAAATTAAATGCATTTATCATGTATATGCTATCTGAAAATATATATGCGTATATAGTGGAATGGAAGGAAGCCATGGACATAGTGACCTGAGCTCTTGGTAGTAGCTTGCTGATGTCAGGGAGTGCTGGAAAACCCAGCCTGACGGCATTATGACATGTCTGTGTCTGGAACCTCCTTTCAGATGGAAGCAGTGTCTGTCCCAAGTTGGCACCAACCATAAGCACTTTGGGAAAATCATAAGCCTAAACTGAAGCATGGTGTAGAAGAAGCTGGCAAGTAACTGACTCAGCACAAGTCCTGAGAAGCAGAAGCTACGGAGGAAGATGCTGTGACTATGTACCTGTGAGACATGGAGAGCAACAAGCATGTCCCGCCCGGATCCATGTTCAGAAGGGGCCTAGAGAATGCCAAGCTTGCATCTCCTACCTGTTGCAGAGGAAGGCAACATTGCCCCAATGCTCGTTCTCCCCAAATTGATCTATAGACTCAATGCAATCCCAATCAAAACCTCAGCAACTTATTTTTCAGCAAACTGAATCTAAATTGTGTATCAGAAGCAAAGATGGATCTGGGGAAAATATTAATGAATCCACCCAAACCTAATAGAAGTAATAAATGAATTCAGTTAAGCTGAAAACTATAAGGTTAGCATCCCACATCACTTTTTTTTGGCTTTAACATGCCAGGAGTCAACCATCTGGAAATCAGAAAGACACTCCATTTTTAATGTCATCTGCTATAGGCTGAATGCTTGTGTCTCCCCCAAATTCATGCTAAAATCCTACTTCCCAGTGTGATGGCATGAGGAGATAGAGCCCCTGGCAGCTCTTAGGGCATGAGGGTACAGTTTTGCAGTGGAACCATTATAAGAGATACAAGGGCTGCTTTTCTCTGCTTTTCAGCATATAAGGACCACTGTGAACCACAAGGGTATGCCTCATAGATCTTGACCTTAATTTCTGCAACCCTCAGAGCCATGAAAAATAAATTCTTGCTGTTTAAGCCACCTGGTACATGGTAATTTGTGAGAGCAACCTGAAGCAACTAAAACAGAATCCCAATAAATAAAATACCTAGGAAGGAATGTACTCAAGGTAAAATACAAACTAAAGGACTAAATGAAATTAAATAGTTCCATATATTATAGCAAATTAAATAACAACTTAAAAAGCTATTAATGTACTAGGTGTGGTGGTGCACACCTTTAATTCCAGCACTCAGGGGGCAGAGGTAGGAGGGATCACTGTGAGTTCAAGGCCTGGGCTAGAGTGAGACCCTACCTCAAAGAACAACAACAACAAAAAGCCCAAATTGAACTGCTACCATAGAATGCTATATCCTGGAAGTCAGACTAAAAGGTGGAACCCTCAAGAGACCTACAGGGGAGCATTTGAATCGAAGGGCCCTGGAGAGAGTGAGATGAAACCTAACCTTAAATTTCTCCTGTTTCTCTTTTTTCTCTGTCTTTTTCTTTTTTCTTTTCCCTTGGTGCTGGCCTGTAATTCCCTGTACCAGGATGTGGTTTACATCTACAATGAGCTGTTGATCAGAGAGACCTACTAGATCGCCCTAAACAAACAAGACAGACTTCTGTCAGAGGACTTGATTATCCACCAGAGGTTAATGGTAAGACCCTACTGCTGAAGACACCATATGCTGTCAGCACTGACCGTGGAGAGACCTGGTTGGAATCTGGAGGAGAGCCAGTCCCCAGTCACTTAGCCCATCTAGTGCTGGAAGGTGCTACATGAGCGACTGGGGGAAAGTGGACAACATCTGTCCAAGCAATTCAAAGTCTAAGTGACTCAGAAGCCAACAACCTGACGTGATGCTCACACAAGTGCAATAGTGGCACACAGCCATGGTGGGTAACCAACTGCTCTTGGATTGGCTAATAGATCCACTCAGTGGAAAGGCAACCATATCTGGAACTGGGAAACAAGTCAGAATCATATCCAGATAAGGATTCTGCTTTCCATTGTCAAGCTCCCACTAACTTTGGGCTATAAGAGGATCTACACCCTTTAAATTTTCTCTAAATTAAAAATGGTTATCCCATTTAACCAGTTCTGACTTCATTCTCTGTTGGAGAATCTGCTTCTTTTTCTCAGACAGGTGCTGGACCTGAGGAGATAAACAACCCAGTGCACTCCACCCCAGCCCAGCTGAAACCACAGAGGAATTGGGGAAATGAGCAAAAGTGCTGTTATCAGCACAAGGGTGAAGGAGATAGACACTGAGGACACTCAACACCTACCAAACCAGAGATCCAGAGACTCCTGAGTGCCCATTACTGAAGTAGACTTAACATGCTCCCAGCATGGCTCAGAGAATTTTGTGGAAGAGGCGGCAGAAAGATTGTTAGAGACACAAGTTGGGACATTTTGCACAGAGACATTGCCTCTCCACCACCCCCCCCCATAATGCATGACTCACAATCCCCATGGGGTTGACCTGCATCCCCAATGACGAATACCTCTTCAGAAAAAGGGCAAGGAGGAGGGAAAGGATGCTACCAACATGTGTTGTTTACATACTAAATATGTCCATATCTAATTAAAAATAAAAATTAAGTTAAAAACTCATAAAAATTAATTTTAAGAAATTCAAAACCAAGAAAATATATTACACTAAATATATATACACAATATATATATTACACAATATACACTATATATATATTACACAATATACACTAAAAGAAATTTAAGACTGAACAGATACAAAAACAAATTGTGTCCCCTCACTGGTTTGGACCAGAACCCCAAATAGTATTAGATTATTATAAATCTGTGACTCAATTTATAAACAAAATTTGATCCAACAAAAATAAAAAAGGACATTTTTTTTCATCTTAATCAGATAAGCTGATTTTATTATTCCTGTGGGGGAAAAGCCAAAAAACCACCCAATCCAAAAAACAGTAAAACCTTAAAAATGAGGGGAAAATTGAAGTGGGAAGTGGACTTACCAGATAATATCATAAAGTCCTATAAAAAATGGCATTTAAGGGGCCCCTTCACTAGCAGATGAATCAGTATTATAGGAAAGTCATAAAAGCCTTTCTAAAAACATACATATCAACTCAAATGTAGGTATTTAATATGTTAATGTTAAGTATCAAGCAATATTGGAATGAAGTATCAAAAAAGTTGGTCTCAGGCTGGAGAGATGGCTCAGAGATTAAGGCATTTGCCTACAAAGCCTAAGGACCCAAGTTCAATTCCCCAGCAGCCAGATGTTCAAGGTGGAGCATGCATCTGGAGTTTGCAGTGGCTAGAGGCTCTCAAATGTCCATTCTCTATCTATCTGCCTCTTTCTCCGTCTGAAAGAAAGAAACAGAGAAAGAAATTGAGAAAGGAAGGAAGGAAGGAAGGAAGGAAGGAAGGAAGGAAGGAAGGAAGGAAGGAAGGAAGGAAGGGAAGGAGGAAAGGAAGAAAGAAAAAAAATTTTTTTTAAGTTGGTCTAGCTGGGCATGGTGGCACACGCCTTTAATCCCAGCACTTGGGAAGCAGAAGTAGGAGGATGGCTATGAGTTTGAGGCCACCTTGAGACCACATAGTGAATTCCAGGTCAGCCTGAGGTAGAGTGAAACCCTACCTCAAAAAACAAGATAAAGGGCTGAAAGAAGGCTTAGCGGTTAAGCCTTTGCCTGTGAAGCCTAAGGACCCTGGTTCAAGGCTCAATTCCCCAGGACCCACGTAAGCCAGATGCACTTGGAGGTGCCTGTATCTGGAGTTTGTTCACAGTGGCTAGAGGCCCTGGTGCACTCTCTCTCTCTCTCCCTCTCCCTCTCTCTCTCTCTCCCTCTCCCTCTCCCTCTCCCTCTCTCTCTCTCCTCTCTGTGTCTGTTGCTAATAAATAAACAAAAATAACAAAATAAAA
The DNA here is from genome assembly GCA_036365145.1 of Orientallactaga sibirica. Classification (NCBI taxonomy): domain Eukaryota; kingdom Metazoa; phylum Chordata; class Mammalia; order Rodentia; family Dipodidae; genus Orientallactaga; species Orientallactaga sibirica. The sequence continues at coordinate 15,116,112 of JAEOAD010000041.1, read as the reverse complement.
CAAAAAGTTGATCTAACAAGTATCCCTTATAGGTAAAGTGTTTGGGTTGCACACCTATACCAGGATTAGTAGCAAATAAATCAAATATTTAAATGTAAATAATAAGATAAAAGTTTGAGGAGTAACTTGAGTCTCTTCCTTGATTTGTTTAAAGGTAGGGAGGTAAAGTCTGGAATCCTTTTTTAAAAAGCATGGTAAATTTGACCCCAAAAGTAGTTATGTTATACAAATTTAAAGACTAAATTACACCATGGTGGGGAATCAGACTAAAAATATTTAATCAGCTGAACAAATAAAGATGCAAGTCAAATGAGAGACCAATATTCCAATAGCCTATAATGTATCAAAAAATACAAATGAAAAGTTAGAAGGATGCCCTGGCACCATGAAAACAAGGTGATGCACCATGTCAGACTAAAGTAAAGCAAGTTGAGAGAGCCTATTTTCCATTTGAAATTCCTTTTTCCCAGTGGTGGTATCACAGCTTTGAATAGCCCCATAGAATGGATTCTCATAGCTGGACAGTTCTAAACACACCCACACATAGGTTGATAACATGAAAATCATGGATCTCCCAGTTTTTCTTGAAAGTCCATCACTGTGAAAGTCGGCCACTAAGTCTATTGGTAGGAAAGTGGTAAAATAAATTATACACATACAGCAGAATACCATGCAACATTTTAAAGACAAGAAATAAGCCGGGCGTGGTGGCACATGCCTTTAATCCCAGCACTCGGGAGGCAGAGGTAGGAGGATCGCCATGAGTTCAAGGCCACCCTGAGACTACATAGTGAATTCCAGGTCAGCTTGAGCCAGAGTGAGACCCTACCTCAAAATACCAAAAAGTAAAAATAAAAATAAGAACAAGAAAGAAATTTGGGGGTCGTGGTAGTGTGAATGAATGTTCCACAATAGATTAACCAGTTTATTAAAGCTTGTAATTTAAATCACCAGCTGCCTGGCTGGAGGGGGTGTTACTACACTTGATCTTAGCCAAAAGGCCAAGAAGCAATGGAGGAAGTGTCAGTAGGCAGTGAGGTGTCCCTAGCACCTCCGAGGATCCTAGGATCCAGCCCTAAGGTGTGTTGGGAGCGGCTCTGAATTCCAGCATAGACATGCAGAGTGCTTGAGCTCTGCCTGGGGTTCCTAGACTGTGCTTCATGGTGCTGGGGGTGGTTATTTCTCTCTCTCTCTCTCTCTCTCTGAATTTGGTAAAGGGGGATGACTTTTTCTGCCTGGTTTGGAAGTTCATCCCAACACCAGAAACTATCTACTACAGGGGTTTAAAGACATCAGCAGTTTATAATCTTGTTTTCAAATAATACATGCTACAAATATGGTATATTATATGTGGTGTAAGAAGGGCAAATCTGAACTATGCTGTAATTTCTTGGTGTTTTTATAGCATTTTAAAATCTCCCTAAGGGTGCCGGTCGTCGTGGACCAAAAGAAAGTCATAAGTCGAGGCATTTTTCAAATGCATTGATGGAAGGATCAAGTAGGTGGGTTACAGTAATGCAGGAAACCTCTGCTATAGGTTTTAGATGCCGTTTGATAACAGTCTCAGCTTTGGGGTTGATGGAAGCTAGTGTGGTCTGTTAACACACATCAAAAACTTCACTGATAGTCACCAAGACCATACACAGAGAAGAACATAGATGTAATTGAGGGAAATAAAATAATTTCATTCTTTCCACATTGGATCATTGTTCCTAGTCTATGGTCACTCATATTTGGCTCAAGAATAAACTATCTCATTTCATTCCGTGTTTTGAGTCAATAGGATATAGTGATTACAGAGGGAGAAAATAGTCCCATCCTTGGGGAATCTGGGCCTTTGGAACAGGTAAAATGTATGACTTCAAAACCTGAGATAGGTTCACAGCAGCTGAAGGCTCTGGTGCACCATTCTCTCTCTCTCTCTCTCTCTCTCAAAATAAGTAAATTAAAAAAAACAAAAAACTGAGACTGGGGCTGGAGAAATGGCTTAGTGGTTAAGGTGCTTGCCTGTGAAGCCTAAGGACCCAGGTTCAATTCCCCAGTACTCACATAAACAAGATTCACAAGATGGCACATGCATCTGGAGTTCATTTGCAGTGGCTAATGGCCCTAATGGCCCTGCTGTGCCCATTCTCTCTCTATATATATCTGCCACTCTTTCTCTCAAATAAATGAATAAATAAATAATTTTTTTCGTTGTTGTTTTTGTTTTTCAAGGTAGGGTCTCACTCCAGCTCAGGCTGACCTGGAATTCACTATGTAGTCTCAGGGTGACCTCAAACTCACAGCGATCCTCCTACCTCTGCCTCCCGAGTGCTGGGATTAAAGGCATGCACCACCACGCCCAGCTTCAATAAATAAAATATTTTTAAAAACCTGAGATAAGTATAATGCAATGAGACAATATTATCTTTTCCAAAAGAACTTATAGCTCATTGCTACCAAAAATGATTTAGTGCACCCTGTTCTTCACACTGTGAAATCTACCTGCGCCTTCCTCAAATATTCAGTCACACTAGCAGATACTGTTGCATGTTCTGCTGGCATGCCAAGACCGACCACGCATACTAAAGGCCTCCCACTACTAGCAGCATCCTGGGGCCACCATCTGGGACAGGGGGTCAGCACTGAGCTCACTGCTCGTCACATTCACATTAGCCCACACAGATCCACGGCCAGACCACCCTGAACATGCCTGATCTTGTTTGATCTTAGAAGTTGAACAAGGTCGGGCCTGGTCAGTACTTGGAGGGGAGAACACAGGAGCTGCATCATTTTCATGATTTTAGCATTTAATTTTTTTTTTTAAATGAGTGTGCAAAACAGCAAACCTTTTTCCAAGAAATTTTTATATTTTGTCTTTGGTCCCTAGAGTATTCTTCTGGATTTATTTTAATTCTTAGGAAATCAGTGGTCGTCTTCTCAAAATTTCAAGCATGATTTTTGGGTATATGGAGCGATAAGTAAGCATAGATTTTCAAATGGTTTTGTATTTATTTCACATCAAACATAATTAAAATGACATAGGAAAGCACAAATGCGAAACAGCACTCCAGGGAATCACTGGAAAAACCAACCCATGTGTTATCTGTCCTGGTTTGCTTTCCTTATTGTCAGTCCCTGAGGTTCAATCTGCTCGTAATCTCCAACTCCCACTGTGGGTCGATTCCTCAGAAATATCCTTGCTCTGCTGGCTTTGTTTACTTTCACAACATTTCCTTCACTGGTCTATATTTTACTTGTTCATTTGTGAGGGGAGGGGTTTCTTTTGGCTCCATCAGAGAATAAACTCCATCAAAGTAAATCCCCACATGTACTTTATTTAATACAAACACCCCAGGACCTTCCCTTGGACGTTATAAGTTCTTGATCAGTGTATGCAAAATGAATAATGAATCAACTGATGAATGAATGAAAGAAATGTGCTGATTTTACATGGTGGAGTTTTACTCAACTACAAAGAAGAAGGAAATGTAGACATCTTACAGGAAAATCGATAAAACTGTATATTTGTATGTTAAACAAAATAAGCCAGACTCAGAGAAAAGCAAATATTGAATGTTTTCCCTTATATGCAGAATCCTAATTTAACTTTATTTATTTATTTACTTGAGATACAGAGTGGGGGAGAGAGAGAGAATGGAAGTGCTAGGGCCTCTAGCTACTGCAAACAAACTCCAGACGCATGCGCCACCATGTGCATCTGGCTTATGTGGGCACTGGGGAATTGAGCCTGGCTTCATAAGCAAGTGCCTTAACTGCTAAGCCATCTCTCCAGCCCCAGAATCCTAACTGAAATTTGTACGTGTGTGTGTGTGTGTGTGTGTGTGTGTGTGTGTGTGTGTGTGTGTGTGTGAAAGCAGAAAGAAGACAAGGAGAGGGGAGACGTCTCAGGGAAGTGGGGAGAGGCAGTAAGACAGAGCGGTGGAACCTATGTTTATCTGAGGGAAGAAAAGAGAGCAAGAAGAAAGGGAGGTGGCTGGGAGAGGGTGTGGGGGGATAAGAACATAGTACAATGATATATGTGTATGAAATAAACCCATTTTTTTGTACACTAATGTTAGGCAAAAACTAACATTAAGAAATGTATGCATGAAGCCAGGCATGGTGGCACATGCCTTTAATTCCAGCATTCAGGAGGCAGAGATAGGAGGATTGCTGTGAGTTCAAGGCCACCCTGAGATTACATAGTGAATCCCACGTCAGTCTGAGCTTGAGTGAAATCCTACCTCAAAAAACTAAAAAATAAAATAAAGAAATGTATGCAGGAATAGGTGAATAATCCCTTCCTAATACATTTCTGTTCAGTTCTGTTTTCTGTGGTCAGAAACTGACATATATCAACATCTCAAAAATATTTGTCTTTCAAGAAGACATTGACACGGTGGAAGACGTTATGAGAACATGGACTACACATTAGCAGATACTTTTGCAGAGCGGGGCTTCTCAACTTCACTCATATGTCCAATGCCTTGCCAGTCTTGGAGAGGAGTGCAGAGCAGGCTGTTCCTAGAGTGCTTAATACCAAATGTCAAACACCTTTCACTAGCTTGACATTGCGGGTGATGCCTTTCGGGAAATGGTGTTAAAACTATTCATGAATCTTGTTTCTGGTCATTATTACAGAAAACACTTTTCTTTGTAACACTAAAGTAACACAAACTTGAAGAAAATAAAAGTCAAGTTTGAAGCATCAGGCTCCCAAGAGTAAATGATAAACCCTCCACTTGTGATTTGATATTGTGAAATTGTAAAAATGTAATTTGTGGTACATGGGCAGCTTTATGGTCTTCTATTATGATTTCTACATTAAATATGACAGGGCTTATACATATGTATGTGGCCTTTTGTCACAGCAGAAGCCAAAAAATCATTTCTAATTAACAAAAGGTTTAAATTAATGTGGCCTAATTATTTAAAACGACTATTAGTTTCTTTCAGATATTCATGTTCGTTCGGTTATTGCATTGGCTGATATACTTACTCCCCAGTCATTCTGAGTGGATTTAATTGTGTGAAATGACTTCGGATTACAGCTCTGAGATCTGAGGTGCAGTTTACACATGACTTTTAACTTGAAACTTCCAAGAATATTTTGTACTGGACTGAGTCCTGAGTGGACAAAGCAGTAGGGCCAGTTCAAGTTCATTACCTTTTCGTATAGTTGGCGTGTCACTGTCTGCAATCAGTTGCAGACAGTCTTGAGTGACTGAAAGACAAAAACACATGTAATTACTTGAGTGGAAATAATAAGACGACTAAGGTGACTGGTAACTCGGGGCTCCACACCACCCCCAGAAACGCTGATCACAGCCCTCACGCTGCTCGCATGACTGCACTCTTAGGGATGCTTTTGAAACTCATGTTTATCTTAATATAAATGCTCAAAACGCATGATAGACCCTAAGAGTACCATATGCTTTGGAAGTACAGTAAGCATACCACCTGCACCATTACATGTAACTGTCATTAGAGCGGACTTAATCCTTTCATGTTTTCTAAGTCTACCAAACACACAACACAGTTAAGCTTATCAGGGTTTTCCAAGACAAGTTTTTAATTTTTAAAACGTTCTTCCTTTAAACAGTGACTTGCTGCTACTGAAAATATAACCTTGCCACTTCTGGAAATAAAACAGCTGCCAAGATTTTCTGAGTAGCTGAAATTACAAACTCTCTTGACGGGTTTCCTGCACATTTCCACCTTTGATCCCAACAAGAACCCTAAAAGTCGCATTAGAATCGGTGTAGAGAGGATGAACGGCTTGTTCGGGACCGTGGAGACAGCAGGGACAGAACCAGAATTTAAATACTGTCTAATTCACTTGGAAGTCAAGGGTGTTGGTAAAACACTTTGAACAGAAGAGAGAAAGAAAGAACAACTTTTGCAATACCATGTGAGGTGCTGTGAGAGCACAGACAGCAAGGCTTTCTGGACTGATCAGATCACACCACATATGACATTTCAGGGCACTCTCTAGGCATCAAATAATGACCACATTAAATAAAGAAAATGCCCTGAAGCAGACTGAGGGCCCTGTCTGGTGATGTGTAAGGGGAGAAAAGAAAAGTGAAAATGCAAACGCTAAATCTAAGCTTGCATTAAAAAAATTATCGGTGTGCATTTATTGTCCAAAGTAACGGCTTTCACCAGGACATTCTTGCCTGAAGTGTGTGGTTTGACCATAGTCATTCCCCACTTCCCTGCCTTGTTGTCCTGTTTCATTCCCTACATCTTCCCAAGTACTTCCCATTCTTGCTGGGCGTGGTGGTGCACTCCTTTAATCCCAGCACTTGGGAGGCAGAGGTAGGAGGATTACAGTGAGTTCAAGGCCACCCTGAGATGACATAGTGAATTTCAGGTCAGCCTGAGTTAGAGTGAGACCCTACCTCAAAAAAAAAAAAAAAAAAAAAAAAGAAAGAAAGAAAGAAAAGAAAAGAAAAAAGAAAAAACCAGAAAACCAAGTACTTCCCATTCTTTTTCTTTTCTTTTCTTTTCCTTTCTTTTATTTTCTTTTCTTAAAGGTAGGGTCTCATTCTTGCCCAGGCTAACCTAGATTTCACTATGTAGTCTCAGGGTAGCCTCAAACTCAGTGATTCTCCTTCAGTCAAATAACTAGGAACCATAATAGGTCTGTGGTAGTTAGATTAAGGCGTCCCCCATAAACTCAGGTGTTCTGAATGCTTGGTCCGAGCTAATGGAGATTGGGAATTGAAGCCTCCTGGAGGCAGTGTATTGTTGGGGGTGGGTTTATGGGTAGTATAACCAGCTTCCTCTTGCCAGTGTTTGGCACACTCTCCTGTTGCTGTTGCCCATGTGATGTTAGACAGAAGGTGATGTCCACCCTCTGTTCGTGTCATCATTTTACCCTGCCATCATGGAGCTTCCCCTTGAGTCTGTAAGTTAAACTTTTTTTTTTTTTTCCCACAACCTGCTCTTGGCTGGGTGTTTTCTATGAGCAATGCGAACCTGACTGCAACAAGGACATTGGAAGAACACACAGGTCTAACTTCAGCTGAAAAGGGACAAAGCAATAGTGGGTAGGTGTGTGGCTTCCTGTTTTCACTTACCTTTTCCCTGAGTTTCCCAAATTTAGTTGGAGACTCAGTATTTGCATCACCAGTGTGATGGAGTTAGCATGAAAGGCTTTGACGAGGTCATAATGCTGGACCTCTCATGAATGGGATCAGTACCCTTATAAAAGACATCCCCAGGATGGTAAGATGGCTTAGCAGTTATGGTGCATGCCTGCAAAGCCTAAGGAACCAGGTTTGATTCTCCAGGTCCCATGTAAGTCAGATACACGTGGTGGCTCATGTGTCTAGAGTTCTTTTGCAGTGGCTAGAGGCCCTGGCGTGCCCATTCTCTCTCTCTCTCTAAGAAATAAATAAAAATAAATCTTTAAACAAAAAAGACATCCCCACATACATATTGTCCATTCTGCCATGGAAAGGCACAGTGAGAAGGTGGTATGTACAGAGAAGCAGATCCTCACCAGGCGCTGAATCTTCAGGTACCTCCGAGGCCTTCGACTTCCCGGACTCCTGAACTGGGAGGAATAATTTCCGATATTGACAAGTCACCCATTCTGTGGTCCTTTGCTCTAGCAGCCCAGGAAACTCACTCAGATATGGGTAGTCTATTAGCCAGAGAGGCTAACCATGAGTGATGACTGGATAGAACCAGATCATTTTGATTTGATCATTTGGATCCCTAGCCCACCTTCCATGTTGACTGGCTTATTCACCCATATAGCATCAGAAATCTAACCCTTAAAGTGTACTTTGAGGAAATAGCTTATTTCAAGAACTGATCTTCAGGACAGGAAATAGGATGTCAAATGGACAGTTTATGGGCTGGAGAGATGGCTTAGCAGTTAAACGCTTGCCTATGAAGCCTAAGGACCCTGGTTCGAGGCTCGATTCTCCAGGACCCACGTAGGCCAGATGCACAAGGGGGTGCATGTATCTGGAGTTTATTTGCAGTGGCTGGAGGCCCTGGCGCACCCATTCTCTCTCTCTCTCTCTCTCTCTCTCTCTCTCTCTCTCTCTCTGCCTGCCTATTTCTGTATCTCTCTCTCTCTCTCAAATAAATAAATAAATAATAAAATATTTTTAAAAAATGGACAGTTTATTGTAGAGTTTGAGTGACATTCACCTTAGGGAACGGGGCCATGAATGCCCTGTGTCCAGAGAGAGTCGCTTGGCATTTAGAAGACAACTTCTTCTTTCAAGAAATCTGAAATCGATCATCAGTCTTTCTTTTCTCTTTCTTAGAGAACATTGATTAGGTTAAGAAAAGGAAAGAGGAGAGAGCATAAAGAGCTGCTGCCCGTGAGAAGGCGGGAGCCAGGTACAGCTCGTCTTCAATTCTTTCTTTGAAGACTCTGTCATTCAGCATAGATCTTGTCTTACACTAGTTACGGTTGGTTCACAAAAGATTTGCTTCACAGTATACTATGACCAGACAATGTTACTTTTTGATATTCCCCAACAACACAGACTTCTGAAAATACATAGTCTAATGAAAGAAACAGGTATTGATAACAATTGTAACATTGTTCTTAGCTTTTCAGAAGTATTTTTAACATCTCTTTCTCTACTACAATAGAATGGCATTGTAGGAGTTTAAAAATAGTTTTATCTTTTTAACTAAGCAGACAATAGTATACCTTAAAACCTTTCTGAACCAAGGAGAAGATACTGGAGATGGTGACACACTGACAGGTGAAGCAATGATTAATTGTGGTCATGTTTTAGACTGGAATAAGATTTACTCAGTAATAAACTGTGGATAATATTTCTAGGAATAGAATATTATATTGATGTCAAAATAATGTACAAAAGAAAATCCCTGAACTATAAAACTTAAGGACAAATATAATTGCACCACTCAATATTTTTAAAAAAATTTTATTTATTTATTTGCAAGCAGAGAAAGAGCTAGAAGAGAGGCAGACAAAGAGAGAATGGGCACGCCAGGGCCTCTAGCCACTGAAAATAAACTCCAGATGCATGTGCCCCTTGTGCATCTGGCTTACATGGGTCCTGGAGAATCGAACTGGGATCCTTTGGCTTTGCAAGCAAATACCTTAACCGCTAAGCCATTTCTCCAGCCCACCACTCAATATTTGATGGAAGGAAAACCAACACACCTCACATTTAGAAGAGCAGTAAAATATTTCCAATAGAAAATTTATTTCTGGTTTGAAAAGCCATCATTGTTGCATAATATTAAACACTTAAAAATTTTTTATTTATTAACAATGCACAGAGAGAGAGAATGGGTGTGCCAGGGCCTCCAACCACTGCAAACGAACTCCAGATGCATGCACCACCTTATGCATCTGGCTTACATGGGTATTGGGGAAATGAGCCTTGAACCAGGGTCCTTAGGCTTCACAAGCAAGCACTTAACTACTAAGCCATTGCTCCAGCCTGACATTAAATACTTTTAATCAGTAGAAGTGATTTGAAAGTTTAGGGAACAGTTAATATACTGTATTGTTTTCTATACCAGAAGTCAACCCTTCCAAACTGGAATCTGGCTTATTATCTATTATTTCAAAACTGCTAGGTCCAACATAAGTAACAAGGAATGTAATTAGGGCAGATCAGGAATGGCTCAAATGAAAAATGTCATGCATAGGACTTTCCCCATCACATCTACACTCTCCATGTGACTAAAACCTAAGACCTCTCAGTGTGTCCCGGTCAGCACGCTGAGAGCTTCCTCCAGGTCTTCAGTAGAAGACGGACGGGCTTGCTGTGGGGCTTCCTACCTTTGTTCCTCTTTCTGTTAGCTTGCTTAATTCATTATGCATGTGTCTTCTACGCTCTCTGTGCACGTAAAGAACGGAGATCCAATGTCTCTTTCATTGCTGCAACCCTTAGCTTTTGGTAGCTGTAAGTCATGATGGGTATAGGAACTTGATTGTTGTGGAATTGGCTTAGAATAAATAATCAGTGCCAGGCAAGGAAAATGTTAACTAGGAGACTTAATCACTTAATGTAAACATCGATCAAAACTTTAGAGGTGGGAAGCTAAATCGTGGACTACGTGATGAATGATTACCGTTTGCTCTGGGTGGTCCGAATGAAGGCCACAGCAGATAAGAACTTTTACAAAGAATTTCTAGGGCTGAGATATAACTAGGTGGTCAAGGAAATGTAACAGAAGGCTCTGGGTTCCAAGAACTTCATTAAAGATAAAGAGTTTCTGAGCCGGGTGTGGTGGTGCACGCCTTTAATCCCACCACTTGGAAGGCAGAAGTAGGAGGATTGCTGGGAGTTCAAGCCACCCTGAGAGTACATAGTGAATTCCAGGTCAGCCTGGGCTACAGCAAAATCTTATCTTGAAAAACAAACAAAAAAAGAAAAAAAGAAAAAAATTTCTAGAGTGCCAACTTAAAGGCATGTATTTGGCCTACTAGAAATTTATTTAAGACATGAATTCTTCAATTTTTTTATATGTTCTAGAAACTAACCCTCTGTGGGGTGTGAAGCTAGCTAAGAATCTCTCCACTTTGTAGAAGATTGCTTCACTCACTTCATCGTTCACATTGCTACGCAGAAGCTTTGGGATTTCATGAAATCTCATTTGACAGTTCTTGCTATTATTTCCTGAGCTATTTCAGAACTTTTTTTGGAGAGAGGGGAAAGAGGAAAGTGTATCATTTAACAGAATTTAATACAGCTGTAGAGTAAAATGAAATTATAGCATTCACAGGAATAGAGATCAAAGCAAAAATCATGATGTTACTGAAATAAGCTAGACTGAGACATGCTTGTTCTCACTTATATGCAGAACTTAAATTCAACATGTTTTAAGGTTACAGAACTAGAATGAGAATCCTGAGAGTGGAAGAAGAGATTTTAAGAAAGGTGTGTGATAGAGAAGGTAGTGGCATATATGTAATTGGAAAGCAGAAAGGGAGAGTAACTGGGGAAAGAAATGGAATGAGCTTGCAGGCGTACAAACATGTGTATGGAAATACCATGATGAAACCCTTTACTTTATATGCTAACCCATTAATTTAATAAATAATGCCATAGAAACTGCTAGTCAAGGGGCTGAAGATAAGGTTTAGCAGTTAAGGCATTTGCCTGCAAAGTCTAAGAACCAGGGTTCAATTCCCCAATACCCATGTAAAGTCAGATGCTCAAGGTGGCACATGCATCTGGAGTTCATTTCCAGTGAGTAGAGGTCCTGATCCACCCATTTTCTCTCTATCTGCCTCTCTCTTTCTCTCTCCCTCTAAAATAAATGAATGAATGCATGAATGCATGAATGAATAAATAAAATATTAAGAAAAGGAACTAGGAGCCAAAATAAAATGAAACATGTTATTGATCCTGAGAATATCCCCCAAAGGAACCTTTGGCAGCGTAGCACAGAGATAGCTACTCACAATGATCAAGCGAGGGCATCAGCCTTAGGTGTCCATAAAAAGATGAATGGGTGAAAAAAATGTGGTATGTGTATACAATGGAATTTTATTCAGTCATAAAGGATACAACTATGTCATTTGGTGGAAAATGTATGAAATACAGATTATCATATTTTGTGAGATATGCCTTTTAGCATTATGAGTTCATTTTTTAAATTTTTTTAAATTTTTTAAATTTTTATTCTTTTGGAGAGAGACACAGAGAGAGATAGACAGAGAGGGAGACAGAGATGGGTGCGCCAGCAGTGTCTCAGCTGCTGAGAACGAAATCCAGATGCGTGCGCCCCCTTGTGGTCAAGTGCAGTATTGTGCCCTTGCATCACTTTGCATCTGGCTAAACGTGGGACCTGGAGATTGGAACCGCTGGAGATTGGAACCAGCGTTCTTAGGCTTAGGAGGCAGGTGCCTTAACCCCTACGCCATCTCTCTAGCCCTTATGAGTTCATTTTGAAAATAACTATTCATGTCTTAAAAATATAAAGCTACAAGTAGGAAAAATACGGGCTAGAGGGATTCCCCTAGGTTCCCAATTTAAAACAGAGTGCACCCTTTTTTCCTTTCTTCATCCTCCGCAGCCCTGACACTCATATGATATCCGTTTGCACTTTTTCTACATATTAACCATTTTCCAACACTACAATTATTCATGATGAAGTGTATTATTTGTGTGCTCCATCCATTTCTGTGCCTCATCCTGGTGTAAGAATGAAGGGAAGAGACACAATTTCACACTTGGCTGCACTGGTGTCTCTTCTGTTTCCCAAAACTTCTTCTACTTCCCAAAACTTCAAGCTTTACAAGAATAAGCATCAAAGATTTGGTTGTCAGATCCCTCTTTTCAATTTGAAAGCTGTTTTGAAAATTGAACAGAAGCCAGTTCTTACAACACCAAAAAAACAAAAGTCCTCATGATTGAAGCAGAGGAGAAGAGAAACACCACTGAGGGAAGACCATGGTCAAATACCACCTGTCAGCACCCAGCTGTTCTAGGAAGGAGCTTCCCTTGTGAGTAGAGATTCCTGCTCCTCCACTGGGGCTGAGCTCCAATGAAAGCCTTCCCACTCCTGGAACAGCCTTATCCATCACAGATAAGCCAGAAACATCAAGCCAAGACTGGACATTGCTAGCCCCTCAGACATCCTATCTTACCTTCCAATGAGTTGGATTTTGGATTTCAAGAAAAGAGACTGAAAACAGTATTGGCATTTTCCCTTTTAACAAATATAGACTTTTATTGCTAGAGAAATACTCAAGTTACAATATTAGGTGTTAAATTTATGCACACTATATGGAAAATTCTAAATTTTAATGTTAAATGCGATATGGCATCCCAAAAGTTCAAGTTAAGTTTGGAATGACATTCATGGTTAACAGTGGGTTTTTTCTTTGTGACATATGCCACACCATGTAAAATGTCAGCATTGGGGAGTATGGGTTAGGGGAATTTCCTAAGACTGTACTATCTAAAACTCTTTAACTGAAAAATAACTGCAAACTGAGAAGTCTATATAAAAAGGGTTAAAATAAAATTAGTCCAAACTTTCCAATAATTATTTAGACTATAAAATATGGGAGATCCTGCTACTTTTATTTGTATTTTTGTGTTTTCACCTCTATTTTACTATTACCCTTGAGGAAGCTGTAATAAACATTATCAATAAAATAATCAACAAAAGAGTCTGTTTTGCTGAAATCTTAAGTATGAGTACTACTAGTGGCTTTCAAATTGTTTGTTAACTACGAAAATGCTGAGGATTGCACTTAGGTGTTTCATACGCTAGGCAGGCACTCTACCAGTGAGCCACACTCCCAACCATTGTTGTACTTCACATTCTGAGACACGGTTTCTAGAATGTGAATTCACCCCATTGCCCAGTTGGCCTCGAACTTATGATCCTCCTGCCCTAGTCTCCAGAGAAGCTGGGATTACAGATCTGGACTACCAAGCCTGCCTCACAAACTGGGTTTACTTAGAGGCAATCCATTTGAAAGAATTTAGTTTATGTTTGTAAACTAAAGACACTTGCTAGATTCTTAGAATGAATAAAACAACTCTAGGTATGTGCTACAGCATGGGCCATCATGAAGCCTTCGTAAAGAAATCGCGTTATGTAATGTGTTAAAAGCCATATTGCTTTAGTTATTTCTATTTCTAAATTAAGAATTTCTCCAAACACACTTATGAGCTTAAAACTTGGCTACAATGAACTATGTGGCAATTTTTTAATCCTGGATTTCCCCACATTTCTGTTTATTATACTGTAATCAAAAATGACCTTTTAAAATGTATGACGCTTGGGACTGGGCATGGTGGCACACGCCTTTAATCCCAGCACTTGGGAGGTAAAGGTACAACGATTGCCATGAATTAGAGGCCATCCTGAGACTACATAGTGAATTCGAGGTCAGCCTAGGCTAGAGTGAGACTTTACCTCAAAAAAAAAAAAAAAAAAAAAAAAAATAAATAAAAATAAAATAAAATGTATTGTTTGATAAAACATCTACTTGAAACAAAAATTACTAAGGAAGTAAAATTCATGCTTAAATCTTAAGTTTTAAAATTAAGTAAAAGCAATATTTGCCCTTGAAGGACTTGGAGGACGGACTCATGGCCTAATGTCATGCCTGTCCATCTCTTTGCCTACCATACTCATTTCCAGTAGACGTACTGATGGCTCTGAGCAGATACGAACAATTAATACATGAGAGTACAAATAGACATTTTGAAAATAAAATAACAGCCTTAGATTTTATGGAAAATAAATCAGAACTAGAGTACGAAATAAAAGTCAAAAAGTGTGCAGATTTAGTCTGAACAAAATTTTATCAATTCCAAAACTGGATACCATTAAACAACAAAATAAGTCTTTTTGTTTCAGATAACTTTAGTAAATGAAATATAGTTGATTAATTTCATTGACAAGGAACACTAGACATTTCTTGTCTCTGAGATTCCTATCTGCAATGCTCCATCCTGGAATTAGAAATCATATATATATGGTCATATGCTTGTCTAGCTAAATGTTATGTAGCTATGAAAAACATCTCATGACACTAAAGTAAAGGCTGGTACAAGTTTAATGAAAATAGTGACTTCATCTGGGCTGTGGAAACCTGGCAAGGATCTTCTGTTATTCTTCAAGCTTTCCACATATTGCAAATGAATTGCTCCTTCCCCAAATTTCATCAAATTTATGATATTGATGCTATAAAAACACAAGCATATAAAATATGCAAATAGGTGGATTTTTTTAAAAAGTATTATTGAGTATATTTGAGCTGACATTTATTCATTTTTATTTTTAAATTTAAAAAAATTATTTATTTGAGCTAGACGTGGTGGCGCACACCTTTAATCCCAGCACTTGGGAAGCAGAGGTAGGAGGATTGCCGTGAGTTCGAGGCCACCCTGAGACTACAATAGTGAATTCCAGGTCAGCCTGAGCTAGAGTGGGACCCTACCTCGAAAAACCAAAAAAAAAAAAAAAAAAAAAAAAAGTATTATTGCAGGATATTTTACCAAGGTGTGACTCGGGAAGTTATTTATTTTAACTTTATTTTTGTTTTATTGTTTAATCTCTTGAAATGAGTCTATGTCCACTTTAGAATGATACAGTTATTACTTGTTTTCAAAATTAGTCTTTAGAACCAGGGACACCACACCAGAGGTGGTCAACGCCATTGGAGAACCTTGGCCTAGTAGATACTGACATTTACTATAAAGTATTAAATATTTCTTAGATGGATAAAATGACAGCCAGGACTAAAACTGCCTCAGATGGAGTGAACTAACTTAAACTAATGTCGGGTTTCCCAACACGAGAGAGTTAGCAAACACAGCTGAATACATGCGGTTGAGATAGCTAATATTCACCTTCCACATGGTTCAATTTCTTTCCTTCCCTCTTTCCTCCCTCCCTCCTCCTTCCTTCCTTTTTTCTTTCTATCTTTCTTCCTTTCTTCTTCCTTCCTCCCTTCCTTCCTCCCTCTCTCTCTCTTTTTTTTCTCTCTCTTTCTTTCTTTCTTTCTTTCTTTCTTTCTTTCTTTCTTTCTTTCTTTCTTTCTTTCTTTCTTTCTTTCTTTCTTTCTTTCTTGTAGGGTTTCACTCTAGCCCAGGCTGACATGCAATTCACTCTGTAGTCTCAAGGGCCTCAAATTCATGGTGATCCTCCTACCTCTTCCTCCCAAGTGCTGGGATTAAAGGCATGTGCCACTACACCTGGCTTTTTCAATTTCTTTTTTATTAAATATTTTAGTCATTTATTTACTTGAGAGAGGAAAAGGGAGAGAATGGGCACACCAGGGCCTCCAGCTGCTGTAAAGGAAATCCAGATGTGTGTACCCCTTGTGCACCGGCAGTCTAGAAGCAGGAAAGGTGGGGGAAGGAGGTACCAGTGTGAGACCATGCATCCAGACAAACAGCATGAGGACTAATGAGTTAAAACCAAACAAAACATGAAAGCATGAAAAAATGTCATAATGCAGCTTTAAAGATTCAGAAAATGATGTATTTGTAGCTTTGATATATTAGAAAAAAATCAAAAGTAAATTATCTCTCTGATACACATGTGAATTTTCTATACAAGTTTTAAGAGAGCAAATTTAGTGGGAGCACTTTAATCAGTGTCAGCTTAGATTTTATTCCAAATTACTAAAAATTAGGACAGATGGTGGATATTAGAAATAACAGGAGAAGATGAAATTAGAAGCAAGCAACATACATATAAAATTTCCAATATCAGTAAACAGATATTAATGATATTAAGGTAAAGATTTAAAGACACATTGCCAGTATCAGCAAACAGATATTAATGATATTAATGTAAAGATTTAAAGACACATTGCCAGTTCCAGTAAATAGATATTAATGATATTAATGTAAATATGTAAAGACACATCGCCAGTGTTAGTAAACAGATATTAATGATATTAACATAAAGATTTAAAGACACATTGCCAGTATCAGTAAACAGATATTAACGATATAAACATAAAGACTTAAAGACACATTGCCAGTATCAGTAAACAGATATTAACGATATTAATGTAAATATTTAAAGACACATCGCCAGTATTAGTAAACAGATATTAATGATATTAACATAAAGATTTAAAGACGCATTGCCAGTATCAGTAAACCGATATTAACTATATTAATGTAAAGATTTAAAGACAAATTGCTAGTAAGACTGGGTAGAACTGGTACATTCTGCTTTTTTTATTACATGCATTTGTAATTCATTTTGAAACAATACAGCAATAAGTGGAATGGTCATTTGCTTTATCTCAGAAATTGAACAGTGGGGCTGGAGAGATGGCTTAGCACTTAAGGCACTTGCCTGCAAAGCCAAAGGACCCAGGTTTGATTCTCCAGGACCCACGTGAGCCAGGTAGGCAAGAGGAGACACACATCTGGATTTTGTTTACAGTGGCTGGAGGCTCTGGTGTGCCCATTATCTCTCGCTTCTCTCTCTCTTTCTCTTTCAAGTAAATAAATTATGTAATTGAAAATAAATTGAAAAGGCCGGGTGTGGTGGTGCATGCCTTTAATCCCAGCACTTGGGAGGCAGAGGCAGGAGGATCGCCATGATTTTGAAGCCACCCTGAGACTGCATAATGAATTCCAGGTCAGCCTGAGCTAGAACAAGGCCCTATCTCAAAGAAACAAACAAAAAAATAGAAAGAAAGAAGAAAGAAAGAAAAAGAAAGAAAGAAAGAAGAAAAAAAAAAAGAAAGAAGAAACAAAGAGGTAAAGAAATTGAACAGTGTGGAAGGTGAATATTAACTACATAACCATATTAAATAACTAATCTATCAGAAACAAGAGGAACATAAAAATCATATGTTCTGTGATATAGCAAAAGCCAAATACTGTCATGTTAAAGTTACATAAAACCTATGAATATTAGAATTACTTAGAAATCAATGAGCTATTTAATGTAAAGATGAAAACTAAAACATCCAGTGTAACAAATCTGCTATTTTTTACAGGTTATGTAGAGGATATTGATGAAAATACAAGGTGAATCAATAGTTAATATGTTAAAATAACAAAAAAATGTTTTCTGGTTTAAAAATGCATAGACCCCACCATTACTGATAAATTACCCAAAAATGGTTAAGTAGTTGTACAGATCCTGATTTAATGAAAGAAGCAACATTTTTTTCAATCAGGGAGTGAAAGTTCACAATCAGACCCCTGCACAGCACGTGATCAAAAGACACGTGGTCTGTGTACCCCACACATGTAAGGAAGGGTGGTGCTCAGTGGGCCGCAGAGTCCCTGTGGCAATACTTCTCCTGGGCCATACCTACCTGGCACCTTCTCAGTACTCAAATAATGTTCATTCAATAATTTTAAAAAGGGGGGTGGGTAACAGCAAAATTTGTTAAATTGTCATGTTAACAATGGCGGTAGAAATATTCCTCTTTTTATTTATTTTTCTTCCTCACTAAAGAACTAAAGTGAGTTATGCTATCAGATACTTCCAACTCTGCAAAATTCCACGGAATGAACGGAACCCTAGAAGTCCGTGAGGAACCATTTCAAGAAAACTAGAGGTGCACACGCGACCTTCCTGGAAAGGTATGCACCTGCAGAAAGGCTTTGGCTAGGCAATGTGTGTGCACATGCATGCGTGGTGTGTGTGTGTGTGTGTGTGTGTGTGTGTGTGTGTGTGCGCGCGCGCGCACTAATTCTCTGTACAAGGAACAAGAAAGCACACGCACTCAGGGGGTCCCACGTAAGCTCTCTGCTTGGTGCACAGCGTGGGAATTCCCGTTGGCCTGAGACCCCAGTGGACAAGGACGCCGCTGTTCCTGGGGGCCCATCTCCATCGCGCGCCCATCCACGCACGACCCACCCGGACCTGTGCCCACACCCCCGGGGCTCCTTGCAGCAAGCCTTGCCGCACAGCCCATGGCATTGGCGGCTGAGCTGCGACGGGCTCCTGCCCGCCCGAGTTATGCCAGCAAGAGGCCAGTGGTACCCTGCACGTGCCACCCGGGCGCCCGCAATGCTGGGTGCTGGGCGCGCGGTCACCGGTCCTTACCGCTTTCCTCCGGCGCCTCCGCGGCACGCCCACGCCTGCGGCCGTGGCTGGAGTTGTCCGCTTGGGGAGCTGCTGTCGCCAGGCGCCCCTAGAACACAGACAGCAAGCTCGGGTTACTGGAGGGACGGGACCAGCGGGACGGACGCCCCGAGGAGGAGCAGCTGCAGCCCCCGCGAACTCACATCCAGGCCCGCGGCGGCTGCTGGCCTCGATGGCGGCGCGCGGTGGCTCCGAAGTTCCGCCCGCAGGCTCCGCAGGTCCGCTTGCAGGGCGGCCACCCGGTAGAAAGACACCGCCGTGAGGCCGCTGGACAGGAGGGCCAGCAGCAGGGTCACTGTCAGCAGCAGCTGTCCGTCTCTGGAAAGTCGGACCCAGGGGTTTTCCTTCTGCTGGGGGATGGGAGCACACCCCACTTTCATTTCTTCTCCTTTCTTAAGGCAGGAGGGAAAACGCGACTGCTGGCTGCCTGTGGACTCGCCCGCTCCACGATGGACACTTGGAAGGTCGGGGCCTTTGGGGTAAGTGACCACAGGGTATGGATGGGTCATTTCCTGTCATCTGTGTGTGAGGAGGCTGCCTTCACTGCATGGCGGGCCAGGGCTCCTGGAAGCTGTCTCCTCGCTTTCTCTCTGCCTCATCTTTGCCCACCCTGAAGTCGGTTCCCTGGCACTGGCCCTTTGTGGGTTGCTCAATCGGCCTTCCTCATTTCACTTTCAGTTTTTGTAAGACTCTTCATGACATGTTGGAAAACCCATGCTCCAGGAGATGACAGGACCCGGAGTGTTCCAGTGAGATTCAGGGGTTAGACTGGCTCAAACCTGACAGAACTTTTCATTATTTCATTTCATTTCATTTCATTTCATTTCATTATTTCATTTCATTTCATTTCATTTCATTTCATTTCATTATATTTTTGGTGTTTTCTTAAAAAAGATATCTTTACTTATTTATTTGAGAGAGAAAGAGGCAAAGAGAGAGAGAGAGGCAGAAAGAGAATGGGCACATCAGGGCCTCCAGCCACTGTAAACTAACTGCAGATGCATGCGCCCCCTTGTGCATCTGGCTTACATGGGTCCTGGGGAATTGAACCAGGATCCTTTGGGTTTGCAGGCAAATGCCTTAACCTCTAAGCTGTCTCTCCAGCCCTATTTTTTTTTTTTTTAGGTAGGGTCTTGCTTTAGCTCAGGCTGGCCTTCCACTCACAGAGACCCTCCTACCTCTGCCTCCCAGGTGCTGGGATTAAAGGCGTGCGCCACCTGGACCGGCAAGCCAGACTGAACTTTTAAGACAAGAACCTGGCAAAGGTGGTTTCCCTCCAGTGTTTCTTTGAGAGCTGTGTCTACTTGGGAAGAGAAAGGAACACTGGAAGGCTTGCTAGGGTAATAAAAACAAGGAATGTGGCAGGAGATAAACTCAGTGCTTGAGCAGGAATTGCTGTTGGCTGGAGGATGACCAACAGCCCCCTTGAGGGGAATGAAATTTAGTGCCTGTAAGGCAGGCATGGAAGTCCACCAGGAACTCTTGTTATCTTGACAAGGCAATAAAAAGAGCTTGACTCAGACTCAGAGACATGTGTAGAGGAGCTGTGGGGTGCACTTCAGGGACGCATGCACTCCCTGTTTCCTTCTGAAACTCAGCACGAGTGAGCCTTTAGTAAGAAGGAGGGTAGGCCCACCTCCACCTCCCTTGGGCTTTGGAAGCTTCAAAGCTCTGTTCTCTGAGGCTGTGCAAGAGACACAGCCTGCTCCAAAGCTTCATTCTCACAGGCTGTGCCCAAGCAGCTAATCTACATGTAGCAGGCAGCTTCAGGTTCACTCAGATGGACTTCCAGACCAGGCATGGTTATGAAGGAAGGGATTTTTATTGAAGTTTATAGATCCAGGGGAAGTTCCATAATGGCAGAAAAAGTTGGCCTGCTCTTACAGGACCAGGTAAGGGAGAGAGAAAGCCAAAAGCCACACAGCACAGCACATCTCAGGAACTCCAGCTAGGCACACTTTGCATATCTTTAAATTGAAATCTCAAACCCATCACCACACCTTAAGATCCGCCCTGTGACACTGCCTCCAGCCAGGTGGATGCAGATGCAAACAACAAACTAATAAAACACGGAATACTTTGGGGGGCCATCTAGTCAAACTACCACACTACATCTCACAAAACATCCTGAATCCACCCAGTGTTGCTTCATCTGGATACATAGTTGAACCTGGTGGCACGCAGGGTCTGTCTCATACATTGAGGTCCTGCATGGTCTGGAAGGTAGTTTGGGGACCAGCAAGTCAGTATTGGCTCATCTTTCAATAAAGGCCACTGAGCCCTTGCCCAGCCTAGGTGGGTCACCACTCTCCCAAGCCTCACCCTCACATGCAACCTTAGGAAGAAAATTCCAGAAACAATGAAGCATAAAAGGAAGATTCCAGATGTAGGCTTCACAGGCTCAAATCTGCTTCTCTCACCCTCCCATTATGGGAGCAGAGTTCCCTCCTCTATAAAATGGAACAATGGTGATACATGTCTGTGGAGCTTGGGACAAGGCAAGAAATGAACCACATTGAGTTGCTTTTCCATTTCTTCTTCATTCCTGTCATTCATTACATTCGAAGCCCCAGTGGAATATTTTTCACTCTTACATTCAGTACTGCCACAGACATTTTTGTTGGGGTACCCCACAACATCCGCAGGAAAGGACTGCTTGGGGTTAGACACATCTGCACTTTCACAAGAGCCACCAGGCACCCTGTGGAGAGTTCCTGTTTCCTGTGGTCCCAACACCAGTGACGTCATCAGTCTTAGTCATTTTTCTCATTGGGATTATGAGGATTTTTTTCCTCTTCACTTCTGCAAGTTCTGAAGAATCTAATAACTGGTTACAATCTTTCTCCCCCAAATGAGTTGATCTCGCCTTTTTTCAGTTGGAAGCCATCTTTCTTAATATGTAAGCAAACTCTTTTGCACCTGATATCAAACAATACAGTTCTCCTGTTGCCTCCCTCCAGGTTCGTTGGGATAAAGCGTTCTGAAATACCTTGTAATGGCAAATGGAACCAATTTGGGGGATTCTATCAAGCCTTCACATGGCAAGTTATTAAGAATCACTCCTGTAATTCTAGCACACAGAAAGTTGAGGCAGGAGAATCATCAATTCAAGGCCAGCCAGCCTGGAATCTTCCATTTATGTGATTGTTTCTGTTTTCTTCAAAAAGGCATGGGGATGGGGACTGAAGAGATGACTTAGCAGTTAAGGCACTTGTCCATGAAGTCTAAGGACACAAATTTGATTCCCCAAGCCAGATGCACCAGGTGGCATGCGTGGCACATACATCTAGAGTTTGTTTGCAGTGGCTAAAGACCCTGGAATGCCCATTCTGTCTGTATCTCTCTCTGTATCTCTCTCTCCACTTGCAAATAAATAAATAAAAATATTTTTTAAAGCAGAGGGACTCATTCATACAGGGAATGCTAAGTTTACCTAAATGCAGATAAAAATTGGAGGATTCACAGGAGTGAAGGAACCAGGAACCAGACTGTACTTCTGAACTGGCACCAGTCTCCATATTGTTCAGTATTCACTCTCCAGAGGAGGTCACCCTCCTGGCTTAGATGACCTCTGCCTTCCTTGGCCTATTGGGCCAAGAGTATCATGGCTGACATTCTCGCCATAGAGCTGAGTGCTGAGCTCAGGACGTTTTAAATGAATTCCAACATGGTTCTTTAAGTAGATGACACTGTGCAGAAACAGGGACCGTTTCTTCCAGGAAAGGTGACTGCACAACATTGCACTGGGAAGAGGGCCCTGTGTGTGTGTGTGTGTGTGTGTGTGTGTGTGTGTGTGTGTGATGTGAGCTGATGTATATGCCCCACGCTCATGTATGCAGAGGCCAGAGAAAAATCTCAGGAGTCCTTTTATTGTTCCTCTGCATATTTCTTGCTTTGAGACATGGTCTCTCCCTTAACCAGGGGCTGCTGCCCATCACAAAGGCCTGTTAATTCTCTGGCCTCTGTCTCCGCAACACCCCTGCCACTGATAAGGGGGTTACGGACATGTGAGGCCACGTCCACTCTTTTACCTGAGGAGGGAATGTGGCAGCCTCCAGCCTACGAGGCCCTCATGCTTCAGAGCGAGTGCTCTTAACTGCTGAGTCATCTCGCTCATCCCATCTTCTAAATGTTGTATTAAAAAAGAAGAGCATGCATGCATGTACTAAGTCTGACTTTTGTGCCTTGTGGGGAAAATACACTTGTCCAAGAACCCAATGCCTCAGGTTTTCTCAGTGGGTGCATTTGTGGGTCTTCCCTCAGTCCACTGCTGAACTGTTGCCTGATACCGCGATCTTAACTGACAGTGTTTACGAAGCTTCTGTTCACGCCAATACTACCTCCAACTAGAGTGCAATTTAGATTGTGATTCCTTGTGGTACATACAACAATTATTTCATTAATATTAAGATGAATGTACATCTGTATTAGTATCATTCTCAGTTTAAGAGAAGAAGAAACGTTTCTTTCTTTCAGCTTACCGTTCCACATTACAGTCTATCAGCAGGGAAGGCATCTTGACAAGAGCTTTCAGCAGCTGGTCACATTCGGCCCACAGTGAGGAAGCAGAGGGTGATGAATGCTGGTGTTCAGCCAGTTCTCTCTTCTTGAATAGTCCAGGACCCCAGCTCACAGTTAAAATGGATCTTCCCACCTCAATTCACCTAATCACAGGTGTACCCAAAGGCTAACTTAATCTAGATAATCTCTTAAAGTGACCCCAGATAGTATCAAGTTGACAATATAAACCATCCGTGTCACCCAGTGTGATCATCTACCTGCCTTACATACATGAAGATTATTTTTACTTATATACAGACACCAAATGCATGTTAATACATGAGGGCACACGGATACTACTGGGCCAGATCCCGTCACGTCCAAAACCATTGAGAGAAATGGTAGGTGTACTCTACTTACCAAATTCTGCTCCCTGAACATTTACCAAAGCAGATATTACACAAACTTTTGCTGTCTTGGGAATTGTGCTAATTATATATGAAAGAAGGAGATGAGGGGTGTAGGTCCTGGAGCTGGACATGTCTACATGTCCAGAGGCCGCCTTTGTTAAAATTCTCCATTTCTGCAGGATGCCCACCCTCAGAGAAATCCAGCACAGAGCCACCCTTGCTGACTCCATCCACACCTCCATCAACAGCCACAGCTGGATTCCAGAGAAGCTTTGAACCATATGTTGGTGCTCTCTAGAGGATTCCTCAATTTTCAAGAAAAAACACAAGAAAGAAGCACTCTTAGTTGGATGGTGTTACGATGATGCAGAGCCATCCCCCAGCTCCTGGGGTGCCCAGGAGGAGTGCTGAGGGTTGGAGGGTGGCATCTGAGGAACTCAGAGTCTTTCAGGACCCTTGGGCTGTTTGTTAATGAGCTCATCATGTTCCCTGTTTGGTTCCTGCTTTTCTTCTTGTTTTAAACCACAGAGAAACAAGAGTAGATGCTAACGAGCCGATGACTAGGTTTTAATGAGCCAATGACTAGACGTTAATGAACTGATGACTCTACTCCTGCTGGTTTGACTATCGTGTTTCATGCTCATTTTTTTTTCAAAGAAGCAATTTGGGTTGATTTTACTTGTTGTTCTTTTAGTCTCAATCTTATTGATTCCTGCCCTGATCTTTACTATGTCTCCCTTTCCACTCTTCCTGTGCTTGCCTTGTTTTCCTAGGACTCTGGTAAGCACCACTAGTTTATTCATGTGCAGTCTCTCTGGCATTTTAATGCAAGCAAGCACTTAGAGCTATAAGCTTTCCTCTTAGAATTCCAGCACTGCAGAGGCAGAGACAGGAGGACACTGGTTTTGCTGGCCAGCCAATCTAGCCTAAGTGGTGAGCTCCAGACCAATGAGAGACCCTGTCTCAAAAAATAAAAGATGAGGGGCTGGAGACATGGCTTAGGGGTTAAGGCACCTGTCTCCTAAGCCTAAGAATGCTGGTTCAATTCTCCAGGTCCCACGTTTAGCCAGAGACAAAGTGATGCAAAGGTGCAATGCCGCACTTGACCACAAGGGGGCACATGCGTCTGGAGTTCATTTACAGCAGCTGAGAGGCTGCTGGTGCACCCATTCTCTATCTGTCCCTCTCTCTCTCTGACTCTCTCCAAAAATAAATAAATAAATAAATAATGAATAGCATCCCTGAGGATAGCTCCTGCAAGTGTCCTCTGGCCACCACATGCATGTCCACAAATGTACACATGTACCCACATTTATGTAAACACAGACCAATACATGTACAAGCACACACATGCATAAAAAATGTAAAGTACTTCAAGCAATAAGAATTGGTAGAAGGCCAACCTTCATGACTGGTTAATTAGTTAGTACATAGGTGTGGTGGTTTGATTCAGCTGTCCCCCATAAACTTAGGTGTTCTGAACGGTAGGTTCCCATCTGATGGAGATTTGGGAATTAACACCTGGAGGCGGTGTATTCTTGGGGGTGGGCTTGTAGGTATTATAGCCAGTTTCTCCTTGCCCTTGTTTGGCACACTCTCCTGGTGCTATTGTCCACCTTATGTTGGCCAGGGGGTGATGTCCACCCTCTGCACATGACATCATTTTCCCCTGCCATTGTGGAGCTTCCCCTTGATTCTGTAAGCCTAAATAAACACACCTTTTTCCTACAAGTTGCTCTTGGTCAGGTGATTTCTACCAGCAATGCGAACCTAACTGTAACAGTATAGTGGTACCGAGCATGGCGTCATTTGCTGCTGGACACCTGACTGTGTGGCTTTGGCCTTTTGGAGCTGATTTTTCAACAGGAATATGGAAGGATTTGAAGCCTTGGCCTAAGAGATGCCTTGTAGTGCTGAATGTAAAGCTTGGTGGACTATTCTGGTCAGAGTTGAAAGACCTGAATGCAATAAGAACTATGGACTGT
Organism: Orientallactaga sibirica; assembly: GCA_036365145.1. Classification (NCBI taxonomy): domain Eukaryota; kingdom Metazoa; phylum Chordata; class Mammalia; order Rodentia; family Dipodidae; genus Orientallactaga; species Orientallactaga sibirica. Next base: position 15,090,677 of record JAEOAD010000041.1, on the reverse strand, counting down.
GAGGTTTGGCTTATGAGGGTGAGAAAGAGTTTGTGTGAGATGCTTGCTGTTATGCCTGTGTCCTTAGAAGTTGTGCAGGGTTGCTTTATGTAGAAATGGACTGGTGCGAGCAGAAGGTTATGGCACAGAAAAAAAATCTGGGTGGACTACTGCTCGTTCAGCTACAATTGAGAGATTACAACATTTGAGATTGAGCTAGCTGCCCTGCACTAGGACAACAGGCAGAATGCAGACTCTTTTGAAGGGGTCTGAGTGCTCAAGGAGTGTCCTGTTCTTCAAAGTCTGCTTCATTCCCCACTGGATTAACAAATTGGCACTCTACCTGGTACTAAGGAGTATAAGAAATGCAGGAAAGAGAGGGTCATGGAGTTTGCAATGCGGTCTTGTGTTTTGGAAATGGCCAAGGGCAGTGTGAAGCAGGTTTGCTGGATGCATGTGTGGAGACCCCATGGGGCCATGAGGATGAACCGTGGCTTGCAATAAAGACCCAGTGGAGATGCCAGGACCACAAGATGGCTGCTGAGGAGAGCTGCCAGCCCCAGATGAAGTTTTCCAGGACTGTGAGCAGCCTAGCTGGAGGGGCGGAATTGGGACTCCAGAGACTTGTTGCTGATTAGAATTATCGGACATGGAGATTTGTCACTAACTAGAGTTGTTGGACATGGAGCTACAGAGTTTGATGTTTGTCCTGTTTAAATCTTGTATTGGTTGAATATTCATTTGCTATGCCCAATGCTATCTTTTGCAGTTTGAGTGTTTATTATGTGCCATTATGGTTTTTTTTTTTTTTTGGTGGGGGGGAGAATTATGGCTCAGTTAAAAGATCTTGGAGTATGGGGACTTTTAAAATTGGATGAGTGCATTGCATTTTACATCATGGATGGTTATCAGTTTACATGGGCCAGGGGTAGAATGTGGTGGTTTGATTCAGGTGTCCCCATAAACTCAGGTGTTCTGAATGCAGGTTCCCAGCTGATGGAGATTTAGGAATTAATGCCTCCAAGAGGCAGTGTATTGTTGGGGGCGGGCTTATGGGCATTATAGCCAGTGTCCCCTTGCCAGTGTTTGGCACACTCTCCTGTTGCTATTGTCCACCTTATGTTGGCCAGGGGTGATGTCCACCCTCTGCTCATGCCATCATTTCCCCTGCCATCATGGAGCTTCCCCTTGAGTCTGTAAGCCAAAATAAACCCTTTTTTTTTTTTATTTCCCCACAAGCTGCTCTTGGTCAGGTGATTTCTACCAGCAATGTGAACCTGACTGCAAAATGAGCAACATCCATGACTAGTTAATTACTTAGCACATAGGCAACATCCATGACTACTGGTTAATTAGTCATTAACTATGTATTTTTGATTAAGACATGCTCTGGTTTAGAGGTGGTCTGTCTCTCAAGAGTTCATGTGTTTGGACCATAGTTGTGAATGTGGTGATCTGGCATATACTGGAACCACTAAAAAGTGGGACCTAGTGGGGTGTCCCTTAGTCACCGTGGTAATGCTTTTGGGAAGCATTGAGGTAGTTCTAATGGGAGACTAAGTTAAACCTAGTGAGACAGAGATGTTGCGTGAGTGAACTGACCCTAGAATCACTCACTGGACGAAATCACACACTGTCTAAACTGTGATCTCTGTGTTTTGAGATTGTGGTACCATCCACCACAATTTGGCTTTCATTAGAGCTAAGTAGAAACCCTTAAGCTTCCAAAAAATGAGATAAATAATCCTCCCATCTTCATAAAGTTTCTCCATATCAGAAATTTTGTTATAGCATGGACAACTGACTACCAGAGGTTTTGAGGAAAGGTGATCTTGATGGAATATAAAATAGTAGCTACTTTAGAAAATAATCCAGCAATACTAAGAGACACTGACCACACATGCACACTTCATGACCACATTTTTGTTAGGAATCTATGCATGAGGGGGAAAGTCAGTAGAAAAAATATATAGAAAGACACTATATACAAAGTCAACTAAAACTGAATTTCCTTTCATTTAGTTCTCTGTCAGCAATCAATGACTTCTTGTGTTTGCCTGCTACTAAAATATAAAGAGATGTACTTATGTTCTCAAAGAGTTTTGTTTCAAAGTCTCATTGTCTGCAGAAATACAATTTAAAAAAATATTTTATTTTATTTATTTGAGAAAGAAGAGAGAGAGAAATGGGCATGCCAGGATCTCTAGCCACTGCAAACAAATTCTAGATGTGTGTACCACCTTATGTGTCTGGCTTATGTGGGTACCAGGGAATCAAACCTGGGTCCTTAGGCTTTACAAGCTAGCGCCTTAACTGCTAAGCAATCTTTCCAGACCCCAGAAATGCAATTTTATATGTAAAATTATAAAAGCTGTTTTAGATACTTATAGACAGTCATAAAACATGCCTAATACAAGAGTAAATGAAAGTGAATCACTGAGTTTATTGTTAAACTACTTTTGTATTTGCTTGGTTTTTAAATATGACTTTTTGTTCTAGCCAAGTGTGGTGATACCTGTAAACCTAGTCCTCAGGAGACTGAGGCAGAAGGAGAAAAATTTGGGGACCAGCTTGTATAGGAAGGCCCTGCCTAGAATAAATAAAACAGAAGAGAAAATAAAAGCCTCTTTGTTCCAATACTAGTATAAAAAAAGAGTGGTGATTTCCACTATTTTAACTGAAAGCATAACATTTTATCTCATAGCTGCAGCTGTTTACATATTTTAAACTGAACAACAATTTAAAAAATTAAACAGAATCTAAACCCATGATATTCCCCCCACCCCAGGACCAGCAGTGCAGTTCAGTGTACAATTCACGCGAAATTCTCATGTTCTCTTATCATTCAGCAGTACAACAATTAGCCAAGGATAACCTGTCAAATAAGATCAGTGAAGAGAAACTGTCCCATTGACCAGTCTTCAAGATTTACAATAATAGGGCTGGAGAGATGGCTTAGCAGTTAAGGTGTTTGCCTGCAAAGCCAAAGGATCCTGGTCCGATTCTCCAGGACCCACGTCAGCCAGATGCACAAGGGGGCACATGCATCTGGAGTTTGTTTGCAGTGGCTAGAGGCCCTGGTGCACCCATTTTCTCCTTCTCTCTCTGCCTCTTTCTCTCTCTCAAATAAATAAATTACATATATATATATTACAATAATAATTTGGTTACTTATAAAAATTGTGATAAAATGAACTTCACATAAACTTACAATATGCATCAGTTACATTTCTAAATGCTGTGACAAAGCAATGAACAATTTGAAAGATGAAGGGTTAGTGTTTGGCTCATAGTCCATTATGATGAGGAAGGCAGGTGGCAGGAGACAGTCATATTCTATCCACAGTCAGGAAGCAGACAGGGGTGAGTACTGATGCTCAGCTAGCTTCCTCTTTTTATTCAGTCCAGGACCTCATTCCATGAGATGGTACTACACATGGTTAGGGTGGATCTTCCCACTTCAGTTAGCCTAATCTGGAAAACCCTCACAGACGTGGCCAGAGCTTTCTCTCCTGGTGATTCTAGATCCAGTCAAGTTGGCCATTTCTAAAGCGACTCTTCAAATTGCTTTTTAATTGTGACACTACAATGCTTACCCCATTCCAGACAAGGGCATCTCTATCATTTTATAAAACTTTGCAGTTCATGAATCTGTTGAAAGAAGTATGCTTTGCCATTTTTTTAAAATTTTTTTTTGTTTGTTTGTTTGTTTTTGTTTTTTCGAGGTAGGGTTTCACTCTAGTCCAGGCTGACCTGGAATTAACTATGTAGTCTCAGGGTGGCCTCGAACTCTCGGCAATCCTCCTACCTCTGCCTCCCGAGTGCTGGGATTAAAGGCATGTACCACCACGCCCGGCTTTAATTTTTATTTTTTGGTTTTTCGAGGTAAGGTCTCACTCTGGTCCAGGCTGACCTGGAATTAACTCTCTCAGGGTGGCCTCGAACTCTTGGCGATCCTCCTACCTCTGCCTCCCGAGTGCTGGGATTAAAGGCGTGCGCCACCATGCCCGGCTTTGCTTTGCCATTTTTGAATATGGTTTGCCTCATGTTCTCATGAAGTTGTTAAAGCTTGAGCCATTCAGTTGATTTACTCAGGACTGGATTCCTCATACCAGAATGAGTTGTATAGAGTGGTGCTTCCCTTCATGCATAAGCCCTGCTTCCAACATGTGTTTCTGTTTTATTCCATAAGCCCCTGACTAGAAGCTGAGCAGAGCCAGTGCCATGTTTTTGAATTTCCAGAACTGAGCCAAAATACACTTCTCTTAATTTTAAAGATTGTCCTTCTGGACTGGATTCCAATAAAACCAACTAAGACACACATCAACAAATGCTTTAGAAAACGTCAGAATGCATCAGGCTTTGATTATGTTTCTGTTTTAATTCCTTGAGCCCCTGACTAGAAGCAAGGTGAGCCACTGGTGTTTTTGAAAATCTGTCATGGAGGCAAAATACACTTTTTTTTTTAATTTTTTTTGGAGACACACAGAGAGAGAGAGAGAGAGCTATGGCAGAGAAAAGATGAACTAAGACAGAGATCAACAAAGTCTCTCAGCTGCTTTGAAAAAATCCAGAATGCATCAGGTCAAGTGATTATGTCTCCGCGAACTATGCATCTGATGAGTGGCCTGGCCAGGCAACCTGCCCACTTAGTCTTAGGAGGCAAACCTTCTGTCATCTCTCCAGCCCAACTAACTGCTCTTTGACTGGATTTGCGACCTGCTCCTTGGAAGTGAGTCCACGTCTGTTACTGAAAACATCTTCAAAAGCCTATGGCTGCGAGGTAATATGCTCTTGGGATGGGAGTGGGGAGCTATGACTGCTGTCTGGCTAAGTGAATATCTTGTACTCACCAAATTGCTCTCTAAATATTTACGTTGATACCCACAGATTAGCGCTATTCTCATTTTTTTTTTAAGATATAGCTTACTTGTGCTCTCAATTTTGGCCAGAAGTTTCTTTTTGTAAATGGTGGAAACTCAAAACACATCAAAGTGCTGGGAAGAAGGTACAGTTGAGGGCTCAGCACTAAATTGGACATCTCTGTGAATCCATGCAAGGCTCAGGGAACACTGTAAATGTGGTGGTGGAATGAATAAAGAGATGGGGAGGAGTTCTTTGGGAAGCTGTTTTCTGAACATGAAGTGGCCATTGCATTCATGACCTTACAGCAGCTATTGTTACCTGTACAAGACCTGCACAATATTGGACCCATCAACATATCACCATGGCTAATTGGGTAGCACTGAAAAGAAAAAAAAAATGACACCAAAACATAAGAGGGACTAATTAGAAAAGTAGGGTTCATGACTACCCCTCTTATAGGTTTTTAGTATCAGGGATGTTTTCCCTCCCATAGAGCGGGCCTCCACTCCAATTAGAGAGAGGCTGGTTTTCCCCCATAGCAGACATGCCACTATTGCACCTGTTGGCTCAATGGCCTGGCTGGCCAAATTTAAGGCTTGCAGTGTCCACTGTTGAGTATCTCCACTGGTGATTTCTCTTTCTCTCTCTCCCATTGAACTGCATGCCCTGAAGCTTTTTCCAGTTTTCTGTCAGCTGGTCCACATGGAGGAGGCTTTCAGTTCAGCTCCAGCAGGATTTCTGAGTGACCTTACAGCCCAAGTATATGGAATCTTCAGTAATGGGGTCTTACCATCTATTCCTGGTGGGAAACCAAGAGCCTTGGCAATGGCCTGTAATGTTTTGGGGATATCAGTGAACTCCCTGGCCAACACCTATCTGGAAGGTATCTCATCCCTGGTACTGAAAATTTTCTAGTACAATCTATGGCTTCTGAGTGTTCCATTGTCTAAGAAAGTAGGTTTCCATGACTTATTTATAATCCTCTTAGATTTTGATTAGCCCTTCCTCCACCTTTCCTTTACTCAATCTCTTCCCCTGACCTCACTTGGGCCTTTTCACTCCCATTAATCTGTTCTTCTACTTACATATATACAATACCATCCTATTAAGTCCCCCTCCCTCCCTTTCTGTTCCCTTTATATCCCCTTCCTAGCTTACTGGCCTCTGCTACTGAGTTTTATTCCTACTTACATAGAAGTCCAATCATTTGTAGCTAGGATCCACATATGAGAGAAAACATGTGATGTTTGGCTTTCTGGGCCTGGGTTACCTCACTAAGTATAATGTTTTCCAGATCCATCCATTTTCCTGCAAATTTCATAATTTCATTTATCTTTACTGCTGAGGAGGACTCCATTGTGTAAATGTGCCACATCTTCATCATCCACTCATCAATTGAGGGATATCTAGGCTGGTTCCATTTCCTAGCTTTTGTGAATAGATAACCCTAGGGGTGTAACATCTGCTGGTATCCTGCTAAAGGTGTATACTATGCTCACCAAACTTCCCAGTAAACACTTCTCTTAATGTTCATTTCATACCCATACGTTAACGCTCCTCTCACTTCTGGTTAGAGAAGCTTCTCTTTTTCAGATGGCAGTAACCTTGGGGTGACTCAGAAGGCACCATAGTGCTGAGAAGGGACAGAGGAGTGTTCAGCACTGAAACATCTCTATCATGTCTTCCAAGGCTTAGGGTCCATTGCACAAGAGGTGGAGTAAAGAATGTAAGAGCCAAAGGATGGAAAGGACTCCTTACAACGTGCTCCTCCAGACACAAAATGACCTGGATATCCATGACCTCCACAGTGCCTGACACTACCTACACAAGACCATCATAACAGGAGGAAAAGATCATGACAGCAAAATAAAAGAGAGTCTGATTGAGAGGGGGAGGGGATATGATGGAGAGTGGAGTTTCAAAGGGGAAAGTGAGGGGGGGAGGGAATTACCATGGGATATTGTCTACAATTGTGGAAGTTGTCAATAAAAAAAATGAAAAGTGGGGTTCAATGGATACAAAATAAGGGTGGGAGCAGGGCACACAGGGAAGAAATGGGAGTAGATCATCATCAAAACACATTGTGTACGTAGGTGAAAACCATCAATTAAACACTTTTAGAAATTATGTGTTTGAACCCTGATTTCTAATGGAACACTGGCGGGGGAAGATTGACTGACGGAGACAATATAAGCTGGAAGTCTGAGGGAAGAGAAGAATGATGGCAAAAGCACAGGGCCTCAGGGCACAGCACCAACGTGGTCACAGTGGGTGTGCCATAAAATAGTGACCAAAAGCCTGCCAGCTGAAGAGGGAGCCTGGGCCCCTCTGGGAAGTGCCTCCACCCACCCACCCCGCTCAGGGATTCATGCTGTGGGCTTCCGCCGTGAGTCTGCAGCGCTCTTGCACTGCTTGCTGGCTTACTCTTCCCATCTTCTCTGGGTGATACAGCCAGGACGCTTTCTCTACATACCATCTTGTGACCTTGGCTTTTTCAGTGTCCTAAACTATGAGCACATGAGTTTCTTTTCTTTACAAATCATCTAGTCACTGGTGTTCTGTTGCAGCACAAGAGAGTTTACTAAATAGGTATGGAAAATGAATCCCCAGAGCAGCACTCACAAAAACAGGTTCTTGTTTAGCAGGGTGACTATGTACTTGTAGTTTTCTTATACTAGCCTACTCACTATTTCAAGTCATTTTTATTTTATTTATTTATTTATTTTTGTTGTTTTTTTCGAGGTAGGGTCTCACTCTAGCCCAAGCTGATCTGGAATTCACTTTGTAATCTCAGGGTGGCCTTGAACTCAGGGTGATCCTCCTACCTCTGCCTCCCGAGTGCTGGGATTAAAGGCGTGCGCCACCATGCCTGGCAAGTCAGTTTATGTTTGCTTTGCTTTGCTTTGTGGGGTGAAGCCACTTCCTGTGTCATTTTGTTGCTCTAGGGGTCCAGAGTAGACTGACTTGCATCAACTTTCTGTTATGTCTGACACATTGCATAATTACAAGATCAACAACACAGTCATATGTATATGTTCTCTTTAATCGCCTTACACAAAATATATTCATGGGAGGGGACAGAGAAAGTGTGGGCATACCAGGGTACCTTTGGCTTTAAATGAACTCCAGATGCATGCACCACTTTATGCATCTGGCTTTAAATGGGTATTAAGGAATCAAATCCAGGCCATCAGGCTTTATAAGTGAGTGCTTTTAACTGCTGAGCCATCTCTCCAGCCCTCGGTCACCATTTAAATAATTTAAAATGAGATGAATCATGTACTTATACCACTGTTTCTAATTGCATAATTTTAGTAGCAATACATTGTGCACATGTGATTTGAATGACCATACATCATCATTCACTTTCAGTATGAACAAGCTCCTTTAATACTTCCTGTGAGAGGGTCTGATGGCAATAAAATCTATAACTCTATTATTCCACATTCACTTCTGTAAATGTTTCCAAATATAAACGTGAGGGTTCGTAGCTTCCTTCAGTCCTGTCGCCTTCCATCGTGCATGATCCCCACGGGCTAGTCTGCTGCTGGTCTCATTGGATCTATTATGTTCATTTCTCTTGTTGCTCTCTCAACTTTCTCATTCAGGATTTCATCCTTGCTGTCACTACAGTGTTGTAATCGTTCTGTGCTTATCTGGGTTGGGGGTCTTAGACCTTAAATGCATATTGATATTTTGTCATCAATACTGACAGTTTGAAGCCGTTCCTTGTTTAGCTCTTTTTCTGCCTCTCCCTCTTCTTTTCAGCATTCCCACTCTGCACACATTACTGCAGCTCTGAGTCTCCACTTGCCTTGCTTGATGCTTCTTTTCTCTGCATGTTTCCAGGGGCATCGTCACTACCAACTTTCCTTCAAGTTTGCTATCAGCACTTTCTGCCAGTTTAAGCCACTAGTAAGCCTCCCTAGCAATTAAAAATACATTTTATTTATTTATGAGAGAGAGAGAGAGAGAGGAGAATGGTATGATAGGGCCTCTAGCCACTGCAAACAAATTCCAGATGCAAGCGCCATCTTGTACATTTGGCCTCCTACTGCTGTGCCTTCTTCACCAAAATGGACTGTACTTCAAATTATGATCTCAAATCAATCCTTCCTTCCTTAAGTTGTTTTTGTCAGAGCAACATGAAAAGTAACACAACAGTCCTAAGCAAATTACCAGTATAACGTTGATTTTACATTTTCACATAGGACAATCCTGAAACTTGGGGGGCAACTCTTTTGAAACAAGGTGGAAGGTGAGGGCTGGCATTTGATGTTGTCGTGGCATGTGCTCAACCACATTCTTACACACACACACACACACACACACACACACACACCCCAATCACAAATACAATAAAAGGAAAATAAAACAATCTCATAGTGACATTGCAACAGGTCTTGTTGGATGGACCATTGTACCCAACTGAATCAAACCTTCACTTTGCACAGAAGGAAACCTGACCCTAGACAGTGGAATCTTTATCCCCAGATGACAAAACTTCTAAAATTATATAAAAAGCAACCTTTCAATGGTATGTCAGTTATATTTCTTAGGCCAACTGAATAAAAACATCTTTAAGTGAAAACCAATATTTGACAGAAACAGACACCACACTTGTAGAAAAAAAACACTTTAATTTTTTGTCTTCAGAGTTTGAACTACATCTTTATATTGAAAACGCTAGAAGATGGATGAAAATACAAAATTTCCCTCAGCACAAATTCTGTCTCATTTTCAATTCATGTGAAACCACAGAGATTAGATCACAGGTTCTTTGACTTTGGTTTCCCTCATTTGTAAAGTGTATTAACCAATGTCCTAAAACACGATTCTAAACCAACTTAACATCTGCTTGTGCACTTTTTATTAAACCTGAGAAGCACTAGCCCTTTGTCAGAGTCCAGTGACACATTACAGGGACCATACAATGCTACTGGGCTGACTGGACCAGCCCTCCGCCCTGTTACATGGATGCCCATTCTCTCCAGTAGGCTGCCCGCTTCCTTCCGACTCCTCACGACAATGTCTCTACCAGCACTCTCCTCAGAGGCTCCTCAGCAGTTCATAGAGCACATCTTAAAATGCTTTCTGCTTCTACCTCCGGTCTAACCCAGAACCACTCCACGTCTTTAAGCGGTTGTTGCAGCGACACCCTTCCTCACACTACACCCTTCCTCACACTACACCCTTCCTCACACTACACCCTTCCTCACACTACACCCTTCCTCACAGTACACCCTTCCTTCCTTCCTCACACTACACCCTTCCTCACACTACACCCTTCCTCATACTACACCCTTCCTCACACTACACCCTTCCTCATACTACACCCTTCCTCACAGTACACCCTCCCTCATACTACACCCTTCCTCATACTACACCCTTCCTCACACTACACCCTTCCTCATACTACACCCTTCCTTCCTCACACTACACCCTTCCTCACACTACACCCTTCCTCATACTACACCCTTCCTCACACTACACCCTTCCTCACAGTACACCCTTCCTCATACTACACCCTTCCTCACACTACACCCTTCCTCACAGTACACCCTTCCTCATACTACACCCTTCCTCATACTACACCCTTCCTCACACTACACCCTTCCTCACACTACACCCTTCCTCACACTACACCCTTCCTCACACTGCACCCTTCCTCACACTGCACCCTTCCTCACAGTACACCCTTCCTCACACTACACCCTTCCTCACACTGCACCCTTCCTCACACTGCACCCTTCCTCACACTGCACCCTTCCTCACACTGCACCCTTCCTCACACTGCACCCTTCCTCACAGTACACCCTTCCTCACAGTACACCCTTCCTCACACTGCACCCTTCCTCACACTGCACCCTTCCTCACATACCCTTCACACTGCACCCTCCCTCACAGTACACCCTTCCTCACACTGCACCCTTCCTCACACTGCACCCTTCCTCACTACACCCTTCCTCACACTACACCCTTCCTCACAGTACACCCTTCCTCACACTGCACCCTTCCTCACAGTACACCCTTCCTCACACTGCACCCTTCCTCACAGTACACCCTTCCTCACACTGCACCCTTCCTCACACTGCACCCTTCCTCACACTGCACCCTTCCTCACACTGCACCCTTCCTCACACTGCACCCTTCCTCACACTGCACCCTTCCTCACACTACACCCTTCCTCACACTACACCCTTCCTCACACTACACCCTTCCTCACACTACACCCTTCCTCACACTACACCCTTCCTCATACTACACCCTTCCTCATACTACACCCTTCCTCACAGTACACCCTTCCTCATATTACACCCTTCCTCATAATATACCCTTCCTCATAATACACCCTTCCTCATACTACACCCTTCCTCATACTACACCCTTCCTCATACTAAAATTTACACTAGTTTCCTATGAGATTTGGAAGGTTACGACTACCTATGAGAACTGGAAGGTTACGACTACCTTGGAGGAGAGCAACAGCAATCCATTCTCTATAGTTCTGTCAAGTGTCAAAAGGACTACCCTCCATTCAGGCACTTGTGAGACCGGTCCTTGCCATGGCTTGGGATCTGGTTGCTACAGTACCTCCCTCCATCGCCACATCGTCCTTCACCTCTCTCAGAGGATAGCATGTCTCCCTGTTTCTCTGGGGGCACTTGCGGTTAGGCTGAAGGTGGCCTGGGATAATCTTCCCAAACCACACTTCTTAGTCACCCTGCAAAGACTTGCCTCATAAGCTCATGTATGGATTGCAAGGAATGAAAACAATAGGAATTAGGAGCAAGACAGAACTCAAACTCACTATGTGTGTAGTCAGGGCCACAGGCCCTCAGAGCACTACACAAACCCAAACCACCTACAGGCCCTGACGGAAACCAATGCTATCCTGAGACCATCCCATAGGGACATCTTCTAGGCAAGATTCAGACGTGGGACCTCCCACCCCCATTGGAATCACCTGATAAATCCAGGAATAGAAATGATTTCATACAACAAGGCTGACCCACTTCCTCCCATTTTGTGTGACGTCTAAAAGGGAAATTGAGGAAAAAGACCTAATTGAGGGCCTACCTAGACTGCTGGACTCTTCTTTGCACAAAATTACTTTGTTCTCCAACAAATCAAAGCCCGAAGTATCGTCTCCATCTTGAAAATCCTTTTGGGTCCTGGCCCTGTCACAGGGAGCTGTCAAATTACTTCCCAATAAATTTTCTCCTGCCCACCCTTGTTATATTCTCATTTGTCATCCTCTGTGTTCATGGAACAACAAACTCTGACCTGTAAAGACGACAAAAGAAACTATTTTTGCAGCCATCATTCAGTCAACTCAAAAACTAAACTGCGGCATGAATCCTTTTTCAGTAATGGGGCATTGCTGGGATAATAGGCAAGATATGAAAGTGATGTTAAGAATTCAATGATGATAGCTTGCATTTCATTTAAGAGTTGCATTGAGAATGTTTTCAGAAAATGTACACTAGGTACTCACTACTGATGGTATTTAGGCTGATGAAGTAACTTGTATAATGTAAAAAGTTAGTCGTGGTGTGTGTGTGTTTGGTTATGAAGTGTCTCCCACAAAGGCTGGTGTGTTGCAGGTTTGGTCCAGCTGGTGGAGCTGTGGAGATGGGATGGATATAAGGGTAGGAACGCCTCTATGGCTGCTCTGTGCCTATTGGGAGATTTTGGAGGATGTACTTTGGCCCAGCCCCCTCTCACTCTGCTTCCCAGGGGCCCTGAGGGAGAAGCTCTGTTCCATCACACCCTCTTCACCAAGATATCCTGACTCACTCAGTTCTGGAAGTCCTAAAAGCATGGGCCAAAGTAAACCTTTCCCCCTTAAAATCTTACAACAGAGATAAAGCACACACACACACACACACACACAACTTCCAACTTTTCTGTAAGCGCATGATTGTAGTAAGAGAAAGAAAAATGAAAGACAAAGAAACCTAAAGAGGTAGGTAGAACATAAAGAACTGAAGAGGGGCAGGGTGGAGGAACTCCTCATAGATTCAGAACAGAAATGAGGTTTAAGCTGCAAGGAAAATTCAAAAAGTACCACAGGATGGCTTGATCCTAAGGGAGAACTTTAAAAAAAAAAAGGCACATTATGATTTAGGTGTGTATTTTCTCACACTCACTCGGGTATGCTTACTTCCTGGAATTATTTTTTATTGTTTCAATTTCTCAGTGGATGGTAAGAACACACTTTGCTAAAATCAACTTGGAAGTACCCAGTTGCATTTGTTCTCAGCCTTTCTCTTCTTCCGTTTTGTTTGTTCGTTCGTTTGTTTAAGCAAAAAGGCAACGGATTACCTCGTTCATACATTTTCCTAAGCTTGAGGGTCCACGTAGCAATGATGATTCTAACATGAGAAATCAATCATACCATTAAAACTGGAATGGCTTATATTGTAGATCACCAACATGAGAGTCTAAATGCCCCAAACTTTTCTTATAAAACATATAAGATGTTTACCCTATCCTGTCTTCTAGTAAACAGAAAGTTACGCACTCAGCTTGAATGCTTGCTCTAATTATACATGTTGAGGTATTTAGTAAGTGTAATTACCACTGATACTGTGCTCTGGCCTTCATGATCTTCTTACTTTTAATACCTAGGTTCGTTCTGACCTGCATACTGAAGCCTTTATAAGCTTTGAAACAACAGAGTGAGCGATATAACTACCAATAGGCCTTTAAGACCCTATGCCCATGGAGAACATGCGTTAGCAAAACAGATTCAGGGCAGGAGATGGCTCAGCAGTTTAAGGGTACTTTCTTGCAAAGCATGAGAGCTCTGGTTCGATTCCCCGGTACTTAGGTAAAGCCAGATGCACAAAGTGGTGCATGTATCTGGAGTTCATTTGCAGGGGTGGGAAGCCCTGGTACACTCATACACATACACACACGTGCGTGTGTGTGTTTGCAAATATTTTAAAGGAAATAGAGATTCACAATTTTTCTCCTGAATACCAGCATGTAGTGGGGTACCTACTACATACCAGGGCTCTTCATTCACCGGTGCTAATCAGATCCTAGTTACGTGTGTGCTCTCTGTTGAAGAAAGATAAGCGTGGCTACATTCAGAGAACTTTTAACATAATATGTAGAACTGTGCTAGCTGCTGGTGACTGAGTTACAGACCTTTAAACACTAAGTCATGCTGAGGGGTGGGAAGACTAGGGATCATGGGGAGCTTCAACATCCAGTCAGTCTCTCTCCACTTCTAGGTCTGCTCATAAGTGCAAACTCCTGTAGGTCCACTTGTATGTTTACTGTGTTATTGAATTTGGGCTGCTGGAACAAAATTCCACAGACTTGGTGGCTAAGACAACAGAAATTTATGCCTCACAGTTGGGGAATCTGGGGAAATCCAAGATAAAGGGGCCGAGAGCCCATGTGGGGAAAAGGTGCCCTTCTTGGTGTGCAGACCACTGCCTTCTGTCTTCACAGAGCAGAGTTAACCAGCTCTCTTCAGTGAACACATTTTACTGGGATGCACTGCTGACCTAATTACCTTCCCAAGAATCTACTTGTTAATACCACCTTACATGAGGTGAGGGTTTCAACAAGTGTTGGGGGAACGCAGTGTTCAGTCCTCAACTTCCTGACTGCCCCTGCCAGTCCAGTCTATCTTGTGCCAGCAGACAGGAAGTACTTCTGCTCGGAGGCGTCCAGAGTCACATCATAGAGAAAATGCCACTGAGTTACATTTACTCAAGTCTTAAAATTATTCATGACAGTAAGTGTCTGGAAAAGAGAAGCACAGGTATAAGGGACAAAAATAGACAAAGCTGGGCTGGAGGGATAGCTTAGCAGCCAAGGTGTTTGCCTCCAAAAACAAAGGCCCCAGGTTTGATTCCCCAGGACCCATGTTAGCCATATGCACAAGAGGGTGCACACGTCTGGAGTTCCTTTGCAGTGGCTGGTGGTCCTGGCATGCCCATTCTCTCTTTCTCTGTCAAATAAATAAATAAAATAAAATATTAAAAAAATAAAGCTGAGGCATGGTGCTCTCACAACAGATGTCCTATGACCAGCTTCTGGGGCCTTCCCCCACACGGCCCTCCTTTCTGGTTCTGGTCACCACTAGCTTACAGACGTCTGATGTCCACTGTCCGCTTTACTCTCTCCGTGCTTTGCTTTCTCCGCTGTCTCCTCTGCTTGGCTTAAATCACATCCTCAAGTGGCGGGCCCCATAATGACTTTTACTTGATTCTCTGAAGATTTTAGCATGAGCAACTTCTAATATTTCTATTGAATTCCTCAGACTGGGCTAAGGTGCTACTGAGGACAAGGTCCTTAGCACTGCACTGGGTGCCATGGGAGAGAGAAAAGCGTGACCACCCTGTTGTTTCCCAGCTTGCTGTAGGACATTCCAAAGGACAATAGAACAGTATGTAGTCAAGACTGGAGTACTACTGACACCAGAAGCTAAGACCCTGAGGGTGTGGGATGAGGGTTCAGGAAGGGTTTGAGAAAACCTTGCCTTGAGCGCTCATGGGTTTGTATCAAGGACTGAAGCAGTTACAGGCTAGTCAGTGAAGATAAGGTCTGATTTTGAAAAAGCTGCTACTTTGCCACAAGGTTAAGTTCAGTTTGTGAAGATTTTATCGACACACGCAAGAGAGGCCAATCTAGAAAACACAGAGGCAATGGTCAAGCAGTGAGTGGGTCAAGTGGTATGAAGTTAGAAATGGCTGCAGTGTTAACATGCAAATGACAGAATAGGAGCCAACGCCTTCACACATAATAATCAGCAAACAGCAATGTTCACTGTTTTAATTTGGGGATAGGAAGAGTAGGAAATCCAGTTTTTGAAGTACTGAGAGTCACTAAGAAAAATGGCTCCCAGATTCAGTAAGCCTTGGATAATAATTTGAGGGTTAGGAAAGCAGGTCCCCCTGTAGGAAGACATACTCGGCTACTTTAAAGAAAACAGTTTTCTACATACTAAGTTTCAGTTCATGGCAATTCTCTGGGAGTGACCATGAGGTGAGTCCACTTTTCACTTGTTTCAACATGCCAAAGCTCTTCTGGTATGAATAAGCAAACGTACTCTAGATCCAGAATGGGAGACCTGGATGTCAGTTCCTTTCTGGGTAATCTTGACCATGTTCCTCAACCTGACTTAGCCTGTGTCTTATAAACTGGGGCAAGCTTCCTAAAGTCCCTAATGAGGATGTAGACAGGAACACATTCAACATCTGGCTCACTGGAGTCAAATGCTGTCCCTCGGACATCAGTCACTTTCAGGGTGTAGCAGACTGCAGAGCTGGAGAGTGAAACCAGAGACTGTGGACAGGAAACGGGAATGCTGTGACCTGGAACCTACGTCACCTTGGCCTTGAGCCTGGGGACTTCAGGAAGTACTGGAGACCCTACTTCCCATCATCTCTGCTCTGAGAAAGATGGTGTGCAGTGTCTCTAGGGCAGGGATGGCATAAGGCTTGCCATACCCTTCCATGTCAACATGACCTAGGTGTAAAGCCATCTTGTTAGGAAAAGCAGTGACAGATCCATGAAGGACAGGAAAAGATCAAAGATTTAAATAGCTGACACTGAACTAAAACATAAATGGGAAGAAAGCCACAGAGGATTTCTTGGAAAGGAATGTTCTGAAATCTGAGGCAGGACAATGAATAACTAAAATCTTCCGTCCTTGCTCAGGAACTAAAGCAAGGTTCTGGACTCAGTCATTCACTGTGGTGATTCACACACAGCAAGTACTTCTGAGGTTAGTCTAAATTAAATCACTGATAAGAGTAACACTTTTGGGAAAGGAAACCAACATATTTCTAGCCACACCATTAGAATAACATTTGTTAATTTCAGTGAAACTCAGAAATTTTATTTAACCACTAAACTTTAATGTACTATGATAGACTTTACATGAACAAAAAACTTAAAAGTCTTAATACAAACTATCTGAAGGCATCAATCAAACTTTTTAAAGTATCAATTTATTGCATGTCAGTACAGAAAAATAGAAAGGATATTTTAAAAGAAATTTATTGTATTTATTGTAAAAAAACAAATGCAAATGGTTCATTGCCATATTGGCACACAATGTATGACATTCAAATTTGAGTTATAAAATTTTATTACTATCTCAAATAAAATATGGCAATAACAAAACACGGTTCACATATGGAACTGGACTGACTTTATCCTGAATGCATTTGAATATATGTTGAAAACAACTTGAATTGTCAATATATGCTGTACTGACAGAAATTCTGTTATAAATTATGTAGAACACACCCGTTACATATATATAGATGGCACTTTTTGTTTAAAAAAGTGTCGGTTTTACGTAACCCTATTTTTAATATACATTTTTAAAGATACAAAATATAAATGGAGGTATATTTGTGCCATTTGGCAAAAATGTTGACTAGAATCAGGATGATTTGCCTATTTCTTCATACAAAAGAACGGACTTCCTCTGATTAGCAAAGGCGATGTTTAAGTGTCGTGCGAAACAGTGCGTTTCACTGTCTGCCCATCAAGTTAGAACAGACGTCTGTGCTCTGTCATTTCCACCTGTACCTGAGCGGTATGAAGAGACCTAAGCTGGGGAACTTATGACTAGTTTTCCCTTTCACAGTTTTCTTCATAATTACCAAACATACTAGGAAAACAGTATTGGGGGAAGAACAGAGAAGGATGGCATCTCAACCATGGTCTAAGTGGAAAAGGTAACTTTATCACGCGCTCATCTCCCTAAGTCCCAGGACAGGACACTGCCAGGAATCACTATTACTCTGAACTTGTGAGATGCGTGTAGATCAAATGTGGCCTTCATACTTTAATCACAACAAACCTGTTCCTACCCATGTCAAACCTAATACATGAGAAATGATCAGAAGATATAAATTCTCAGCAACAAAAATATCGTAACTCCAGTGACCAAAGCTGTAATTTCTATTAATTATCAAGTATCCACACCTCACCCTAAATACAAGCTGCTCTGTGACAAAATTCAGTATTGTAGTGGACAAATCATTTTACAGTAAAAAAATTGTTTTCAAAAACACAAGGTGGTCACAGTGTTAGGTGCCCACCACTGTGTTGGAAAGGCTTGGCATGCACAGAGTTCTGTAGTTTCCTGGTCAGCTTCATCAGTTTCATGTTCCCACCTCTAAATTTCCTGCCAAGTCTTTTCTGCCCTGTCGTGTTGTTTTATGTCACAACCATTCTTCCCGTAGCTTGCAGTATTCTTTGTAGAATCCTTTTTAAAAACGTTTTTCCCTCTAGTGATTCTTAAGATAATGGGTTTTTAGATGATTTTTCCTACATGACTTTATTTAAGAGTTTATTATTTTCAAATTTACCATGGCTTAACAACTGAAGATCACGTGAACATCTCCCTAGCTGAGTGTGCAAATGGGCTGGAAGCGGACATTCAAGGTGGATGCACTGCCATTCCCACCAGGCACAGAGCTGAAAATGAAGGTTTGACTTACACGCAACACTTACCAACACCAAGTGCCTGGGAAAAGATGAGACGTTTCCAAATGGAGCCAGGGCCACTGTACATTCTGGACGTTTGTTTCCACTCCTGCTAATCTAAAGGAAGTCTCCAACACAGAAGCCAGTGAAGAGTGATGCCCTTCATCCCTAAACACGGCCTCTGCCCTTTGCTGAAGAAATAAATAAAGGCTTCTTGGAGGAGAAGAATGGTCGGGGTGGCACCTAAGTACTGCGCAGCTGCTGCCTGACTTAGCCACAAACGAGGACTGTGGTCCTGAAGCACTGCCACCAGCAAAGACAGGCAGCCTAGGCATTGCTACGAAGCTGATGTCGCACTCACACTCATAGTCAGCACGGACAAACCCTCCAGCGTGGTTGACCAAGACCACATGAAGACAGCGTCCAACAGCACTTTGTAAACTCAAAAGAAGGAACAGAAACAAGAAAAAAAACCCACAAGATTGGTGTGTCATGAAGACTCATTTCTAAACAAACATACTGCCTCTCTGTTACATTGCTTTCCTCTGCCATGCATGACTATAGAGGATAACTGTTCTACATAATGACAAGATGGAAGGTAGCCTTTAACTGTGGTGAATTTATACAAAATACAACCTCCATGATATGAGTTAGCGACTCTTTCTAAAAAACAAGACTTTTTACAATTGATAATTTATAGAAAAGCATTATTCTTTAAAAATCATACTTATATATGTATACATATATATATATATATATATTTTTTTTTTTTTTTTCTTTCTAAACACTGGCATAAAGTGAAGGCTAAGAATGCCACTTGGCAAAAAAAGGACTAGCCCTGTCTGTGGGAAAAGCTTTAACTTAAAGTCATGATGAAGGGCTTGTTGTCTAGCGGTGTGCAGACGGCCAGTAAAGGCCACTGAAGCTTGTAAAGGTGGAGTGATGAAGCCGACAGTGCAAGCAGCCTCGGTGCCAGCTGACTCCTGAGACGCCCAGGAACAACCTGACACAATAATACCTCGTAGCTCATGTTACTAAGGAAAATTCTGCAGGTTTCAAAGGGCTTCTTGTTTTAAGTAAGGTTTTTTTTTTTCTGACTTTTTAATATAACTCATTACTACTTCCCACCTACAGCATTTTACTGTTAAATGTGACAAAAGGCTACAGAACTTCTTCGTTCCCACATGAAAAAGTTACAAGTAGTGTTTCCTGACTGCCTTGTGACACAGCTCTACTTCCCAGCCACTGTAGCATTAAGCCAAAAAGTGAAAGCTTTCTTTTTTCCTTGATTTTTTTCCCCTTTGTTTGATAACATTTACTTTGAAAAAGTTCACTAAACAATCCTTCACTTGTTTGATTAGGCAAGCCCCAGGTACTGGTCTTAGGTCAAGCGTGGGACTTTCATGAATAGTGTGCAGTTGTGTGCTAAGACTCCCTCATGTGACTCTGCAGTGAGTTCTAGCCTCTGCTGTGACGGCTGATAGTGGCTCAGCTACAGACTTACCAAACTGACAGAAGCTACAGTTCTCCTTCCCACCACCATTACAAAATGTTAAACAATTCAAAATTCACAAAAAGCTGCAATGAATTCAAAACTTCTGTTTCTAGGAGCCATGATCCCGGCTGCACTTCACAAAGCACGGTACATCACCACCTGCAACAGTCCCGTTTATTAAGAAAAGGCTGGAGCTCGGCACACACCGGGGAAAGTCAATGGCTCCCTGCACATAGGCCTCATGTTCACTTCTTGCCAAAAACAAAATAGAGTTTACAGAAAAATAGATATAACCCAGGTAAGCATATATATATATAGGTATGTGAAGTGCTATTTACATTAAAAACACTGCATTGCATAAGTCAAAGAATAAAATACCATCATGCAGCTCATTTTAACGTTTAAGGTGAAATGCAGTTACAGTAGGCGCTTGCTTACCATGATTGTCCCATTATTACTAAAGGAGTGACACCAAAGGCTTCTTGTTCACAGACCTCCTCCAAGCGTAACACACATCACACTTCTTAAGCAACTCTATTACAATGACTTCAACTAAAGCTATGGATTCATAACCAGGCAGAGTTCTGATGAAAATGTATGAAATAACCTCAAGAATTACAGTTCTTCAAATGTACAAACGATTAGGACCATCACCAGGGAGCACTGAGGCCAGGGGTAAGCTTCCGTCACTCTTCGGTAAGTACAGACCCAAAGCACTTCCAGAAAGGAACCGTCTAGACCAGATTACTGGGCACAACTCAAATGATAAAGTGGCCAGAATCATATGATGGTCACATTGGATGATGTTTTTGTCATTTCTTCAGGAGAATGACTCTTGATCACTTCTTTGATGAACTGTTCCAGGGCTGTGAAGTAGCCTTGGCACTGCCATGTGTCATTATGCGTTCCATCTGGAAAAATGGCCAACCTCTTAGTCCGAGACGGGGACAGCTCGTAAAGCTGCTTCATCATTACTGGTGGGATTAACTGGTCGGAGAGTCCGGAGATGAAGAGAGAAGGCATTCTGCACTGAGAAACTTTTCTGTAGGACAAGAACTTGTTTTTGTAGCACCACAGAGGAAGGTACCGCATGGGGAAGAATGAAAATAAAGCGCTGGCCATATGTGGTATGCTTAAGAACGTGTTCTCCACCATAATGGCTGAGATCCTATGAGAATTTTCAGAAGCCAAATGAATGGCCACCGCTCCTCCCAAGGAACGGCCAAACAGGAAAACCTTGGTTTTATCAAGGTCAGGTCTGGTCATCACATAGTCCAGCACGGCTTCAGAATCCAAGTAGAGCCCCTCTTCACTCGCTTCCCCTTCACTCTTCCCATAGCCTCGATAGTCCACAAGCAGAAGGTGGACTTTGAGGTTAACCAGCATAAGCAACGCGTTCGGGAGCCTATGGCCTATGTTGCCTGCATTCCCATGAAAGTAAATCACAGTTGGGGAATAGGGAGAATTATCTCCTGTGTATCTCACCAGAATAAGGTTCAGACGGACTCCATCCTTGGTTCTGATGAAGATGTTTTCATGTGGAATGCCAGTGGGCATGGGAACATAAAGGCGGGAAGAGGACGGCTGCTCTGGAAAGTACAGCAAGACATCCTGGAATTTATATAGTATGCCTGCTATGGATATGAATATTAACAGGAGTAAGATAATGCCTCCATAAAGATGGAAGGTCACAATCAAAGGTAAAAGAGAAATGCGGCAGAGAGCCCAAGACCAGGAAGCCAAGGCTATCAGCCATCTTTCAAAACAGTTCCACAGCATCCAGGACTTTTCCATGGTAGCTCTCAGGAGATATCCTGGGGAGAGAGCATGAGAGAATATTAGTAATTCAGCATGTACCTACTACGTTAAAGTGGGGACCCACAATGTAATGAATGAGAACCTTGGGAGTCCCCATTGCTCTACCCATGAGCTGGCACTGTAATTCTGCTGTCCTTTGTTTCTCAATGGTCTCCGCCTCTATCATCTTTCCAATCCATACTCCTGCAGCACAAGCACTCACACATTTATTCCCTTCATTCCTAAGCTCGCACTGATCTGACAGGAGAGGCGGGCTCAGGGGCTAAAATAGACTTGACTACTGTCTCAGGTCTACAGAGATGAGCTGGGAGGCAAAGCAGCATGACTCCAGAGCTCAGTGGCACACTAACTGTTGTTAAGCTATGTTTATATACCCAGAGCAAACTACTTAAAAGAAGGATGCTAACAGATTCTAACCTAGAAAGACCTATTCAAAGAAATTTATTGTCAATTTCTTTATGAATACTAAAGAAAAAAATGAGTAAACAAAATAAGGTAACAAAACACAATCCCTCAACAAAAACTTTTCACAGTTAAGCTTATATAACTTATTAATTTATTTTCCAGACTAAATAAAACTTTCAGTGTGTTAATGCTGTGAGAAATACATGTAGTCTCTTTTATTTAATCCTTACTAAAGTTCCAGATCATGGGTGAGCACCGATTTCTACGACATGCAGATAAATAGCAAGTCCTTGGGGATAAGTGTGACAAGAATGTGTAGAAATTCTCTGAGAATCAGAGATAAATGGAACAAAACTGTTTACCAGAAACATCGGGTTATTGAAAAATAATGGTCATAAAGAAAATCAGACAGGAAAACTACCAGAAGACAACTTTGGTATGAAACCCCAAAACTGAGCGAGGTGCTGTGGGGCCTGCAGCCCCAGCGCTAGAAGGGAGAGGAAAAGAATCAGGTGCTGGAAGCCAGCCTTGGCTACACAGCAAGATGCTGTCCCAACAACACAACGTAACAAAACCTTCTTCTGCATCTTGTCTTAAAACAGGAAGTACATCTGAGATACGCCACAGGTTTTCTCATGGCTGCCGTCTATACTTTAGCTTATTGACCAAATGTTAAGATTTCAAATTCCTTTCACATGCCAATAAACTACTTACCACAATTGATAACTAATCTGTATTTTTTTTCTTCGTATTTTGAGATAGGGTCTCACTCTAGCCCAGGCTGACCTGGAATCCATTATGTAGTCTCAGGGTGGCCTTGCACTCACGGTCATCCTCCTACCTCTGCCTCCCGAGTGCTGGGATTAAAGGAGTGTGCCACCATGCTCGGCTAATCTGTAAAATTTTATTGCCTTCTATAAATGATGGCTGTGACAGTTCAGTATCTGTGAAATTAAGACTTTAGCACTGAAAGAATGTAAGCTCAGTTGAGTTTGGCTGGCTACGAAGGCAGTGCATTAGATGATGTAAGGAATTTGACTTCTCATATTACTTCATTGTGTCCATGGTCTCATACAAAGATTTCCATTTGAAAGAACCTTTTTAAATCTAACCTAATAACAGCACTTTGTTTTTTGATTCCCTGAAACTAAAGCTGCCACCCAGTCAAGTACAGGCTCTAAGTGCAATATGGAGAAAAGCACGTATGGAGTAACATGACCTAAGCTTACGTCAAACCATGAACACGGCAGGCATCCGTCGAAAGACTACGTTACAGAGCCCACAGGACAAGACAGCTGCAGTGAACTGCTAACTAGTTTTTGTCAACAGTGCAGACAGAGTTAATTTATACTGCTTTGAAGTTGGTCTCAATAACATATCTGGTGACATAAAGTTTCTACCCAATGTTTAAATTCATTTTGTAAAGTACAAGTTACTATCTGAATGATTTGGATTCATCCCAAAAGCTGTATCAGGGAAATCTGAAAATAAACTGGCATTCACTTTACATCCCAAAGTAAACTATTAGAGGTAACAGATCCAGGTCCAAAGGGAGAATGCATGCCTTGTATTTGCAAGGCCCCGGGTTGACCTCCAGAACCACAAAGCATTAGTGATAATGGCAATGGTGACTTGACTTTAGACACAAGGATCAGGATTACAAGTTTGCAAACACACACACATTAGAGCACTATAAAATTTGGTCACATATTAGATGTTTCCCCCACCCAAGCCCATCATTATTGACCATCCTCAATGTTGAGTAATGCAAATATCACTGTCGGCGACGTGACAGCAGGACACACACTCAGACCACACCCTGAAAAGTCTGCTGAACAGTTTTGTATTTGCAACCTACTTCCGGTACTGACGTTCTTTTCAATGAAACTGGGTTTTTGAAGCAGGGTCTCACTCTAGCCCAGGCTGACCTCTGTGGCCCAGGATAGCCTCAAACTCACAATGATCTTTCTACCTCTCAGCCACCGAGTGCTGGTTTACCACAATGAGTTTTTGAAATCCTTATGTGTGAGGCTGGCCAGAAGTGACAGGAACAGCATCTGTAGTGCCGTGATCTGCTAACTGTACTCACTTAGGCCATCAGTGCTGCTGCATCTTCTTCTCAATTCAAAGAGTATCTGGATTTTCTAAGTGTCAAACAAAAGCAAAAAGTGGCACAAGTATTTTCTGTTAGTCTATAACAGCAAGAAACCCTGGCACGTGGCTGGGTGTGGTGGCGCACGTCTTTAATCCCAGCACTTGGGAGGCAGAGGTAGGAGGATGGCCGTGAGCCACCCTGAGACTCCATAGTGAATTCCATCTAGGTCAGCCTGGGCCAGAGTGAGACCCTACCTCGAAAAACCAAAACAAACAAACAAACAAAAAAGACTGGACGTAGAAAAACATGGCTTATTTGTTTGAGTCTACAATTAGTTAAGAATAAGTAAAACATGTAATTTTTCACAAACCATTTCTGAAAATTTAAGAGAATTCATGACTGACACAATTTTACAACAGGATGCTTTACAGAACTAGGAGAAGGGTGAGTACATTTGAGCATCAATGGAATGTAAATGGAAACTTGAGTGTGCCCATGTCTTCCCATGCGTTGACAGGCTGGAGCTATAATGAGCCTCTGCTCTGTGCTGCACCTGTGTCTGCACGTCAAAGATGCTCACCGAGGCAATGGAGCACATGAACTTAGTATCAAGGATTTTAATTTACAGAATCACTGGGAACGATCAACAGAGCAGACACAACGACCCAGCTGTTGAGATGCGACACCGACGTCACATCAACCCAGATGCTCTGATAGTCAAAGCGTGCTGCATGTCACACAGCCAGGTGCACAGAGGCTGCAGCCAGCTGAGACGAGCTTTCTATTTCTAGCTTGTCAGCTGAAGAGACAGCAAAACCTGCCCTTCTCTTCATATACAGAGCAGCCTACAGGTAACCTTCTAGCACTGTCTCCCTGGAAACCTTGATAAAGGCTAGATTTTAGCTGTTTCTCTGCAACACTGTGTTTAAAAAAAAAAAAAAGACTGACTTCTACTGATGAGTTCTGTATGAAGAGGCCAGCAAAGGGTTCAAAATATATGCCAAGGGGTAGTTTAAGCAGGGGCTGCTCTGAAGAGGGCAGGACCGAGAATCAGCCTGCACTGCTGGATGCTGTGCCCACGTGTCATTACAAAAGACAGTGTTTGCTGAGAAGCAGGCAGCAGCTGACCTCGGTGGGACCTACTCCTCCTGTGTCCGCTTTCCACTACACCTGAGCTGATGCGGGTGCCCAGATGGTATCTGGTGCTTGTGAGGATGAAGCATTCAGCTGACCCAAGCCTTGGTCACACAAGATGAGTGAGGTGATCAGTTGTTCCTGTGCATACGTACCAGAGTTAAGTACCCACAGTATTTCTGAGCTGTGTCATCAGAAGCAAACAACTGTCTGTCAGGTTATTTTGCAGGCTGAAATGACACTCTGGCAATACATCAAGAGATATGATGACTTTGCTCAAAGTTCAAGTTTCTACCACCTAGATATGTTGCTCAGCGCGAAGACCACTGGACCAAAGACCACAGAAGCACAGCACCCCAGCAAGGCCTCCCTGGGTCACCATTCTGCAGCACTACTGCTTGTCTCAGGAAAGTGTCTCATTTCTCCTCCTGCTGCATCTGCCATGCTACCAGAATGGACCTCACACAGCTCTGGATTTAGCCACTGCCAGTGCTGAGGACTGAGCTCTTGCACAGGACATGGATCTCCAGTGCAAAACAAACTTCACCTGCCACTGCAAACAAGTGAGTTTAACCACCCACCCTGCACCACCCCACCGCAAAGGGGCAACCACTATCAACAGCCCTTCAGAGCCCAATACACTGGTGCCCCTTTCTCTAACCTGGCCCACAAACGCTGGCCTTGCCAAGGCTTTGTTCAGTGTCTTCGGAGCTAGCTGCTTTTTAAGAGTCGGATCTGGGCAGTCACCAGTCCCATGTGCTTAAGGTTTGGTGCCAGCCTGTGGCACTGTTGGGAGGAGGCAGAACCTTCACAAGGGGACCCACTGGAAGGAAGTCAGGTCACTGAGGGTTGGCCTCCTCCTCACTTTTGTATCCTGGCCACCATGGGGTGGGCAGTTTCCTCCTCCTCCTGGCAGTGCCTGCCCTGGCACAGGCACAGAGCTGTGACTATAGACTCAACCTCCCTTGACCTCAACCATTGACTTCATGTGCTCCCCCACTGACACCTGATCTAAACTGATGCTTAAAAATAGAGTTAATACCCAAGTTAGGCCTACCTCTAATGATCTCAGTTCTTAGGATACCAGGGCACTTGCTTTCAGTCCCAGTCTGCACCACTAGAGATTAAAACAGTTGGTTTCACAGTTTTGTGCCCAGGCACGTGCCATCGGATTCCAACACATTCTACTAGACGACAAGTTTCAAGACAATGCCATAGACATTATGTGCAGCCCTACTGTGTGAATCCAGACACTATGTGCAAGCTTCTACTGTGTGAATCCAGAGACAGTATACACAAGCCCTACTGTGTGAATCCAGAGACACTATGTGCAAGCCCTACTGTGTGAATCCAGAGACAGTATACACAAGCCCTACTGTGTGAATCCAGAGACACTATGCACAAGCTTCTACTGTGTGAATCCAGAGACAGTATACACAAGCCCTACTGTGTGAATCCAGACACTATGTGCAAGCTTCTACTGTGTGAATCCAGACACTATGTGCAAGCCCTACTGTGTGAATCCAGACACTATGTGCAAGCTTCTACTGTGTGAATCCAGACACTATGTGCAAGCCCTACTGTGTGAATCCAGACACTATGTGCAAGCCCTACTGTGTGAATCCAGACACTATGTGCAAGCTTCTACTGTGTGAATCCAGAGACTATGTGCAAGCCCTACTGTGTGAATCCAGAGACACTATGTGCAAGCCCTACTGTGTGAATCCAGACACTATGTGCAAGCCCTACTGTGTGAATCCAGAGACACTATGTGTAAGCCCTACTGTGTGAATCCAGACACTACGTGCAAGCCCTACTGTGTGAATCCAGAGACACTATGTGTAAGCCCTACTGTGTGAATCCAGAGACACTATGTGTAAGCCCTACTGTGTGAATCCACAGACACTATGTGTAAGCCCTACTGTGTGAATCCAGAGACACTATGTGTAAGCCCTACTGTGTGAATCCAGAGACACTATGTGCAAGCCCTACTGTGTGAATCCAGAGACACTATGTGTAAGCCCTACTGTGTGAATCCACAGACACTATGTGTAAGCCCTACTGTGTGAATCCAGAGACACTATGTGCAAGCCCTACTGTGTGAATCCAGAGACACTATGTGCAAGCCCTACTGTGTGAATCCAGAGACACTATGTGTAAGCCCTACTGTGTGAATCCACAGACACTATGTGTAAGCCCTACTGTGTGAATCCAGAGACACTATGTGCAAGCCCTACTGTGTGAATCCAGGGACACTATGTGCAAGCTTCTACTGTGTGAATCCTGCTCAGATACTGAGATATTTTAACATGGCACATATGCTACAGTCATTTCTCACATTCTTTTCATGATTTGCTGAGTCTATCCCAAGCAATACATGTGCTACTCAGGAGACAGACACACAGACATGGGCAACTGCAACTGACTAACACAAGGTCATGTCATTATAGAGGCAGCAAGGCAACCAAAGGTCATAGCCATATAGCAAACGACATGCAAAGCCTTAGCTACATGTTCTTTACATCAGTTTAGTCATACACCATGTCTCCATCACACTTGATCACTTAGAAAAATCAAGTGAAGATGTCAGCAAACTTCAGAAACAGGACGCGGTATAATTCCACAGTTAAGAAACCCTTTCCCCTTCTATTCAGCAGCTGTCTGTGCCACTTATTTTTAATCACTGGCACAGTTATTCACAGAAACTCCAAGTACCGAGAAAACTTCAACAAAGACTCGGCAAGGGCAGTACAGAGAAAGTCAGACAGCTGAGCTTCAGTCTTAAGACCCTTCTGAAGCTCACAGCTTCACCCATCAGTGTCCAAAAAGTGGCTGCAGACCTCAAGACTCTGAGAGGCAGTCCATGAGACCACTACCATCCTTGTCTTCTAAGTGCTGGACACTTGCACTGCTGCACACAAGCAACGATGGGGAAAGTGCTGGAACCTCAGCAGGGTCTAAGCGGTGGTGCTGATGGGAGGGGTGAGTCTGTTCCCTATCACCATGCCTGCGTGCGCTCAGTGGAGGAGGAGGAAGCCAGACTCACTTGAGTGGCGCTGGAGAAGCAGTCAGGACTACGCACTGGATCTCAAGCAATGAAGACACCTTCTTAACATCAGGTGAAGTGTGACACATGAGTTTCTTGTGCTGTGTGTACTGAGATGCACTTGTATTATAAGGTGCATTCGCTGCCCTTTTAAGTGACAACAGCTTTATTTATTATTTTTTTATTTTTTTTGGTTTTTTCAAAGTAGGGTCTCGCTCTAGCCCAGGCTGACCTGGAATTCACTCTGTAGACTCAGGGTGGCCTTGAACTCATAGTGATCCTCCTACTTCTGCCCAACAGTTTTATTTGTAAGGACAACTAATAAAATGTGTTTGCTCAAACTCAGGCATCTGGCAGATATTCTCTGGAAGATGAGTGAACTTTCAAACTGATCTTTGTTTTTATTTTTATTTTTGTTTATTTATTTTATTTGAGAGCGACAGGCAGACACAGAGAGAATGGGCGCGTCAGGGTCTCCAGCCACTGCAAGTGAACTGCAGATGCATGCGCCACCTTGTGCATCTGGCTTACGTGGGTCCTGGGGAATGGAGCCTCAAACCAGGGTCCTTAGGCTTCACAGGCAAGTGCTTAACTGCTAAGCCATCTCTCCAGCCCAAGAACTGATCTCTGACTTGTCTGACAGCAACAAAAGGTATTGTGGAAAGGATTAAATGTGTGTGTTACCATTTGGAAGAAAATATAACTCAGTAAGCAATATATTTGAAATGTAATAAAATTACATCACAAGTTTAATCTGATATGAATAGAACACAAAAACATGCTAAGCTTCAGACAAAACAATGGATTTTAACACACAGGTTTCAAATACCACAATGTAGCTGACCTTTAAGGATCTACCTCCCGTGTGTCACAGGAGCACCTCAAAACACCTTATTCCTCCACCTACAACAGCAAGTGTGTGTGGGCCTCATTTTCTTCATGTTTCACCTACAAGCCTGAATGCCAAAACATGACAATTTGCCTAATCACTATTAACAGATGTTAATTTTAAATAATGTGAAATGATGCTATAGCCCCATTTCTGCAGTTACAGTTCTTTTATGTGAAGTTATTTATGTTACTATGAAATGGATTTATTAATTTATAACCTCCCTTTTAATTTCTTTTCTTCTTTTTTTTTTTTTTTCTTTTTTTCTGAGGTAAGGTCTCGCTCTAGCCCAGGCTGACCTGGAACTCACAGTGATCGGATCCTCCTACGTCTGCCTCCCAGGTGCTGCGATTAAAGGTGTGTGCCACCACAACCAGTTTCCCTTTTAAGTTCTAAAACAATAAAATACCTATATAACCCAAACGTAGAAAAACATCCTTTGGGATACTCCATCAATGTTTGAATATAAAGAGGTCCTGACACCATGCATTTGAGAAACACTGTTCTTTGCTGCAGAGTAACTTACTGTGCATCTCCTGGAGACTGGGGATTAGGAATGACATGGACTTATTATTCAGATTTATAAGGCTCTTCACCCAGTATTATTTTATCTAAATATTATAGACTAACAAGTATGAAGAAATTAAAACTCAAACTATAGGAATAGAAGAATATTATCACTGAGCTAATAATTAGGGCAGTAACCAGGGCAAATCTATTACTTTTATCAATGATAAGTTTAATTTTGATGAAGGTCAAATCTGCCTCACAAAAATTATTCCAATACTTATTCTAAATATTTTAAGTGAAAAGCACTGTGCATATTTCATTCACTGTTTCTACGAATTGTAAGCAATCTTTGAAAACGACAAATGTTTTACCGCCATGTGAACTATATGTAGTTTACTAACCACCAAACAATTATAAGTACAATTAAAAAGTGTGTGTTAAATTGACAATCTTAGTCTGGAAATAAAAAATGCTCAACCACTGTCAACAATGACATAATAATGTGCAAGTTCAAGTGATGACTGTAAAGAGCCTGGAGTTCACAGGTCATTGCTGTCCCCATATCACAAGGGGTGAGGACCTCAAGATGCTCATCAATTACTCTGCGAGAATTCAACACTTCCAATCACATTTTAACTAAAACAGAACCCAGGCTGACATTCTTACATCACCCTTTCCCTCCTAGGCGCTGGGAAGCTAGGAAAGAAACCATGCCAGCTGCACAGCTGAATCGGAAACACGAATAGCTGCTTTCTGAGTGCTGGAGACACCAGAGTGAGCTATCCATTTCCTTGATGGTCACCCACATGCCATCAATAATGAATAAGTGTGTATTAATAGTCCCTGGGGATAAATGAACAGTAACAGCCTTCCGAGATGTGGAGGGTAAGTGAATGGTTTAGAGAAATTAAAACTATAGGAGCAGACACCTCAAAAATTACACTAAGTAGGAACTTAGTGTACCCTGAAGGCCTGGCAAATACAGTCTTTTTGGACAAAAACTTAGATGACAGATTACTGTCACCAAATTTGAATGTCAATGACAATTTGTTCTGAGATTATAAATATCTGCAAGTAAGAAAATGTGTATAGGAAACCCACAAGACCAAAAATGTGTAAACTTCAGAACACTGATAATGAAATGTGGAAACTTGAATATGAACATGGCAATTTTAAAATTTTACTCATAGCCGGGCATGGTGGTGCACGCCTTTAATCCTTTAATCCCAGCTCACGGGAGGCAGAGGTAGGAGGATCACCGTGAGTTTGAGGCCACCCTGAGACCACACAATTTCTTTCAGGTCAGCCTGGGCCACAGTGAGACCCTACCTCGAAAAACAAACAAACAAACAAACAAACAAAAACTTTTACTCATGAACAAGATAAATGAACCTTGGAGTCACTGTCTTATACAAAGCTGGTGTCACAGAAGTAGCTGGATCCTTGGGCTGACGACATGCATGCAGCCCATGCTCTGGAGTTAAGAATTATGTGGACAAGTAACGTAAGACATAATACTGTATTAGGGAGCCTGTCACCGAACAAAAATGTCAGAAGAGACAGAAGAACTAGACCCCTTTTAGATCCATGCTATAAAGGGCCTTAGGCTTTCCTGACACAACTAAACAAAAATCAGAAAGATTCTAGAATCTCTGAGGAATAATTAAATGGGTTCTAAATTAGTGAAATCAGAGGACAGAAAGAAATGCCCCTGGCATAAGTGACACAATACAGTTACCTACAGAACAATGTAAGGTCGACCCTTTGGAACACCACTAAGTCATAGTATGATTCTGGACAACTTGGCTTGTAAACACTCTTACTCAGATGGTGACAGGCCTTTGGTGTGCTTGATGTGCAGAGAAGCCCTAGGCCAATAGCTACCTGTAGGTGTTAGCACAGAAGCCAGCTTGCCTTCACCATTCCCATTAACTATCAGTTGGAGGCAGTTCGGTGAGGAGAAAGGGAACAGTGTTTGGGGGTGTGGTGTGTTTTAATAGCAAGGTAGCCTTTTGCTAACTCCATTGGCCTCTCTAAATATATATTTCCTAGTGTATAAAAAGAGGGCGCCCTTAATTGAAATACTGCTAAGATCAAACATAACACTGTGATGACAAATGCATGAGACAGTAAAATATAAAAGTATGTTAT
Source organism: Orientallactaga sibirica (assembly GCA_036365145.1). Classification (NCBI taxonomy): domain Eukaryota; kingdom Metazoa; phylum Chordata; class Mammalia; order Rodentia; family Dipodidae; genus Orientallactaga; species Orientallactaga sibirica. The sequence goes on along the minus strand of JAEOAD010000041.1, from coordinate 15,058,819 downwards.
CACCTACCATAGCAGTAGGTCAAACTAAAACTAGGAGCCCTACCAGACTTGAATTAAATCACGGAAGTGACTCACTGGCAGCTACTCTATTTGCACGTAGAAAATAATTAGGGTAAACACTTACTTTTCTGTTAAAACAGAACTCAGGTTCTAGATTCTGCAGGAAGCTTTTCTTGGACATACTCGCTTCTGCGCCCCATTCCTTGTTGTGTACTTTCTGCAAACTTATGCGGAGCACTCACCACTGTTGTGTGCTTAGCCACTTTACACAGGCTGTGAGTGGCTTGGTGACAGTGACCTCAAGTGACTGGCCTGTAGGTATACTTGGGGAGTATATAGCAAGTGCCAGGGGCACAGCCAACTTCTACGAAATCACTGTGCAACTGGCTGAAGTCTTAGGTAGGACAGTCGTAACAGAACACTGCTGTGGACAGTCACGGACGTCTCCACACTGGAATCTAACTCAAGTTATTCTAGTCCACGCTGTCTGATCAAGGACACACACATACGGACTCGGGCTACAAGACAGTAAAAGAGAGGGTCGGTGAATACCCAACATGCAACTTGCAAGTCGACTCAGTGACCATTACACAGCAACAACACGCCGGAGGGTTACGGAAGGATGGCTTCTGGCGCCTTGGCAGAGCACGCTAGTGAATGCACAGCTTCTTGCTTAGCGTGCATTCGCGACAAAAACCTGCCCTTTGTGCAATGTCTGCGCTGGCTCGTGAAGGGGAGGGACAGGGAAGGGACGCCGGGGTCCGCGGGGCTGGGTCCGGGCAGGCAGGGGCGCGCAGGGCGGCTGCGGACGCGGGCTCGCGCCCGGCGGGGACGGAGACGCAGCCGTGCACCGCGCCGCCCGCCGGGGTCGCTGGGCCGGGACGCGATGTGGCCCGCGCTCGGGGCTCCGCGCTCGGCCCCGCCGCCGCCGCACTTACTCAGACTCGCGGGCAGGCTGCGCCGTCGGCCGCGGGCTCGGAAGCGGGCTCCGCGCAGCACCGTGGGCCCGCGCCGCTCCCGTCGCTCCTCATCGTCCTCCCGCGGCCCACGCGCCGCCGCCGCCGCTGCCGCCGTCTAGCCCGGAGCTTCTGCGCCGCAGCTCCCGGCCGCCCCACTTCCGGCCCGCGCTCCGGTGTCGCCGGCAAATGCCCCCGCCGGCTTCCACATAACAAGCTCTCCGTCTTCCTTTCCCGGACTGGAGACTCAGCCCGCCCCTCCAGGCATGCGCAAAAGACGCGGGACGGGAAGACGCCCGACGGTAGCCGAGAAGGGCTAAATTACCTCGGCTTCGCGAGCCCCACTCGCGAACCGGCTTCAATTCTTGGATCACCCTCCAAGCCCTGGTCTAGGCACACCTTGTGCTTTCGGGTGAGGAGCAGCCAGACCAAACAGGGGCCCACAGGTGGCCATTCTGCGAGGTTCTACGGAGAAATTGTGTCGGGCTGATACTGTTAGGGATGAGCAAATGAGTTTCATAATTCCCAGCCTGCTCTATTTTTTCTATTTAACTCGATCCAAGGGGACCGTCAAGGGCAGACATGAACGTGAATCTCAAACAATTTGCGACAGGCTCTTTTAAAGAAAAAGAATGCGGAACTTTTACGTTTCTTAAATTTTGCAAAAGTACTCAAGCTCGAGACCATGGGAACAGACCTTTGAACCTTGGCTCCATGATCAAATCCCATTTGCACACAACTAAAGTTGTGTGTTCACACATCTGCTTCCTTTCCTCCCTGTGGTCACTCTGTATTCGGCGTACTCTTGTTTTATGTGTGTGTGTGTGTGTGTGTGTGTAGAGAGAGAAGAGAAAGTCATAGTTTTTTTTCCGTGTGTGTGCTCTGCTGTATTTGTTGTTAAATGTATCCTGCTCAAGGAAGGCAATACCTTCCATTGTTATTTTTATTTATTTATTTATTTGGAGAGAAACACAGAGAGAGACACACAGAGAGAGGGAGAAGACAGAGATGGGCGCAGCAGCAGCCTCTCAGCTGCTGCGAACGAAATCCAGATGCGTGCGCCCCCTTGTGCGCAAGAGCGGCATTGCACCCTTGAGTCACTTTGCATCTGGAGATTGGAACCCGGTTCTTATGCTTAGCAGGCAGGCACCTTAACCGTTAAGCCATCTCTCCAGCCCTCCATTGTTATTTCTAATGCCAGACCATTTGCCTAAATAATTAGAGCAACGCTGATCATTAATAGAAAAATAAAAACACCTTGGTTTTGTTTGAACCAGGCAGCTAAAATAACATCACACATTGACCTTTGAGTCAATTTTGAGATTCTAGTTTCATAATTCATTGTTAGAAGAGACCCCACTTGCTTTCCTGTGTCCTGTGTCAGGTTTAGGGCTGGGGTAATGGCTCAGTAGATGCTGGGTGGGTATGGAAGCCTGTTTGAAGTCTCAGCACTTCAGAGATGGAGGCAGGCTTTGAGAATAAGCCTGCTACCTAGATTAGCAGAATTGGAGAGATCTGGTCTCCAGAGAGAACAAGCCTCAGTCAATAAAGTACTGAGATATCAAAAAAGACATGTGACATCAATCTCTGATCTCCATACACATGTACACGTGCATACACACCCATAGACAAGTGCCCCCACACATATACACATGTACACACATACAAATAAAAATAAAGAGGTTGAGGAATATACACAGGTGATTTCAGGCAAATATCTGGAAAATGTGGGTGAAAGTAACGTAGAAAAAAATAGTGGCACACTAGACTTAGGATTTAGTAGCATTGTGAGCTGTTTTGTAAAATGAGGTTTCCTCACATTGGACAACCTGTAAAGGCAATTAACAGCACTAACGTGTGTGACTGGCTCACTGTACCAACGTTTCACTTCATTTTAAAGCAAAATTATTTTCTAGCAAAAGAAAATAATTCTGGAAGTTATTTCCTTCAGTCGTTATTCATAATTTCTTCTTCTTCTTCTTTTTTTTTTTTTGCTGGTGTAAGAGGGAAAATTGGAGCAATATTTCAGTAGCCAGCAAGAGCTCCTAAAACATAAGCAGAGTTTATTTTCGTCTCCCAGTCTTGAATACTTATTACAATTGTTGTGATTTAGTTGGTGCTCAGTGAAAGCTGACCGACGGTTCTAAATAACTGAACGCATATGGTCTGTAGCCCATTCAAGTATATTTCTATGTCAAGAACTACGTACTCTGTTGAATTATGCATTATTTCTCTATTGACACAAGAACTAAACTCACAGTTCAAAAAAGGGAGGAGGCTAAAGTAATTCTGCAAAAAAGTCTTTTTTTTTTTTCTGCTTCAATGTGATATATGTAGTGAGAGGCCGGATGCCCTCTTATCTCCCGAATTTCACTCATTTATTTGAGAGAGAAAGAGGTAAAGAGAGAGGGGAGAGAAGGAGGGAGGGAGAAGAATAATAAGAATGGGCGCTCTAGGGCCTCCTGTCGCTGGAAACGAACTCCAGACGCATGCGCCACCGTGTGCATCTGGCTAACGTGGGTCCAGGGGAATCGAACCCGGGTCCTTAGGCTTTAGCAGGCAAATACCTTAACGGCTAAACCATCCCTCCAGCCCTCTCCTGGATGTTTTAACAACCCAACAAGGACCTCCACATGCCGAGAACAAGAACTCGGAAAGCCTGCCACTTGGGAGGGAGTTCCTGAGCACAAGCAAGCGCACAGTGACCTCCGGATCCGCCGTACGACTACATCCCGCCGTACGCGGATGCAAGGCTCCCACGAGCGTCCCTGCTGCGGACACTGAAGGGAGAGCTTCCTACCCTAGCCAGTCTTCCGGGAGTCTCTGCCGCGCAGGCGCGCCCTGAGCGCCCCGCCGCTGAGCGTCACCACGCCTGCGCGCGCGGCTCCAAGCGTCCCCTAGCTCCTAGGTGTCGGGCTGCAGTGCGCCTGCGCACGCGGCTCCCGGAGTGGGGGGCGTGTCCTCGCGTCCTTCCAGTGCGCCTGCGCGGCGAACAGCTGGCGGAACCGGCTCCTTGGGGCGGCCGCTTCCGGGTTTGTGGTTGTCTCGGCGTCTCGGGGGCGACGGGTGATGCTCACGGCGAGGACGCCGTCGTGGGGTTGTCCTCACATGACCGCGGTGGGCAGAGAGCAGCAGCGGGTGGTGTGTCCGGCGAGTCGGGAGTTCGAGACCAGGCTCCGGAGTCCTGAACCTACAGCACGCAAGGTTCGTCCTAGTCCATCCTGCTCGACCCTCCGTGACACCTGCAGGGCAGGTTACGCTAATGTCCGCTCAAAAATTCGCATGCGCTGGGCCGGATAAATGGCTTAGTGCTTAAGGCACTTGCCTGCCAAGCCTAAGGAACTAGGTTCGATTCCCCATGGACCCACGTAAGCGAGATGCACGAGGTGGCGCCTGCATCTGGAGTTTGCAGTGGCTGGAGGCCCTGGCGTGCCTGTTCTCTCTCTCTCAAATGAATAAATAAAAATAAAATATAAGAAAAATACGCATGAAGTGACAAACTTTCATTGAACGTCTACTGGAACGTAGGGGGCCCAGGTGTCCTGGGTGTGTGTGGGGTCACTTTTCTCGTCGTCCTCCATGGACCCTAGGGGTCCCGGGGCGCCCTTTGGTTTACCCTGCTGCAGGTTCCTTTCTGGTGTTATCAAGGTAGACTAGTGTTAGGTGTCAGTGTGGGTTAGTGGACAGGAATGTCAGGTGCATGGAAGCTTTTTATTTCTCCAATAAAGAAGAAAGTAATTATCTTCCCACCTGCCAAGTAAAACCTGCTGTGGTGTTGTGTGTGCTCCTGGCTTGGTTCATTCTCCTGGACGCTTTGCTCATCACTTCACTGTGGAACTGTGAAGCATGTTCTCTTCTTAAAGCTTGCTTGTCTCTGGCTTGTGTTGTGCACTATTGGATTTTAACTGTTGCTTGGCTCAGCAAGCATTGAGTAGGAAAAGTGTCAAAGTTCAGTGTTATGTACTTTATATCAATTCTCTAATTGCATCTACTGAAGCTTTGGTTGACTGTGTCACACCCCTATTAAGTTCCAACTCAGGTCACTAGACTCCACTACCTGAGCTCTTGTAAGTAGACCTTTGTGGTGGTGTGCTTGAGAAACGTCACCTAAAAGCCACACAGTGCAAAACAGGGTTGAAGAACAGGTGAAAGGTGACAGAAATCCTGATCTTTAACTTTTTCACAATTGTATTAAACAGTTTTCTGTAAATTCGAAGTCTTTGTGATCTGTACATATAGTTATGTTAGGATAAATATATGTGTATTCCATTGCCTAAACTTTATTCTTTTTTTTTAAAACGATTTTGCTTTTATTTATTTATTTATTAGCGATAGAGAGAGTGAGAATGGGGATGCCAGGGCCTGTAGCCACTGCAAATGAACTCCAGATGCATGTGCCACCATGTGCATCTGGCTTATGTGGGACCTGGAGAATGGAACCTGGGTCCTTAGGCTTCACAGGCATGTGCCTTAACCACCAAGCCATCTTTCCAGCCCTAAACTTTATTCTTAAAAAGTCAGTTGAGACTTTTGCTTGGGATTTGTTGATGGAAACTTTGTGACATACATAATCTACAGATAGACCTTTAGATATATCTACCAATACTTGAACTTTCAGAGAAGTATTTCTTTTTAAAATTTTTAAAAATATATTACTTATTTGAGAGAGACAGACAGACAGAGTGTGTGGGCACACCAGGGTTTCATGCCACTGCAAATGAACTCCATACACATGCACCACTTTGTTTTAACATGGTACTGGGCTTTAACATGGGTAGTGGGACATCAAACCTGGGGCAGCAGGCTTTGCAAGCAAATGCCTTTAACCACTGAGCAGTCTCCCCAGTCTCCAGTCTTTCTTTATACTAATGATACTCCATTTTACATACATTGTACTTGTAACGAGCGTTATATACCACAGTGATCCTGCTTGAAGGAACCAGGTGCAGTCAGTTACTCAAACCAGCTGTGACAAGGGGAACCAGTTAACTGTAGTCACAGATAAAAGTCTCAGGAGAGCGTCCCAGGTGGGCCTATCTCTTGATGTAACCCCGTGGGTTTAGATGGATTTCCTTTGTCAGAAAACAGACTGAGAAGTGAAGGTTTTGTTTTTCCCCTCTTCCAGCCTATAATCATCGCCAGTCCATTAGGTGTGTCCCACGAGCCAAACAGCCCATGGTTTTCCCTGATGTTCTTTTCCACAGGTCACACATAGACATTTGGTAATTAATGCAGCAAACGAATGTGCTCACCACTGGTAACACAGATTGCAGCTTGATTTCTGGCTTCTCCTGACCATGGGGTTTTCCCTTACTGCTTGCAGAGTGGGCAAAGAGGATGGGGAATCTTGTAATGTCTGCACTATGATAGATCATATCCTCCTTGGAAAACTTCTCTGGGATTGTCTGGGATGACATGCTGGCGTGCCTGTGAGGTGTCTGAAATTCCAAGATTCAAGCATGTTGTATATTCCTGGAACAGCATTTTTCTTGGAATCATTGTAGAAATGTTAATTTGCTTTCATATGACACAATATCAGCCACATTTAAATAGGTGTTATAGATTCTACTGGAACTTACAGAAATATTTAACCCTGTAATGAACTCTTACACTTGTGATGACCACTTTAGGAAATATTCCAGACCCTTATCCAATAGGATACCCATTGCATCTTTGATTTTTTTTTTTTATATCTGAAAGAGAGTGAGAATGGGCACGTCAGTGGCCTCTCAGCCACTGTGAACAAACTCCAGATGTGTGCGCCCCCTTGTGGGCAAGTGCAGCATTGCGCCCTTGCATCACTGTGCCTCTGGGTAAGCGTTGGAACTGGAGAATGGAACAGGCGTTCTTAGGCTTGGCAGGCAGGCACCTTAACCGCCAAGCCATCTCTCCAGGCCTGCATCTTTGATTTTTAAGAGTCTTTGGTGAAAGGGCACTGATATTGCTCTTAAAACACTTAGCAGGTTGTTTAATTGTTTCCCATTATGAAGCTTTTTTTTTTTTTTTTAACAGAATGTATTTAAAACAAAAACACACTGTATTTGTCATAGCACACTGCCTGGATTCTATGTTGTCACTAAATACTTGGGTAGTAACTAACAGAGACATATGAAGGAAAGAAACCTTTGAATTTATATTTTGTAACTGTGATAAAACAGGCTTTTGTGGGGAGGGTATTTTGAGTTGAGTTTTGAATGCAGGGTGGTTTGGCAGAGCTGGCAGTAAGGAAGTGAAGTAAACACAGGCAAGCTTTTTTTGGCGGTTGGAAGAAGAGGGTACCTCTTGTTTGTCTTTTGTGAAGGACTCTGTGACTTGGATTTCAAAAGACCTGGAAAATCAAATTTCAATCCAGTGAGCAGTTAATTTGTTACAAACCCTTAATATATGTAGTTTTTAAAATTGTTTTGCTATATGATCAGCTGAAGGAGAAGCACATACACAGGAAGGAAGGAAGGGCTTCCTCCTAGTCCTGGAAGTACAACCTGTAGCATCTGATTTCCTGTTTTTTTTTTTTTTTTTCCCTCAAGGTAGGATCTCATTCTAGCTGAGGCTGACCTGGAATGCACTGTGTAGTCTCAGGGTGGCCTCAAACTCACGGTGATCCTCCTACCTGTGCCTTCCGAGTGCTGGGATTAAAGGCATGCATCACCACGCCCGGATTTTTTGTTGTTTTTGTTTTTATTTTATTTTGTTTGGTTTTGTTTGGTTTTGTTTTTGTTTTTCAGCATATGGTCTTACTCTAGTCCAGGCTGACCTGAAATTCACCATGTAGTCTCAGGGTGGCCTCAAATTCACAGCAGTTCTCCTACCTCTGCCTTCTGAGTACTGCTGGGATTAAAGGTGTGCACCATTATGCACAGCTGTTGATTTTCTTCTGTATTTTTAAAAATTGATTATTAGTAATATTCTTTTTTTGGTTTTTTGAGGTAGAGTCTTGCTGTAGCCCAGGCTGACCTAGAATTCACTATGTAGTCTCAGGGTGGCCTCATGGCAAACCTCCTACCTCTGCCTCCCGAGTGTTAGAATTAAAGACATGCACCACCACACTTGGCTATTAATAATCTTTTATGTGCTAAATAATTAAGAAGTAGAATTAATCCAGTTAATGTTAGTACTTAAGAAAGGTAATTTATATATATATATGTATAAATATATACTTTATTTGAGAGAGAGAGAGGAAGAAAGAGAGAGAATGGGCATGCTAGGGCCTCCAGCCACTGCAAACGAACTCCAGATGCATGTACCCCCTTGTGCATCTGGCTTACATGGGTCCTGGAGGGTCAAAACGGGATCCTTTGGCTTTGCAGGCAAACGCCTTACCTGCTAAGCCATCTCTTCAGCCCTAAAATATATTTTTCAATACAGTAAGTATAGGAAAGGGAGCTGCTGATAATTGATTCTGGATTAATAAATACTGGTTAAGATTGAAGGAAAATAGTTATTGCATTTAGCTCCATCACTTAAAATATTGATGTGTTTTCACTTAGTAAACTTTGATAAAACGTTTATGATCAGATTATCTATAAGCTCATCGTTAAAGATCTAGTTGAGTTTTATCTTTCACTCACAGGTATTCTCTCTTTGTTTTGTTAGTTAAAACCAGAGGATTCACGGTTGCTTCATGGCTGCCTTACAAGCATCGCCAACTGTTGCATCTCGTGTCCCCTTTGCCGATTTATGCTCAACTTTAGAACGAATACAGAAAAGCAAAGAACGTGCAGAAAAAATCAGGTACTTCAGGGAATTTTTAGATTCTTGGAGAAAATTTCATGATGCCCTTCACAAGAACAAAAACGATGTTACAGACTCTTTTTATCCAGCAATGAGACTTATCCTTCCTCAGCTAGAGAGAGAGAGAATGGCTTACGGCATCAAGGAGACGATGCTTGCTAAGTTTTATATTGAGTTGCTCAATTTACCAAGAGAAGGGAAAGATGCTCTGAAGCTCCTGAATTACAGAACGCCTACCGGAGCTCGTGCAGACGCCGGGGACTTCGCAACCATTGCATACTTCGTGTTGAAACCAAGGTGCTTACAGAAAGGAAGCTTAACCATACAGCAAGTCAATGAACTTCTAGACTCCGTCGCCAGCAATAATGCTGCCAAAAGAAAAGACCTCATAAAGAAGAGCCTCCTTCAGCTCATCACGCAGAGCTCAGCCCTTGAGCAGAAGTGGCTGATCCGCATGGTTATAAAGGACCTGAAGCTCGGTGTCAGTCAGCAGACGATACTTAATGTCTTCCATCATGATGCTGTGGAGTTGCACAGTGTTACTACAGACCTGGAAAAAGTCTGCAGGCAACTGCATGATCCCTCTGTGGGGCTTAGTGATATCTCGATCACTTTATTTTCTGCCTTTAAACCGATGCTGGCTGCCATGGCCAGTGTCGAGCGCGTGGAGAAGGACATGAAACACCAGAGCTTCTACATCGAAACCAAGCTCGATGGAGAGCGGATGCAGATGCACAAGGATGGGGAGGTCTACCAGTACTTCTCCCGAAATGGCTATAACTACACTGACCAGTTCGGGGCTTCTCCTCAGGAGGGCTCTCTGACCCCCTTCATTCACGGGGCCTTCCCAGCAGATGTGCAGGTCTGCATCCTCGACGGCGAGATGATGGCCTACAGCCCCAACACCCAGACTTTCATGCAGAAGGGGAGTAAGTTTGATATTAAGAGAATGGTCGAAGATTCTGACCTACAGACTTGTTACTGTGTTTTTGATGTGTTGATGGTTAATAACAAAAAGCTCGGGCGTGAGACGCTGAGAAAGCGGTACGAGATCCTCAGTAGCACGTTTACGCCCATACAAGGTAGACTAGAACGGGTGCACACCACACAAGCTCATACAAAGAAGGAAGTCGTCAGTGCATTGAATGAAGCCATAGACAAGAGAGAAGAGGGAATCATGATTAAACATCCTCTGTCCCTTTACAAGCCAGACAAAAGAGGGGAAGGGTGGTTAAAAATTAAGCCAGAGTATGTTAACGGACTCATGGACGAACTGGACATCTTAATTGTGGGAGGTTACTGGGGCAAAGGTTCCCGAGGTGGCATGATGTCCCACTTCTTGTGTGCGGTGGCAGAGAAGCCCCCTCCTGGGGAGAAGCCATCTGTGTTTCATTCTCTGTGTCGTGTTGGGTCAGGGTACACCATGAAAGAACTGTATGACCTGGGTTTGAAATTGGCAAAACACTGGAAGCCTTTTCATAAAAAAGCGCCACCAAGCAGCATTTTATGTGGGGCAGAGAAGCCAGAAGTGTACATCGAGCCCTGTAATTCTGTCATCGTTCAGGTCAAGGCAGCAGAGATTGTCCCCAGTGAAATGTACAAGACTGGCTGCACGTTGCGCTTCCCACGCATCGAGAAGATCAGAGATGACAAAGAGTGGCATGAATGCATGACTCTGGGTGACATAGAAGTGCTCAGGGGGAGAGCGTCTGGGAAGCTGGCATCAAAACACCTCTATGTAGGTGTAGATGAAGAACCTCGGGAAAAAAAGCGGAAAGCTGCCCCAAAGAAGAAGAAAGTCATTGGAGTTATTGACCACTCCAAAGCGCCAGACCTCTCCAACGTAAGCAAGGTTTCTAATATATTTGAAGATGTCGAGTTTTGTGTGATGAATGGAACAGATGGTCATCCAAAGCCCGATCTGGAGAACAGAATTGCAGAACTGGGAGGGTACATAGCACAAAATCCAGGCCCAGACACGTACTGTGTGATCGCAGGCTCGGAAAACATCAGGGTGCGAAACATTATTGCTTCAGATCAATATGACATTGTCAAGCCTGCGTGGCTTTTAGAGTGTTTTGAAACTAAAAGTCACGTGCCTTGGCAACCCCGCTTTATGATCCACATGTGCCCATCGACAAAAGAACATTTTGCCCTTGAATATGACCGCTATGGTGACAGCTACTTTGTCGATACAGATTTGGACCAACTGAAAGAGGTGTTTGCAGGAATTAAGAAACCTAGCACACAGGCACCTGAAGACATGGCCCCGGTGGTAGCTGACTTAGAGTACCGCTATTCCTGGGACCGTTCTCCACTCAGTATGTTTCGACACCACACCGTGTACCTGGACCTGTATGCTTCTATTAATGACGTGAGTTCCAAGGTCGAGGCAACAAGATTGGCTGTGACAGCCCTCGAGCTGCGTTTTCGTGGAGCAAAAGTAGTTTCCCGCTTAGCTGAGGGGGTGTCACACGTAATTGTCGGGGAAGATCATACACGTGTTGCCGATTTTAAAGCTTTTAGAAGAACTCTTAGGAAAAAGTTTAAAATTCTACAAGAACGTTGGGTAACTGCATCAATAGACAAGTGTGAATTGCAGGAGGAAAATCAGTATTTGCTTTAAGGCAAGCTTTCTGCAAGCATTAGCTTTGGCAGACTCTTTGCAGCAGGCTGTAGTGACAAAGTATGATGACACATTTTATGTATGTATCTTTAAATCCATGTTTTAAATTTTAAATTTTATGATAAAGAATCTAAATGACCCAAAGAAAAGAAAGAAATTTTTTATAACTTTTATATCCATGATGCAATCACAGTTTAAAGATATTTGTATAGTACCCACATAGAAATCTAGAATTTTAACTCAATAAAATGCACTCAAAAGTCCTCTCACTGACCTGAGCAAGATTTTCCATAACCAATTAAAATTTTAATGTAAAAGTTGCATGTAAAAAGAAGCAGAATTGTAAACAATTAGCTATAAAATATGTTTTTTTTTTTTTTTTTTTTTTACTTGTAGGCTGAAATGCCTCCTTTAAACGTGGAATATGTTAAAATATTCTTTTAAAGGTTAGGGTCAAGCACATTGATAAATTGTCAAAGGTAATTTTTAGCTGAATAGGGGAAGTTGAATAAGAACAGTATATACTTGAGATTGAGTTGTTTTGATTTAAAAACTTTGCAATTTTAATTAACTAGAGTTTTCCTTTTTTCATAAACAGGACAGTTTAAAAATGTTTCATGTGAATTTGAATTCCAGAATAAATAGCATTCATAGCATTATTTTTCTGATGATCCATTAAGTCAGTGGCAAGAGAGTGTGTATGTTACAACTTCCATTGGAGAGAAGAAATTGCTTTAACTTTGTAAAATGCTTTTATTTTGTAAGGTTGAAGTCAGTTTATGTGGGATGTATTATATGTGGAGTTTGAAATATAATTACTCAAAGTTGTGCTTTTATGATGACAGTGAAGTGAAGGAATTTGATATCTTAGATACTCTGTATAGATTATTTAAAATAATTATACTGGTTTTGAAGTAATAGATATCTATGATTATTAAATTAATTTAAATAAACTATTTAATGTAATATTAAATAATTTATGTGCTGTTTGTGTTTTTTTTAACAATTCGTTATAGTTATTTCAGATCTTACAGTTTCTGTGTACTTGTTTTTCTTTTTTAAAGTTTTAAAAACATTTCAAGGAGGCTGGAAAAATGGCTTAGCAGTTAAGGCGTTTGCCTGCAAAGCCAAAGGATTGTGGTTCACTTCTCCAGGGCCCACGTAAGCCAGATGCACAATGGGGTGAATGAATCTGGAATTTGTTTGCAGTGGCTGGAGGTCCTGGCATGCCCATTCTCTCTCTCTCTCTTTCTCTCTTAAATTAATAAATAAAATATATTTTAAAAAATTTCAAGTTTGTTTATTTGAGAGAGAAAGAGGCAGATAGAGAGAGGCAGACAGAAAATGGGTACGCCAGGGCCTCCAGCCACTGCAAACGAACTCCAAATCATGTGTTGCCTTGTGCATGTGATTTATGTGGGTACTTGGGAGTCAAACCTGGGACCTTAGGCTTCACAAGCAAGTGTCTTTTCAGCCTCTTGTTTATTTTTTTGAGACAGGGTTTCATTCTAGTCCATGCTGTCCTTGAACTCACAGCAATCCTGCCTCAAGTTCCAAAGTGCTGGAATTATAGACGTGAGCTGCAGCTTGGCATGCTTTAAGTGGTTTGAGTCAAGTTCCCTTTGTAGTTTACATCACCAAATGAGCTTTAATACAACTTTTAAATTTGTATGTTTTGTGTTTATTGATTTTAAGAAGAGATAAGGAAATATAATGGGGGAGTTCATAATTGTACTAGTGGAGATAATATTTTCAGTTATTCATGGTAAGGAAAGTGCTAATCCACCATTTAGGGTAACTGCCATAATATTACCTACAATGCTTTATTTATTTATTTATTATTATTATTTTTTAATTTTTTTAAAAGTTTTTATTTTTTATTTTTTAAAGACACAGAGAGAGACAGACAGAGAGAGAGGGAGAGGAAGACAGATAGAGATGGGCATGCCAGCAGTCTCTCAGCTGCTGTGAACGAAAATCCAGATGCATGCGCCCCCTTGTGGTCAAGTGCGGCATTGCGCCCTTGCGTCACTGCATCTGGCTAAACATGGGACCTGGAGATTGGAACCGCTGGAGATTGGAACCAGCGTTCTTAGGCTTAGGAGGCAGGCGCCTTAACCGCTAACCCATCTCTCCAGCCCTATTTATTTATTTTATTTATTTTTGGTTTTTTTTGAGGTAGGTCTCACTCTAGCCCAAGCTGACCTGGAATTCACTATGTAGTCTCAGGGTGGCCTTGAACTCTCCGCGATCCTCCTACCTCTGCCTCCCGAGTGCTGGGATTAAAGGTATGCGCCACCACGTCAGGCTTGTTTTACTTTTTTAATAAATTGTAAGACTGTTTACAGGTCTAAAGTATACCCGTGTCATTTTAAGTTGCTGAGCCGGATTCCATAAAACGTATAATGTACCTTGTTAACTCATTGTTCATCTAGCCCAACATGCCATACCTACCTGGCTTTTCTTTTCCTACCGGGTATGATGAGTTTTTTTTACACAGTCTGAGTATATGAGCCATTAGTTTCTTTAGATGCATCTTAGAAGTGGAAATGCTAGTTCAAAGCTGTACATTTCCAGTGACTTTTGACATGCGTTGAAAAAGTCCCAAGAAAAGTGTTTTCCTTCATTTCTGTCTTCCTAATCTTGTTTTTGTCAGTCCAGTTGCTCACTGCTGGACCTTTCATCATACACATTTACTCCACTATATATACATATATTTTTTTTTCCAAGACACTATTTCCCATCACCAGAATAGAAATAGCAACAATGACTCAAGAATGGATCTCCATGACTTCGCAGTGCCTGACACTACCTACACAAGACCAGTATGCTAGGAGGAAAAGATGATGACATTAACATAAAAGAGACTGAGAGGGGAGGGGATATGATGGAGGGTGGAGTTGTGAAGGGGAACATATGGGGGAGAGGCAATTATCATGGTTTATTGTCTATAATTATGGAAGTTGTCAATAATAAAGAATGATGATACCTTTTTGTTGTTGTTGTTTTACTTCTTTTGGTCAATCTCAGCCATTTAGGTAATGAAATCATTGAAGCACACAGAAAAACACACTTTGGCCGGGCATGGTGGTGCACGCCTTTAATCCCAGCACTCGGGAGGCAGAGGTAGGAGGATCATCATGAGTTCGAGGCCACCCTGAGAATACAGAGTGAATTCCAGGTCAGTCTGGGCTAGAGTGAGACCCTGCCTTGAAAAAAAAAAGAAAAAAGAAAAAAAATTTAAAAAGCAAAACACACTTTGCTTTCTTACCCTGCAAGCCCAGAAAGCAGGCTGACCCAGTCCATGAGAACGCCCTTTCCTCACCCTGATGAGGTAAGCCTATCACAGAAGAGCCGTCTTCTCCTCTCCTCAGGCTGCGTGTGCTTTCTGTGAAAGGTGGTCTGGAATGGGTGATCTGCATCTGCTTTGCCTGGGGTCAGAAAGAACAGAGCTGCTGTGGAGCGGGGTCTTCACAGGTAGGAGGAAGTAGTTTAGAATTCAGGAGGAGCAGTTCATTTTCACCCAGTGTGATGCACGCTCACTGTCTGATCATCACCTGTCAAAACCAAGAATGAGAAGTCCCTGAGTAGTGAGAGAGAAAAACAAGCGGTACACAGAAGATAAATAGTTCAGTGAAGAGAGCCATGGATTGTATGGAAATCCATCTGGTGGAGGGAAAGTACACAGGGGCCTCTGCTATACTCAGCCCGGCTCAATCCCAGTCCTGCCACCAGCTATGTTACTTTGGCCAGTCATCACCTCTGAGTCATATTAAATTTTAACAGGAGAATACACCCATCTCACCAGAAGGAGTTCCTAACCCATAGCACCCAGAATATCATGAGGTCTCTCCAGCTTTCATAAGTTACTGTACGCAGGCCCTTCCCAACGTGATTTCTCCGGAAAGATATGTAGAATTTCATCAGGCATAGTGGTGTGGCAAAGAGTTTTCTTGGCAGAGGGAAGACTATTATACAAAGTCATGAGGGATAAAAAAAATGTGTGTATGGAGATATTTCTGAATAAAATACGTGCGAGGATGAGATATATAGGTTAGGGTAAACTTTAAGTCTTAAAATTCCACACTAAGGCTGGAGAGATTGGCACAGTGATTAAAGGCACTTGCTTTCAAAGCCTGCAGGCCAGAATTCAAATGTGAAACCAGTTGCACAAAGTGGCACATGTATCTGGAATCCATTTGCAGTGGTAGGAAGCCCTGCTATGTCCATTTCTCTTTTTCTTTCCCTCCCTCCCTCTCTCTGCCCCTCCCACTCAAATAAGTAAATAAAATATTTAAATTGCACAGTACAAGGAATTGTGCTGTTGCTCAAGCTAAGTATTTACTTCTTACGTTGTTGAGGTATGATCACCAAATAGAAAGCTGCTCGTGTCTGGCACAACCTGATGAGTTTAGAGATGTGTACACCTTTGTACATAACAATTAAGACCAAAAACTTACTCATCTCCTTGAAAAGTTACCTTCCACCCATTATTGATGGACTGATTGATTCCCCCTTGCCTTTTATTTATTCCATAAAATAATAAACAAGTGCCTCCTGAGCTCCAGGCACTGTTCCAGTTCTGGATGAGAGAGTGGCCGGAGTCATTAGAATGGCCGCGAGGCACTCCACACCTGGACTGATAAGATCGGATTTGCTAAGAGGGAAAAGAGCATAATACTTTCTCCTTTCGGTTCCCTGTTCTCCCTCCTTGGAGGTTGTTTTACTCAGCATTTCAGAAACCCTGCATTTTCTTGCTGATGTTTGTTTTTCTTGTGCAATGATCTTTTTTTTTTTGTTGTTGTTGTTTTGGTTTTTCAAGGTAGGGTTTCATTCTAGCCCAGGTTGACCTAAAATCACTATGTAGACTCAGGATGGCCTTGAACTCATGGCAATGCTCCTACATCTGCCTCCCTCCCGAGTTCTGGGATTAAAGGCGTGCGCCACCGCGCCCAGCAGTAATCGTCTTTTTAAAAACATCTTTAGGGCTGGAGAGATGGCTTAGTGGTTAAGGTGCCTGCCTGCTAAGCCTAAGAATGCCGGTTCCAATCTCCAGGTCCCACATTTAGCCAGATGCAAAGTGATGCAAGGGCGCAATGCCGCACTTGCCCACAAGGGGGCGCACACATCACAGCTGAGAGACTGCTGGTGTGCCCATCTCTATCTGTCTCCCTCTCCCACTCTCTCTGTCTCTCTCTCCAAAAATAAATAAAGTTAAAAAAAAATTTAAAAACATCTTTATTTGAAAGGAGAGAGAGAGAGAAAGAGGAAGTACATGGGCATGCCAGGGCCTTTTGCTACTGAATACACACTCCCAATGCATGTACCGCTTTATGCACCTGGCTTTACTTGGGTTTTGTGGAACTGAACCCTGGCAAGCAGGCTTTGTAAGCAAGCACTGTTAACAGCTGAGCTATCTCTCCAGTCCTCAAGTATTCTTAAACAATGGTCTGAATTTACACATACTTTTCTTTACCCTTTCACTTTTAAGTTTTGTACACATGTGCCACAGTTTGGGGACACAGTCTCACATTAGGTCACAATGACCTGGAAATTTGGTAACCCAGGCTGACTTCAAACTTACAGCAATCTTCCTGCCTTAGCCACCACAGTGCCGGGATTCGAGGTGAGAACCACCACACCTAGCCTCACCTGTGCTTTTTAAAAACAGTCTATATTGCTACACTCCATAAACGTCAAGAACTTATTGCTCAGATACAATGTAGCCAAGAAAAAATAGTTTTATTCTGAAGGGATGGACTGGAATGTTTAAGGAGGTGGAGGGAAATCCACACATCCAGTAAACTAGATTTCCAAGTAGGAGAAAGAGATGGAGAATTCAGGGGCCATGAGAAAGGTGAAGAACCGCTCACTGTCTGTGATCTGGCTTCAGTCTCTCATTGGCTGAAAGTCAAGAAGTTTGACGCAACTGACCAAACTCCTGCAAAGGAGTCATGAACCCTTTTCTGAGAGCTCTCAACCCAGAACACTGGACTGGTCAGTGGATCACACTTAAGATCAAAACGTGTCTTGAGCCTTTGTGGCTTTTGTTTTATTATTTTTTTTACAAGCTCATTTAGAAAAGGAAATTCTTTAAGATAAGAAATAAGTATACAAGCTCACTTTTAACTTAATTTTCAAACTTTTAATCTTTGCATTTAGTTATAAACTACATCCTTTGAATAGTGCAACCTCAAAAGCCATAAAATAACATGTGGTGCTTAAATCTATATTTAGAACAGTATAAGTGAGTCTCACTACGGTTTTTGTAATAATTTCTCCAACACTTCTGGAGGTTCTGAAACTAAAGTCCCAAGAGGAAAGCAGGAATCATTTTGCTAAGGTTTCTCTGTTTCACTCTGTAAATTATTTCCTTTCTTCTGGAAAGCTGGTGTTCCTAACAGCTACAAACAATGCCAGGAGTCACGTAATTGAGTTTGAAGTGACATAGACAATCTATTGAGTATTGATGGAGTAGAACATCATTTTTCCAGCTGAGAGTCTGAGACCTACCTCTAGGATTTGTAAAGATGTTTCCATCTAAAGTTAGTAATTGTTTTAATGTCTTTGGCTTTTCAGGCAAACCAATAAATCAGATAATTAATGTTTCCTTCAAAGAGGAGCAACTTGGAAACCTCTGAGCGGAAATTCAGCAAATGTTGGAATCGTGCAGTCTGTGAAGTGGTCTTGTGACTCATCTACTCAGACGATCACTGGGCTGCTCGCCCTGCTGATGCGTGGGTTAGGGGCATCCTTCAGAAGTTAGGATTTTAGTTCTTCAGTATATAATACAGGTTAATGTCTCAATGTATTT
The DNA here is from genome assembly GCA_036365145.1 of Orientallactaga sibirica. NCBI lineage: Eukaryota > Metazoa > Chordata > Mammalia > Rodentia > Dipodidae > Orientallactaga > Orientallactaga sibirica. The sequence continues at coordinate 15,040,692 of JAEOAD010000041.1, read as the reverse complement.
TAATTAAAAAATAATAATGGTGCTGGAGAGATAGCTTAGTGGTTAAGTCATTTGCCTGCAAAACCTAAGGACCCCAGTTTGATTCTCCAGGTCCCACGTAAGCCAGATGCACATGGTGGTGCATGCATCTGGAGTTCATTTGCAGTGGCTGGAGGCCCTGGCGGCCCTATTTGCACTCTCTCTACCCCTCTGTCTATCTCTAATAAATAAATAAATAAATAAATAAATAAATAAATAAATAAATAAATAAAATCAAATCTTAGCCAGCTAAGGGCGTGGTGGCACACGCCTTTAATCCCAGCACTTGGGAGGCAGAGGTAGGAGGATCGCCATGAGTTCGAGGCCACCCTGAGAATACAGAGTGAATTCCAGGTCATCCTGGGCTAGAGTGAGACCCTAACCCAAAAAACCAAAAAAATAAATAAATAAATAAATAAAAAAATAAAATCAAATCAAATCTTCAAAAAATAATAATGAAGAGTATTTAAACAAGATATTATAAATATATATTGAGATGATTGTGTTCATACACGTTGTGTGTTTATATGATGGAAATTTCCATATGTTTCCATGTCTCTATTCAGCTACTTCTAGCATTTCAAAAAGACTGTTGAGTAGAAAAGAACTGTCTTGACAATCACACCCACTTTGCCTTTGCAAGTTAGTCATGAAGCCAGGTGTTGTAGTGCACACCTTTAATCCCAGCACTTTGGAGGCAGGGATAGGAGTACTGCTATGAGTTTGAGGCCACCCTGAGACTACAGAGTGAATTCTAGGTCAGGCTGGACTAGGAGTGAGACCCTACCTCAAAAAAATAAATAAATAAATAAATAAAGTTAGTCATGGAGCAGTATTCATAACTTCAATGTGTTATTTGTAGAGTTGGTATTGACAAATAATCCCAAATATTCTCTTTCTCCAGATACATACAGCAAAAAATATGTCATTTCAAAAAAATATATCCACTTGACTTTTTGATGTCCAATTTGCAAATACTGAAGATTGGAAAATACATTAATCAGGGTTCTCTAGAGGAATAGCGCCATTAGAAGGAATGTGTATTATGTTTATTGGACTTGAGTACGGGATATGAGCTAGGCAGTCCAACAGTGGCTGGTTGCAGGCTTGAGCATCGAGGAACAGGGTAGCTGCTCAATCTGTGAGGCTGGCTGCCTCAACAGTCCCAATCTGGCACTAAGGGCCTGTAGGACACCTGGAGAGCCAGTGTTCTTCAGTGCAAACTGGACAGCTGATTATTTATTTATTTATTTATTATTTATTTATTTATTTATTTATTTATTGAGGGAAACAGGGGGGAAGATAGAGAATGGGTACTCCAGGGTCTTCAGGCACTGCAAATGAACTCCAGATGCATGTATCCCCTTGTGCATATGGGTTATGTGGGTCCTGGGGTTAGATGGTTTTTTTGTTTTATTTTAGGGAAGCCCAAGACACTGGCCTTTTTTTTTTTTTTTTTTTTTTTTTTTTATGAGAGAGAATGAGAACTACAGCAAGAGTGAGAGAGAGAGCCTGTGAACCCCAACCTTTGGGTCCTTACCCAACTTAACAAAGAATTGCAAAAACATACTATAAGCAGGGTAAATTTTGAATGATTAAGTTTATTTAGAGAGAAATTGTGAGTTGTGAGGTTTTGTTGTAAGGGGATTTAAGATCCAGGGCGCAGGCTAGTTGAAAGACTCAAGCCAGAGAATTCTCTTCCTTGCCCTACTGGAAAGGGAGAGGGGAGACTGAGACCCCCGTCACAGAGAAATTTTGGGGGTGCTGAGGGGAAGGATTCTGGAGGAGGCACACATACCCATATGTGGAAGGCAAAGCATAAGAACCCAAAGTTCCACTTCACATAAAAGACCAGAGAGGATTAAGAAATAGTGAAGGACTTGGAGATCAAATAAAAATCGTACATGTTGCAAAGTGAGAAAGCATCCCGAAGCAAGACACATGTAGAAGGCAAGCAGGAAAATTCCCAGGCAGAATGAAGTGCACCCCACTTCCCAGAGAGGTGGAGGAGGGGAGACACAGACTTAGACTTAGACACTGGTGTTCATGTGAAATCACAGGAGCAAAGGAGAGCTTGTCCACGTGGGGATATGGATCAGGCATCCAACTGGGGTGAGTCTTGTTATCAGGCTCAGGTGTATAAGGAGAGACCTGATTGGTTCCTGACCCAGAGTGGCTAGGGGCTGGGTGGAGGAAGTAGCAGGAAGGAACTTCTGAGAAAGCTCGTGTCCATCTTGGATGGACCGGGATCAGACGGAGTTCTCCTTTTGCCAGGGCAGGCAGAATGGCATCTCCTTGTTCCCTCTTTGGGCTCCTGTTTCTAACTGCCTTTAAAAAGGCTATTTTTACTCCTGCTTCTCCTTCAAAACTTGGTTCCAGTGTCTAAAAAGGATGGCTGTAAGAGTACAGTCTCAGCTCCCTCTTCTATAAAACAAGTCACCAAGGTATTTGTGTTGTTTTGAAGATAAACACACACATACCATATATGTGTATATATGGCATAAATGTACTGTATCAGCACCTGGTATGAGAAGAAAATTAATCTGGCTGGGCGTGATGGTGCATGCCTTTAATCCCAGCATTTGGGAGGCAGACGTAGGAGGATCGCCATGAGTTCAAGGCCACCCTGAAAATACATTGTGAATTCCAGGTCAGCCTGAGGTAGAGTGAGACCCTACTTCAAAAAGTCGAAAAACCAAAAAAAAAAAAAAAAAAGAAAGAAATTAATCTGCACAGAGGTGCTGTACTAGTAGGCATAGAAGGTGGGTTGTTAAAGAGCTGCATTTGTCAGGGAAAACCTTACAGTGGTGTTCTAAGCCGCTCACCTGTTCTTTTAGATAATGGAGCACAACTGGAGATGACTGGACTCCTGCGGTGGACACACTGATGACTGCTGGCATTCTGGCAGCATTGTTGGCATCTGAGGAGCAATGACAGGAATTCTGCAGAATGTCTCTGGATGAGTGGAACCGCGCTAGACACTAAGTAATTATTCAAATGCAAATGTTATTAGGGCTGAGGTTAAGAAAACTTGTTCTAAACTCTTCTAAAATGAAACAAGAAAGACCTTTGATTACTCACAACTAACCTTTTGACCATGTATAATCACAGCTGAAGGCTGCTTTCCATTCATTACTTCCTGTAGAAGAGTCAGCATGTGGGGTAATCACTGTGCCCAGAGACCTTGGGAGATGTAAGGTACCATGTAATGCCTCTTACGACTAATCACCGTTTCTGGGAGACTTCCCCCCCCCCCCCCGGGATCATTCAGTTCCCTGTGGCAGCTGCGCCTTAGAGACCTGAGCCATACTGAATGATCTTTTGGTAACTTGAGACATTTACAATGAGAAAGGAAGGGCATTAGAGACCAGACCAGTTTTCCATCACTGATGTGATGGTGTATAAATTGGCTCATTAAGATCAGGCAGACTACATAGGTTTGCTCTATTGGGGCAACTTCCTGTGTTGTAGTGTGGGAAGGTGGTACTTAACCAGGACCTGTAATGGAATAAAATGATTATGAAGAAACAAAAAGCCATTCAGAGAGAAAAAAAAGTTCATTTATTGTGGGTCTCGTGCTGTGGGTCTCGTTCCATTCCCATTCCCTGGGGTTGTTGGCCACTGACGTCCGGGCGAGGGAGAGAGCAGTTGGAAAGGGGAGCAGCAGGGTCTTTCTGGCTGGGCGGGTTAGTGCAACACGAACATATGAACACATGACGGGGCAATGAGCACCCGGAAGACCATCGGATGGACAGTACTCGTTTATTCAAAGGGGGGTGGGTTTATAAACACTTGGGGAAGGTTGAGACGGCACATACAGACTATATGGCAATGGGATGCATAGTTTATGGACTGTTATCTAGACAGAGGAAGGACTAGTAACTTCAAAGCTATGGGGAAAGGATAAGGGAAGGTAGGGGGAAGGGCAGAAGAGGAGATTAACAGGAGGCTGTGACTTCAAAACTGTGGGAGGTGAGAAGGCTACGTGACTTTAGCCACATGAGGGTCTCTTGGGCAGCTAGCCACAGGTCAGGAACTGTGGGGGACAAAGTCTGACTTATGGAATGGTCAGAGCTTTTGGGGTCTGGGGGGAGTGCCTCGCCAGTTCTGCCCAATCTGGGCGACTACAGCTCACTACACCCTACAACATATGGAAGGCTGTCACCATCGCCAGGGACTCCTGACAGAGGGCCAGCTGCGACCCCACAACCCAGGGTCCCTGGCCATGTCCAATAGTTCAGGCCAGCTTCCTCACAGGTCTAGCCTGTTACTAGCAAGGCCCAACAATTTATATCTATAAACTCTCTGGCCTGTGAATCATGGGGTAGTTTAGATTGTTTTGTTGTGATAAGTGGAAAAGAATGAAGTGATATCCAAAAACCTTAAACCAAACTCCAAGACACTTAGTGCAATAGGATGGCTTCTTGTTGTCTATGATGTGGACAGCATCTACTGCAAGCTTCACTTTCTACCTTTGTAGCATAAGCTGTTGTTCCCAGAATAAAGCCACACCTGTGTAAGGATTCAGCAAAGGCCGATTGAATGATAGGAACCTCTTGTTACCGTTGTGGAGAGCTGCAGTCTTGCAGGTCTAGAGCCAGATGGTCTTGGGGTACCTTTAGCCCCCTTCACAGACACTCATTACCCACCTCTGACTGACTAACAAGGATGATTCCTTGTGACTCTGAGCTTCATCCTTCTAGAAGGTACAGATAATCCACGAGCTTCTCGCAAAGGCTGAGGGTGTCATCAACATCTGAGGCCCAAAGCAAAGATGTCCCCACCTACCTCATGTCCCCACCAATAAACTTGAAATAAATGTGCCTTGATTTATGACTTTCTGTTGCTCTGATACTATAAAATGCCAGGTTGGAACATGGTATTTGGAGTAACCTGAATATGAATTCCTAGGCTAGGGTCACTCATATTTGGCCCAGAATAAACTATTTCTCTTGTTCCCTTTGAGATGAATATGCTGTTTGTCGGAGGTAGTAGGGCATCTTAGGTCCCAAGAGAGCTCTTGGCTTGGTCTTATGATGGCATTGCTTGTTTGCTGGACATAAGCCTAGTCTCTAGATTTGCACATCCATGTGGCTGTGTAAGCAAGAGTTATTAGTTTGAGAGAATGGAGTAAAAAATAGAAAATTTGAAACTTTCATTGCTTAAAGCAAACTATATTTTAGATATGCTATATGTTTTAGAGTGAAAAATCAAACCATATAGATAATATAAAGTTTGGGAATGGCTGTCTTAAGCACTAATAAAAGAAAAAAAAATTTTTTTGGTTTTTCGAGGTAGGGTCTCACTCTGGCCCAGGCTGACCTGGACTTAACTATGTAGTCTCAGGGTGGCCTCGAACTCACAGTGATCCTCCTACCTCTGCCTCCCGTGGGCTGGGATTAAAGGTGTGCGCCACCATGCCCGGTTAAAAGAAATTTTTTAAATCCCAGAATATCAAAGAGAAAAGATCACTAAATTTACAGCTAAAATTGACACAGTGATAAAGATATTTATAATAAAATAGCAGAGAAAAGAGCCTTTTCTTTATTAAATGAACAGGTGCTATTAATTTAATTCATAATCAATAACAAATAGAACAATATAAAAATGGTCAAGAACACTAAAAAATAAGTCAAAGAAGACTAAAATATATAAAGCTTACTAAAGAGTTGTATGTTACATAAGACATGTCTATTATGCTCTCCAAGACTCAGGATCCATTGTGGAAGAGGTGGTAGAAAAAATGTAAGAACCAAAGGAAGGGAAGGGGGACTTAAAATAATGCTGTCTTCCCGACACAAAGTGGCCTTGATATTCATGACCTTACAGTGGCTGATGCTACCTACACCAGACCTGCTAATATGAGGGGAAAGAAACAAAACCAACTGTGGAGAGCAAAAAGGAAAGTGCATGTACTTTTACTATGAAGCATCAGAATCATGGGACCTTAATTGTGGTTTTTGCAGGCATTGAGCTGAGAAGAGCATAAACAGTGATTGAGTCACATATCTTTGAACAGGATATAGCTGTCTGAAAGCTAGCTATTCTTGGTACTTGGAGGAAAAATAACTCAGTACATGGGTTCTAGAGAGAAGTTGGTTGATGTCTTTATGTCTGGTGATGATCTGTTGTAAGTTTGTGGTTTTTTCCTATATAAACTTGTGTGTTCAATCATAAATTGCCTTCAGCCTTCAGCCTCTTCTAAAGTAATGGTCATTCTTTTCATCCTCACTCTCCCTCTCAAGAACCTCGTTGACTGACAGAGCGGGCTTGGTCAACCAACAATGATAGCAAAATAGAAGAGAGACTGCTCGAAAGGAAAGGATTCAGTGGAGGGAGGGTTTAGGAGAAGAAAGGGAAGGTGGTGGGAAGAAATTATGATCATGGTATATTGTTTATATTTATAAAAATTGCCTATAATTTTTTAAAGTTACCTGTTGCATCCCTATCAAAACAAAGTTGTGCTTTTGTTTTCAAATTTGTAAACCAAAACTTCAGTAGTTTTAACCATACCAGGCCACACCCCTCGGGTCTTCTCACTAGGATGGTGAGTAGCCAATGATGGGTAAGACTCCATGAGATGGGCCAACCTAAGACAGGCACCATCACATGTGATGATCCCTTGGGGCCTGGGTTCAACAATGGCTTGGCAAAAAAAACCATACCTCTCAGGGTTTCCAATAAGAAAAACAAAAAGGAGGATATGCATGGCCCAATACAGGCCTGGTCCTAGCCAGACTGCATGTCAGAAGAAACCAGGAAGTGGCTTCTGTGAACATGGCATTCTGCGCAGACCTGGTGTGACAACAGCTACAGTCCCATGCTCACGAGAAACCTGCTACAAGATGATCTGTCCAGAGACAGGCTGTCATTGGTCACAAAAAGGGGACCACCCCATACAGTGATTGGCCAGTCAAGCCCCTTAAAACCCCCTGCACCTCCTCAATAAATGAGTTTGCAGCAGCTCTCTTTCCGCTTTCACCCAACTCCTGGAGTCTGTGTCGTGATTCCGCGCTGCTCACCCCAAACTCTGCAGAGACCCTGCCGTCCCTACTGGGTTGGCCTTAGGGGGGACCCCAACACTTGTTGGTGAGTGTGTAAGATGATAGACATTCTCATGCCTTTTTGTCTGAGTATTTATGTTGATAGCATAAGTATATTGTTTCTATATTGGTGTCACATCACAATGCCTAATAAAATTTAAAACATATTTCCACTTTGACCATGTAATTTAATTTCTAAGAAGCTATCCCACAAATATAATCTCATTCGTGTACACAAAGATATGTTTACAAGAAAGGTACAATTAAAAAGGTGAAGAAGTGAAAATAGACTACATGCTAATCAACAGAAGTATGGTAAAAGAAATAGGGCTATATTAGTTAATGAAAATTTGTAGCTAGGATCCCATACCTCCCAGAATAGCTAATGGCAGCTGGGAGAAAATAAGTTCTGTTCTTCACTAGCACAGCTCCTGGCAAGTTGCCCATTCTCTTATAAACAACGTCCCGCCCTTGGTCAGGCAAGCAACCTTAATTTAATTTAGTGGGACAAATGAATAAAACCTTGGCATGAGAGTAGGATTTGGATTAATTGAAAAGAAGGGTTTGGTGGAAGGAGGATAAGAGAGTAATTGGTGGGATAAGATCAAAATGCATTATATGCAGGGATTAAAGTATCAAAAATAAAAATAGGGAGAGATGGCTCAGCAGTTAAAGGCACTTGCTTGCAAAACCTGATGGCCAGGGATGAGTTTCCCGGTACTCATGTAAAGCCAGGCATCTGGCACATGCGTCTGGCATTTGTTTGCAATGACAAGAGACCCTGGCACACCTAGTCTCATTCTTCTTTCGTTCCCTTCCCTTCCGTTCCCTTTCCCCCTCCCTTCCCTCCTCCCTCCCTCTCTCCCTCCCTCTCTCCTCTCTCTCTTTCTCTCTCCTTGCAACTAACTAATAAAAATTAAAAAATAAATAAAAATAAAAATAATTCAATGATATGTATCAAGAGAAATAAAGCCTGCTCATGTTTGTGAAAGAAGACACTTCTATGTGTATTGATGTAGAAGAATCTTCAGAGATGCACTAGGGATAAAAGAAGATACTCTGAAGAACCTTTTACTATTTGTGTCTTTTTTAGGGAGTGATGCTGGGCATTGAACCCATAGCCTCCCAAGTGCTTGGCAAGCGCTCTCCACTAGGCTACACTCTCAATCCCCATTCAAACTTTTTTTTTTTGAGACAGACCCTTACTCTGTAGGTCAGGATGACCTTAAATATGATCCTTCTGGGCTGGATAAATGGCTTAGCAGTTAAGGCATTTGCCTGCGAAGCCAAAGGATCCAGGTTCAATTCTCCAGGACTCCTGTGAGACAGATGCACAAGGGGCACATGCATCTGGAGTTTGTTTGCACTGGCCTGAGGCCCTGGTGTGCCCATTCACTCTCTGTCTGCCTCTCTTCTATCTCTCTCTGCTTGCAAATAAATAAAAATTAAACAAAACCATGATCCTCTGCTTCGGCCTCCTGAGTGCTGGGATTACACATATGTGCTACCCCACCTGGACCTTGATATGTACATTCAAAGGACACATCATGAGTGCTTATACATCTTTTCTAAGGAACTGTCAGAAGGTCACCTGCACAGAAGGAACCCAAGGCTTTCAGTAGACAGAGCTGGGAAAGGGATTTATTTTTTTCTCTATACTGTACACTAATAACCTTCATCTGTAACTAATATACCTTCTGACTTTTGACCATGTTTACATATTATGTAGTGCAATAGGAAGGTCCAGCAACTTAATTGTCTGTTCACAGAGACTGTAGAACTTTCTAATACATGGGCCTCTTCTTTCTAGTCCTTATTTTAGTATTGAGACTTGATGTCAAGTTTGGCTGCAATATATGCAAAAAATAAAAAAATCAGCATAACACAAACAAGCCATTGTAGTCACAGTGCAATTCTTTTGGTATTAATGGATGTCACTGAGTTGAAATAACCTAAATTAAGAAGGCTTGATTGTGTTCCTGGCACTTTTTGTGTGTATATGTTTGTATGCACATGTATATGTGTGTTGCAACAAGATCCACATTTCTGGGACGAGCATCCAGCCATACACAGTTATGAGAAGAAAGGGTTTATTTCAAGCTTACAGATCCAGGGGAAGTTCCACCAATAGTGGAAGAAGCTGGCTGTCTTTCACAGATCCAAGCAGAGAGAAACCACGAAGCAGCCAGCAAACACCCAAAGTAGTGAGCACAGACTGTCAGAGCTCCAACTTCTCTCTCCATACCTTGTAGGGCTGGAATTCAGACCCACCCCCAAACACTCCGTAGGGCTTGACTCCAAGATCTGCCCCCAGAGACAACTCCTCCAGCTGGGCACTGAGTCTCTGGGGACATAACATTTAAATTGTCCTATTCTGGCTGGAGAGATGGCTTAGCAGTTAAGCGCTTGCCTGTGAAGCCTAAGGACCCACCCCAGTTCAAGGTTCGATTCCCCAGTACCCATGTAAGCCAAATACACGAGCTGTCGCATGCATCTGGAGTTCGTTTGCAATGGCTGGAGGTCCTGGTGCACCCATTCTCTCTCCCTCTTTCTCTCCCCCTTCTCTCTGCCTCTTTCTCTCTCTGTCTATTGCTAATAAATAAATAAAAATAAACAAAAAAATTTTTTAAATGTCATATTCAAATTACCACAATGTGTGTTCTTATGTTTATGGACACAAGTATGTTTATGAGTGCACACACACATGAGTGTGTGTGTGTGTGTGTGCGCGCACGCATGTGCACATGCATGCATGCACACAGAGGCTGGAAGTTGGCATGTAGCTATTCTTGCCAATCTCCACTTTATTTTTTTGAGACAGTGTTTTATAGTGAACCTAGCGCTCACTGATTCAGCTGGACTGGCTAGCCAGTATGCCATAGGGCTTCCCTGTCCCTTTCTCCCCAGCACGGGGATTATGGGCGTGACCCTCAGTGGGGTGGGGAGTTCAAGAACCCTGTCCTTAGCACTGGCTTAAGTATTCACTGAGTGCTGTCTTCCTATGACAGAATACCAGAGCGTCCTTCTTCTCCAGTGCACCTCAATAAACACATGTTCCCAATGGTGTCACGGTTTCCCCTAATGTGAATTTATTAATTAAAGGAGTGCCTTATTTTGTGTGGGAAACTGATTTCACACAAGAGTTTCATTTCAATGGACAAATGTAGTGATGTGTTCTTATATTATTCCTCAGAAGACAACCAGCAAAATGCTTTCCCAGACATTCTGTTAACAGTTAGGAACAAATCCCCCACCTTGGTCATAACAGTTGTCAGATTCATGACTCACTGAACAAGACAATGAATTTCAACCTTACTTGGTTTTGTTAATTAGTGTCAATGAGATCTTGGTAGGGACAGTTGCTGGTATCGGTTTTCATGAAATACTTGATGGGGGAGGTGGGATGACATGCAAGTTTTAATTATATTCGCTTAATTGACCATAGGGAAGTGAAATTCCCTGTAAATGGAAAGATGTATAAGAGAGGATGTTTATCACAGTATCCTTTTTTTGCTTGTTTGTTTTTGTTTTTTCGAGGTAGGATTTTACTGTAGCACAGGCTGACCTGGAATTCACTGTGTATTCTCAGGGTGGCCTCGAACTCATGGCAATCCTCCTACTTCTGTCTCCTGAGTGCAAGTGCTGGAAATAAGTGCTGGGACGACAGTATTCTTTCTGCAGTAGGGAAAACTCAGGAACCATCTATCTGTTAATAAAACAATAACACCTCATACTATTAATGAGACTCAGCCATTATGTCTTCAGCTTATTGAACATCCTCAGGACCTGGTTCATCGGTAGTTATGCTGACACTGAGTAGACACTGTGAGGTCCAATGCAGAAATGGAGACTAGCCCCATGCACTGGAGAGAATACAGTGCTATGAGAAAGGGGCACGGATGCATGCACACGCATGGATCCCCAGTCCTCCTACTATCTTAAAACAAGTAACTGCACTTGTAATATAGCACATCAAAGCACATTTCACTTTGACACAAGAAGCAAAGTTCATGAGATTTGTGTAGGTGACATAAATTAAGATTTACGAAATCAGCAATGTACACCAGGTGTGTTGTAACCAAATCATATATGGTTCTTGGTTTCTTCTTCTTCTCTCTCCCCCTCCTCTTCCTCCTCTTATTATTATTATTATTTTTTTTTTTGAGGTAGGGTTTCACTCTAGCCCAGGCTGACTTGGAGTTCACTATGTAGTATCTGGCTGGTCTTGAACTCATGACAATTTTCCTGCCTCTGCCTCCCTAGTGCTATGATTAAAGGTGTGCGACACCATGCCCAGCAACTTTTCAATATATTTTTACTATTGTGAAATACATGCACTGTCCATAGCTGTCAGTTTTCTTACTGAATTAAGAATAAGAATTTGTATACTGTCTTTCTAGAATTTCCCATTATTTCAGATTATTTACAACAGGAGGGGACAGGAATAAGATGTTATTTGCTAAGGCATTAAAACTGGTTTTAGCGGCAAGAGAATTCAAGGAAGAAATAGAAACAGGTCCAAAGTTAAACAGTCAATAGCAGCTTGAACTAGGAAATGTTCCAGTTAACCTATAAAAAATACACTGTACACATGATTTTCATGGCTCGAGAGGCTATACAAATTTTCTAAACATCTGTGAGGTTTTCAAAAAGGAGGGTGTCTAGGGCTGGAGAGATGGCTTAGCAGTTAAGGTGCCTGCCTCCTAAGCCTAAGAATGCTGGTTCCAATCTCCAGGTCCCACGTTTAGCCAGATGCAAAGTGACACAAGGGCGCAATGCCGCACTTGACCACAAGGGCGCACACGCATCTGGATTTTGTTTGCAGTAGCTGAGAGGCTGCTGGCACGCCCATGTCTATCTGTCTTCCTCTCTGTGTCTCTCTGTGTCTCTCTCCCCCCCCAAAAGGAGGGTATCTATAATTAAAATGATGTATATTTAAATAGTGGATAAATTATTAAAATGCCCTTGAAAATGTTACTGGAAAGAAGAGATGAGGCAAGGAGCAAGGGTGTACATAAATAGCTAATATGTGTATACATACAGTATACATACATATGTGCACAAACATGCACTTTTTCTGAAGTGTGGCTTGCTTTTGAAACAATAAATATGCTATGTTCTGAGAAACAACTACAAGCATCTTATATAGGAGACAGCAGAATAGACTGATGTTGAATTACGTGTCATTCTGGAGACAGCATGCTATTTCTCATTCTTAACTCAGTAAGCAAGAGAACTGACCTCTATTGACATTGCACACAGTAGAAACATTGAAAACCTTATGGTCCACATGAGCATGGTAGCCAAGGGAATGGGTGAGAGAGCCAAGTAAATACAGATGGAAATATATGGCCAGCTTTTATAAAAGTATTTATTTATTTATTTGAGAGAGAAAACGAGGCAAGGAGAGAGAGAGAGATAAAGAGAGAGAATGGGTGTGTCAGGGCCTACAACTGTGCAAACAAACTTCAGCTGGATGGAACACATTATGCATCTGTCTTATGTGGGTCCTGGGGACTCGATCTTGGATCCTTTGACTTTGCAAGCAAGTGCCTTAACTGCTAAACCATTTCTCCAGCCCTATGGCTGGCCTTTTAAAAGAAGTCTGTGAAGGAAAATACTCCAGTCCTTCCTTCCTCTCCTGCACGCAGGCATTCGTTGCTCTGCACTTTACTCTTTACTCAGAGTGGACTTGACTCTGGACACTAGATGACTGGGAGCTCCACATTGACTGGATGTTCCTTGACAGGCTTGTGGAGAGAAAGGGTCATTGTCACCTCCCCTGCCCTTAGCAGTCTATGATGTGTGAACACATACCACACGGTGACATCAGGCAGTTCCAAGCCTGGTCTTTTAGAGGACCAGAAGCTTCCACCTTGGCCTTGGAATCAGCATGATTCTGTGAGACATCTGCCTGCCCTGCTGGAAGTAGTGTCTAGTGAGGCCCCAAAGCATTGTAATGGAAGAGAATCCCAGATGAGGCCAGCCCCTCAGCCACTGCGGCTCAGGGGAGCACAGGAAGCCTCCAGGCTGTCAGGAAAGGACTTCTGGTGACCTTAGCCAACACCTGCCCGGATGCCTGGCTCATTGTTCAATGATGTCATTGTTCAAAGCCACTCCCCTTTGGGAGCGTTTGCTATGCATCAGTAGATAAGTAGAGAGTATAGTTTGGGTCAATTTAGGAAGAGATATTAATTTCTAGAAATGACTGCTTTTATAAAAACTAACCAACGTAGTGATGCAGCTAAGTATGTTACGATAAAGGATCAGAAATTCTCAGACCCATAAGATGTAAGCAGAGTTTGTTAGTAACTTGCAGGCACAGGTTTTCTTGTCTGTATCATCCTAGAAATACTATTCTAGATCCTTGTCACCTTAACGGTGGTCTGTGGCCCAGTGTCACCAGCTTCACCTGGGAGCTGGGTGGAAAGGAGGATGTGTGACCTTGCCTCATCTTCCACATCAACAGCAGTAAGTTTTTAAAATGTTTAATTTTTAGTTAAGAGAGAGAGAGAGAGAGAGAGAGAGAACAAGAGAGCACATGTCAGGGCCTCTAGCCACTGCAAACGAACTCCAGGCACATACGCCACCTTGTCCATCTGGCTTTACATGGGTTCTGGTGAAACGAACCTGGGACCTTTGGCTTTGCAGGCAAGCACCTTAACCTCCAAACCATCCCTCCAGCCCGGCAGCAGTGTTTTAATAAGGTGGTCCTCGCGATTCATCACAGCACAAGGAGATGAGAAACACTAGCCTGGATGCTTTCTTTAGGATGGGTGTTCACACGCATGTGTGGGGGATGGACACTCTTCATTTGACTGCAGTGTCTCTCCCATGGTTTGGATTACGGCTAAATCTTTAGGATACCGCCTCTCATAGGTTTTCCTCTTCCTTGTCGGAGATTCAGTGTCCAGGACCAGGTTGTGGCTGTATAGACAGAATTGCTTCCAACCACAAATATGCCAGAAGAGGCAGGCATACGTCCAAGCTGGCACTTGTGCTTGGAATCAGGGCATAATAATTATTATGGCCCCCCTTTATTATGCGAGAGAGTAAGAGAGAAAGAAAGAGAGAAAGAAAGAGAGAATATTGGTGGTCCAGAGCCTCCAGCCACTGCAATCGAACTTCAGACACGTGCACCATCTTGTGCACATGTGTGACCTTGCCTGGCATCACTTTGTGTGTCTGGCTTATGTGGGACCTGGAAAGTTGAACATGGGTCCTTAGGCTTTGCAGGCAAGTGCTTTAACTGCTAAGCTAGCTCTTCAGTCCTAGGGCATAATTAGATGTATATAATATATAACTCCATTCTATCAGTCCTTTGGAAATCTATCTTTTATATTCTGAGTTAATGGATTTCAACAGAAATATTATTAACTATAGAGTAAATAGTTGTGGCTGGTGCTGAATAAGGGTGGTTAGAGAAGAAGAACTGAGTTTATTACACAAGAAAAGTGACTTCCCCCAATAAACTCCCATCCCACTGCATCCCACAGGGCACCTAGTTCCTGAGCGTCCCCCACCCCTATTCTTTTGGCTTCGTCTCACTGCTGCCATCTCGTGGTCAAGGGTAAGAATTTTCTTGTGGCTCTGCTGTTTTTTTTAATTAATTAATTAATTAATTAATTTATTTATTTATTTCATACACTTACAGTGTGCTGTGTACATATTTACTCTCATTTCCCTGTCTTATCACTGTTTACCCCAGATGACCCCATTCTTCTTTCTAACTAGTCTCTTCCTACTTTCATGTTTCTCTCTCTCTCTCTCTTTTCTTCACTCTCCCCCGCTCCCTGGTCTTGTGCAGGTCACCACAGTAGCTGAGTTCATGAATGCAAAGGGCAGGTCAAATCCAAACGGCAGAATTTCACAACGCTCCTTCCCATCCTCTGGGCCTCACATTCTTTCCACCTCTTCTTCTGCAGTCTTCCCTGGGCCTTGGAGGGAGTGACGTAGACACCCTGTCTAGAACTGGCACTCAACAGTCTCAGCACTTTGACCATTTATGGGTCTCTGCTTTAACCCTTGCCCACTACAGAAAGAAGCTTTCCCACCAACGCGGAGAGAAGCATTAGTGTACAGACACCAATAGCAATTTTAGAAAGTTGTTTGACTACATGTCCATTTAGCAAAACATCAGGAGTAGATCTCCCTTCTTCCAGGGCCCGTGACCTCCCCAGCCATAGGCTTTTGGCCAGGTTTATAGTACCAGACATGAATTGCCTGCTGCATCAAGTTCAGTGAAGACATTGAACCAGACGTGTGAACTGACGTTTGCACCATCAGCTCCTGCTACAGATATTTCTTCTTGGAGAAAAGGATTTGCAGCAGGACACCTTTTTGCCTGGGTCCAAACACACAATGGAGTAGAGTCTGATCTGAAAGTCATCATCTTCCAGGAAAGTACTCCCTGCCCCCCCGCCCCCCCCCCCGTGCACCTGCACCAGATGCTCTAAGGTCCCCCGATGTCTTGATAGAACCAGAACCTCAGGCCCACTGTGTGCCTTGCGAATGGGAATCTTTTTAAAAAGTTTTTTATTTATTTGAGAGAGAGGGGGAGAGAAAGAGAGAGAAAAAGAGAGAAAGAGGGAATGGGTGCACCAGAGCCTTCAGTCACTGCAAACTCCAGACACATGCGCCACTTTGTGCATCTGGATTACTTAGGTCCTGGGGAATCGAACCTGGGTCCTTTAACAAGCACCTGCTGAGCCATCTCTCCAGCCCACAAATGGGAATCTTCTCAGCAGCAAGATCACAGCAGTTCTCATGCGCAGTAGGGTTCCACACACTATGCTCATCTTTCATTGGCCGTAGACAAATCTGTAACCTCAGTGCATCGGGACTGCCCAACACACTGATGAAATAAGCCGTAAGTTCCCACACTTCATTATCTGTGGGGAAGGGTCTAGAACTCTTTTTTTGTTTTGTTTTGTTTTGTTTTTGTTTGTTTTTCAAGGTAGGGTCTCACTCTGGCTCAGGCTGACCTGGAATTCACTCTGTAGTCTCAGGGAGGTGTCGAACTCATAGGGATCCTCCTACCTCTGCCTCCCAAGTGCTGGGATTAAAGGTGTGCACCACCACTTCAAGAAGGGGAAAACTCCATTTTTCCATTACTAGGCCCCATACACGATCCTTTGTATAGAACACTTGCAGTGAACATTTCACAACATGAAGTTTGTCTACAGTCTGTGACCTCCCCAGCTGTAGATTTTTGGCCAGGTTTATAGTACCAGACATGAACTGCCTGTGCAAACTCCAGATACATGTGCCACTTTGTGCATCTGGCTTACGTGGGCCCTGGGGTCCTTAGGCTTCACAGGCAAGCACTTAACTGCTAAGCCATGTCTTCAGCCCTGGAGTACTTATTTTTTGTTATGTTCATCTTTTGTTGTCCAAGTTATAATATACATTTTGTCATCCATTTATTTAGAATAAGTATTTCCTGAGCCTTTACTGTGTACCAGTTTAGTATGTACTAGGCATGGGAGAGAATTCCGGTGAGAATAGACCACCCCAACCTTACAAGGCCCTTGTGCTCAGCTTTTGGGCCAGTAGAACCAAAGGATGGGAGAGAGTCCTGAGTAAGACTCATGACCACAATTGAATATAACAGGAGCTGCAACGGAACAGGGCCAGAGAGCGGCAGAATCTTAGAAAAGGTGGTGACGCTGCTTGACAGTAAAGAGAACAGTTCACTTGTTTCCAAATTTCAAGTTCTTACACGGATTAAAACATTAAATGCTTGATGATTGTGAATATTGTTGTTAATTTTTTTTTAATTTCAAAAAGTAGATAAGATTAGAACCTTGGCTTAAAACAAGTAAGCATTTTACAAATTGTAAATGAGAGATTACATGGCCTAGGATAGGTAACAGTTCACTGTGCATGGACCAATGATGACTCTTGAAATAGAACAATGAAAAAAAAGGGCTTATTTCTTACATGGTGATATAAACAAGGCAAGAAAATAAGCAGGATGCACAGAAATGACTTTCATTCTCTTATCTTTGTGACCAGCCTCTCTAAGTATCTATTTGTGATGCCTCTTCTGAGATACAGAGGATGGAGCCACAATGCAGGGGTGGCTGTTGTCCTTACGAGGTGCACTGTTTTACCAAAGTTTGTCGACATTCCAGTGACTAGCTGAAGAGCTAAAAAAATGAAAGTCCTGCATAGCCAGTGGAATGTGCAGTGCTGAATTCACAAACATCTGAATTAGGCCACATAAAATCCTATTACGACAAAGTTGGGTCTCACCGCTAACACAGGTGATCTTAACATAATGAAGGTTTCACTCATAGCCAGCATGTTATCACAACCCTGTCAGTACGTTGCCTCCAGTTCTCCTTTTTAGCTTATCTACATGCACACAAGGATTCAGAATGGTAAGTAATAAAAAAAGGAAGAGGTGGGAGAAAATACAAAAGAATCTAAGGTAGATATGAATGTGCTGGTGAAAGTTTCACTGAATGTCATTCATTCTGAATTAAAGAATCTTTATTAAAATGCAAAGGGAGGGCTGGAGAGATGACTCAGCAGTTAATGCCCTTGCCTGCAAAGCCTAAGGACCCAGGTTTGATTCCCCAGTACCCACATAGAGCCAGATACAAAAGGTGGTGTATACATCTGAAGTTCATTTGCAGTGGCTAGAGGTTCTAGTGTGCCCATTCTCTTTCTCTGTCTGCCTCTTTCTCTCTCTTTCATAAATTAATTAATTAATTAATTAATACAATTTTAAAAAGCCAAGGGAAGGTTGGAGAGATGGCCCAGAGGTTAAGATGCTTGACTGCAAAGCTTAAGAACCTCAGTTAGATTTCCCAATACCCATATAACACCAGATGCACAAAGAGGAGCAAGCATCTGGAGTCCATTTGCAGCAGCTGGAGGCCCTGACATGCCCATTCTCTTTGTCTGTCTCTATTCTATCTCTCTCTGTTTGCAAATAAATACATAAAAAAGCTTTTTAAAAAATCAAGGGAGGGCTGGAGAGATGGCTTAGCGGTTAAGGCGCCTGCCTCCTAAGCCTAAGAATGCCGGTTCCAATCTCCAGGTCCCATGTTTAGTCAGATGCAAAGTGACGCAAGGGCACAATGCTGCACTTGCCCACAAGGGGACGCACTCATCTAGAATTTGTTTGCAGTGGCTGAGGGGCTGCTGGCCTGCCCATTCTCTATCTGTCTTCCTCTCCCTCTCTCTGTCTCTCTCTGTCTCTCTCTGTGTCTCTCTCAAAAAAAAAAAAAAATCAAGGGAAACCTGACAATGTAGACATAAATCTTACCTAGATAGGATGAGTCAGATCCTAACCTAAAATTTCAAAATTTGCACTCAAAGGACACCTCTTTACAAACCAAGATGGAAGCTCAGCGCTAATAAACCCATATACAACCCATTCCAGGCATGGAGGCACATTAGAATAGAAATTCTGCATGAGATCAAAACTGTGTCAGGAAGGCTGACATCCCATGGCAGAGGAAAGAGTGACTTTTGTAATCACTGATATTTTGAAGAGAAACAGAAACATTTTTGTTAAGCACCTACACTACCTTGCATAGTCTCATGAGATTTTGTCCCTTTTTCTTCAATTCTCAGCTGAGTGTACAGGGCACATGGACCCCCTCCTCCAGCTCTGGTTCAAGTCTACAGTCCTTCTGCAGCAAAGAGGGGGATCTGAGACTCATGTACAATGGGGTGCATCACACTCTGTATACCTTAAAGGCCAGGGACACTCATGGCATTTCAGATGACTTATTCCAACAATATCTTCATTCATGAATTTATCCAGTAGAAAACATTGTCCCAGTATCTGGAAGTCAAGCTCTCCCCTCCACGGAGGTCATCATATCAAGTCACCATCACTCACGTGGACGAATGTTAAAACATGTGGGCTCCAGAAGAAACAGACAGGCTACTGGGAAATGCTTGAACCGTATGGGGAGCATCTCATTGGCATTGCTCTCCCACCGCTGGCCTCTTACTATCCCTTATTCCCACAGTACCCATATCGAGGCTTGTTACAAATAAGACTGATTGTTTCCTGGCTCTAATCAATATCACTACTACAGCTGAGGAGATGGCTTAGCCATTAAAGGCACTTGTTTGTAAAGCCCACCAGCAGGTATTCAATTCCCTTGTAGCCACTTGAAACCAGACGCATGTGTGTGGAGTTCATTTACAGTGGCCAGAGTCTCTGACATGCCCAGACACTCTCTCTCTCTCTCTCCATATATATATATATATGTATGTAATCTTTCTTTTTCAAATTCATAGTAGAATTTAAAATAACAAAGCATTTTACTTTAAAAATGCTTTACCATAAGTGCAATGCAGCCGTAGACACCAGAGCACCACGTTCACATGTTGGTCTAAGTAGAGTCCCAATCTCTCTCTCTCTTTTGTGCTCTCTCTCTCTTGTTCATTGCTCTTGCTGGACTTACTGTGGGCTTCCAAAAAATTCTGTCTCTGCTTCCATCTTGCAGCGAGCACGCTAGGATTGCAGAAACCCACCAGTGGTTTCTGGCTTTTTCTCTGGGACCTGGGAATGGGAGTCGGGTACTCAAGTGTGAGTCCCCAAGCACTTTGTCAACCGAGCCACCTCATCAGCACCTTAAATGGAGTTTTAAACTTGTTTTCATTGCATGGATTTTATCTTCTGAGCAAAGAAAGATACAAGGACACATGGTTCTGTCTGAATTTGAAGCCATGATGGAAAGTGACAGAAGCCTGGATGACATGCCCCTTGCTGAGTGTTTGTTTCTGTGGAGGAGGAGGAGGAGGAGGAAGAGGAGAAGAGGAGGAGGAGGGGGGGTGCACTGAAGGGCACGGAGAGGAAGGTCAGTGGGAGAAGGGTGAGCCACTGTCAAAGGCTGTTCCATGGAGTCACTGAGTGCTTGTGACTCAGCAGTTTTCAACCTGTAAGTCAGGATGATAAGCCACTTCTGAAAACATTGATTACAAATATCAAACAAGCTAGAAATAAGAGGCATTTGGCATTTTTTTGTAGATGCTTTCCCAAAATATGAACTAAAATTGGAAAGTAAGCCCAAGGATACATTGTCTGACGCAAACAAATCAATCAAGTTTGTTGTAAGCAATTCTGCTTGATATTTATATAACATCTTCCTTCAGAATAATCCAAATTAGTTGCTTTATAACACTAAGTTCTGTTGTGCAGTGAAGGCAAATATTAATGGACCCGAAGAAGTGAGGCACTCTACTTAGTTCTCCAGGTGTCAGCTATTCTGCTCTGAGCTTGGCCAGATGTTGGGATACAGATGCTCATACTAGACACACCCAGAACCCCAGCCTGACTCAGCCACTTGTAAGTTCCCTGACTCAGATGGGGATGTTTAACTCTCTGAACCCCACTCTGGTCCTGCACAGTGTTCCCCTCAGGTTGCTGTCAGTTCTTAACTTATCAGGTAAGTCCTCGGACTTGCTCTCCACGAGTTTCTTGGGGTTGCTTGCAGGATGGGTCATGACGGCCTTCTTCTGAAAGCGAGGCTCACTCAGGAATCTGCATCGCTAGCAAGCCCACCAGCGAGCTTGTTGAATCACAAGGTGTGTCCCTGGAGTTCTTCACAAACCTTGAAGGCAGCTCTTCTCGCACAGCAATTTTCTACTACTTATACAGCCAAACGAAGGGGCATTGTAAACCTTATCATTTCCAAATTTATTTATTTATTTGAGAGAGTATGTATAGGGGTGACAGGGCCCCCTGCCCCTGACAACAAACTGCAGACACATGCACCATGTGGTGCACATGGCTTTACATGGGTAATGGGGAACTGAATTCAGGAAGACAGGCTTTGCAAGCAAGTGCCTTTAACTGCTAGACCATCTCCCCCGCCAGAGCCTTGCAGTTTTCTTGTCAGTTTGGTGCACTTCTGCACTCCATCCTTGAAGGAATGCTTCAATCCAGAGGTGATAGCTGCACACCAATCAGTTTTCTTTTCCGAAGATGCTGCCTTACCATGGCAGGCACCCAAACTTACAGCTGCCAGGAAACCACACTGGATCTCCCTGTCTTCCCGTCACCTCAGTTGCAACACACCCACCTTCCTCACGCTCCTGAGAGGAACTGGAAATATTTCTTCTTGGGTTTTAAGACTTGCCAAATAACAAGATTAAAATCCCACTAAATTTATATTTATACCTAAAATAATCGTGATCTCATGCATGCAAATGCATCATGGAGGACAGTTTACTTTAAAAACAAAATATTCAAGTAGGATTGCCCAGTGGTTATATTACATCCAGAAACATTCAGGACCGAGACCCATGAGTCACATCTCAGGACCAGAAATTATGTCAACGAAGACATAGGTCTCTCCTGATATCTTTAGAACTGTGTCAGATTGATTTCCAGTTTCTTCATGAATTCTTTTGACCTAAGACTGCATCTGTGAGTTTCTAGATTTGGTGGGAACTGAGGTGGGAAGACCCATCCTACTTGTGGGCAGCACCAAACCATGGGGTGAGGGCCTGGAGTGAAGACAAAGGAGAGTGCCAGCTGAGCACCAGCATTCACGGTTCTCTGCTTCCTGACTTTAGACTGACCAAGCTCCTGCTACTATGCCTTCCCCACCAAGATGGACTGTCTCCCCCAAAACATGAACCAAAACAATCCCTTCCTTCCTTAAGCTGCTTTTTGTTGGATATTTGTCACAGCAATGAGAAACCCACTAGCAGGACAGCAATTGCATGAATACCCTATAGCACCATGGGCACAGGGCACAGATGGAAAGCCTGAGAGGGCAGAGGGGAGGTCTTCAGCAGGTAGCGAGGAAGGAACCCTTTCACGTTGTTTTCATCTCCCCGGCTCTTGTTCCCTTACCCTTGTTCCTCCAGTATTCCCAGATCCAGTGGTTATTTAGGGATGTGTGCTAATTACTATTCAAAAACTCATGTGACTGTGCCCCAGCACCCCCTGCTGGGGACCTGTCACCTTTGGAAGAGGGGTATGTCTCTGTCTGCAGGTCTCCTGTCATTCTGGGTCCCCTATGTTCTGAGCTTCTGTCTGAGGATGAGCACTTTTAAATCACAAAGAGTTATATTTTCTAAGCTCTATTTATGAAACCCTGCCATATCATTTTCTGATCTTTTATACAAATTTGGCTTTGGAGTCAAGCTCAGATATAGTATATATTGAAAATGTGGTTCACATCACAGAACCCAATACTCTCCAACACACAAAAAAAGGCGGTAACCACGGGAGACTAGTTAAAAAAAATCAGAAAGATTCTGAGTCGAGATTTTTGATATTTTAATCTTCACATTCCTACTTTGCCATTATATGAAAATTAAATTCCTTTTAATTTAAGAGGAAACCCAGTTTTCCAATGTCACGATTATCTTACATTTTGTCTTTGATTACACTACTCTTTGAAGTATATATTATAAATATGGTCGTCCTTCATTTCCGTGACCTGGAAGTGAAGATAGCTCTGGACCTCCACATATGTCCCTGTGATAGAGTTCAGTTCGTGTGGAAGATGGTGAGAAGAAACGAACATAAAAAACGGAGCAAATATAATCATATGCTTAGACATTGCAAGCATCACCACCCTGACACTTTCGGGCTATTATTAAGCAAAATCAGGGTTTTCTGTAAACAAGCATTGTGATCCTGTGACAGTTAACTGGTCCCCCAAATGTGTGCTCAGTAACTAGCTGGAAGACAGATGTCCCATTGTCTGTATGTGGGTTGACTCAGGACCTCACAAGATTTCATCATGACCCTCAGAAGAGTCTTCATTGTAAAAGTTCTGAATTATTAATTTCTGGAACTTTCCATATCATGTTTTCAAACCGTGGTTTACTGAAAGTAGCTGAAACTATAGAAAGAGCACAGATGGGTGTGTGGTTTATAGCCGTTCCCATAGATACACGGTGAAGCTCTTTATCACTGTGTCTTGTAGCGTTCCTTGCTTCTGCAAGGCGTATACAGTTACATGTGACAGCAATGCCATTCGTGGAATGTTTTGAGTGACGTGTTTTGCTTGCTTTGTTCTTGGGTAAGTGCAAAAATACGTTAAACAACATGGCAGTGTCAGACACCCCATGCAACAGGATCAATTCCCGATCACACCACCAGATGGCAGCATACCATATCACAAGGACAGAATTTGAGAAACCCTGCGCCAAAAAACCCTGCAGTACTGCTGTCTTCTCTTGCATGGTTAGTTCTCTGGGCCTGGCCTTCCCAGCCAGACCGAACATTCTTCCAGAGGGGAGGCCATGTATGATTTAAAGTTGTGCCCTCTCCCGCCTTGTCTGACACCTGGCACAGTACTTGCTGCCAGGAGAGGGGCAAAGTTCCAAGCCAGCTTGGTTTCTCTGCTGAGCTGGAACACTGCTCACTGGCGTATTCCAGCAGCCCCAGACACTGCGAGGCAAGTGAGCAGAAATCAAGCGCAGGTCCTTTATTCTCCTTTTTGGGGGAGAGTAATCAGCTACAACGCAAGACTACAAAGACAATCTAGCTGTTCACTGAGCATCAGAGAAAGGGAAGGAATAGGAAACAGAGCCAAGGACTCACAGCCACTGTGAGGAGGAGACGTTTAACCTTGGTGGCTCAATGCTGTTCAGTAGTAATAAATATTTTTACTTCTTCTGTTACAGATAAAGTGAAATTTAAAGATTCCAAGCTACATATGCATACACATATTTATAATTGAACAACAGTGTTAGTGCTTAATCGCTATATTTATTTTATTGATTGATTGATTTTGGTGCTGGTGTTGAACCTAGAACCTGCCAATGCTAGGCAAACACTTTCCCACTGAGCTGTGGCTCTTAACTGTGTTTTAGTGCAAACAATGTGACAGGAAGCAGTGTGGGGTGCTATGTCCTCCAGGAGGGTGTGTTTAGAATCCGCCCAGTACTGTGTAGCCACCGGCAGCTCCAATGAGATGTCAGTAGCATGTCTGCTTCTTTTAATGAAAATAAATCCCCACAAATGTGCAAGGTACCACAGGTAGTAGCACTGTTTTGGGAGCCACTGCCTCAAGTCTATGATGCCATGCTTCAAGTTTATGGCCACTTCTTGCATGTCAGCTTCTTAGATGGAGTCTTATTCTCTCCTGTAGCTTCATGATGACGGCAGGCAGTGTCTCTGACAGTACTTGGATAGTATAGCATGAATTTATGTGCCCTTTAAACCCTCTGACAGCCCAGCAACATGCATGAATGAAGAGACATCACTAACGACACTGAATCACTGAATGACAGTTCAGCTCCCATGGACAGCCACAGCCGCCCCACACGAGCAGTGAGGTGAACCACACAGTGATCATCTTCGGCAACGTCTTTCATTTGCTTTCAGTGTTTTGTACTAAAGACACCTGGACTTGCTGACCACGAAGTCACCATCGAGGGTGCAATCTTCAGAAACTCTCTGAATTCTCTGAAGCACTGGACTCAGAAGCCGGACAGCTGTATCCACCTTGCACTTAGTAACATACAAGAGGAATGAGGGATATTTTCAGTGGCTGCAGGAGGATATGACCAACAAAATTTAAATGGAGGAGACTGACATAAAATGGGACATTGTTATTTCAAATAAAAGTGATATAAATTGGAAAACATTATACCAAGCTTAAGTAGCAACACACCAAAGAAAATTATAATTATATTTCCTATTTTGGGTGATAAAATCTGACAAATGTTCTGTAAGGTTTTTTAAAAGAAAAATTATCAGATGTTATTGAAATATACAACTGTTTAAAAAGGATATATTAGGGCTGGAGAGATGATTTAGCAGTTTAGGCATTTGCCAGCAAAGGCAAAGGACCCAAGTTTGATTCTCCAAGACCCACGTAAGCCAGATGCACAAGGTGGCACATGCATCTGGAGTTCGTTTACAGGGGCTGGAGGCACTGGCGCGGCCATTCTCTCTTTCTCTCTCTCTCTTTCTGTCTGCCTGTTTCTCGCTCAATCTCTCAAATAAATAAATAAATAAATAAATAAATAAAATTAAAAAAAAAAAAAGGTACATTAGATCCTACATAGCTTTGCATTGAACAAAATTTTAATGTGTCAATATTGACTAATTTGGTGTGGTAGGTATTTATTAAATTATTTACCTTTCTGTATTTTCTTAACTTTTCAAAACAAAAAGAACAAATCAATAAAAAGAGAGAGGAGAAAAGTGACATAAATGGTCTATGCATTGCACTTTCTCGTTGTTGTGACTCAATGCCTGACAAGAGACAGCTGAAGGAGGTAGGGTTTATCCCAGCTTGCGGTCTGAGGTTACAGTTCATCAAAGCAAGGAAGGCCTGGGAACAGGAGCTGGAATTAGCTCTGGTCACACGTGGTCCCCAGTTAGGAAACAGGCAGCAAACAGCGCATGTGGCCAGCTTATAAAGCCTCAAGGCCTTTCCCCCAGTGACTCTCTCCTTCCAGCAGGACTCTAAACATCCCACAACCTTCCCAGCAGCTATGGATCAAAAGTTCAAATACATGAGCCGGCAGGGGCCATTTCACATGGAAACAAGCACACTGTATAGTTCATTGAAAGGGACACCAGCAGTGTTTGGACTCATCTGAGTCAAACCCAACCCAAGATTCTCTTAAAGTACTTTTACAGACAGTTGGGCAGATTAGACGAGGGCTTGCCACTACGTTACATAACGTCGTTATGGTATTTTTGTGGGGACAGAATGTCATTAAGAATTCATCTATCCCTGTTCAGAAGCACAAAAGAGCCACTGAGGCAGCCCAGACTTGAAGGTTGAAGATTATTGAGAGAAAAATAATAAAAAACACTGTGCAGACCCTGACATTCTACACTGCACACTCCCCTGAAGTCTTAGGTGACTTTTAAAATATCTATCTATCTATTTATTTTATTGACAACTTCCTTAACTGTAGACAATATCCCATGCTACTTCCCTCCCTCCCCCCACTTTCCCTTTGAAACTCCACTCTCCATCATATCCCCTCCTCCTCTCAATCAGCCTCTCTTTTCAGTTTGATGTCATCATCTTTTCCTCCTATTATGATGGTCTTGTGTAGGTAGTGTCAGGCACTGCGAGGTCATGGATATCCAGGCCATTTTGTGTCTGGAGGAGCACGTTGTAAGGAGTCCTACTCTTCCTTTGGCTCTTACATTCTTTCTGCCCCCTTTCCGCAATGGACCCTGAGCTTGGAAGGTGTGTTAGAGATGTTTTAGTGCTGAGCACTCCTCTGTCACTTCTTCTCAGCACCATGGTGCCTTCTGAGTCATCCCAAGGTCACCACCATCTGGAAAGAGAAGCTTCTCTAACCAAAAAGTGAGAGTAGCATTAATATATGGGTGTGGACATTAAGAGAAGTGCTTACTGGGCAGTTTAGTGAGAATAGTATATACATTTAGCCAGACACCAGCAGATGTTACACCCCTAGGGCTCATGACTACCCCTGTCATAGGTTTTCAGTATCAGGGATGTATTCCCTCCCATGGAGTGAGCCTCCAGTCCAATTAGAGAGCGGTTGGTTTCCCCCATAACAGACATGCCACTCTTGTACCCGTTGGCTCATTTGGCCTGGCTGGCCAAATTTAAAGCTTGCAGTGTTCACTGTTGAGTACCTTCACTGGTGTTTTCTCTCTCCCATTGAACTGCATGCAGCATAGCTTTTTCCAGGTTTCTGTCAGCTGGTCCACATGGAGGAGGCTTTCAGCTCAGCTCCAGCAGGATTTCTCAGTGACCTTGTTGCCCAAGTATGTGGAGTCTTCGGCAATAGGGTCTTCCCATCTATTCCTGGTGGGAAACCAAGGGCCTCGGCAATGGCCTATAATGTTTTGGGGGTATCTGTGACCTCACATTAGTGATTTCTAAAAACATTTTATTCACTTATTTGAGAGAGAGAGAGAAAAAATGGGTGTGCCAGGGCATCCACCCACTGCAAATGAACTCCAGTTGCATGTGCCCCCTTATGCATCTGGCTTACATGGGTTCTGGGGAATTGAACTGGGATCCTTTGGCTTTGCAGGCATGCTCCTTAACCGCTACGCCATCTCTCCAGCCCCTTAGGTGATTTTTAAATTAACCTAAACAAAGGGCTAAAAAACTGAGGAGAAATCCCAGCAGAAAGTAACAGCCGAGCCCATGTGTCAGTTATCTCAGAGCACCTGGGATCTAACACTTAAATTCACGCTTTCAGAGCAGCTCGGATTTGGGACGCTAATTCTTCAGAGACAACAAGGGCCGGAAAAGATGAGTTTGCCCATCTAAGTCATTTCTCCACCTTTGTTATCTGCTGAGAGGCCAAAGGTGAGAGATAAACAGCGATTATTTTTTTTAAAGTTTGAAGCGGTAGAGAAATGAATGGGGAGTTTCAGCCTGTTGGGAAAGAAGCTGTCATTAAACGACTCAGACTTTCAGCTGGGACATCTGAAGGACGGCATTGTGGGAAGTGTGTAAGAAGAACCTGCCACAACTCTTAAAGTCCCAAACTCCATGGCTCAAAGCCAGAAGCTAAATTCAAGCTACAGACTACTGAGAAAAATAATAGGGCTAGAGAGATGGCTTAATGCCTGTGGAGCCTGAGGACCCATCTTTGACTCTCCAGGTCCCATGTAAGTCAGGCACAGAAGGTGATGCAAGCAAGCAAGGTCACACATGTGCACAAGATGGCACACCCGTCTAGAGTTCGATTATAGTGGCTGGAGAACCTGGTGTGCCAATTCTCTCTCTCTCCCCTTCTCCCCCTCTCTCTTTCTATGTCTGTCACTCCTCCTTATCATAAAAAAAGAGGCAATCTGTTGGGCTTGCCTCAAAAAAAAAAAAAAAAAAAAAAACCCTGACCAGTCCCTGTTTAGTGATTCTTAATTCATTTACATTGGGACATGAAATTACAACATAGTCACCTTCGTTGTTCTAACAGAAAATATTTCCATTACTGCATTACTACAGTGTGAACCTTACATGTCTCTTAGAGGCCCATTTGTCACCGGCTTGGTCCCTACTCTGTTGTTTTGATAGTAGGTGACGTAATCTTTACTATAGCCCCATGGGATGAGAGCAGTGTGCTCTGTCATGCACCCCCATCGTGATGTGCCTCCTCACCAAAAGCCCAGGAGCAATGGGGACAACTTATGGACAGAAGCCTTCAAACTGTGAGCCCGGGGAAACCTTGCCTCTTCTAAGACGAATACTTTAGGTGTGTTGTTATGGTAACAAGTTGACAAACACATATGTGAATTCCTGCAGATTTATCTCGCCTTTTCTCAGTCTATGCTCAACATAACCCTTGGCATATTTCTGGGTCCAGTGTGAGGCAAATACTCATGGCAAAGGGATTGTGTGGCAGGCAGGCTATTGGCATTATGGCGGCCAGGAAGCTGAGTGGAGCATCTCACATCACGGCAAGCAGGAAGCAGAGCAGAGATGTAACAGGAAAGGGCCAGGGAAGTTATAGTCCCCAACGACACGCAACTGTGACCTAATTGCTCTAAACAAGTCTCCCCTTTCACAGTTCACTACGTCTCAATAGTCTGTTCACTTCTTGAATTCACTTATGTATTAGCCTATTGATAATATCAGAAATCCATGAAGTATTTGCCTCTAGGAATATCCTCTTATCCCTGAAGTTTTGTTATGCTAATTTGCCAGGAATATACCAATCCTACTAAGTTGACCTGATAAACCACCACAAGGCCTTGCTTTGTTTTATCCCACTATTTATCTACTTACTTTCCTATTGATGTAGGTGTGAATGCTTCTATTTATTTGCAAGCAGAGAGAGATAGCGATGAGAGAGACTGAGATAATAGGCACCCGAGGGCCTCCAGCCATTGCAAACGAACTCCACATGCATGTGCCACTTTGTGCATCTGGTTTCACATGGGCACTAGGGAATCAAACCTGGGTTGTTAGCCTTTGCAGGCAAGTGCTATAACTGCTGAGCCATCTCTCCAGCTCCATGTGGATGGTTTTTAGCTTAGGATTGTATGAAGAAAATTCATACAAAAGTTCTTGTGCATGCCTACTTTTGTGGATATACGTTTTACTCTATCCTAGGTGTGTTTACTAGTGTTATAGCAACTTAACTCTATGGGAAGATGCTAAGGTGGTCCTGAGCCGTGGAACCATCTTCCCTTCTCCCAGAAGACATGAGGCTGAAGTGGTCCAAAGTTGTGGATCTATGTCCCCCTCTTCCTGCAAAATTGACCCTCCAGCTGCAGCGTCCCCTCACCATCATTTGCATTTCCAGCCTGTTACATCCAGAAAGTAGATTGGTTATATATCAGGACCTCTTTAAATTACATTTTCTTTTTAAAATATTTTATTTTATTTATTTATTTGAGAGAAAGAGAGAGAGGAAGAGGTAGATAGAGAGAATGGGCATGTTAGGGCCTCCAGCCACTGCAAATGAACTCCAGGTGCACGTGTTATTTTGTGCATCTGACTTACGTGAGTATGGGGGAATCGAACCCAGGTTCTTAGGCTAGGTTAAGTACCTTAACTGCTAAGCCATCTCTCCAGCCCATATTTTCTTGATGGATAATGATGGCAAACATTTTTCCACTTGCTGGAAGTGTTGGCTACAGGCTGTCTTCTTTGTGGCATGTCTGTGTGTTTTATCACCCACTCTCTAAATAACAGCTAAACAAACTACTACTGCAGATCCGAATGCAAGGGTCACACACATGCAGTCATAGTTGAGCCATGGCATGTTGGAGAAGGCTGGGATCAGTGTTGGTCCTCAGCAGCTGACCCTGCAGGCATGCTTTGACACCTTTCATTTCACTGTTTCATGCTGTTTTCTGGCAGGTTTCTGGGTTCGTTCTTTGAATTTACAAAATTTGTATTTTAGATGTAAATATTTCAGGCTACCTACTGCAATATGAACTTCAACAACTCATTTTTAAGAATTCAGAATGTTTAGCTGTCCATATTTTATAGATGCAGTGTTGCCTTGCTTCTCACTGAATTTTCACACTTTTAGGTAATCTATTTGAAAAATGTATGATCTTTCATGATGTGTATTTTTCTAAGCACTTTGTGTTCTGTTTTCTGGTTGAGGTTTCTGGCAGAGAACTTCTGTGTCTGATTGCACAGCCACCCTGGAAATTAGGCCTCCAGTGCAGCAGCTCTTATTCTGGAGAGTGGACCTCCAGTGAAGCAATTCTTATTCTGAAGAGTGGACCTCCAGTGCAGCAGCTCTTATTCTGGAGAGTGAACCTCTACTGTAGCAGCTCTTATTCTGGAGAGTGGGCCTCCAGTGCAGAAGCTCTTATATACTGGAGAGTGGACCTCCAGTGCAGAAGCTCTTATTCTGGAGAGTGGACCTCCAGTGCAGAAGCTTTTATACTGGAGAGTGGACCTCCAGTGCAGAAGCTCTTATACTGGAGAGTGGACCTCCAGTGCAGAAGCTTTTATACTGGAGAGTAGACCTCCAGTGCAGAAGCTCTTACTCTGGAGAGTGGACCTCCAGTGCAGCAGTTCTTATTCTGGAGAGTGGACCTCCAGTGCAGCAGCTTTTATACTGGAGAGCAGACCTCCACTGCAGCAGCTCATACTGGAGAGTGGGCCTCCACTGTAGCAGCTCTTATTCTGGAGAGCAGACCTCCAGTACAGCAGCTCTTATTCTGGAGAGTGGATCTCCTGTGTGGAAGTGCTTGGTTTATATATTTATTTATTTTTTTATTAGAGACAGAGAGAGGGCGAGAGAGGGAGAGTGAGAATGGGCACGCCAGGGTCTCTAGCCACTACAAAGGAACTCTGCGTGCGCCCCCTTGTGCATCTGGCTTATGTGGGACCTGGAGAATCGAACCAGGGTCCTTAGGCTTCGCAGGCATGTGCCTTAACCACTAAGCCATCTCTCCAGCCTGTGATTGTTTTATGTATATTTTCTTCAAGTGAGGCAAGGTTGGAACTTCACAATGGACCAGGTTCTTATTTGCTAGATGAACAGTCTGTTCCGTGGAGACACTTAGCAAGTCAGAATGCAATTTTATTGCTCTTGTCTGAGCTCTTGTGTTTGTATCTAACATTTGACCAGGGACTCCACTTCCTGCCATTGTTTCCTGGCCCAGAAGCAATGCGTGTGTCTGACAGTGTCTAGGCATCATGAAGGTGGCTCTGTCTAGTCGCTTTTGCCAGCACGTTGCAGGATACAACAGTGAGTGCTGGAGAACCTCCTTGGACCTCTCACCTTTAGTTCCAACCCACTTTTAACCTTTTGGAGACATCTTGGCTAATGTTTTACTCTACAAGATCATCCCACATAGTTTTGATTTCTTAGAAAATTCTTAAGTTCCATTTATATTTTTGGAGTATATATTTACAAATGTCTTTCCAATCTAATTGATATTTTGAGGCAATAGTGTCAGCTGTCACTTATCTTTGCTTGTGAATCTTGAATGGGAACTGTAAATTATTAATTCCAGACCTTTAGCAAACATTTTATATGCTTTAGAAAACATGGAAAAGAGGCTGGCTGGCCAGATGGTTCAATGAGTCAAGTGCTAGCCTTTCAAGCATGAGGTCCTGAGTTCAGACTAGCAGGTCACAAACCCTGGTCTCAGACATTCAAATACGCACTTCCTTCACAGCACAGTGAGTGATCATGGCTGGTCATGTGACTTATGGGAGTTGCTGAGAAATGGAATTGGTGAACTTGGTATTAGTAGAACCGGAGGCTTGGAGACTCTCCCAGTGGAGGTGACACCTAATTTAGGCTCAGACAGGCGTGTCAGGAGGACGGGCTGAGGGAAGAAGCTAGAGGGTGCAGACTTAGCTTTCAAGACAGAGGGACTTGGATCTGACCCCAGCATGGGGAAGAGGAGGCATGTAGGCACCATGGCAAGGAGCTCAGAATTATTGCACAGGATGGAGACGCAGAGGAAAAAGACTGGGTCAAGACACAGGAAATCACAGTATTTGAGTTTTTATTCGGGAACTTGGATTTTCTTATGCATTAATTATTTTTTTACTTATGTATTTCTCTCTCTTTTTCTTTCTCTGCCTTCCTTTTTCCCTCCCTCCATCTCTCTTTCTTTACTTCTTTCCTCCTACTTTCTTTCATTCCTTCTTTTTTATTCTTTCTCTCCCTCCTTTTCTTCTTTCCTTCCTTCTTTTATTCTTTCTTTAAACACGTTCTTACAATTGTTCTAAGCAGGCCTGGGACTTGCAATGTAACAAAGATGGCCTCAGTCACAGGGATTCCAGGTGTGCCACTGTCATCTCTGACTTAAATTGCCGATTTAAACATTATTTCTGAAACATTCCAGGGGATGGAGGATAGCTCAGTAGGTAAAGGGCTTGCCTTGCAAGCATGGAGACCTTATTTTGATCCCCAGAACTCAAGTAACAATGCTAATTGTGGTGGAGCGTGACTATCATCCAGGGGCACTGGGGAGGTGGAGACAGGAGGGTCCCTGGAGTTTGCATACATGTGTAACTCCGTGTTACTTATAGAATATGTAACATATTCTATCACATACTCATGAAAGAAGTTGGATTTATTTATCATGAAACTATGGTCTAGTGAAAAATAAATCCACCTTTCCCTATACCAAATGAAGTTTAAAAAAAAAATGAAAAGTCGGCCGGAGAGAAGGCTAAGTGGTTAAGTCACTTGCCTGCAAAGCCTAAGGACCCAGGTCCAATTCCCCACAACCAACATAAGCCAGATACACATGGTGGTACAGGCATCTGGAGTTCATTTGCAGTGTCTAGAGGTCCTGGTGTGCCTATTATCTCTCTCAAGTAAACAGATAAAAGAAAATAAAAAAGGTAAGCCAGTATTGTGCTCTAAATTTATGAATACACCTCTCCAGCCAAAATGTCAAGTGTTCAATGTAGTTCAGTTTATTGTTTCCCATTTTAACTTTTATCTTCTAACTTCTCAGTAGCTCTCATTTCAAAATACATGTAACCAGTGTGCCTTCTAAGGCTACAGTTAATACCCACCCAAGGTCTCTCAAGTGAAAATTCAAGATAATCTCAAAATAAAATTCATTAATATCTATGCTGCTTTCCTGTCTTTGATAAAAATCAAGTCAAATATATATATATATATATTTATTTAATATGTCAAGTCATGTGTAAGCAAAAGGTAGTGATTATTTTCTACAAATGTCATGCTATAAATTGCCAAGTGGCCTTCGCACAGCCAGTGTGGTTTGTGTGATTTCTGGACCCCTTCACAGATGAGACACGCTTGGTTACCATGCAGTGGGAAGGGTCAGAAGCTCATGGAGAGAAGGCATCTTTTCCATCTTGGCTGGGCCCCATAACAGTGCTGGAATTGTCCTAGTTGTTTTGCCGTATGTGTCCTTTGCTGTGGTATAAATAGTTCTCATCTCATGGTCACATTATGATTGCTTAAAATAGTTTCTGGAAAATTCAACCTCTGTCATGATCTGAATGGGAAATGCTCCCCAAAGGCTCAGGGGTTGAATAGTAAGTTTCCAATTGGTGCTACTATTTTGGAAGAGAGTGGGTACATTGGAGATGGGGCCCTGCTGAAGAAAACGAGTTACTGGGGATGTACTTGGTTCATCTTTGTACCTGATCTCTGTCCCTCCTCCTTTCTCTGTTTCCTGCTCCTCATGCAGGGACTAACTCCTCCACCACATGTCCCACTGTCACGATGTTCTGTCCAAGTGTAACCAACTCACCATGGGCCAAACCCTCTGAAATTATGAGACAAAAGTCACTCCTGCCTCCCTTAGGCTGTTCCTGACAGATATTCGGTCACCGTGGTAATCAAAATGACATAGAAACGTGGTGCCACAGAACTGGAGTCACTACTGTGATGAAAATGGTTCTTTGGAACTTGTTTGTGGAAGGGATATGGAAAAGTTTGGAGAACTGGGCTGGTGAAATGCTATAATGCTGTAAACTACACCCCCAATCAAATGAATGAGAGAAAAAAAAACTATAAGAAAACGAAACAAAATGGCCTTTTGACTATTTTCAGGTGGATTGTGTTGATGTTGAGGTGCTACATGGGTTTCTTATACATTTTGGATGTGTGAGAGTATGGCTGTGTTTTCAAATATTTCTTCCCATTCTGTAGATTGTCATCTCACTCTGTTGATGGTTTTCTTTGCTGTGTAGAAGTATTTTAGTTTGATGTCATCCCATTTATTTATTTACTATGTGTGTTTCCTGTGCTCTGGGAACCTATCCCAAAAGTTCTCTTCCCCAGTTCTATGCTGTGAAGTGTTACACCTGTATTTTTCTTAGAGTGGTTTCATAGGTTCAAGTCTTACATTTAGATCTTTAATCCTGTTTAAAAGTTGATTTTTGTTAATGTTCAAAGACCCACGGTTTAATCTCCTGCATGCAGATATCCCATTCTCTCCATAAACCATTTGTTAGAGAAGCTGTCCTTTGTTCCATGCATGCTTTTTCACCTTGTCAAAAATTCTTTGGCTTAGCTGTATTTGATTGTTTTGGGTCCCTCTATTCTGCTCTCTAAATGTCTGTTTTTGCACTGGCACAACAGCATTTGTCAAAATAGAACTTCTCTTCATGATAAAGACTCTCAACATATTAGATAGAGAGTATTTCACTGTATATGTTTCTATATACTAAACTTATATAGAACAAACCCAAAGATACCATCACACTAAGTGGGGGAAGGTTGAGAGCTTTTCTTTTAGGACCTGAAATGACACAAGAATGCTCATTTTGACCACTTCATTCAATACAACAGGTAAGAGAAGAGAAGGCATGCACATTAGGGAGGGGAAAGTCAAATTAGCCATGGTTACAGTGACCTGGCCTTACAAATCTTAAAGGCACCACAGGAATAAACAAAAACATGTTAGAATTAATAAATGAATTCAGTAGAACTGAAAGATGCAAAGTCAATATATATTTAATCAGTAACATTCATAAATGTCAGTCATGAACTACCTAAAAATGAAATCCAGAAAATAATCAGGGGCAAAGTGTTGACTTCATTTGATCAATGCCCTGAGATTGAGTTCCAACATCAGAAAAAAAAAGTAAATAGCTACATACTGTCCCTCAAAAAGATGCCTAGTAATGTTACAGGGAGAATTGAGGTCTGGGGGTGCTTTCTGGATCCCCAAGCCCTGAGATCATATCTGCAAACTAATCAAAGAATTGGCAATTCCAGATTCAAGAAAATGATTTTTGCTTTTTTGTGTTTTTGAGGTAGGGTCTTGATCTATTCCAGGCTGACCTGGAATTCACCATGCATTTTCAGGGTGGCCTCGAACTCACAGTGATTCTCCTACCTCTGCCTCCCACGTGCTAGGATTAAAGGAGTGCATCACCACACCTGGCTTGAGAATGATTTTTAAAATACCACATTTTATTCAGGTCTTACAGAGATGTGTGGAAGGGAGAAGACTGGGGGGCAGGGTAAGGAAGGGAAGATAAAATGGGGAGGAGAAAGATACACCACAAGGAGCCCACAAGCCCATGTAGGCCACTTGTAGCCCAGGAGCCCATGTAAACAAACTTTTATCTTAGAAAAAAAAAGAAAACATAAAATGGATTTTAAAACATGTGCTTTCACAAAGATTAAAAGTGAAGATAGTAATAAAAGATAAAAAAAAAAAGGTCTCTTCTGGGAGATGGATCACACCCATATGAAGACCCAAAAAACATTGCTGCCAGTTCTGGAGAGAGAGAAGAATCCCAACTCTCTCCACGGGTCCAGGGGAGAAATGCTTTAGAATTTGTGCCACTGCACCTGGACCCACCTACACCAGGTGTCCCATCCAATTGGCCTGGGCGCAGAGGAGAGATTCGCTCACACCTGGGCTGGGTGCCAGCTCACGAGAGATCTGATTAGATCAGATGAACAAACACTAAATCCCATAACTGACACAGGTGGGGTGAGGCCAGCTGGGATACGCATGGCGAGGATGTGATGTCCAAAGATCCCTCCCTTTAATGGACATCATGATCCTCTCCTGCCTCCTTTAACTAATTTCCTGTTATGTAGCCCTCACAGTAATAAGTTTAACTGAGGAGGTAGAATAGTTCAACATGGAAAACTATTGGCCATTGATGAAAGAAATTGAAAAATCACACACAAATGGAAAAACCGCTTGAGCTTATGAATTGGAAGAAGTAATATTTTAAAAACATCCAGACTATCTACAGTAATGTGCCCACCACTGCACTTCATGTCTAAGTAGCAATGCCATTGCTTACAGCAAAAAAATCCCAATATTTGAACGGATTTACAGCATTTTTCAGTAACTTGTCATTAAAAATTTTTTTTTAAATATTTTATTTATTTTTGGAGAGAGACACAGAGAGAGACAGAGAGAGAGGGAGAGGAAGACAGATAGAGATGGGTGCACCAGCAGTCTCTCAGCTGCTATGAACGAAATACAGATGCGTATGCCCCCTTGTGGTCAAGTGTGGCATTGTACCCTTGCATCACTTTGCATCTGGCTAAATGTGGGACCTGGAGATTGGAACTGGCTTCTTAGGCCTAGCAGGCAGTCGCCTTAACTGCTAAGCCATCTCTCCAGCCCTAAATTTTCATTTTTAAGTAAAAAGAACAAATTCCAAAATATCACATTCCCAAAGTTCAAAATATTCTACAGTACAAAAGGATATTTAAGTGCTGGTAACAGAGAGACCATAGTGCCTTTCTGTGTACTGGCTGACTTAACTCAAAAGAAAAGTGAGGGCTGGACAGATGGCTGAGTGGTTAAGCTACTTATCTGCAAAGCCCAAGGACTTAGGTTCCACTCCCCAGAACCCACATTAAGCTAGATGCACATGGTGACAAATGTGTCTGGAGTTCATTTGGCATGTCCATTCTCTCTTTCTCTCTCTCTTTCTCTCACCTTCCCTCATACGTAAACAAATAAATAGAATTTAAAAAAAAAGAAAAGAAAAGTGAGCTTCTCCATCAGTGTGTCAGGAAGAATTTCATATTTGGAGTAAAGTACACTATAGGTTAGACACTACCTTTCAAGGTAAACAGAGACAGGGCCAGCTCCACTGGTGTTTACATTTCAGGGGATGATGTAGGCTGGGGAGATGGCTAAGTGGGTAAAGCACATGTCATGAAAGTGTGAGGACCTGAGATCCAATCTCTATTTTTAAAAATATCTTTTAAAGATTTTTATTTATTTGAGAGAGAGAGGGAAAGAGAGAGAGGGTGAGAATGGGTGTTCCAGGGCCTCTAACCACTGCAAATGAACTCCAGATGTGTGTGCCCCCTTGTGCATATGGCTTACATGGGACCTGGAGAAATGAACCAGGGTCCTTAGGCTTTGCAGCCATGTCCCTTAACCGCTAAGCCATCTCTCCAGCCGGAGATCAAATCTCTAGAACTCACATTGAAAGCACATTGTCTTAGTCTGTGGTGTGTTGAGAACAATTGTTTTCTACATATTTCTGCTTTCCTATTGACTTTATTTACAGGACTGGATGTTGACTATGATAGTTGCTGAATTTTTTCTGTGTTCATGTTTTTATTATTTCACCATAAAATGTAGGTGATAAGTTTAGTGGGAGCTTTCAAAGAAAGAGAGATTGAGAGGTGAAGGGAGGATGGAGGGAGAAAGGGAGAATGGAAGGAAAAAGGAAGGGGAGGGATAGAAGGAGAGAGAGAGAGGAGGAGGAGGGATGAGGAAGAAGGAAGAGAAGGAGAAAAAAATCTAGCAAAGTTTTAGAAGCTAGAAAGTAGCAGCAATCGCAGTGCATGAACAAGAAACATCAATCCTAAACTAGAACTAGGCCAAGAAGTGCAGAATGTACCCTTGGCAAGGTCTTTTGATTGCAAAATATTCTCTTAATTACTCCTTTCCATTGCAACCATTCTGTTTGAACAATAGACCTTCATGTGCTAGGAAGACACTGAGGAAATTCCAGTTTAATGAGAATAATATTTCAGAACAGACTTCAGCAAAGGGAGTGGAGCCATGTCCTGTGGGAACTGGTGAACATCATAGCATCAGTACCAATTTTTAAGGTATTTGCTTTTCTGAGGTGCTGGAGTAAACTTAAAATAGCAGCAACAATCTGAAGTGTGTATCTTCAATGCCACTCCCCAGGGTTAATTTGTGTTCTCAGCACCACAGCAAAAGTCATTATTTATTATTTGTCACTGAGTGATATGAATTGCCCATTTGCACACTAATGTTTAAGTTAGAATAGTGTTTATGCACATGCATGTGTACTCCTTGTGTCTTCCATAAGTTTTTCTATCTCATGTTAACAAATGTGGACAGTGTTAGGCAGATTCTCTTTACCCCATGGAGACCTGATTGTGGGCTGTTCGAGAAGCCCTTGGAAAGATCTTTTAGAGAAAAAAAAAATTCAGAGCACCTAGCTTAAGGCAATGCAGAGAGGCTTGGAAGATAATTCCAATGGCTTTTACTAAATCAGCAAGATATAGCCAGCATGCCAGGTGTATCCTTTCCTCTTGAGAGTGGTAATATTTTAAACCAATCCACAGTCATATAACCTTAGTATCACAAAGCATGCACCTTGATAAAGTACTACTCATGCTTTAGAAAGCTTGCTTGCTCCAGAGATTGTGTGAGAAATGTATCCGGGGTTGCTGTCCCAGAGTGCTCCGTATTATATGAAGATTTGACTAAAAGTGTAAATAGCAGGTAGCTTGTGTCTGAGGCTTAGGGCATGAATGAACTTTAACCAGCATCACCAGATGTTTTTGTTCTTACAATCCAATGGATGCCTTGAAAAAAAAATCAAACTGATTAAGTTTTAGATTAAATTCTTAAAGACGACGGTTTTCCTCTAAGGGAAGATATCTTCCTTAGCAATCTAATGCATGACCTAGTTTAAAGTGTGCATTTGAATGTGGGTGTTTCCATCTGCCAGTGTTCAGGACATGTGTGTCCTGCAAGACCAAGGAGAGTAAAAAGTGTGGAGTGAGATAGGAGAACTGAGGGGAAAGTATCCTGGCTGGAACAATCTTTATCATGGTGTCCAGGATAAAATGATACTGCCAGAGCAGATTCTCGACAAGTGGATTTTGAGTTTTGTGAATTATATTTCATCCCCTGATAAGAGCAGAGATTATCCTGTTAAGTAAAATTCCAGACAATACAAGGATAATGTGTTGACATATAGGTTCCCTGTTTCAGTGACTTCATTTAAATTGATGACCTACATCTATTATTTTTTATGATCTCACCACTTCACCTATAATCATTATTATCTTACACATTTCTTTTTAAGAGTCACTATTCCCCTGACCACTGGATTATTGCTCTGTAATGGAGTCAAAGCGTCCCTCCTTTCCTTGGGGTCATCTTTACTATAAGGTCACCTTTAACTTCTTCTACCCCTGCTCACTAGATCATCTTTGTCCGTGCTCTATAGGATTATATGGTTTTAGAGGAGGGGCCATGTCTCCTACTTTTGTATCACAAAACTACAAATTTGTTGTCATTAGCAGCTAATAAACCACCAAAGAGTAAACATCAAATAAGAATGAAATTGAATTTCATAAGCCAACATATTAAGTCCTAAAGTGACATAGCATTAAAAATAGGATGTAAGACAGATAAATGTTAATGGGCATACATTTATACAATATTAATAAGCCTTTAATCTTGTCATTATCAAGGACTTTGTAACTTTTCTAAGGTGATTTAGCCTTGCTCTCCATCACAGAATTTGATCAAAACTTTAATTATTTATATAATCCAACCCTATTATAACACAGCTCATTATTCATGTCAGATGTATTAATATATATTGAGTATCCATTCCACACTGGAACTAGGAAAGGTCCCTTGGGGACACAAATTAAAATCAAAAGACAAAAGATACAATCTTTCTAATTTTAATGTATTCTCATATATTATAGCCTGAGAATCAGCACTTCAATACTATAGGCATATTGCAAAAATAAGAAATGATGTTAACATCTGACAGCCTAATGGAAGAGATCAGTGCACAGACAGATAATTTTAGCACTAGTTTTTCCTCAACTGCCCTGATGGTATTAGATACAGACAGCAGAAATCATCCCATTATAGGTTCAGGAACATGCCACTGCCTGTGTAATGCTGGCCGGGATTATAAGGGAGTGTGTGTGTCATGAAGTCTCAGAGGACTTCAGGGAGTGGATATAGCAGTGCGTAGATGCAGAACCTGAACTGTTCGATATAGAATAAGGGTAAACTGACACTTCATGAGAAAAGATGAGCTAGTCATGGCCACGTTAAAAGTCGGTATCAGAAAAGCCGGGCGTGGTGGCGCACGCCTTTAATCCCAGCACTCGGGAGGCAGAGGTAGGAGGATCGCCGAGAGTTTGAGGCCACCCTGAGACTACATAGTTAATTCCAGGTCAGCCTGGACCAGAGTGAGACCCTACCTCGCAAAACCAAAAAAAAAAAAAAAAAGTTGGTATCAGATACTTAAATCCAACACAAGTTGGTTTCTTCCAAACTATCTTCAGTTTTACTGGTCCAGTACTATTTTGTGCCTTGCAGTGGAGTTCATACACGCACTTGGCACACACTCTTGATTAGGGAAGGCCAATCACACCATCACCAATATCCATGGGATGACATCACAGTCTAGGCTGCTTGGATCTGTGTTTGTTCTCTCTCAGCCCTAAGCCTCCTTGTTTGCAATAGTGATTGGCAAGGGAAAGAAGAAAATCCAACAATGACAATTTTCTGCTCCACCCTTGTTATACATAACTTCCATTTACATTTCATGGGCCAAGATGTTACATGTCACCAATTGGTTACAAGGTCTGAAAATGGTTGCCAATCTATGAACACTCTATGTCCAGGAAAAGAGAGACTGGGTATTGATAAAAATTCACCATGCTTATTACAAACCTCTGTGGTATTTTAGATAGATGTATCTAACAGGGTTTTTCACTGAATCCAGAGCTCACTGATTATGCTAGACTAGCTAGCCAGCTTGCCCCAGTGCATCTGCCTATGTCTGTCTTATGAGCAGTGATTACAGGATTGCAAACATGAGTATTGGGGATTCAAAGTCAGTAACTCATTTAAAGACTGACCGATCTCCCAAGCCCCATATCTACACTATGAATGGTAGCCAGTAATATTTTTAAATATTTATTTATTTATTTGAGAGAGAGAAAGAGAGAGAGGGAGAGAGGGAGGGAGAGAATGGGTGCTCCAAGGCCTCCAGCCACTGTAAATGAACTGCAGACACATGTGCCCCATTGTTCATCTGGTTTACGTGGGTCCTGGATAGTTGAACTGAGGTCCTTTGTCTTTGCAGGCAAACACCTTAACTGCTAAGCCATGTCTCTTGCCCCTAAAGTTCATATTTTAACATCTGTTTTTCTAATCTTGGTTGTAACTGCCTAAAGTCCTGGAGCCTTTGTGTCCCTGCTTCAATGTAGATATGCAAGTCATACTCCTGTTGCGGTTGCCTTCTCACTGCCTACATAAACATCCATTAGCAGCGTCTTGGAGGAAAGGGCTCATTTCAGGATTATAGATCCCAGGGGAAGCTTCATTCTGGTGCAGGAACCTGGCTAACTTCATCATATCCTCAGCAGAGAGACAACAGCCAGAGCCAAAGCTGGTTTTCTACACTCCTCAGGGTTCAACCCAAGATCTATATCCCAGTGACAACATTTCCTTCAGCAGGGCTCCACCTGCTGGAGACTAAGTAGGAAGTGTCATCAAAAATACCAATGGGTGCAATAGTGGCATGTCTGTTATGGGGGAAACCAACCACTCTCTAATTGGACTGGAGGCCCGCTCCATGGGAGGGAATACATCCCTGATACTGAAAACATACAACAGGGGTAGTCATGAGCCCTAGGGGTGTAACGTCTCATGGTGTCTGGCTAAATGTATATACTATGCTCATCAGAATGCCCGGTAAGCACTTCTCTTTTCAGATGGTGGTGACCTTGGGTGACTCAGAAGACACCATGGTGCAGAGAAGAAGTGAAATATCTCTAACACACTTTCCAAGGCTTGGGGTCCATTGTGGAAGAGGTGGAAGAAATAATATAAGAGTGAAAGGAATGGTAGGACTCCTTACAATATGCTCTTCCAGTCACAAAATGGCCTGGATATCCATGACCTCGCAGTGCCTGACACTACCTACACAAGACCATCATCATAGGAGGAAAAGACCATGACATCAAAATAAAAGAGAGACTGATTGAGAGGGGGAGGGGATGTGATGGAGAGTGGAGTTTCAAAGGGAAAAGTGGGGGGAGGATTACCAGAGGATATTGTCTACAATTATGGAAGTTGTCAATAAAAAATTTAAATTAAAAATATACTGGAAGCTGGAAGAAAGCTGTGAAAGCAGCACTACCCTTCCTTTGACACTACCTACACAAGACCTTCATAATAGGAGGAGACAATGATGACATCAAAATAGAATGATGACATCAAAATAGAAGAGAGATGAATTGGAAAAAAGGGACTCAATCAAGGGTGGATCTAGGAGAGAGAAATAGGGATGTTGGAAAAGAATTACCATGGTTTATTGTCTATAAATATGGAAGTTGTCAATCAAAAGTT
Source organism: Orientallactaga sibirica (assembly GCA_036365145.1). Classification (NCBI taxonomy): domain Eukaryota; kingdom Metazoa; phylum Chordata; class Mammalia; order Rodentia; family Dipodidae; genus Orientallactaga; species Orientallactaga sibirica. The sequence goes on along the minus strand of JAEOAD010000041.1, from coordinate 14,998,182 downwards.
TAAAAGAAATACCCCAGGGGATTAATCCATTTACATTCAAAATGCAGCTTCCAAGTACTTGTGGGTGAGGATGACCCTTATGAAGAGGTCTGTTTTGCATTGCTTATCAATTCATGCTCACCTTAGACACACCGTGGGATGATTTGAATAAGAACTCACCCTTAATTTTAAGGATGTCTGGTGACATGTGTGAATTTACCTTCCATTCTGACCTACAAGAGAGGGGAGAGGGGCAAGTTCAGCTCTATTTTAATGGAATTATATGTTAGGAATAACAAGGAAAGATGTTAGCCTGATCATGATTGGCCCTCAGGCATAACCTTATGTGCCACAGCATGTAACATTGGGTAGAACAGAGAGCTGAGAGAGTCCTGTGCCTTATTAGAGAACAAGAGCAAGGAGAAAAGATGCCAGTGGTAAAGTGTGGGGTGCAGGATAAGAAAACCCATGAAAATGAAGCTGGAGGAGTCCTGAGGAAATGAGCAGAGAGACAGGTCCCTCAGCAGGAGAAAGCCGGTGGGTGGAAGGCAGGGTCTTGATTTCAGCTGCATGCCAAATGCACTGACTCACTTGCTGTGCTCTGCGTTTCATGCAATAGACATCCATGTCAATTAAGGAATTTATAATACGAAGCCGGTTGATATAATTAAGCAATTTTTTAAGTGCATGGACTGGCTTATTTTTAACAATATTGTGGTTCTCTCAGGAATATAATGAATATGTAAGTTTTTAATGTTTTGCGAAGATCAAAGTTGTGAAGAGAATCCCTCACTTCCCTCCCCGCTGCCCCTGAACACATGACAAGCCCTCACAGCTTTTCTCTCTCACAAGGTGTTCCTCCTGCCTGCAGGGGTCTTTCCACAAGTCTCAGCTCAAATGTCACATCCAATCTGGGTCTCTCTGACATACCCAGGGAATGTGAGTCATACTTCTTGTCCTGTGTGGTTCTGGTAATGAAGCACTGGGGTTAGTGAGGCAGGGATCATATTTGTCTTTGTTCTGACTTCTCAGGAGCTAGCATGGCGCTTATGTGAACTTAGAGCTTTCCATTGGGGCTGGACACTTGTAGTTTCCTTCCTCCCCTATCATAGGGCACGAGGAGGAGGGAAACCTAAGTTTGGGCTTAGGAAACTGGGCTCTGCAGTTGGGGTGGTGAGGAGAGAGAATCGGGTCATTGGTTTGGTGTCTGTTGCTATAACGGAATCTCTGATATTGAGTCATTTTTCAGAGTGGAAGTTGAGAGGTTAGGGAGATGGTTCAGTAGGAAAACAATTCCCTGGATTGGCTTTGTAGTCACACACACACACACACACACACACACACACACACACACGAACTTAATTTAGTTTATAGTTCTGGAGGCACAGAGCCATATCTGACTGACATCTGATGAAGAACGTCCTCATAGCATGGAGACTGTTCCAGATCAGCTTAGGTCTGTCCTGTTCCCTCTTCTTATAAATCCACTAATGCACTGGGGCACCCACTTTAAGAACAACACCGAGATTCCTCTCCCCCTCACCCTTCATGCCATTTTCTTATCAATTTGGGCATTGTTCTTCTACCTTATGAACTTTGCAGAAACACATTCAAACTAGAGCAACTTGGCTGTACAGGGGACCATGAAGTTCTACATTTGATTGAGGGTTTCCCCCCACGTCACTTTTTTTTTCATGCATTCTTTCGCTGGTTGCTGCCAGCAAGATTCACTTACTGCTGGCTGTCAGGTATGATCTCTTGATAAATTTCAGAAACACTCCAATAATTATCAATTTCGTCATGTTTGCTTCTAACATATGTATTTGTAAAAAAAATAAATGAATAACTTTCTTTATTTACTTAATTATAACATCAATAAAAGGAGTTGTTGAAGGGAGCTTGCTAATTAATTGAATTTGTAGATGATCACAGGACACTTGAGTGGGACTGGGAATAATATAGAAGGACAACCATCACCTGCAGATATGCACAGGAAGGTTAATACCATGGCTTCTCTTCCATTAAGAGTGGGGGAGTACAAATAATGAGGACATGGCTGAAAGTGCCAGTGTTCCTAGGAGCATACAATGGGTGTGGTGGATGATCACGGGAGTGTAGGATGTGTGCAGTGGATGTCCACTGGAGTGTACGATGTGTGTGGTGGATGATCATGGAAATGTAGGTTGTGTGCGGTGGATGATCACGGGAATGTATGAGGTGCGTGGTGGATGTCCACAGGAGTGTAGGATGTGTGCGGAGAATGATCACGGGAGTGTATGAGGTGCACGGTGGATGTCCATGGGAGTGTATGAGGTGCACGGTGGATGTCCATGGGAGTGTATGAGGTGCACGGTGGATGTCCACGGGAGTGTATGAGGTGTGCAGTGCATGTCCACAGGAGTGTAGGTTGTGTGTGGTGGATGATCACGGGAGTGTATGATGTGTGTGGTGGATGTCCACGGGAGTATATGAGGTGTGCGGTGGATGTCCACAGGAGTGTATGAGGTGTGCAGTGCATGTCCACAGGAGTGTAGGATGTGTGTGGTGGATGATCATGGGAGTATATGATGTGTGTGGTGGATGTCCACGGGAGTATATGAGGTATGCGGTGGATGTCTACGGGAGTGTAGGTTGTGTGTGGCGGATGATCACGGGAGTGTATGATGTGTGTGGTGGATGATCACGGGAGTATATGATGTGTGTTGGATGTCCACGGGAGTATATGAGGTATGCGGTGGATGTCCACGGGAGTGTAGGTTGTGTGTGGCGGATGATCACGGGAGTGTATGATGTGTGTGGTGGATGATCACGGGAGTATATGATGTGTGTGGTGGATGTCCACGGGAGTATATGAGGTATGCGGTGGATGTCCACGGGAGTGTAGGTTGTGTGTGGCGGATGATCACGGGAGTGTATGATGTGTGTGGTGGATGATCACGGGAGTATATGATGTGTGTGGTGGATGTCCACGGGAGTATATGAGGTATGCGGTGGATGTCCACGGGAGTGTAGGTTGTGTGTGGCGGATGATCACGGGAGTGTAGGTTGTGTGCGGTGGATGTCCACGCGAGTATATGATGTGTGCGGTGGATGTCCACGGGAGTATATGATGTGTGTGGTGGATGTCCACTGGAGTGTATGATGTGTGTGGTGGATGATCATGGGAGTGTATGAGGTGTGCAGTGGATGTCCACGGGAGTGTATGATGTGTGTGGTGGATGTCCACTGGAGTGTATGATGTGTGTGGTGGATGTCCACTGGAGTGTATGATGTGTGTGGTGGATGATCACGGGAGTGTATGAGGTGTGCAGTGGATGTCCACGGGAGTGTATGGTGTGTGTGGTGGATGATCACGGGAGTATATGATGTGTGTGGTGGATGTCCACGGGAGTATATGAGGTATGCGGTGGATGTCCACGGGAGTGTAGGTTGTGTGCGGTGGATGTCCACGGGAGTGTATGAGGTGTGCAGTGGATGTCCACAGGAGTGTAGGTTGTGTGTGGTGGATGTCCACGGGAGTATATGAGGTGTGTGGTGGATGTCCACGGGAGTGTAGGTTGTGTGCGGTGGATGTCCACTGGAGTGTATGATGTGTGTGGTGGATGTCCACAGGAGTGTAGGATGTGTGCGGTGGATGTCCACGGGAGTGTATGATGTGTGTGGTGGATGTCCACAGGAGTGTAGGTTGTGTGTGGCGGATGTCCACGGGAGTAGAGGTATGTCCACGGGAGTGTAGGTTGTGTGCGGTGGATGTCCACGGGAGTGTATGATGTGTGTGGTGGATGTCCACAGGAGTGTAGGTTGTGTGTGGTGGATGTCCACGGGAGTGTATGATGTGTGTGGTGGATGTCCACAGGAGTGTAGGTTGTGTGTGGTGGATGTCCACGGGAGTGTATGATGTGTGTGGTGGATGTCCACGGGAGTGTATGATGTGTGTGGTGGATGTCCACAGGAGTGTAGGATGTGTGCGGTGGATGTCCACGGGAGTGTATGATGTGTGTGGTGGATGTCCACAGGAGTGTAGGTTGTGTGCGGTGGATGTCCACGGGAGTGTATGATGTGTGTGGTAGATGATCACAGGAGTGTATGATGTGTGTGGTGGATGTCCACAGGAGTGTAGGTTGTGTGTGGCGGATGATCACGGGAGTGTATGAGGTGTGTGGTGGATGATCACGGTGGATGTCCACAGGAGTGTATGATGTGTGTGGTGGATGATCACGGGAGTGTAGAATGTGTGCGGTGGATGTCCACGGGAGTATATGAGGTATGCGGTGGATGTCCACGGGAGTGTAGGTTGTGTGCGGTGGATGTCCACGGGAGTGTATGATGTGTGTGGTGGATGTCCACAGGAGTGTATGATGTGTGTGGTGGATGTCCACGGGAGTGTAGGTTGTGTGTGGCGGATGATCACGGGAGTGTATGAGGTGTGTGGTGGATGATCACGGGAGTGTAGGTTGTGTGTGGTGGATGATCACGGGAGTGTAGGTTGTGTGTGGTGGATGATCACGGGAGTGTATGAGGTGTGTGGTGGATGATCACGGGAGTGTAGGTTGTGTGTGGTGGATGTCCACGTGAGTGTATGATGTGTGTGGCGGATGATCACGGGAGTGTATGAGGTGTGTGGTGGATGTCCACGCGAGTATATGATGTGTGCGGTGGATGTCCACGGGAGTGTAGGATGTGTGCGGTGGATGATCACGGGAGTATATGATGTGTGTGGTGGATGTCCACGCGAGTATATGATGTGTGCGGTGGATGTCCACGGGAGTGTAGGTTGTGTGTGGTGGATGTCCACGGGAGTGTAGGTTGTGTGCGGTGGATGTCCACGGGAGTGTAGGATGTGTGCGGTGGATGATCACGGGAGTGTAGGATGTGTGTGGTGGATGTCCACGGATGATATGATGTGTGCGGTGGATGTCCACGGGAGTGTAGGTTGTGTGCGGTGGATGATCACGGGAGTGTATGATGTGTGTGGTGGATGATCACGGGAGTGTAGGTTGTGTGCGGTGGATGTCCACAGGAGTGTAGGTTGTGTGCGGTGGATGTCCACAGGAGTATAGGATGTGCACGGTAGATGTCCACGGGAGTGTAGGTTGTGTTTGGTGGATGTCCACAGGAGTGCAGTTTTGCTACACTTTTTTTTTTTGCTTCCAGTTTTGCTTCCTCACTGAATAATCTTGCTTACTCATGGAGGAATAAGGCTCTGTACATACATTGGTGCCCCAAATGAATGACCTGACTCTCAAATTCCATCTTGTCTGCCTGTTGGTTACTCTTCTATTTTACTATGCACACCCACTGGAATTAGAGAAAAAGTTTGTACGCAAGTCTCCTCACCTAGATGTTGTTTTCCTTAGTAAGGTCATATGTTGGAATATCTTTACAGTTTTATTATGAGAACCTCTGTTGATTCTTGAGTCATTTTACCTTTTAAAGTCTCCTGTTATTGGAAGATGTCTACATTGGCTTTCAGAAATTTAGAAAAACCCTGACATTTTCAATCCATTTGGCTCAGATTAAATCACTGTTGGCTCAGAAGTGAGCCATCTATTGTGCTTTGAAGACTCACGGCTGAGTTAGGTTAGTCAGACAATGGTAGACAATTTCTCAAGCTATAAATTGGTAAGAGCTCTAATGGACAGTTTTCTCAATTATTTGAGGAAAGAACAGAACAATCTGTACAGGTCTTGAAAAGTGAGTAGAAATTTCCCCACTACTACAGGAAAATGATGGAGCATTTGTTACAAATGACAGCAGCGTACGCAAAGGCCCTGCTGTGTGACAGTTCATCCAGAGAGCTGGAGGGCACTGCTGTGTGAGAGTGAGTCCAGAGTCCAGGAGGACACTGCTGTGTGACAGTGAGTCCAGAAAGATGGTGGACACTGCTGTGTGATACTGAGTCTAGAGAGATGGAGGACACTGCTGTGGCTGAATCAAGAGGCACTGCCAGAGAATGATTAGGAACGACAGCAGAGCTAACATGAAGATTAACTGGTTTTCTGTTAGGACATTTCTTTCATCAGGAGGCTAGAAGAAGCTACATCAAAGTATTGGATATGGAAATGCTAAATAAGATGCATGTTTTCAAAAATAGCCCTGACTATTATTCTTATTATGGAATTGTAATATCTCACTTTTATAGGACTGATAGATTGAAATGATTTTAGTGTCAGAGCCTGAATTCACTGAAGTGTTCATTGGCAACACACATCTAAATGTGGGAGTTGGGAATCAGTTTGGATGGTTAGTGACCTGGAGGTGTGGATGATCCACGGCTCCCTAGTATAGTGGTATCTTTTGCATGTGCAAAGTCACATTTCAAATTCACCCCAAAAGAGCCCTTTCATGGTCAGCAACTGGAATTTCACTTCAAAAATCATTTGGGGACAAGGGATGAGATGGGGCTGGATCTTTCCTGTCTTGGAAGAGGCTCCTGTCTTGTGTGTGAGAGAGAGAGAGAGAGAGAGAGAGAGAGAGAGAGAGAAAGAAAGAGAGAGAGAGAGAAAGAGAGAGAAAGAGAGAGAGAGAGAGAGAGAGAGAGAGAGAGAGAGAGAGAGAGAGAGAATGTGTGTAGGGATAAAATTGTTTCACAGTATTAGCTGTCATGGACTAGGACACGTTTAGGGATAAAATTGTTTCACAGTATTTTTTAAATTTTTTTAATTTTTCATTTTTGGAGACAGAGAGAGACAGACACAGAGAGAGGAAGACAGATAGAGAATGGGCGTGCCACCAGTCTCTCAGCTGCTGGTTTCACAGTATTTTTTGTCGTTGACTAGAACATGTGTAGGGAATGGAAGAGGATGCTTTCCATGGAGGTCTTGTAGTGGCTTCGGCCTGGTGTTTATTTATCAAGTTCGCTCACGTGCAGCCTCTCTACCTTCCTTCTCTAGAAAAATGGAGGGGCTGTATTTGTGCTCGATTAGAAATGTAGACAAAGCCCCAGTACTACGGCTCCTAAGTAATGCAAGAGGTTATCTTATGTTTGAATTATAAGAGAATAAAATCGAGAGAATCGCACATTTACATGACATCCAAATTATGCTTATTTTAGGGAAGCTGGTGTTAGTTTCTGTAGTAGTGTGTGCAGGTTGGTGTTATGGACTCTTACAGTTCTAGATGGTTCTTATCATTGCAGAGTAGCATAACATCACATTACCCCAAGCATTAATAAGATTCCACATGCCATAATTAAGTATATTACATGTTTTATGTTCATATTCAGCTAGTCTTCATGACCATCTGTCTTTTTTTTTTCTGTTTGGATAAAATTTTATTTTTGCTCACGTGTAAACTTTTGGGACATGTAGGTTTTTTTTTCTCAGAATTTTTTTGTATTAGTTATGTACATGTTGGTACTATCATTGGCCTCCTCCCTGTCCTCCCCCTCTGAAGGGACCCTCCTCATTGGCAAATGTGGGTCTGTCTTATGATAGACACTTTCCCATAGTTTATGCATAAGTACATTGGAACGTTTACCATGTGCTACATGTAATTACAGAATGAACATCCTAGTCCAAATTTTATTGATTAAGAAATTCCCCCCTGGGGCTGGAGAGATGGCTTAGCCGATAAGGCGGTTGCCTGTAAAGCTAAAGCACTCAGGTTCAATTCCCCAGGACCCAGGTAAGCCAGATGCTCAAGGTGGCGCATGCGTCTCGAGTGCATTTGCAGTGGCTGGAGTCCCTGTTGCACCCATTATCTCTCCCTCTCTTTGACATAAATAATAAATAAGTAAATACATGCTTGACCCCCCCCCCCCGGGCTTAATAATTCAGCTACTTTCCCAGAGTCAGGCTCAGCTTTTAGAGAGAAAATGAGGATTACTCCAGGGGGCGGTTTCCTTCCAACCTCAATAATCAATAATTAAATTCTAGGTTTCAGTCTTGAATTTAATATCGCCAACCCAGTTTTCTTAAAAAGATTTATTTCCTTTTTCTCCCCATGTGCTACAGTGATTGGTCTTTAATTTTCATATGCAATGTAAAAATCCCCTAGGGTTCAATCTACCTTTTCAGTAGAACAAAGGCATGCTGTCATGGGCCTGGCCTGCCAGCAGAGCCCTCCTCACTGTCCATTAACATTTTTGCCTGTTTTTAATTGAAAGGACAGTACACCTACCATTTTCCTTTTTGTATGGTACTAGTGTCATGCTGACAAACATTGATCTCTTCCAAAACAGTGCAAATGTATGACTTTAAAAATATTCTGCCTTATTATTTTACAGAGACAGCAGGATATCTTTGTAGGAGAGCCGGTTCTCCAGTCAGTTCCTTTTGCACCCTGGTGCGTGTATGGTTCTGTCAGGGGCTCTTTTCTCTTTGAACAGGCCGAGCTCATTAGCATTGCCGCTGCACAGGAGCCGGGCTGGTGGGGAGAGGGTGTTTTCTCCAACTGCTTCAAAGCAGCCAAGTGGACAAATAAGCAAGTGAAAGAGGGGTCTGAGGAGCAGCCTGTATCTCTGTGTATTTTTCCTGTACTTCCTTCCACATCCATTTTGGAAATGGCTGGGTGGTCATTTCATCCATTATAGTTTTCGTTAGAACATGTGCTCAGGTAAATAATCCCCTATCCACGTTCGTGCAGGCAATCCAAATTAAACTCAGTGACACACACACACACACACACACACACACACACACACAGAGAGAGAGAGAGAGAGAGAGAGAGAGAGAGAGAGAGAGAGAGAGAATGATATCAAAGTAGACAAGAGACTAGTTGGGAAGAAAAGGCTCAGGGAAAGGTAGATGGGGAAGGGGGAAAGGAGAAGGTAATGTGTGAGGATTATGATCAAAATATATTATATTTGTGTATAAAATCGTCAATTAAAAGATTAAAATAATTTAGCTGGATACGGTTTCACACACTTTTAATCCCAGCACTCGGGAGGCAGAGGTAGAGGATCTCACTCTGAGTTCAAGGCCAGCAAGAGACTATAGAGTGAATTCCAGGTCAGCCTGGGCTAGAGTGAGATCCTATGTCAAAAAACAAACAAACAAACAAACAAAAAATAAAACAAAAAAAAGATTATAATAAGCCAGTCATGGTGGCTCATGCTTGTAATCCCAGCATTTGTGAGGCTGAGGTAGGAGGATTGCTTTGAGTTCAAGGCCACCCTGTGATGACAGAGTAAGTTCCAGCCTAGCCTGGGCTAGAGTGAAAAGTTAAAAATAAGAAACTCAAAATGTAGCACCAAGTTTTCAACAGTTGTTTGGAACCTTAATCAAATATTTTGCTTCTTCCACTGGTTTTCTAACTATTTCTCAATAGAGGAAATGCATTCTGGATATTCATGTGCAGGTTTTCCTTGGCAGTTATACTCTGAATTTAATATTTCTTTCTCTGGCTATGGTCTCAAACCCCCATCCGTGCAGGGCACATTCTTTGAAGCTTTCACAGTTTCTATATCATTACATGTAATGTTTTGACCTTATATTTAATTAAACATCTAATGTTCTTCTGTGTTGTTACTGGTACAGCCTATAATTGGGTCTTGGCTCCGTTGCTGCTTGGATAATTGCCTTTAGTATTTGACTTCACTGCATGTAAAGATCAAGGGTAAATGTTTATTGTGCACTGTAGGAGTAAGCATTCTGCAATAATTGGGAAACCTGGCAGAGGATTGCACCGTAGTGAACTTCTCGCTGGTAAGGCTCGGTGAGCTCACAGCCACCTCCCAGAGCAGACGTGTCGATTGGCACTGAGAGCTGAGGTGTCACTTTCCAGTGGCTCATTGTTGATGAACAGTTTCTTCTGTTCCCTTTAGTGACAACGATTGTAACTTCCCCTCATGCAATGCAAAATTCAGGAACGCAAACTTTGTATTCAAGCAGGCATGATGCTCACAAAGCATTAATAATGAACAATTAAAATAAGCACCAGAGAACCTCTTAGGGCCGTTTCATCAAACAGAGCTGTCTGAATGGCTTAAGTAATCAAGTGTTGCAGGCAATGTCCCCTAAGACACGTCAGCATATGAAAACATGTTAACCTAGAAATAGGTGTTGAACTAAATTTTTCATGCCATTAATACATATTACTTGATATGAATGTAATACATATAAACTTCAATTAGAAAATCTAGGTGGATATTATTGAATTGGAATAAATGTGGTCTTCTGGGTTCTTTTCTTTTCTTTTATATTCTGTTTGCTGTTATAGGTGCTGTTAAGGTTGAGGAATTTATACAAGGCTGTGCATGATTGACATGAAGATTTGGTTAAGATACCAGAGAATTGGCATTTCCTATAAAAAGGGACATAATACTTCTTAAAAACCTGATAATAACTAGTCTATGCTTTGTAAAAAGTAACACCAGTTGGAAAACTTTCAATATGTTGAGACCATAAAAATGGGAAAGCCATTAAATATTAAATATCATCTACCCTAATCATTTTTAAGGCAAAATTTGGATTGGGGGAGTTAAATGCATCATCTCAGATCATGAAGCAGGTTTAATTTTTTTCAGACAACAAAAATCTCAGTGCAAGAGACATTGCCTCCTCCCCCCCATAATGCATGACCCACAATCCCCATGGGTTGACCTGCATCCCTAACGAGGAAGGATTCTTCAGAAAAGGGGCAGGGCAGGGAGGATACCAACATGTGTTGTTTACATACTAAATATGTTCATATCTAATAAAAAATCTCAGTGCAGTTCTCTTAGTTGCTATGAATACAGGGCACACACATTGTGAGTGACAGACCCTACCTAGAACTTATCCAGTTATAGTCACTTCCACTTGACTGCCACTCACCATGGCATCTAAGTCTGCATAGCAGCCAAGATGCAGGTCAACTGACTATTCAGGAATGAGAAAATCACCCCAACCTCTGCCATTCTGCATTTGATCCCATTAGCATCTCTGGTCCTTCCCTTCTGCATACAATCCCACTAGCATCAGTGGTCCTTCCCTTCTGTATTCAACCCCAGTAACATCGCTGGTCCTTCCCCTCTGCATTCTATCCATTAGCATCACTGGTCCCTCCCTTCTGTATTCTATCCATTAGCATCACTGGTCCCTCCCTTCTGTATTCTGTTTTTTTTTTTTTTTTTTAATTTTTTTGGAGAGAGACACACAGAGAGAGACAGACAGAGAGAGAGGGAGAGGGAGACAGATAGAGATGGGTGTGCCAGCAGTCTCTCAGCTGCTGTGAACGAAATCCAGATGTGTGTGCCCCCTTGTGGGCAAGTGCAGCATTGTGCCCTTGCGTCACTTTGCATCTGGCTAAACGTGGGACCTGGAGATTGGAACCAGCCTTCTCAGGCTTAGGAGGCAGGTGCTTTAACTGCTAAGCCATCTCTCCAGCCCCTCCCTTCTGTATTCTATCCACTAGCATCACTGGTCCTTCCCTTCTGCATTCTGTTAGCATCACTGGTCCTTCTGAAGTTAATTGAGGAGGCTGATGTTTCCATCTTTCTGATTGGCAAGCCTGGCTGGGAAGCCCAGTGGGATTCAGGAAGCAAAACCCAGGAGAGTGAAGAGCAGGCTGGGAGATTTACACAGGTCTTAAGGCTCCTTCATATGTGTCAGAAATCCAATTATGATAAGTCTCATCAGATTCAGGTGTGCAAGGGAGAGATCTAATTGGTTGGCGAACTCCAGAGGCTGACTCAAGAGGGGCCATGCCACCCAGGTGTTCCGGCCTGGGACACATGAAGAAGCAGCAGCAGCAGGGAGCTGTTGTTTTCAGCCATCTTGGATAGGACTGGATCAGACACAGGTTCTAGTATTTCCAGGGCTGGCAAAGGTGGCGTCCATGTTCTCTTTGGGCCTCTATCCCTGCCTGAGTGCCTACTAAAACCTATTTATTGGGCTGGAGAGATGGCTTAACAGTGAAGGCACCTGCCTGGGAAGCCTAAGAACGCCCATTCCATTCTCCAGGTCCCACGTTTAGCCAGACACAAAAAGTGAAGCAAGGGTGCAATGCTGCGCTTGCCCACAAGGGGCCGCACGCATCTAGAGTTCATTCACTCCAGCTGAGAGGCGGCTGCTGTGCCTGTTCTCTCTCTCTCTCTCTCTCTCTCTCTCTCTGTCTCTGTCTCTGTCTCTTCCTCTCTCTCTCTCTCTCTCTCTCTCTGTGTGTCCCTCTCAAATAAAAAAGAAAAACTATCTCCTGTTCCTTTCTTCAAGGCTTCATTGTTTTCCTTTTCTCTTTTGAGCTGTGACCACACATGTGAAAAAGTTGCAGGCTATTGAATCGACACATGTGACTTGTAGGCTTGATTTCTTCAAAACATTGACAAGGGAAACCTGGTGTATTATCAGCCTTGGGCACAAATATCAAACTGCCCTTCCTGTCAGTTCTCTCTGAACTTGATCTGACACACAGCCACACCCTCGGAGGTAAGGACGGGAACAGAAACAAGCAGCAGGTCCCCAGCACCCTCCTTGTTCATGAGCGGAGAACAGAGCCTGGGCCTGACTGACCTGCACAGAATCTGCACAATTTAAATAGCACCAGTGCAAACTAACTAACTAACTAACTAACTTACTAACTTACTAACTAACTAACTAACTAACTAACTAACTAACTAACTAACTAACTAACTAACTAACTAACTGACTAAGCCCATGGAGCTAAATTAAGGACCTGTGGCTGAAACTGACTGAGAGTGCTGAGAAGAAGGGATAGATGAGTGCCCAGCACTGAAACACCTCTGTCACAACCTCCAAGGCTCAGGGACCATTGCGGAAGAGGGGGCGGATAGAATGGAAGAGCCAAAGGAAGGGTATGAGTTCTTACAATGCAACTGCCCAGACAGAAATTGGCCTCGCTATCCATGACCTTCCAGTGCCTAGCAATACCATCGCAAGACCCTCAAAATAGAAGAAAAAGATGAGGACATCAATTAAAAGAAAGACTAATGGAGAGAGGGTGGGGATATGATGGAGATTGGTGTTCTAAAGTGGAATGGGGGGAGGGCAGGGGAGGGGAGGGAAATATATGTTTTTTTTGTATTGTATGTAAATATAGAAGGTGTCAATAAAAAATCAATTTAAAAAAAAGAAAAAAAAATATATATAACAGCAAAGAAAGAAAGAAAGAAAGAAAGAAAGAAAGAAAGCAAGCAAGCACGTTCAGAGCTAGAGAGATAACTCAGTAGTTAAGGCACTTGCCTGAAAAACCTAACGACCCAGGATCAATTCCCTGTACCCATCTAAAACCAGATTTTTGGAGTATACAAGCAAACTCCCATCTTCCTCCAACCCAAGGGCCAAGAATGTTATCAGATAGCGTCTGAGACCTATGGTAGAAATTTGCCTCTTTGCTGTAACATGCCTGCCTAATGGTCAGCCAATGAATTTGAAAAGTGTGTCGATTTATGACGTTGTTCTGTAATTATTGTTGCAGAAATTGTTAACATGTTGGAACATGGACTTGGGGTAACTTAAATCTGTGTCCCTGGGCTTTGGTCACTCTACGGTGTCTGCAAAGCTCCCACTAGCATTTCTCCCAGGGACGTGGATGAGCTCAAGAGCAAAGCACTTGTTAGCTGATATGAAGCCCTAGGTCCAAACCTGAGAACTGCAAAATAAATTGACTGATAAATAAATGCACACCTGCATGAATAAATTGCTCTCAGTTTATTTTTACAGCACACTTATGATTTAATATACAAAGTGGTCCAATAGTTGCAGTAACTCATAATATAGTTTTGTGTGTCTGTATGTCTCATTTATCTGTATCTATCTATGTCTATATTATCTATACCTATATATCTATATCTATCTATCTATCTATCATCTATCTCTATCATTTCTATCTCTTTCCAAGGAATAGTGCAATACATGAGAAATGCCTCCAGAATAAACAGATGTCATTCATGGCCTTAGGTAGTTATAATTCACAGAGAAAATGTTTAGCAAAAACTAGGCATGGCTGGGGAGATGGCTTAGCAGTTAAGGAAGTTGCTTGCCTGCAAAATCTAAGAACTCATATTCACATACCCAGGTCCCATCTAACCCAAACGCACAGTGACACGAGTGCTCAATGTCACACATGCACACAAGGTGGCACCCGTGTTTGGAGTTCATTTGCACCCATTCTCTTTCTCTCTCTTTCAAGGTAATAAAGTAAGTCAAACTTGGCAGACATCAAACTAGACCTTGAAGGGATTTAGCTGTTGAAATCTTTTGGATTCACCTTTGAGAATTTGTGTGCCTGTGTGAAGAGTCTGTGGAAAGAGAAATGGGGAAAGAATTTTCTATTTAAGATGGGCACCATGGCACCCACCTGCGCCATTATAGTACCACTGCAGAGGCTGAAGCAGGAGGATTGCCATGAATCCAAAACCCTATTGTTCTAAATCGTCAGTATCAGGACAGCCATGGCTACACAGTGAGACTATCTCAAAAAGCAAAAAAAGGTTTAGCGGTTAAGGCGTTTGCCTGCAAAGCCAAAGGATCCCAGTTTGATTCTCCAGGATCTAAGTAAGCCAGATGCTCAAGGGGGCATATGCATCTGGAGTTTGTTTGCAGTGGCTGGAGGTTCTGGCACACACATTCTCCCCTCTCTCTCTCTCTCTCTCTGCCTCTTTCCCAAATATATAAATAAATAAAATATATTTTAAAAATATAAAAAAATCATGTTTATTGTATGAAGTTATTAAAAATCTGAAGACTCTGTTTGTGGGATAGAGTGGTCTGAAGTTGTTCATATAAACCCCTTTCAGCCCCAGAAGGTGATTATACATTACCGTGCTATGTGGGGGCTCCATTGTCTCCACATTTCTCATCACCTAGAATACAACTAACAACTGCTTCTCCATACTGTGTGTGTTATGAGCTTTAATCTCTTCAGTTTTTCATGTGAAGGCATTTGCCAGTCATTTCTAAATGCTAGAATGGGGCAAAAGTTTCATATGTTTTCAGAGACCAGCGGTAGAGTCTTGTCCCTATTCCCTTACCCCTCCTCCCAGAAGTCTATATTCCTTACCCAGGCAGCTGATGGGAGTCAAGGCTGGCATTCTAGTCTGTTACCACTTTTATCAGCTCTGGCAACTCACAGGTTTATGAAGTGGGTCATGCACCTCCTGTTCCTCTCTTTCTAGTCCCCATTAATTGGAAACCGCAAGAAGCAGATATTTCTTCCTCAGTTGGAGATAAGTACACAACATAGAATTACTGATGGAGCAGGAACCAAGGATGCATTTAGAAGGGGTCCATCCTGCTTAAGGATGCAGCTGGATGCAGAGTCACCTTCGGGGATGCTGGCTTCTCTGTGCCTCCTCTCAAGACCTCTGTATGCGAGCCAAGTGAGAACTTAGTGAGCCAAGAAGAGGCAGCCAGGTCCAGGGGACAGGCAGGGACTGGGTTAGCTTAGAGCTAACAGGCCAAGACCAACATGGGCAGAATACATTCCGTACCTCATTATTCCAAAGGTGTTCCAAAGGTGCATAGATGTGTGAATCCAGCCTCGGGTCGACATAGCACTCTCTTTGTGGTGCTGGTTCCTGCACAGGGCTTTTCTGTAAAGAATTAGATTTAATTTATTTGGGTCTAATTTTAGTTAGAATCAAGAATTATATCAATAGGCCTTAAAATTACAGAATTTGGGATGCCTTTAAATTACAAATTCAAGTATTTTTTCACTTTTTGGCTAATTTCTATTGTGTTTGTTATCTCCCTCTTCTCTGCTCTAGGATTTTCATTAGACGTGAATTATCATTTTAATATATTTATTTCTTCTAGGCCTTTTAAATAATTTCCTCCACAATTTTCATTACTATGTTTTTATGCCTTAGGGATTTTTTTTTTTTTTCTGCTTCTCAAAACTAAGGTTTCTGTAAGGTTCCAACTTCTTTTGTTTTGTTTTGTTTTGTTTTTCGAGGTAGAGTCTCACTAGCCAAGCCTGACCTGGAATTCACTATGTAGACTCAGGGTGGCCTTGAACTCATGGTGATCCTCCTACCTCTGCCTCCCAAGTGCTGGAATTAAAGGCGTGCGCCACTATGCCCGGCTAGGTTCCAACTTCTTTATATGTTCAAACATAGTGACAATCTCACAGCTTATAAAAATATTTGTTGGATAAAAGAGTGTATATAACTCACTCATAACTATTTTCCCTTTATAGACTAAACTATGTGGACATAGATGCAAATGTATAGAGATGTTTATATATATGTGGATAACTGTTTGAATGTTAAAATAATGTCACAAATAGCATTTTAAGAGGTCTGGTGAAAGGATTAGTGGATAAAGTACTGCTATTGCTCAAGTTGGATTCCCCAAGTTCAATCCTCAGACTCCACAAAAACAGCCAGAAGCTATAGAAGCCTTTTGTGATCCCAGCACACGGATGCTGATACTGACCGAGAGATGGGAGGCAGATATAGCAGGTTCTCGCTGAAGTTCTTAGCGAGCACAGCGAGAACAAAGGGGGAATTCAGAGCAAGAAACCCTGCCTCACGTGAGTACAGACCTGAAACTTGTTTTCTGACCTCCACACACATGCCATGGAAAGCGCCTGTCTGTGGAAAGTACCCACATTTACCTGTGCACACATAAACACATGTGTGCATTCATGCATACTTAAACGAAGTAATAATTTTCTTAAAACTGCAAAATATACACCAGGAAAATGGGACTTTTCTACCTAAAGGAAAGCATAGAAGAAGGTATAAGATCAAGACAGGTGTTTTCAATATGCTTTACTTCCATTTTCCTTCCTGTTGTAAAATTTAAATCCCCAAAGTGTTGAAGATTGTTGTAGTTCCCTTCTTGTTGTTGGGATAAAGCACCTGACCAAGAGCAGCTGAGGGGAAGAAAGTTTTTACTTCTGCTTTGTGATGGCAGGGCAAGCATGGCATGAGCAGAGGCCAGACATCACCTCGGCCACAGTAAGTAGAAATAGCAGGAGACTGAGC
The DNA here is from genome assembly GCA_036365145.1 of Orientallactaga sibirica. NCBI lineage: Eukaryota > Metazoa > Chordata > Mammalia > Rodentia > Dipodidae > Orientallactaga > Orientallactaga sibirica. The sequence continues at coordinate 14,981,333 of JAEOAD010000041.1, read as the reverse complement.
TCTGGCAACGGGGAGCTCATTATGCCACCCCAAAGCCTGCCTCCAAGAACACACCACCTCCAGCAAAGCTCCACCTCCCAAATTGCCCTCAACTGGGGACCAAGCGTTCAGAACTCATGAGGTCATGGGGTATGCCTGATTCAAACTATCACATGTACTTATAAAATTATGTGTGTTTCATGCCTTGATAGCCGAATAAAGCCCGTTATGTAAGTACATTCTTTATCAAGCAATGTCTTCAAAATTTAAAATAAGTATGATGCTATCCAAAGGAAAAACATTTAAAAATTATATACTTGAGACAAGGTTTTGAAAGAGAATGTACATAATATTTTACTATATTTAATAATAAAAACAATTTCATGAAGCAGATGATGATTTAAAAAACTAAGGAAAATGAAAGCAATGACCTAAAGTATTTGTTCTCATTTGGAATGTTTTCTCCAAACATCTGTGTGTTGAAGACCTGGACTCCAGGGTGGTATTCCTGGGAGGTAGTGGAGTCTGGGGAGGGAGAGCCTAGGAGGAGTCTTCCTCCTTCTCTTCTTCCTGGCTGAGACTGTTTGCTCTACCCTATGCTAACTTTGCCCTCTAGAATGCCTGCCAAAGCAGGAACAAAGCAATGCCTTCCCCCACTGGTCATAGACCAGAGGCTCCAAACCTTGAGAGACAACAAGCCTTTGTTTTCTGTTCTGGGGCTTCACACACAGTCCAGTCACTCGCCAGCTCAGTCTGTCTTCTTTGTAAGTTAGTTGTCTCAGGTTTTTGTTGTAGTGACCCAAACCTGACTCACTTATTTTGTAGGCACGCTATTTGAATTATAAATGCATATGTGCATGCTGCTAGAAACCTGTTTGACTTACAGCCTTTTGGGACTATTGTGAGGAAGGCATGTGGAAGGAATTAAAACCTTGGCCTGAAGAGATGTCTTGCAGTGCTGTAAGTACAGCTTGATGGGCTATTCTGGTCAGAGTTGAAAGAGCTGCATGCAGTAAGAACTATGGATTGTGAGGTTTGGTTCATGAGGGTGAGAAAGAGCTTTACCTGGACTGGGCTTGAAGCAGTTCGTGTGAGAAGCTTGCTGTTATGCCTGTGTCCTGAGAACCTGTGCAGTGTTACTTTGTGTAGAAATGGACTTGTGTGTAGAGGGATGTGGCACAGAGAGAAATGTTTGGGCAGAAACTGCTGCCTGTTCAGCTGTAATTGAGAGACTACAACCTTTGAGATTGGGCCAGCTGACTTGCATTGGGACAATAGGAAGAATGCAGACTTTTCTGAAGGGTCCTAAATGCTGAAGGAGTGACCTTTTCTTCAAAATTGGATTTATTTTCCCCTGGATTAACAAACTGGTAGCCCACCTGGGGACTATGGTATATAACAAATGCAGAAAAGAGAGGGTCATTGAATTTTCAACATTAAATATAAATATATATATATGTGTGTGTGTGTGTGTTTATTTATTTGACAGAAAGAAAGAGGGAGCGAGAGAGAGAGAGAGGAGAGAGAGAATGGGCACACCAGGGCCTCCAGCCACTGCAAACAAACTCCAGACACATACACCACCTTGTGCATCTGGCTAACATGGGTCCTAGGGAATCGAACCTGGGTCCTTTGGCTTTGTAGGCAAATGCCTTAACCACTAAGCCATCCCTCCAGCCCTCAGCACAGTTTTGTTTTTTGGAAATGGTCATGGGCGGTGTGAAGCAGGATGGTTGTGTTACTTGCATGAAGACCCGATGGAGCCATGAGGATGAAATGTTGGTTGCAGTGGAGACCCAATGGAGATACAGGACCATGAGATGGCTGCCAAGGAAAGCTGCTGGCAATGGATGAAGGTTTTCCGAGCTGAGCTGGAGGGGCGGAATTGGAATGCCAGACTCATCATCCCTGGTTAGAATTATCAAACTTGGAGGCCTGTCACTAGTTAGAGTTGGAGATGTGGAACCACAGAGTTTGATGTTTACCCTGTTCACTTTGAATCTTGTACTGGCTCAACATCTCCCTGTTATGCCCAATGACATCTTTTGCAGTGTGCATTTTTATTCTGTGCCATTATGTTTGTTTGTTTTTGGCATGACAGCTCAGTTAAGAGATAGTGAACTATGGGGGTACTTGAACACCATTGAGATTGATAAAATAATATGGGGACGTTTAAAGTTGGACTAAATGCACTGCATTTTACATCACATATGGTTATCAGTTTAGGGGGACGGGGTGGTAGGTGGTGGTTTGATTCAGGTGTTCCTCATAAACACCTGTGTTGTGAATGCTAGGCCCCAGCTGGTAGCAGTTGATAATTGAAGCCTCCTGAAGACAGTGTATTGTTGGGGGCGGGCTTATGGGTGTTATAACCAGCTTTCTCTTGCCAGTGTTTGGCACACTCTCCTGTTGCTGTTGTCCACCTGATGTTGGCCAGGAGGTGATGTCCACCCTCTGCTCATGCCATCATTTTCTCCTACCATCATGGAGCTGCCCCTCAAGTCCGTAAGCCAAAATAAACCCTTTCCTCCCATAAGCTGCTCTTGGTCGGGTTCTTCGTGGCAGCGACATGAAGTCTTGAAGCTGGCGAGGATAGGGCCCTTTCTTCTTAAGCAGTTCCTGCCTTCTCCAAGGTGGTAAGAGGAGCTTTGTCTCAGGGTGGACAATAGCCACCCGAAGCAGAGATTCTTCACCCAGGAATTTGCATTTTGTATGAGACCCAGGACGACTTGAGGCGAATTTTCATTCCCTGGATGATGCTGGGAGGGAAGGAGCAGTCCTCACGCTTGGCTTCACTAGAGTCATGAGACGCTTCAGAAAGAGCCAGTTTCCATTTTTCCACACTCAGTCTCGAAGACCTCGGGCTGTACAATATTTCATTTGTGCGTGATTTCCTCATGAGATTAAAACCATCAGAGCCTGACTGCTTTTCAGGGAAGGAATCAATATAGCATAATAAATACCCTTGTCAAAACTCTGGTGTGTGTGTGGGGGAGCACACACGCATGTGTGTATGCATGTGTGTGAAGGTGCTTTTACCAGTGAGTAAGCACATGTGGAAGCCAGAGGACAATCTTGAAGCCTCTCTGTGGCCTGCACAATTAGGCTAGACTAGCTGCTGAACAGGTCCCAGGAATCCACCTCCTCAGGGCTGCCATTACAGGTACGTGCCACCATATTCGGTGTTTTGTGTGGATTGAACTTGGGTCCTCATGTTTGCAAGGCAAGCACTTTATTGGCTTAGCCATGTCCCCAGCATGCATTCATGTGTGGGTATGGGCATGTGTTCATGTGTGTGTGTGTCAGTACAGGCCACTCATATGCCACAGGACAGCTTTCAGTTCTGTCCTAGCCTTTGCACCCCATGGGAAGCAGGGTTTCTTCCTCTGCTATTATTGTTCTGTGCTGAGCTGACCTTGAGCTTCCTGAAAATTCTCCCATGCTGACATTCCAGCATGCTGACATTACGGAACCCACTGTGGCTTCTGCCTTATTATTTAGGGTCTGGGAGATCGAACTTATATATTCAGGTCTGAACAGTGAGCTCTTATGTTTTATTTTTAAAATATTTTTTCTTTTATTTATTTATTTTAGAGAGCGAGAGAGGAAGAGGCAGAGAGAAAGAGTGAATGGGTGCACCAGGACCTCCAGCCACTGCAGAGGAACTCCAGACACACGTGCTACTTTGTGCATCTGGCTTATATGGGTAGTGGGAATCAGACTAGGGTCCTTAGGCTTCACAGCAAATGCCTTAACCTCTAAGCCATTTCGCCAGCCCAACAGTGAGCTCTTTATCCACTGAGCCATATACCTACCCTTCCTCGTCGGTTTTGAGATAGGGTCTCACTCTGTAGCCTAGGCTGGCCCTGTTACCACGGTGATCCTCCTGCCTGAGCCTCTTGAATGCTAGGGTTTCAGGAATCCGCCACCATCCCCTCATGTTACAGGAACCCGTGACCAACCCCTCCGTGTTTGTTTCTGGTTTTATCTTCTTTAGGTACAAATTTTTAAGAATGGCTTATTTTTTTCTTTTATAAAGTTAGTTTAGCAACAGTTGCGCTAGAAGTAGGTAGCTATTTGTAGACAGTAAGAACAATGGGAGAATGATAATTAAGAGGGAGTGCCAAATAACACAATTTACATTTAACCTTTATCAAACATTTTACATCTTTCCAAATTTTCCTCTAATTATGCAATTGTTAAAGGTTAAAAGATGTCATCAAATATAACAGAATGCTGGAAAGCAAACATCATGTTGAGTGGTAATGAGAATGTGGCTACAGTCTTAATTTCTGATGTTGCTATTGTTGTCAGGGAGGAAATCAGAGTGAACAGTCACATCTGTGTGCTGTGCTCTGTGACTGAAACACAGCCTGACCCAAACAAGAATAAAAACAAAGCTTTTCAGCAGGGATTTCCTGAGGTAAGGATAAACATTATGTCTAACCCTCAGTTGTATGATTAATTCATTCTGTGCCATTGTAATTTAAAAAATCTGTAGCTTTTGTTTTTTAAAAATCTGTAGCTTTTGTTTTTTTCCTTCTACTATAATTTTATGAACAAAGAACACATTGACTTGTTATCAATGAAACCTACAGTTTTTTATAGGAAGAAAGTGGTTATCTGTTAAACTTCCTCGGTCAGTTGAAGATCTGGACATTTAATATATGATCATTTATCCTCTTCATAGTTTCTGTGACTCAATTTATGGAATGCCAAGAGGGATGGAGGGAGAGAAGGAGGAAAGAGAGAGAGGGAGAGAGAATGAGAAAGAGAGAGCAGGTTGCTCTGCACTGAAGTTGGTGTTCATTCAGAATCTAGGGCACAAATATTGAGTAGATGTCTCTACTCTGAAAGATTTCAGAATGGTTTATCACAAATGTAGAATTTTACTCTTTTAACTATTCAAATCTTTATGACCCATGAACATCTTCCTGCATTAGTGGCTTTCAATATATTTTTCATTAAATGACTGAAACCATAGTCCTACTGATAAAGAAAAAATAAAGGGAGTATAATGGCCTGGTTCAGTGAGTGTCAGTGGGGTGAAATGCCCTTTTAGAATGCAAGTTTTGTTAAAAGAGTTGTAATATCACCTGTGGCATGTAGAGGGGAGAGAGAGTAAGAAAGAGAGAAAAAGAGAGTGATATTGGGGCAGACTCTGAAAATCCAAGGAGCAAAGAAAGCTTTTTGTTTTTGATTTTTTTCTGGGAGTTTTAAAGGGGAAATTCCACTCCATGTGACTCAGCCTATGTGCTCGGAGTCATGGAGGCACTGGATAGGAACCAAGGCTATAACTTGGGTGGCCTCAGGGTTTCCTGGCAACAGTGGCCTGGTCTGGCTTCCCCATTTGGCCTTGGTCCTTTGCAGCATGGACCTTCTTAAAGTGACACATCTTCATTCTAACAAGTATTAACAGTCACGGGATAAGTGCACGCTGCAAGTACCTGCATCAAGGATTAAGCCTGTAATTTATGTTCAAATAGTTTATTTGCCACATATTTTTGCTTCAATCTTAAATAGGTGAATTAGTTGAGGTGAGGCAATGCTTGTTCGCATCATTTTTCATGGAAAATCAGATGCCTTTAGTTGAAAATTAGATTGTTAGTTTTTATGGCAGGAATATACAAAATGAAATGCCAATTAAATCATAATGCATGTCTATGATGGGATGCATCTGATTCTCACAAATGTTAAACTGTGCAAAGAATGTGATAAAATTGTCAGAAGTTTGTCATTATTAAGCTAGCAGAAAATTCAAACTTGAAAATTTCCATGTTATGCATGAGGGAAATGATTGGAATGTAATTAAATTTGATTTGTAAAAGTGTGAATCAGTCTGGACTTTTGGTAATAACCAGTCAAAGAACAGTTGGTTACTGATTGTTAATATACAGTGTGACTCAGTTCAGTTAACACCAGAAAACACTTGTCAGTTTTATTTATGTATGGCAAGAATGCCATAAAAATTACACATATAATTTCATACTAATTGCATATTTCCAAATCTAAAATATTTTTGTTGCCAAATCCCAATGTTACTCAACATAATTTCAAAATTTTAATTCTTGACTCAATTCAGCCAACTCATTTTAAGTTTATTTTTGTTGACTTGGGCAATTACACAAGTTTTCATTTATCGTTTTTCAGTCATAACCAAAAAAGTAGCTTATAGCTGAGTCAATAATTATGGTCTCTAAACTGGGCATGGTGGCCCATGCCTTTAATCCCAGCACTCGGGAGGCAGAGGTAGGAGGATCCCAGAGAGTTTGGGCCACCCTGAGACTACATAGTTAATTCCAGGTCAGCCTGGACCAGAGTGAAACCCTACCTCGAAAAACCAAAAAAAAAAAAAAATAAATAAATAAAGGTCTCTGTTAAAATAGCAACTAACAGAATTTTACTTTTTGCTATGATAATAGGTCTGGTTTCCCTACATTCTCTTGATATTGTTATGTAAGATAAAACTGCTTAGGATAAGCAGGAATGATCATTTTCATGATTATTAAATTCTCTATAAGATTATCATATTAATTATAGAAAGGGTAACAATTTACCTCTGATTTCTCTTCTATCATGAGCCATGTATAACATTTTGTAATTAATGCCACCCAAATATTCTGCCATTTTCCTTTAAAGAGCTCTTATCCATTTTTACAGATTGGAAAATGTGATGTTTAGAGAATATTCTGTGTGAGACATTGGTCATGATTCACTGTCGAGGAGCAAAGATTTTTATTCACTTCCTTCTTTACCTCACATATAAAAAAATCCATATAGTTCTAAATTTTCTCTTGGCCCTAGGACTATGGTACAACAACCTCCATTTTAATATCATTTGCTGCTAAGGTGACTGGGATTCAGAAGATAAATAATATGTCATCCTTGTAAGATAGCCATCCTTTTGAGATAACCTACCTGTCAGAATATATTTAAAGGACACTAGGATAGTGGAAAAGGTTTTGCAAGTAATTAGGTGTTATTCCAGATGGCTGCACTTAAAAACAATATATGATTTCTCTCTCTCCTTCCCATCCTTCTCCTTGTTTCTCTCTCTTCCCCTCCCTCTCCCACACATATGACAACAGAATCCTCTTCTCATTTAGTATAAATTATATAACAATTTCATTCTAAATTTCTCCTCTTCCCCCTGGATTCCACTGCTACCATTCATGTTAACACAGTTGATAATAACATTCTACTTCCTCCGTGTGAGCAGTAAGGGTGAGGAGGACTACCACAGATTTCCACCTCAGGCTATGTCAAAGCAGCATTACCCAAGTTCACAGGTGTACACACACGTGTATTTGTAGCTCAAGCTCCATGAACTGGCAAGAATAACAGGGGGATCCACAAGATAAATGTGAAAGATCAGAGGAGCAAAGTCTCAAATGGATGCCTTGCATAAAACATCTTCACTCAAATACTTTAATATATTTATTCATTTAAGCATCTTTATGTGAGAAAGGTAACTTACACATTGCATAAACTTCTCTTGTTTTCAAAGGGAAGAAGAAAACAGCCCGTGGTGGCTCCTTTTCATTCAGTTAGAGTAATTTCATTGAGTTCCTTGGGAACTTACTTGTTTATAGCATAGAGTCTTCTTAGATTTAGAAGAACATGATTTATAACAGTTTGCTCTGTAATATTAATGACTTGTCCTAGCTGCCAATGGTTAATAATGAAATCAGGACCTAACACTGGTGCTCAAAAATTCACCAGGAAAGACAAGTTGGACACTTCATACTTGGCTACCTCTTGGATGGCCTCACAGCTCCCTTCTAACTCCTTTGCTGCTGAAAATGTTTAATTCACATCCAAAAACTTTGATTTCCTTTTGTGTGTGCTAAATTGGCCACACTAGGTAATTTTTAAGAGACATACATTTTCCCAGATCCTCAGACTTAAATCTCCAGTGACTTCCCATCATGAAGAAGAGAGGGTCCTCTTTCAAACTTCTGTCAAGCTTTTCATTTTTATGTTAAAACATAATATACATGGCAAAAAGAAAACAAATTGTTGTTTATGGAGAAATATGATGGGCCATGTTTACAAGTGTTTTTCCACATACATACGGTATGATGGGCCACGTTTGCATGTGTTTTTCCACAATACGGGTGACTGTAACATTTGAACTTCTCAGTTCCTTCTGTGCAAGAACAGCAAGCTGAAAGGAGTCTCTAAACAGTGTCTCATAAGATCCTAGTGAAGTTTCAGAAATGCTAGAGAAACACAGAGGCACACACTTGCCTAGCTTAGAATCAATGAAGTAATCTTTGACATAAAGTACATTAAGTAACAGGACGCAGGAAGAGTAGATTTTTGTATTTTCAACACACTTACATGGCGAGGGCAAGGCAGAGTTATCATCAAAAAGATGGCTGCAAAGACACAGCTGTTGGAACAGGAGAGTACATGCTAGTTTTCACCTTGACTGGGTAAATGCATTCTTGTCTTAGTAACAATCACTAACAAATGCTCACCTAACCCTCCCAGAGGTGTGAGAAGACGCAGAAGCTTGAAACCAGCATCACGAATAAACTGAGTCACAAAGCAGAGCTGGGCCAGGCTCTTAGAGGAGCTCCTCATGGACAGGTGGTCTGCTGACTATGATGTAGTTGCCTTTTACCCTTTGCAATAAAGCAGGTGTCAGTCACAATGCCTTTTGCCATCACTGCTTCCAGCCACATCCCTCACCACTAATCAGGCCCATCGATGGTAGATTTATAACCCCCTTAATCTGTGAAGTTCGTATATTGAGTCTGTGTGAGACCTTTGAGGCACCATTAAGACTCTGTCATGATTAGAGAACTTAGAGTGAAGGGAAATAGCCCATTGGTATTTTTTGGATTTTTTGTTTGCCTTTGGGAAACTTAATTCTACAAACATAACTGGTCACTTTATACAGGCATTAGAAAAATAGATCGATTCAAAATATCATCTTGGAATTGAATTGTTAGAAATAGAAAGTCAAATTTATGTTGAAATGTTTTCTCTTTTGCCATAATTAGAATATACACATACACATCTCACCTAGAGCAGAGTTAATTGCACATAGCCAATTACATAATTATGTACAGATGTTCCCCAGCTTGTAATAGCATCACATCCTGTTAAACCCACCATAAAGTGAAAATATTGTAAGTTAAAAATGCTTTTAATACACTTAATAGACTTAGCATCCCAGCTTAGCAACACAGTGCACTGTAGAGCCCTGTTGCCATAGTGATTACATGACTGACTGTTGTCTAACCCATTCCTACCTCGGGAGAATCTCTAAGTTCAAAGTCCAAAGGAAGGAGCCCTCTTTGACGTCGGCTTGAATGATAATTTCAGAAACATGACAGCGATGGCACTGTGCTGCAGAGTGACAACAGAATCATCTTTGCTGCTCAAAGTTAAGTTGTTATCACCTTAATAAACTCACTTATAACGTAGCCATGTGATAAAGCAAAAGTCTCTAATAGACATAAGGTATTATTGACCATTCTAACGTAGAGAGAAGCGAAAAGCATTAACACATATTGATTTTTAAAAAACGTTTTAAAGTTTTATTTATTCATATGCAAGGAGAGAGAGAGAGAGACCAAGTGAGAGAGCGAATGGACATACATGGTCTTCTGCCACTGCCAATAAATTCCAGGTGCAGGTGTCACTTTGTGCATCTGGCATTATGTGGGTACTGGAGCACTGAACCTGGTCCTGCCAACTTTGCAAACAAGTGCCTTTAACCACTGAACCATCTGCCCAGCCCAGTATATATAGATTATTTTTTTCAGGGGACATTTGAATAACACCGTGAAATAGGGATACCTATTACTGTACACGTGTGTGTGTGTGTGTGTGTGTGTGTGTGGTGTTGGGAATGGGGCCCAGGACCTTGCCTGTGCTAAGCACGTGCACTTCTTCAGAGCTACCTCCCCAGCCCTTACTTGCAGCCTCATTTCTAAGTTCAATAAAATGAAATTAATTGGTGTAACTGTCTTGTCGCTTTTTGTTTGGTTCTCCATCACTCCATCCTCATTCCAAATGAAAGAAGTCAGCTACTTAATTTGCTCTGCTAAACACTTTTGGATTTAGCCTCTTTGGTAAGCGTCTTTCATGTAGTATGCCAGTTTCATCATGACATCTGAACCCAAGTGAACAATGCAGTGTGCACAAACTTAATCTGACAACGCATTGTCCTGAGAGCTTTGAAGACTCAAGGTATGATTAATCCAAAGTCCTGATGGTGGAGAACATATCGATGACACTCCTTCAAATCACTACCTACTGAACTTACCTGTAATCATTTACCTGCTGGTGCAACAGCCCGTGCAGCCAATGTGGTGGAAGGAAAAATACATTTTTGTCTTAAATAAATAAGCAATGTGGAACTAAAATGGCAATGTTCCTCTTTGTTTTGTCTTTAGTTCAGTATGTCTGGCTTGCCTTATAATCTAGATGGCTGAAGGACTTAGAGGTTTTCATAAATTGGGAGAAAGCAGTACATATTTTTTTTTTGCCTCATTAAATGGTGAAATAGTTTTCTAACCTCTGCACATGTAACTATTATTTCTCTTTTCTTTTCTTTCTTTCTTTCTTTTTTTTTTTCTTTCTTTCTTTTTTTTTTTTTGAGTAGGGTTTCACTCTGGTCCAGGCTGACCTGGAATTAGCTATGTAGTCTCAGGGTGGCCTTGAACTCATGGTGATTCTCCTACCTTTGCCTCCCAAGTGCTGGAATTAAAGGCATGCACCACCATGCCCAGCTCATAACTATTATTTTTCTAACCTCTACACACGTATCTATTATTTCTATGTATATCAGTACACATCTCTCTATGTATTTCTGAAAATACACAAAGAAAATCATCAGGAGTTATTGTTGATCATTTTTGATTCACTTATTAATGAAAACAAACATCACAGAACCATATATATTTGTAATTTGGAAATATTTAACAAATACTACTTTACTCCCTGAACATTATTCCTTGCATCCCTATGTAGCAGTGATTGATGCACTATATCAGAGATGTTACATCCCACAGGACTTGAGTCATTTAAAGAATCATGAAAGAAAACTGAATTGCAAATGACATTGTTGACTATAGACTTAATACAAGTTGTCCCCATACCATTTTCCATGATATCTATCATTCATGCAGAAAGTTGGGAGGTATATTTCACCTAGAATCCTCAAATATTAATATTTCCCTGCATTGATTTCTTGTCAGCCATCTCAGAGTGAGTTCTTATCATTATATGTCTTTACTAGTAAATAATTCAGTGAATATTTCTTAATAATGGAGAATATGAAATGTTGTTTTCATGTCTTATTATTTATTCAGATACAGAAAAACTTCTGACTTGAACCATGTTCCTATAAATTACACAACATATCGCAGGTCAGCAGCAGATAAATATGGTCCCAAGTCCCCTTTCAGGACTGATGCAGGCCTGGTGTGATGGTGGTGGTGATTCTAACCCCAAAGTCTCCATCAACAGCATCACATGTGCTTGGTCGCTGAGGCTGTCCAGAAGGTCTATGACTCGTGACTAGTATGAGTCCTCACAAGGAGGCTAACGATGGTACCAACATGGCTGTATACACACATTATGTACATAACTAATAATAAATAAAAAAGAGATGTTTTTAAAAAAAGAGTTTCTGTGCTTCCGAGTGGCAGAACTTCATATTTCTGGATAACAAGGAATGACACTTTTTGCAAGTGGAATTTTTTTGCTAAATTTATGCACGTGTATAATACGATTTTTATCCTATTAACCCCCGTTGCTTGCCTTGTCCCTTTCTCCCTCCGGCCCCTTCTTCCCAATCAGTTTCACTTCCATGCTGACGTCTTTTTATACCGTGATTAGGATGTCTTGCACGAATATGGGGTGGGGCTTATTTACGAGAGAATGAACAACTTATCAGTGACTTGGAAGAAAATGACTCCCCAGTCCCCAGCAGCCAGGAATTTCTGATGCCTCACGAGCCCTTCCTCCTCCCATGACAGACTACTGATGGGCCCAGTCCTGCGCAGGTGACTGCAGGTTCTGTGAGTTCATGATTGCCATGGACATGTCTTGTCTTTGGCACTCCTCCACACAGCCGTCCTCCCCATCCTCTGGCTCTCACACTCTTTTCACCACCCTTCCACAATGTTCCCTGAGCCTTGGGGAGGGCGGGAATATACACCGGTCATTTAGCACCAAGCACTCCATGATCACTTACTGTCAACATTTTGAGGAATTAGGTAGGATTCAGGATTTAATTTCAAGCTTTGGGGTTGTTGTTATCAGTCTTTCCAATTACTTTGCATACTTAAATATCTTAGTGTGGGGCCGGGGAGATGGCTTAGCGGTTAAGGCACTTGCCTGCAAAGCTAGAGGACCTCGGTTCAATTCCCCAGTACCCACATGAGTCAGATGCACAACGTGGTACATGCATGTGGAGTTTGTTTGCAGTGGCTGGAAGCTGTGGCATGCCCATTCTTTCTTTCTATCTCTTTTTCTCTGCCTCTTTCCCTCTCTCAAATAAATAAATGAAAATATAAAAAAATTCTAAAAAAATCTCAGTGTGTTTGATACATGGATTTTTGGATAAAATGAAAAAATCTTTAAGCAGTAATATAACTTGGATGAACTTTTTTTTCCTGTGAAAAAAATACTGCCCAACAAAGGTAATGTAGGGGGCAGAGTATGAGGAAGTTATTATAGAATGTTTGCATTTTGCAAAGGAATGAAATGAACCAAGAGCCGTGGTTTTCCTTTGAGAAAGCTGTTAAGTACAATGTAGCCATGGCTGGGAGAGGGAAGTTCTTGCACTGAGCTGTCCAGCTAAGGGGAAGATTGTCCCAGCTAAGGGAAGATTGACAAGACACTCAGAAACCATCAACGCCCATGAGCTCATGCCACTCTGCATCCTCTCTGGTTCCACTGTGCATCGCCTGTACCAGTCATGACGTGCTGATTGCTCATCTGTGCATCAGCACTCGGCACTGTCACGGCTACTCTTCTCTCGTTTTCTTCAGAGCAGTTACAACATGAAAAGTTCCTTCATCTTTTCCCAGCTTTAAACCCTCCTCATACCTCTGTGGGTCTGTGCTCCTAACCCGTGTTCTGTTCCTCTCGAGGTTACATCACAGTCATATCCTAACCCGTGTTCTGTTCCTCTCGAGGTTACATCACAGTCATATCCTAACCCGTGTTCTGTTCCTCTCGAGGTTACATCACAGTCATATCCTAACCCGTGTTCTGTTCCTCTCAAGGTTACATCACAGTCATATCCTAACCCGTGTTCTGTTCCTCTCGAGGTTACATCACAGTCATATCCTAACCCGTGTTCTGTTCCTCTCAAGGTTACATCACAGTCATATCCTAACCCGTGTTCTGTTCCTCTAGTTGTTACATCACAGTCATATCCTAACCCGTGTTCTGTTCCTCTCGAGGTTACATCACAGTCATATCCTAACCCGTGTTCTGTTCCTCTCGAGGTTACATCACAGTCATATCCTAACCCGTGTTCTGTTCCTCTCAAGGTTACATCACAGTCATATCCTAACCCGTGTTCTGTTCCTCTCAGGGTTACATCACAGTCATATCCTAACCCGTGTTCTGTTCCTCTCAGGGTTACATCACAGTCATATCCTAACCCGTGTTCTGTTCCTCTCAAGATTACATCACAGTCATATCCTAACCCGTGTTCTGTTCCTCTTGAGGTTACATCACAGTCATATCCTAACCCGTGTTCTGTTCCTCTCGAGGTTACATCACAGTCATATCCTAACCTGTGTTCTGTTCCTCTCGAGGTTACATCACAGTCATATCCTAACCCGTGTTCTGTTCCTCTCAAGATTACATCACAGTCATATCCTAACCCGTGTTCTGTTCCTCTCGAGGTTACATCACAGTCATATCCTAACCCGTGTTCTGTTCCTCTCGAGGTTACATCACAGTCATATCCTAACCCATGTTCTGTTCCTCTCAAGATTACATCACAGTCATATCCTAACCCGTGTTCTGTTCCTCTAGTTGTTACATCACAGTCATATCCTAACCCGTGTTCTGTTCCTCTAGTTGTTACATCACAGTCATATCAGTTCTTTTGTAGGAGAGCAACCAGCCATGAGGCCCTCCATCTTTGTTTGAGAAAGATTTCGTTCTTCTCCATTTTGGAGAATATTCTCACTCCAGAGTGGTGGTTCTTTGTTTTGAGTACTTTAAAGATAGCAGTCTTTTTGTTTTTAATTCTTCTGGCTGGCCAGGTTTCTGGTAATAAGTGTCGTAATTCTCCTTCTTGTCTTCTGGAGAATGACATTCAGTCCTATAATGATCTGTAGGATTCTCCCTCTGTCTTTAATTCAGATCTTTGAATATAATATCCACTCAAGGGTGCCTGATTATATGTGTGTGTGTGTGTGTGTGTGCGTGCGCGCGCGCACGTGTGCATGGTGATTTATCACCTTTGGCCATCTCTGAGCTTCATGTTCATGGTTTTCTGCCTCTTACTGACTAAAGAAAATCCTTGTCAATCACTGTTTCTTTGAATATTTCTTTCTTCCTGTTCTCGCTTTCATCTCCTTCTGGAATTCCAGAATTATTCAGGTTTAATAGGACATTTTATACTGTTTCCTATCTCTTAGCTGCTCTGTCTGCTTTCATCAAAATCCTTATTTATTTATTTGAGAGAAAGAGAAGGAGAGAGAAAGAGGCAGATAGAGAATGGACACACGAGGGCCACCAGCCACTGCAAATGAACTCCATATGAGTGCTCCTCCTTGTGCATCTGGCTTACGTGGGTCCTGGGGAGTTGAACCTGGGTCCTTTGGTTTTGCAGGCAAATGCCTTAATGGCTAAGCCACCTCTCCAGCCCCTCAAAATCCTTTTTAACACACAATTTTGTTTAATGTACAAAGGTTTCATTATGGCAATTTCAAAAATATTTTTTGATTCTTGTACTCCTCTTTTTTCCATTTCCCCTCCTCTCTCTTGCTTCCTCTCATCTTACCCTCTTTCTGGTTTTATGATACGTGCTTCCCTTTGTCCTTTTCATAGTTTTCACCACCTCTTGTCCCCCTATCATGGTCTTCTATCTAGATACATAACCCATAACCAGTCTCATATCCCCTTATTTACATACATGCAAACTTAGAAAGTGAGGATCTACATATATGAGGGACATGCCACTTCCAGGCTTATATATAAAGCACTCTATGTCCCACCACAGAGATGCTTGCACATGTTGCCATGTTCATTGCTGCTCTATTCACAGTGGCTAAGGTGTATGGCACAATGCAGGACTGGCCCTGGCCAGACCACATACTAAAAGAAACCAGGCCACACCCCTCAGGTTTTCTCACTAGGATGGTGGGTAGTCAATGACTGGTAAGATTCCATGAGATGGGCAACCTAAGACAGGCACCGTCGCATGTGATGATCCCTTGGGGCCTGGGTTCAACAATGGCTTGGCAAAGAACCATGCCTCCCAGGGTTGCCAATAATAAAAACAAAAAGGAGGATATGTATGGCACAATTCAGGTCTGGCCCTAACCAGACCGCATGTCAGAAGAAACCAGGAAGTGGCTTCTGTGAACATAGCGTCCTGCGCAGGCCCGGCGTGAGAACAGCTACAGTCCCATTCTCGCGAGAAAACTGCTACGAGATGATCTGTCCGGAGACAGGCTGTAATTGGTCACAAAAGGAGACCACCCCATACAATGATTGGCCAGCCAAACCCCTTTAAACCCCCTATACTTCCTTGAATAAATGTTTGCAGCAGCTCACCCTCTGCCTGTTTTCACCCAACTCCCAGAGTCTGTGTCGTGACTCCACACCTCTCATCCCTAAACTCGGCAGAGACCCTGCCGTCCCTCCTGGGCTGGCCCTAGGAGGGACCCCAACACTAAGGAATAGAATCAACCTACATATCCATCAACTGATGACTGTATAAAGAAAATATGGTACATATACCCAATGGAGTTTTACTCAGCGGTAAGGAAAAAATGAAGCTATGAAATTTTCAGGAAAATGGATGGAATTGAAAGAAAATTATATTAAGTGAGGTAACCCAAGCCAGAAAGACAAAAATTGTAAAACCTTTTGCCTTAAAGTTTGCATTTTATTAAAATATTTTCAAATGCTCTTTATTATTCTTTAATTAAGTATAGTGGGTTCTTTTCCACAGCCTGGCTGCACTAGCACGGTGGGATGTGTCACCCAGAGATAGATGAACTGTGAGACATTCGATTTATTGAAACTCACTGCTGAGGACAGTGGGCTGGGCTGGTGTTTCCTTAAAGTCCAGTGGTATGGGCCGGACCAAGACATTTATCTTTTCTCCAGTGTGTCCCTGTCACAGTCTCTTGGGGAGGGAAGGGCTTTAGAGAATGACATCCATTGGCATCATTAACTTGTTTTGCTGCATTGGTGATTAGCATTCCAAGGAACCCTGGCATGTGTGCAGGCTTCTAGACAAATGCTTGTCACATTATCAGTGTCCCAGTACTGGGGAGTCAGTGTTCAGTCAGATACAGGTTATCTGGATGTACTGCTAGGGCATGCTCTCAACCTGCTTTCATTGTCACCTGGACCTGGAAAGCTGTCTTTGCCAGAGAAATTCAGGGACAAGAAGTTTGATGTTCTTCTCAAAATCAAACCATGGATGAGACCTGTAGTTTTTAATATGCCTTTTTATGCCTAATATTTTCACTTACTGACTTCCTACAGAATCTTGCCCTGCTTGTTACCTTCTGTGCTTGCTCATTTTCTGACATCTTTGTCATAACTGATCTTGGCATGACTTTGACTCTCGGGGGCTGTTTATGTGCCTCTTGCTATTCCTCATCATTGTGTGCTGGAAAGCGACTTGTTTTGTGTACGACAACAGAAATGAGGGCAATCGTTTTCACATCCCTTCTGCTGTGTGCTTACTGTGGGATTTATTTTAATCTAATCAGGATTTTATTTGGATTGTAAGTGTGTTGTTGCCATAGAGCAGCACTGGAATTTATGGTGGTGGCTGGGCTTAATTTTTAAATATGTTATGGACATTTTGACTAAATAAGCAGATGTTACCTCTCAGGAATCTTAATATTATTCAAAAGTCTAAATTTTCTCTCACAACTTATATATGTTTTTTTATTCCCCAGTCAGATTGTAAATATATAAAAATAATAATTTCCATAAAATTGTTAAGCCTAAAACTTGCCTAGAGTTTTCATAAAAGGGATTTAGATAACCACTGACACTTTAAAAAAAATGTTTTTTAACTTTATTTATTTTTGGAGAGAGACAAAGAGAGAGACAGACAGAGAGGGAGAAGGAGACAGATAGAGATGGGCACGCCAGCAGTCTCTCAGCTTCTGTGAACAAAATCCAGATGTGTGTGCCCCCTTGTGGTCAAGTGCGGCATTGCGCCCTTGCTTCACTTTGCATCTGGCTCAACGTGGGACCTGGAGATTGGAATCGGGTTCTTAGGCTAGCAGGCAGGCGCCTTAACCTCTAAGCCATCTCTCCAGCCCACCACTGACACTTTTGAATACATCATATAAAGGGAAGAGGTACTGGGGATAATTGTGTTTATTTGATATGTCACTGTTATGGTTGTATGAGAAGAACTGTGATGTTATGGGGTACTTAGCCTTAAAATATTACAGAGGTATACGGAGGTACTTAGCCTTACAAAAGAAGTGTGTTATGACTACACATATTCCAGGAATTCTGTGCCAAAGAAGTGTCTAAATTTTTGTCAATATTCTCATTTTCTATAATGTTTCTATTATCTGTGTCCTCAGAGATTAACATTAGGGAACATTGGTGTGCTGTTTGCCATATATTCAGTCACTTTTAAAAATTGTTACTTGGCCACAGTCTTATTTAGTTTAGATCTAGAATCTTCCAAGCTGCATATTTACAGTTGCTAATGTTCACTGGACTTACCCATGAAGCTATCCAGAAATACTGATGGTAAGGCTGGGATGTAGAGTGCTTGTCTAGCATGCATGAAAACCTGGGCTCGAGCTCCAGTATTGCATAAGCAGGGCATGGTGGGGCAGAGCTTGGCGGTGGAGGCAAAAGGACCAGAAGTTCCAGGTCATCCTCTGCTAAATAGTGAGCTTGAGGCCAGCCTGGACTACATGAGACCCTGACTGAAAAGAAAATAAAAATGAAAAGCACTGGTTACCCTTAATGTAAACTTACTGAACTTAACATTGTTGTTTTGTATATCAAGGGTGAAGCTTATCAGGCATAGCATCATATCAACTTTTTTCAATAAAACATGTTTCTCTGTTTTAATAAATTAGTCGTAAAACTCACTAGCTGTTTTTAAATAGTATTTATGGTAATAATAGTTGGAATTGTTTCTTGGAAGGGGTTCATTCTTTTTGGCTCTCACAATGTCTGAAAACACTTTTATAAAACCCAAATCTGACTGTCTATCACACCCACTCTTTGTTCACATGGGTCATGTGATAGGTAGTTTACATACATGAAGCCAGTGGCCCTATTCTTCATCTATAAAGCTTCCACTCTTTTCTTCTTGTTAAATGAGAGAATGAACGAAGATTTCCGGCCCAGCACCTGGCACATACTCAGTACTGTCTGCAAAGGTGGCCAGTATCCATGGGTCTGAGAGAATTTCAAGTACGTGTGTTTGTGTATTGCCTTTAAACTTTCTTCTTAAATTCTATCCCTCTCACATGTTTAGAAGTCACGGTTAACTGTGTAGTTCTATTGGCCCACAGACTACCTTAATAATCTGGGCTAAAAATAATTCTTACAAATTTCTCACACACATGGACTCTTGAATGTTTGTGCACTCATGAATATGCACATTTTTCTTTTTTTTAAAATATGCACATTTTTCTAACGGACACACATATTGTAGCCATATTGATAAATATTTGAAAACATCATTGAGTATATAGTATGGTCTTTTATAACATATCTTTTTAACTAACAAAGTTAAAGCACAAACTTTCATCACTGACATCTGCCAACTTTGTTTTGAAAATCGTAAGGATCTCATACTGAAAAAAACAAAACAAAACAAAAAACTAGAAGTCAGTATACAAGCTGGTTGGGAACATCATGAAATTTCTATTGGATTTTCCTCTCTGGGATGATTCCACAGTCTCCATGTCTTTGGCAGACATCCTTAACATCTTGTGAATAACAGCCCTCTTTGCAGGTATGAAGTGGTCTCTCACTGTGGCCTCAATTTGCATATATTTAGTGGCTGACCAATGGAGCGTCTTCTTAGGTGCTCATTCACCATATGTTTATCTCCTGAAGAATTGCTTTAGATTTGAAGTAACACACAAATAGGAAAATGTAAACTGCATTTAAACTCAAAATTATCAAGATGTCAAATATATAATGAGTTTATGGAATCTATTTAAGTAACATAAATAATTACATATTTTGAGGATTATTTTGTTAGAAACTTCACTGCTGTGGTGCAAAGGAAGATAATAACATGTAAATGAGGTCTGCTCATAATTCTATCTGAAAAACAAAATTGAATGCATAATGATTGCATTAGTGACATAGAACATAAGACCCCAAATGACATGCTTCTGAGGATTTTGGCCCAAATGGAATTTACTGCATGTGAGTCCTAGCTTGATTTTTATCACCTCCTGGAGATGTTTTAACCCAGCCAATGACAGCACACAGTGAGTTCAAATGTGCCATATGTGAATTTATCATCAAAGGAGACTTTTCTATATGCCGTTAAGAGATGTTCATATTATGTTGACACGAACGAAGTGTCAAGTTCAAAATGTCTTAAGCAAATTGAGTTTTCATTTGAAATGGTATGTGGAAGAAAGTGAATACAGTATTCCCAGACCAAGGTGCCCGCTGCTCCTCCTGCTGGGGATTCTTGAAGGAGTCATGGAAGACATGATTGTGGGGAGGCTTGGACTAGTTGCCAGGACCTCAGCCAATGACAAGAAGTCACTGTTTTCTTCCTTTCTCCTCTGGAAGCCACTTGGTCCCATCTCTATGCAAATACCTCCCACATTACGTTGCATATGTGGTTATTACTTACAGATTGGCAGACCATGGGGTAGGAACTAGTTCTCTGTTCTCAGTCATTAGGGATTTCCATTTTAAGTTTTTCCAGAACAAATCAAAATGTACCTAAGTATAATGCAGGTAAATTGTGAAAACACTTGATAAGGTTTCTCAATGGAGGACAGCACAATGAGAAACTATAATTATGCAGCAAATATCTGTGTATGCATACATACATTCACACATACATACATTCACACATACATACACACATACATACATACACACATACATACACACACATACATACATACGTACCACATACATACATACATACATACACACACACATACACACACACACCACACAATACATACATACACACACATGCACATCACATACACTGTTAAATTCTGAATAAAATTCACTCTCCAGGGTCTTTAGAGATGAAGACCTTTCAACAGCCTTTGTGCCAGTTTGTAACACCAAGACAGCTCTGTCTTGTTCCTCCACACCTCCCCCCAGGTGTTGCATTAGGGAGCCCTCATTGCCCATGCCAGCCTCTCTTGATACCCAGACTTCATTCAGGCCACTGTGAACAATGTGTGCATGCACACTCTACCACACTGTATGAACATGACTTCATCTGAGCTTCTCCTTTGCCTCTTCACTCCCCACTCATCCTGCCTTGCCGACTCAGTGTGGCCCAAAGTCCCCTTGGTGTCCTGCCACTGCTCTCTTCATACTGCCCTATGCCTCTTGATGTCCTCGCCTCTTTCCCCCCAAGACACAATCATCGTGTTAAGCAGAGGCTATGTTTTATTTGATTCTGTTTCACCCACACTTATTTTAGTTCCTAGCGGCAATATTTGTAGAATTAATGAATTATTTATGAGTGAATAAAAGCAAGTAAGAAGTAAATTTGACTTAGAAATCCCTTGCTTCTGTGTCTGGGGGGGGTAATAGTGAGATTAAGACAGGATAAGTGGGTGTCAAAACAGGTTTGGAGAATGAAAAACTGAATTCAGTTCAGGCTATGTTGCGCATGAGTAACGGAGACATTGAAATAGATGATTACTACCATTTCACAAATGGTCACTCAGATTCCACTGACAATGAAGGCATGTTCAGGCAGGCTGGGTTCCTTCCTGGAGTTCTAGACCTAAGGCCATCACCATTGTGGTAGCACTTAACCAAGTGATAACTGTCTTTTGGCTCAGTCCTTGGGACTCTAAGGTCGGGTCCTGTCTGTCACAGGGTGGCAAAAGCTCCTGTCTTGTCACTTGCTGCCCACATTTTTGAGGGGGCCAATTGATACCATGTGACCTGAACTCTCTGATAGATTAAAACAATTTACTTTATTTTTATTTTTTATAAGAGAGAGTGAGAGAGTGAAAGGGAGAGAGAGAGAAAAAAAAGAGAGGAAGAGAATTGGCACGCTAGAGCCTCTAGCCACTGCCTTTGAGCTCCAGAGGTGTGCACCTCCTTCTGTGCATGTGTCACCTTGTGCGTCTGGTTTACGTGTGTTCTGGAGAGTCAAACCTGGGTCCTTTGGCTTTTTAGACAAGCACCTTAACTGCTAAGCCATCTCTCCAGTCCCACAATTGACTTCTTAAATATATTCATAGTAGAAACGATTGTTTTTCCAGCTCTGCTCCGTAATCTTGAACTCAGATGTAGCTGATTTGGAATTTTATTTTGTTTATGTTCTGTGAGTCAAGATTACATGCATGTGGCCATTTTAGATGCCATTATTCATTATTAGCACTTTGTATAAGAAAACAGACTGCTCTTCCTTTAGGAGTTTATTTCCAGAGAAACGCACGCATGTGTCATGAAAGTCAATGTGGTGGTTTGAATGTGACATGTCACTTACAGCTTCAAGAGTTTGTGATTTAACCTTCTACCTAGTCCATGGCGATAGAGCCTTTAGGAGCTACATACGACCTCCCTGCAGGAGGTGTGTCACTGAGGGCAAGGTTTGGTATTTTATCATCTCACCTGCTTGTCAGTGCCAGCTAGCTCAGGTCATTTCTGCTGCTTCTTCTCTGTTGATATGAGAAGTTGTGATGCTCAGCTATCTGATCTTCCATGCTCACTGTGCCATGATAAAACTTCCCCTTGAAACCACAAGCTGAAATAAACCCTTTCATATGATCAGCTGCTTCTGGTCGGGTGTTTTGTCCCAGCATTGAGAAAGTAACTACAACAATCCACTGATACAGACTGTTGAGAGCACAATGAGTACTGAAGTTTTTGCTGAATGTCAGAGACAAGAAGATCATGGGTATGTTGTACATTGAAGTTTCTGATTTGAAGACTGTAGTATGAAGTGTAGGGTAGTACTTCTCTCATATGTAATATGCCTCCTATTTTCTTATGATCTGGTTCATGAACATGGAGTCACTGAAGTATTAATTGATCTATATTATATAAAGAAATAGCAGATACAAGCAATCTGTG
Organism: Orientallactaga sibirica; assembly: GCA_036365145.1. Lineage (NCBI taxonomy): Eukaryota > Metazoa > Chordata > Mammalia > Rodentia > Dipodidae > Orientallactaga > Orientallactaga sibirica. The sequence goes on along the minus strand of JAEOAD010000041.1, from coordinate 14,958,887 downwards.
GTTCTGGAATATGTGAAGTGAACTCTGAAGCTCCTGTTAACGACTTAGTCAATAACTAACATAATGAAGAGAAATATTCCTTATCGACGTCTCTATCCAACTACCCACATGAGGAGTTTATGAGCCAACTAAGAGGTAAGGAAAGACCTTCTCTTCTGTATGTAACATTCCCCAGCAGTCAAGTTTTTAGTGAAATATTATGTATTTTTGAACTTTCAAGTTGTGTATTATGACAATATAACCTTAACTGCAGCCTTAAGGTAATAAAAAGTACTCTATGGTCTGCCTATCTGAATGTGTTTCTGCAGAAATGTTAGAGCTGGCAATAGCAATGCCATGTTATGAGCCTTAAGGACAGTTGAGGTTGTTAGGGTCCCTGAAAATGGCTGCAATACCTTCATGTTGAAGCATTTTCTTAAGATTTAATATTAATGCAACTTGTTCTAAGTTTAAGAGTTAATAAATTGCATGTTTTTAAAATAAAAATAAAAATAAAAAAAATTTTAAGTCTTGAAGTAGGAATACTGAAGCATTTTTCTTTCATTGTAACTTCACACAAATGACTATGTCAAAAATCAATGTAATCTCTAATGAGTGTTACATAATATTTATATCAAAAATTTGTTGAGGGCTGGAGAGATGGCTTAGCAGTGAAGGCACCTGCCTGCCAAGCCTGAGAAGGCCCATTCGATCTTCTAGGTCCCACGTTTAGTCAGACGCAAAAGTGATGCAAGGACGCAATGCTGCATTTGCCCATAAGGGGTCGCTCATGTCTGGAGTTCATTCACAGTGGCTGAGAGGCTACTGGTGCACCATTCTCTTTCTCTCTGCCTCTTCCTCTCTGTCTCTGTCTCTCTCTCTCTCAAGTAAAAAAAAAAAGTTTGTTGAAAAGGTCAGTTTACAAAAGGAATCAAGTAGAAGGTAAACTCATCTCCACCACTTCTTGGTAATCACACTTTAGTTCCATTATGTCCTCTGAAAATAATCTTAATTGTCTGATAATCTTATGTATTTTAGAGCTATAGTGATACTACTGATGGTAAAATTTCATGATTTTCTTTCTTTTTTTTTTTTTTTTTTTTTTTTTTGAGGTAGGGTCTCACTCTAGCCCAGGCTGACGTGGAATTCACCTGGTAGTCTCAAGGTGGCCTTGAACTCATAGTGATCCTCCTACCTCTGCCTCCCGAGTGCTGAGATTAAAGGCATGTGCCAACCATACCCGGCTCAAATTTCATGATTTTGTAACAATTAGTTTAAATATTTAGTAGTAGTGTCTTGGATCTATCTATCTATCTATCTATCTATCTATCTATCTATCTATCTATCATCTATCTATCTATCTATCTATCTATCTATCTATCTGTCATCTATCTATCTACCTGTCATCTACATAATATTTTAGAAATGCATTAATACTGGTGAATGAGTACAGCATGAATATTACCCATATATTTGTTGGATATATCTTCTTTGGGGAATGATAGAGACACCCAACTGAAATCATGTAATGAACCCACGAGTCGATATCCTCCCGTTTGTCACTGTCTATTGCTCCCTTCATTTCTCGCCATATGCTGAGCTGATCATCTGTGTAAGTCCTTCTGGAGAGACCAGTGATGTTAACTTCTGTTTTCTCTTTCCTTTCAGCAGACGATTACATGCTTTGAGTCAACTCTGAATTTATTTAGTACATTTACAAAAATAAGTTCAAATGAACTGTTAGGAATAAAATCCACAGGTTTCAGGAGAGAAGAGAAGATTCTTCCTCTCTGTCTATTATAAAGGTCTTGTTATATACTCATTTTTACCTTGTTTTATCGATGGAAAGTTTTGTTTGTGTGCTAGCTTTGTGTCATAGATTCATCTCACATAGTATTGGGTTCATAAGGAGATTTTCATGCAAGTAAATAATACACTTTGAACACATTGCTTCCTTACAATTTCTTATCCTTCCTTTGCCCCCATCCCTAATCATTCTCCTAGGAAGTTTTACTTCCACTTTCAAGTCATGCACACATACATGACTGATATGTCCATGTAAAATGCAGAAGGGAGGCTAAATTGGGAAGAGGCAAAAGGGGAAAGGCAGAGGGGTTGCAAAGAAAACAGAAATTAGTTCTTTGAAGTCATCATAATGAGCCTTGTTTGTATGGTAAGAATTGTTTAAATGTCATAATGATACCTGAAACTTTTTTGCTAACTAAAAATAAAATTATGAGCAAGAGAGAGAACTGGTGCTTCAGGGTCTCTAATCACTGCAGTCAAACTCCAGATGCATGCACCCTCTTATCTGCATACACAACCTTGTGCACATGCATCACTTTTTGCTCCTGGCTTATGTGGGTTATGGGGATTTGAACCTGAGTCCTTAGGCTTTGCAGGCAAGCTCCTTAACCACTAAGTCATATCTCCAGCCCTAAAACATTTTTTTTTGTTAAAAAAGACTTCTTGGGCTGGAGACATGGCTAAGTGGTTAAACACACTTGCTTGCACAGCCTGACAACCCAAATACAATTCCTCAGTACTCACATAACACCAGATGCATGCATCTGGAACTCATTTTGCAGTAAGAAGAGGCCTTGGCATTCCCATACATTCTCTCTCTCTCTCTCTCTTCCTCTGTCTCTCGCCATGAAAACAAATAAAAGCAAAACAAAACAAACAAACAAACAAACAAAAAAAACCAGACTTCTCATCAGTGAATGTACCTAGAATTGGGATGGATAGAGTAATATTCCTAAAGTACTCAGGGCTTAAGAATTTCAGAAAAATCTTCCAATGTTACTCTTATTTTGCAAGAGCATTAAGGTGTCTAAAGTGACAGAATATCATATTCTTGAGAAGTGCAGAGTGGTGCATTCATGCCACGGACTGATACATATGTGATCTAATGAACTGGTAAATGGCTGGGGCTAACACTGTACAATGTCTATGCACCTCAGAACACTGCGTGTGTGAATATATATATATATATATATTGCTTAATAAATGAAAAATAAGTAAGCTCACAAATGAAACAAGCTCTGGGAATGGTTTCCACTTTCATGATCTTGTTGTGTGAAGTAAAGTCAGTTCTCTTTCCCTTGCCAGTGGTCTCGAGCTTTCACTGTGCTTTAGGAGATAGAAACATGACCTATGAAGCTTTTCCTGTCTTTTTTCAGCTAAAAACTTGGACTTCTTTACTGTAAAACCCCTCCAGGAAGGAGTACTTGGATTAGAACATGGAAAATCTCCTTGATCCTTTAGTGAGAGCTGGGGAGAACGGTGAGCTTCAGTTCCGGGTGTGAGGTGTACAGTTTTGCAGGATTATTCTCACATTTTGGTCATGTGTGACTCCTGTTTTGTCTACGTGTTTTGATAGTGCGAGTCATTGTAATTCTACCTTATACACACTCGTGAAGCCTACTGAAAGGTCAGTAGAAGTATAGCTCCATGGTGACAGCACCCTATTCCCAATTAACCAAACAAAGGATGTACCTAAGGCCCAGTATGCTAAGGAAGTAGTGGGAAGTCATAGCTGTCTCAGTGCTCATAGGGAATCTGACCTGTAACCATTTCCTGCCGTGCACCCCTCCCCACTCTTGTTGTATCAGACACACTTGCTTTTGGTAACAGACAAGATTGGAAGCCATTCAAGGAAACATTCAAATAAGTGATGTTACGCCAGCCTGTTTGTCCTAAGTCATGTAACTAAAGGGTCACAGAGCTAGAGGCACTATGCAGCCTCAAACACATGCAAGCTCATCAAGAGAAGGTGATGTTTGGTCCAAGGCTTTCTAGCTACAGGTCACTATTTTCCAAATCCACATAATCATCATGGAACAGCTGTTATTCTTTCTCGTGCTAAAGAAGTACAACCGTGGAAGCACAGGATGGGCTTCAAGGGTTTGAATTCAACCTAGTTACTTCACTGATTACAAACACACAACCGCCATGGTTTGCCACTCCCCCCATAGCAAAGGACATCATAGAGCATTATGACAAAGCAAATTAAACTCTTTTTCTATGGTTTGCTATGTTAACATTTAAAATGTCAAATATATTCACTCTGGACAGGGAACTAATAAGAAGTGTGAAAAGCCAGACTCTCTCTTTCTGAAACAGAAGATGGGTGGACAGTTGTTGGTTAGTTTCAATCATATTGCAATTGTTATTTAATTGAACTTGTCCTAAACACATCAAATTGCCTGCATAAATTCAAGCCTCAGAACCATCTGTTTTCTTCCTTTTTTAATGACATTGCCAGCATGTGTCTTCCCAACATTTGTGCAGAATTCCCGGGAGTCTCACGGATACATACTAAGCAACCCCATGGGCCAAGGATGGAACACCAGGTAATATTTCATGTTCTGATTGCTGTGAAGACAGCAAGATGCTTTTTTAATTGAGCTAGAAAAAAAGGAACAATAAATATGAAATGAAACAACAGGTTTTGAAATCTATAAAGTCAGGTGTGCTCAATACCACATGATCTAAAATTGGTACAAACAAAGGTTTACAATTTCTTTTTTCAACATATTAGGAAAAAAAAAGGCAAAAAAATTTAATTTCTCCTACATTTTTCCAGCACAAGGCATAACAGTGTGTTGGTGAACTGGTTCTATGTGTTGATCGACTGTTGACCTCCAGCATTCACTACACACTCGGGCTATGAGGCCACAGCTATCACAAGGGCAAAGTTCTTTGCTCTTCAAGCTAAATCCCATTGTAAGTACACATAGAACTCCATGCACAAATACATGACGATAAAATATGTACAGCCAGGGTTTTCTTCACTGTCTTTGTTTGTGTGTTTGTGCTTCTGCATAGCACTACAGAATAAAGACAGCAACAGAGCACCAGGTGAGAAAATGTGGCACCACACACAGAAGGGAGGGAGTCATTCTAGGACCACACACAGACATTCTAGGACCACACACAGAAGGGAGGGAGTCATTCTAGGACCACACACAGAAGGGAGGGAGTCATTCTAGGACCACACACAGAAGAGAGGGTGGGAGCCATTCTAGGACCACACACAGAAGGGAGGGTGTCATTCTAGGACCACACACAGAAGGGAGGGAGTCATTCTAGAGAGGGTGGGAGTCATTCTAGGACCACACACAGAAGAGAGGGTGGGAGCCATTCTAGGACCACACACAGAAGGGAGGGTGTCATTCTAGGACCACACAAGTGCCCTTATTTAGAGCTGTCAAGTATATATTGAAACCTCTTTAGGGCATCCTGGCTTGTCTTTGAGTCTTCCAGAGACTTTATCCAAGCCTCACTGTTGTACCACACATATATGGATATGCAGATTTTGGTGTAATCAAGTCCACTTAAATAAAGCATTCACATACCCATGGAAACAGGTGGGCAGAGAGTGCATCAACACCCTGTATAATATGATCCACATGTATGACTGGGAGTTAGTACATTGGACTGACCCTGTGGGATGTCCTATTACATATCTGAAAACATGTGTATGTCATTTAATATTATGGAAGGTGAACATGCCATGGTACCAAAACAATGGATGGAAGGGGTGGCAGTGTAAATGGAGGACACATGCTTAATGGGCATACGTGCCTGTGTTGGATACTCAATACAAAACTATTGTTAATTAATTAATTTAATTTAAAAAATATGAGTAGAAGAAAATAAGTCTGCTTAGAGTTAATAGAAGCAACAAATTAAAGTTATCAACATTGATGCTTTGTCTCCCAGCATGAAGAAAGCCACACATGAATGAAGGTGGATGGTGCTCTTAGATACATTGTTCCCTGGAGCTAGGACTCTGCAGGAGGAGTTGTACTGTATACCAGGGAACAGCCCAGACCCTGCTGCTTTGGGCATGACCATCTCTGTGGTTCCATTCCTTGTACCAATTGGGTAATAGCCATCATCTCCGCCATCATCCCTGCACCTCCTGTTCTCTCCTCATTACATAAGCATTCTGATACTTGACTCATACTTAGTCTCTCCTGTATTGCTGTTGGTGTGTTCAGTGTCTGTACAGATTATCCTGTATCCTCACAGCCTCTTAGCTCCTTGCCTGCCTCCTATCTGCTTGCTGTTACTTGTTGCCTCCATGTTGTTACCCTTTTACACATATCCAGGTTGGATTTTTAGTGTTAAGCAGCTGGCTTTCCTTCTGCTCTTGTCCCAGTAGTGAGAAGGTAACTGCTACAATAAGCATGGTTGACTCTTTAATGCCTTCTCATGAGTGCCATGGGACACAGAGCTGGCTGTAATGCATGTCTCCAACTCCTTTCCTCTCGCTTCATTTCTGCAGCTCCACCCACAGAATTGTTACTAATTTTGTCAGCTGTCTCACTGATGACAAACCACTCATCAATTCTTGGTACTTCTTTGTAACCACTCATCCCCTAGGACAGTTCTTCCAGACTTACAAGGCTTTCTTCATTTGATTTTCAGGGTATGGCACTCATGTGTTTCTGCTTAATCTGCTCCCCACAGCAGAAGTCAAAGGACTGAATTTTCAGTCTTTACTTTTCTAACTCCACACTTGCATCCTGGGTCACCTTCAACTTTGCAGGCTTAAATTCTTCCCATTTTAAATTCATCTATATTCCAGATATTATATTCAGTTGACCGCTTAACATGCCCACATGCCTACTAGGTAGGCAGTTTAAACATGAAAGAATTTTAAAACTATAATTCTAGGGTTGGAGGGATGGCTTACTGTTTAAGACGTTTGCCTGCAAAGCCAAAGAAAGCAGGTTCGATTCCCCAGGACCTATGTTAGCCAGATGCACAAGGGGGCACATATGTCTGGATTTTATTTGAAGTGGCTGGAGGCTCTAGTATGCCCATCCTCTCTCTCCCTGTTTCTGTCAAATAAATAAATAAATAAAAATATTTAAAAAAACTATAATTCTAGAGGTGGAGATAGGAGGATTGGTAAAAGTTTGAGTCCAAACCTTCCAAATTCCAGGATATGCAGGAGCTCAGTGTGAGATCCTGTCTCAAAACCAATCAAATAAACAAAATATCTTCTAAAATTCTGTTTTTCTCAAAGTTGCCTATAGTCCTCATCTCAATATAAAGGCACATATTTAAGATGATTTTATTTTTATGGACATATAAATATTGTAGAATGCAATATGGTGCACCCATACATGCATACAGAGTACAGCATGTGACTGATCCCAATCACCCTTTTCTTCCTACCTTCACACCCTTCTTCATCCATAGTAATGACTTTTCCATAAGAAAGAACATGTGATCCTTGTCTTCTGTACCTGCTCTACTTCCTAACATCATGCCATCCAGTCCACCGGCATTCCTGTCATGGTTTCAGGGAAATCTTGACATCATATGAGCCTTTATTGCCATCTTGTATGTTATCCTCTAGGTTCAGTGAGTTCTACCTTGTGTGAAGAATATATTTATAGAATATTTCTACCTAGTTCTACATTTATTCCTCACACTCCAGTCAAAGCCTGCCTGAATATCTTTTATCCTTAGGGTGGATAAACCAGGCCATACTCTCCTCAAAATCCTCCAGGGGTTTCAAGTCTTGTAGGGAAACAAACTCTTAGAGAAGAGGGCAAAGGTCCAGAGCGAGGCACTGAGGAGTCTTGGGCTCACTCTACTTCCCATTTATCTAAGTCCTTGCCCACTCCGCCAGAGATGGAAACTAAGCCCAAACCAAAACCTGAGCTCTCTGCTCCACTTTGATCTCCCTACATAATTGTGATCTTGTTTTTCCACTGTGATCTCCCTGTACCACTGTGATCTCTGCAGTCCTATAATCTCCCTGCACCAATGTGATTTCCCTACTCCACTGTGATCTCCCTACTCCACTGTGAACTCCCCGCTCCACTGTCATCTCTATATACCACTTTGATCTCCCCACACCACTGTGATCTCCTTGCACCCAACCCTTACCGTGAAATATGCTCATATTTTGCTGATGGGAAATTTATCAGGGGCCTGTGAATCAATTTCCAAGGTCAATTTAAAAAGAAATATATATTTATTATGTAAGCCAAGGAAATGTAAGTTTTGCTTAAATAAGATGTGGATGTACAGATTCTGTGAAAAAAAAAAAAAATCTCTCCTCAAAATCCTGGCTATGCTGGTGGACATCTGAAGACCCAATGCTGAAAAGTCTGAGGCAAGAATATTGCAAGTTCAAGGCCATCCTGGAGTACAGAATAAGACCCAGTCTCCAAAAAAAGAAAACAAAATGCTAATGTGATGCTGATGACTGTGATGGTGATGATGATTATGATGATAACATAATTCCATTTCTCTCAAGACCAGAGGACCCTCCCAGTGGACAAGACAACCACAATTATCACTATACCGATAACATCCAGCAGATATTCCTGTTACAGTCAGTCTCATAGTGCATGCTCCCTTTTAACTTAAGAGAATCATAATTCTTATTTCCAAAATTGAAATCTATCCTACTTTTTACTTCAAACCTTATGCCCATCTATCAGACCAAAAAGTTCATTTCATTTAACTCAAAGAATTTCCTTCCTGTCTCATAAGGCTTGATGAACCCTTCAAATGCCCATGGAAATCCCAGAAATCCCTCAGGCATTGTGTCTCCTGGGAGTACTCGTATCATTTCACATTTTGTTCCCACACAGTAGAAGAAATTGTGAGGTCAAGACATACCTATGCAAGAAACCCAGCATTTATTTTTACATATTTGGATTTGTAAATACACACTGTGCTTGGTTTTTGAAGACAAAATACAGAGAGTCATTAGAGGTATATAAAAAGACTCCCAGCAAGATACTTGCTCTTATGAAAATGACTTCATGATAGAAACTGATGCACTGTGCAGTTTATGAGATTGCAGTGAAAAGAGAAGGAAGAATTGGGGGCCAGTAATGGGAGATTCAGGCATAGGAAAATACCATAATGAATGTGAAAAGGCATGTATGTGTAAGGTATATAGATAGGCATTTACTTTGTTGACCTTGGACATTTCTCAAGATCATTTTAAGAACTTCTCTTGTTAGCTAACTTTCTTGCTGTGTGGTCCCAGCAGAGAGACCACTGTAGAAAGTCAAAACTATTTGTGCATCATTTTGGCTCTGCTTTTATCTTAGAAACATGCTGGTTCTGCCTAGAAAGATGCTCTAGGGGAGGACTAGAAGAGCTAGCCATCAAAATAGATGTCTTTTTGTATTGTTGAGTAAACAGAGAAAAATCCAACTGGGATATATGGAAAAATATTGCCACAAAAAGAAAAGAGAGCAGATGCCAGGAGCAGATGAGAAATGCACATTTGTGGAGTGGAGTTTTTGCAAACAATGTCGTTTCTTTGTGTTCTCACTAAGGAAAAAAAAATTCTCACAAAGAACAGAACATTAAATGGGTGTAAATGTATAATTCAGATAAGCTTCAAGGAACATGTTAGTTTGGCTAAGAGAAAAGATGAAAGAGATGAGTAGAGCCTTATTAACAAATGGTTTTACATATTGGAAATGGATTAATTATTTGATGAACACATTTGTAGACTAATTGTGTAGGGGAGAGAGCAAAAAGATAGGTATAACTGAAGAATGAGATAGAATCAGTATGATCAAACATATGAAGAAAAATAATTTTATGATGAGAAAAATACTATTACATGATTTTTAAGAAAGTAAATGTCTATCAAGATTGAAAACTGAATAAAGAAATTGTTCCACCTCATTGAAATCTGATGACACCTTTACTAATATTATGCCTTAAGAATACAATTAACAGATTATTCTCCTTCTCTTCCTCTTTCTCTCTCTCTCTCTCAAATAAATAAAAAAAATTAAAAAGAAGACAATTAACAGGTTATTTATCAAGTAGTAATCACAGGATTCTTCAGTGTTTAACTTTCCAGGAAGGGAGCATAGGATCTATGAGTAGGAAACATTGCAACTCCATGCTCACTGCAGAGGTTTTTCTTTTATGTCTCCTTCATGAATGAAACTTTTTGAGTCTGATCCACTGAGAAATGTAAATATTTTTTCAAACAATTAAATGCCCAGACATGAATGTGACAATCTTAGAAGTCTAATTTTCTTTTCAAAATTAAGACATATTAGAATGTTAAAGATAAGCAGTCATTTGAAATGATTTATACTGTTATCACAGTAACAGAACCTATACATAATAGAACCAATACATCCCAATTTAAATGTACAACTAGGAAATGAAAGCTGCATATTTCCCATAGAGGGAAGATGGTCAAGCTGACAGCATGCACATTTTTATTCAAGAATTATGTTTGAATACTTACATTCACAAAATATCAGAAGAAATATAAATATGAAAGATATTGTCATTGGGAAAAATATGCAGAATATAACCTAACAGGAAAATAGATAAAAAGGCAATAAAATTGTGCAAAGGTGGATAAGACATCTAGGTTCTCTTTTTGTTCTCTCAATGCCCAGTTATTTTTAAAATTCTAATAATTCTTTAGACTTTTTGAATCTGTAGGCTTCTTTCTTCCAAAGTCTTGCAAAAGTCTCAATTTGTGTCTCTTCAGATATTTCTACGGGCCCTTTTGACTTTCCCCATTCTTTTGAAATCATAGTTTGGTATTCTGTTTCTTTCCCATGTCCCGTTTTCTCTTAGATATTTTCTGTTTTTTACTGTCTTATTTCTTGAAAATATATTCTGATCATTCTCTGGTACTTAAGTCTGTTTTCAACATGTTTTGTTTAAATTCCTGTTGATTAATGAGCAACAATGTTTCCAAAATGCAGACAAAATATCATTTGTTAAAAGTCATCTTTTGGTGTTCCCCATGGTCATGAGTACATCTGTCAATCTCTGTGTGTAGGGGTGGGAATACAATGCCACAGGATAATCATGAGTCCACTGGAAACACCAATAACTCCACCGAGGAGAGCCTTCAGCAGATTTGGGGTAGGGGAGAGAGGATGTAAGCGTATAAGCTAAAGGGAATATGATCAGCACCTGATACAGTCATACAATAAAATTTATAATCAATAAAAAATAGAGAAGAGGGGCTGGAGAGATGGCTTAGCAGTTAAGGCTCCTGGCCGCTAAGCCTAAGAACACAGATTCCAATCTACAGATCCCTCCTATAGCCAGATTCAAAGTGACATGAGGATGCAATGCTGCACTTGCCCACAAGGGGGCACACGCATCTGGAGTTGTGGTGCCCATTCTCTATCTGTCTTCCTCTTCCTCTCTGTCTCTGTGTCTCTCTCCAAAAAAAAAAAAAAAAAAAAAAAAATAGAGAAGAGTTCATTGGAAGGATGCAGTTTGGAAAGGGGAGAAAAAGAGGATGATGGGAGGGGATTATGATCATGGTTTATCCAACTAGACTGTTGGCAAATTTCCATCCCCCTGACATGCTAAATTGCATATGAGCCTAATAAAAATAGGTTAATTCCTTTAATGCGTAATGAGCCAGTGTGGTCCTGTAAAAGAAGGCGGTGCAGGGATGCAGTGGAAAAGTTCTACTCCTCCTCCATGGTTTTGGTGGAAGAGTTACCTCTTGTAGAAAGCATGCCTAACTTAACCAGGCAGACAAGAGTTTGCCTCCGTGTCTCACACTGCACTTACCCAAGCCTGTATTAGACTCTCTCAATAGTTTTCAGGTTGCCTGGTAAAACAATTGACCTTTCACTTTTGTACCTACAAAATCACCTATGGCATAGTAGGCATTTAATGAGCTGTTGGATAAGTGAATAAATGATCAATTATTTCTAAAAAAAATCTTTTAATTTTGTCAGTTTAAACTCCTTTCCAATGAGCTGCTTCTCACACTGTGGAATGCATCTCTCCACATCTAAAAATGTGACAATGCTTGATCTATCAGTCAGTGTCATCTGTAGAAAAAAATGCTCAGTAAGAGACAGCTACACGAGGAGATTTACCATGAGTTGACTTATATGATGGTAGAGGTTAAATCTCCCGATGTGCTATCTGTAGGCTGCAACCCCATGAAAGCACTGGTATCATTTAGCCCAAGTATTAAGGTCTAAGAACAAGGCTAACCAATGTTCTATGGCAGGAAAAGATAGTCCCTAGTTAGAGAGAGAGAGAGAGAGAGAGAGAGAGAGAGAGAGAGAGAGAGAAAGAGAAAGAGAATTTACCCTTTCTTCATTGTTTTTGTTCTGCCCTTGCCCTCAGTGGGTACCTGAGGTCCTCCCTCGTTGGTGAGGACATACTTTTTCATTCAGTTTAAACACCCCCTTTTCCAGCCATGTAGGCACATAAAGTGAACCATCTTACTTTGTATGAATGTGACTTTATTCTTTTTGCAACGTTTGTTTATTGCTAGAAAAAGACTCAACCTCTGTAAGACAATAGAGTATTTCAAAACCTTTTATCTTCTAGGGCTAGGAGAGATTGCTTAGTGGTTAAGGAGCTTGCCTGTTGAAGCCTAAGGACCCAGGTTCAATTCTCCAGTACCCACATACGCCAGATGCACAAGATGGCACATGCACATGGAGTTTGTTTGCAGTGGCTAGAGGCCCAGGCAGACCCATTCTCTCTATATATCTGCCTCTCTCTATCTCCCTCTCTCAAATAAAATAAATTAAAATAAAATAAATATTGAAAACCCCAAATCCCCAAAATTCCTTCTTTGAAAAAAGGAGGGTCTGGAGAGATGGCTGTGATGGTTAAGTTTGTGTCAACTTGATTTGTTTAGTTCCACTGTGTTTATCTCCTTTGGTGTTTCTGAGGCTGCCTCTAGGAAGGATTAACTAAACTCTTGCCCTTCCCCTGCATTGTTCTATGGTTTCCCCAGCTGGGCAGCCTGGTGGGTGTGGTTTTTGGAAGGGGGCTGGTTGATAAAAAGGAGCTCTGGGAAGAAAAAGACTCAACTCTCTCCCACCTGGCTGCCGAGTATTACAAAACTTTATCTGTTTTCTGGGCTAGGTACCTGCTGCTTGGTGTTGCTGCTCTCCTGTGGACTGAAGACCAGGGTGGACTGAAGTTCAGCGTCTCTCCAGGACCCACCAGGCCTTCAGTGCCAGATTGGGACATGCACATGGCCTCCAGTTTGCCTGGCACTGAGCAGCTACCAGACCCATTTCTTGACTCTCGGACCTGCAACCTGCTATTGCTGGACTGTCAAATAAAATAAATTAAATAAAATAAATATTGAAAACCCCAAATTCTGTCCATTCTGTTCCTTCTTTGAAAAAAGGAGGATCTGGAGAGATGGCTTAGTGGTTAAGGCACTTGCCTGGGAAGCCTTAGAACACAGGTTCAATGCCCCAGGACCCATGTAAGCCAGATGCACATGGTGGCACATGCGTCTGGAGTTCATTTGCAGTGTCTGGAGGCCCTGACATACCGAATTTCTCTCTTTCTCTATCTGCCTCTTTCTCTCTCCTCCCCCTCTTTCTCTGAAATAAATAAAAATCAAGTTTTTAATCAATCTTTTTATTTACTTAAGAGAGATAGAAAGAGGGAGAGAGAGGGGAGAAAATGGGTGCACCAGAGCCTTTAGCCACTGTAAATGAAATCCAGATGTCTGCTCCACCTTGTGCATCTGGCTTACATGAGTCCTAAGGAATCAAACCTGGGTCCTTTGGCTTTGTAAGCAAATGCCTTAACTGCTAAGCTATTTTTCCAGCCACTCTAAGGACATTTCTTAAGCAGACCATTGTTATTGAGAGCACTAATGCTGTTTTCCTTATATATACATACATACATACATATACATACACAAACACATACATACACATATACCTATATGTATATACACACACACAAATATGAAATGTGTGTGTGTGTGTGTGTGTGTGTGTGTGTGCGTGCATGGGGCATGTGTGCCCGGGAACTCATGTAATAGGCCAGAATGGTGGATCACTGAGCCCAACGAATCCGCGTCTCCATTTCTCCAGCCCTGGTGTTACAAGCATGGTCCATCGTGCCCAGCTTTTTATCTGTTGCTTTTCTGTGGGTCTGGGGTTTGAACTCAGGTCCTTATGTTCACAAGGCAAGCACTTTACCAACTGAGCTATTTCCCCAGCCCATATTTGTATGTTTGAAGACATCTTTTGATATCTAGAAAATCTCATATTATGACCGTTGTATTTTCATTAGTCCAATTTTATTGGTTGTCCTTACAAATGAAAACACAAGAAAACATTCATTTGTCCATTTTCTATGCAGACAGTATAATGTGTCTTGTGGGCAGGATTATTATTATTTGAAACCCATTAAAAATGACTTTTAAATAGGCTTGTTTTCAGAAAAATGATGATTTCAGTTCTAATATGAAAAGCAGATGGTAGCACTTTTCTTGTAGACTTTATTTCTATGTAATGTGTCTTAAAGGAATATTTCATATATCCAACATAAAATCAAGCATTCAAGATTACAACACAGAATTTACTAAAATATTAGCATGCATTATGCTAACATCATAATAATTACATTATGCGAATGTAAAATATTCAGAAATACTGCTTGGCACAGACCTTAGTATTTTTATGAATATTATTCTGTATATTAAGGCTCTGGTCTCCCACTCAGTTGTGCTGTGATTTATTTAGTAATATGGTTGGCAGTAGTACTAATGAATCCTGGGGCTTATGACAAAGAGGTCACAGAATGCTGATCCAAATATATTGCTTTATGTTACAACTAGAAAGGGAACGTTTCGGCTCAGTTTATGCTGAAAACTCACCCGTCCTGTTACAAGCTGGTACTAAAAGCCTTACCCCTATCTTGTTAACACAATTGAAACTTAATTGCCAATGTGTAGTTTTGGGTGCTGATCTCATCCTCTGTCCCCAGTGTGCCAACTCATGTCTCCCAGTGACGAACACATCACTCCTGGTATCCTGGTACTTCCCTGCTTTCTTGGGCAGCAGTGTGGCCTTGGGTGGTACATGGAAACATACAGTGCATCACAGTGCATTTGGGGGATTGTAAAGAAGGCAAGTGATTTGTGCAGGTGGCTGAGCTTTCTCTGGGAGCGATGACTGGATTGTTAAGTTCAACCCATACCGAAGAAGGCTGTTGAGTGGCTGAGAGGGGCAGCCAGTGGGAGTCGGAGCAGTAAGATTCTGGCCACTTTGCAACATTAGAATTCTATCTTTTCTTTAAACTTTCAAGCAGATTATGAGTGCTGGTTTAAAATGGAGCGTGGTTTGTGCCTTCAGCTGGTGAAAAAGGCTTATGAGAAAAAGAAAAAACTGAAAATGACTTTAAACAGTATGTATACTAGTTAACACAGAGGGCTCAAGGGGTCCATGAAATAGCCACCAGCTGTTCACATGTGGGTGTCAGTGACCACCTGCTTGTTGTCAAGGACCAGTGGCACAGTGGCAGCAGGACCAGGGTAGTGTTGGTGATGGACATAACGTCAACCAGGTGCCACTGGGTCACATCTAGTCATCTAAACAACAAGCTAACCTAAGAGAAGCCTGGGCTTTTATGGGGACACACTTAAGTTGTTACAATAGACGCTGAATGCAAAGGAATTGCCTCAGGGTAGAACAAAACTAATTAGACACTCTGAAAAGTTGAAAGTGATTTCACATCTCAAAAAATATATTTTCAACTAACTACCACTGACTTTCCACTAACAAAACTAAGTGATCCTGAAATTCCAGCATATGATATAATCTATCCCCTATTAATAAAAACCTCCATGTTCTGTATCAAGAAACTAAGTACTCTGATAGACACTTGAAAAATAAAAGCAATAATATATGTTCTGGGGTGAAAATTGCAGGCTGCATTAGCAAGGGAAAGGGCTTTTAAGCTCCATGGTTTTTACACAATAAAACATATAAAATATGTGTTGGAGAGATTGCATAGTGGTTAAGGCACTTGCCTGCGAAGCATAAGGAAGCAAGTTCAATTCCCCAGGACCCATGTAAGCCAGATGCACAAGATGGCACATGTGTCTGAAGTTTGTTTGCAGTGGATAGAGGTCCTGACATGCCCATTCTCTCTCACACACACAAATAAATAAATAAAATTTTTAAAAATATATATGTATATATATATAATATTTTCCTAATTTTCATAAAGTTTAAGTCTATAACCTTAAGAGTAATTACTAACAAACAAGTGACTAATACTGGATTGTCTCTTACTGACACGGGCATAGAAACCATTAGCATTTGACCCAACTGCAGGTGATGAAAAGATAATTTCTTGTTAACTGATGATAAAAGAAGAGACGAGACTGGAGAGATGGCTCATCAGTTAAAGTGCTTGCCTGCAAAGCCCAAGGACCTAGGTTTGTATCCTCTAGGACCAATATAAGCCACGCACAGGGTGTTGCATGTGTCTGGAGTTCGTTTGCAGCAGCTGTAGGCCCTGGTGCTCTCATTCTATCTGCCTCTCTCTGTCTCTCTCATAAATAATTTCTTTTTTTTTTTGGGGGGGGGAGACACAGAGAGAGACAGAGAGAGAGGGAGAGGAAGACAGATAGATGGGCGCGCCAGCAGCCTCTCAGCTGCTGAGAAAGAAATACAGATGTGTGCGCCCCCTTGTGGTCAAGTGCGGCATTGCGCCCCTTTGCATCTGGCTAAATGTGGGACCTGGAGATTGGAACCAGCATTCTTAGGCTTAGGAGGCAGGCGCCTTAACCACTAAGCCATCTCTCCAGCCCATCATAATTTTTTTTTAAAAAAGAAGAAAGTGAAAAGAGAAAGCTGAAAGATATTGGAAGAAAATTAAATAATTAAAATGTTAATAAAGGTAAAAGAAAAAAATGCCTTAATGGACTGAATTGGACTTGGTTCTGTTATATTGGATCATAATGGACGACAACCTCTGCAGAGTCTGAGACGCTTACACACATTTATGGTGAGAAAAAAAACAAAACAAAACAAATAACACTGGAAATGGGAGATTTGTTAACAAAAGCTGTGTGTGGAAAGGTAGGAAGTTTAACTTTTTTATTTTTTATTTATTAGAGAAAGAGGGAGAGAGAGAGAGAGTGAGAATGGGTGCGCCAGGACCTCTAGCCACTGCAAATGAACTCCAGATGCGTGCACCCCTTTGTGCATCTGGCTTACATGGGAGCTGGAGAATTGAACTGGGTCCTTAGGCTTCGCAGGCATGCGCCTTAACCACTAAGCCATCTCTCCAGCCCTACTTTAACTTTTTATAAAGAGTAGCTTTATACCAAAATTCATTTGCCAATTAACCAGTTCACATGTGTAGAGTTAACTTTTCCCGGAGAATATAAACAAACATCTGTCACCCCAGATCAGGCACCAATGATAGATCAAAGAACTGATTTCAGCCAAGTCCAGCTTGGTGAACCTATGAGTGTGCTGAGCTTATAAGAGCATGAGCGGGGGTGGTGGTACTTACACTCTCAAATAAATGAATGAATAAACCAATAAATACCCAATATAGTATCAACATTACATTATGCTGAAAAGCTAGCAGTGTTAAGAAAAAATTGAATTATCCATCTACTATCCATAATCTGAAAAAGTGAAAACGTCCATGTACTCATTCTTGTGATTTCTACGAGCACAATTGAACTTAGTTTTACTTCCCAAGAAATGTTGGGAAAAATTGTGTTATGTTTTTAGTGGTGATAAAGGAAATCCAAAATAAATGACTTATATTGTCTGAACTTTCATTTTTTTCAAATCACTTTGACATTACCAGCTTGTCATTGACAAGAGAGGGTGAGCCTGAGAGAGTGGACCTGCAGGCTGGCAGAGGAAGAGCACTTCCTGGCTCAGGCTGACCCACCATAGTTTGCCGAAGCCTTGCTGAAATGCAAACCAGACCTGCGTCAGCCTTGTGTGTGAAAGAGTGCTGCCCACATACTGCTGGACCAACAAGAGACTAAAATTTAAAGGTCAGGTCATGATGTCATCGTCACACCCAATCGTTGTAGTCCTGGGACAATTTGTATCTGGAAATTGAAACACTTGTGCCAAGAATACAAAACTTCTGCCAAAGCGGGAGGTGGGGCAGAACCAAGAGGAAAAACCAAAACGAGGAAGTGACACGCCCGGCTCCGTCTGCCTTCTGTTCTTCCTTACACACACTGTTGGTGTAAGTAGACAGCCTTACATGACTTCCCACACATGCACAATTCAATATGTTATGGTTTGAGCGGAAGGCTTGGTCCCCAGCGGAGATGCTGCTGGGAGGTGGTGAGACCTTTAGGACGCGGTCCCAGGAGGAGGCAGTCAGTCATTGCAGAGGCAGGCTCTTCATCCTTTCTTTGTGCTCCTCATACTCATGCTCTTCCCTCTCTCCTCCTCTTATTTTTTCTAATTCATCTTTTCCTGCTGTCTTCTTCCTTCTCTTCTTCCTCCTCCACCTCTTCTCTTTCTCTTCCTGCTTCTTCTCTTTCTCCTCTTCCTTCTCCTTCACCTCCTCCTTCTATTTTCCTCTTTCTCCTCCTTTACCTCCTCCTTGTCTTTCTCCTCCTCCTTCCCCCTTTCTTCTACTTTCTCCTTTATCTCTTCTTTTCTCTTCTTTGCTGCCATGGCTTGTGTGAGCTGAGTCAGTTTGCTCCACCATGCGTACTCCACACTGCGTTCTCTCTGTTTTACTCAGTGGGCCACGTGCCCATGGACTGGAACTTCAGAAACCACGAGCCAGAATCAATCTTTTCTTTTTTGCAGTTGCTTTCACAGTTACAGAATACTGACACTCACATAGTTTTACCTGATAAGATGAAGGTAGCCTCTATGGAAATAAAGGTCTACTGCCAACTCCAAAGACTGAAGCAGAAGCAGCTTGCTGCCAGACAGTATGACAATTAGGACACAGATGATCCTGGGAACATGTGCCAGATCCAGTGGCCCTCCAGGCACCTGTAAAGCTTCTATCCTCCAGCAAATGTTAATGTTAACATAAAGCCTCAGAGGGTAAAGTAAGGCCAGAAGCTGTGCAGGGATGAAGGTTCTTGTTATCACCCTCTTTAAACAAGTCCCAGGATAATGTTGTACCATGTGGACTGGATGTGGCCAGAGTATGTCATAAATAGTTCTAAACACTAAGGCTGACACAGCTGCGACTAATTTCCTTCTTACTTATCTGATGGATAGGCGTTCTTGTACATACCATTTACCTGCCCATTTCCCCATTTCCTCTTTCTACATCTCTCTCTCTATAAACATGTGTGTCCCTATCTATCTATCTATCTATCTATCTATCTATCTATCTATCTATCTATTATCTATCTATCATATATTTATCTGTCATATCTATCTATCTATCTATCTATCTATCTATCTATCTATTATCTATCTATCTATCATATATTTATCTGTCATATCTATCTATCTATCTATTATCTATCTATCTATCATATATTTATCTGTCATATTTATCTATCTATCTATCTCAATCAGCTATCAGCTATCCATCCATCATCTTCTATCATCCATCTACCATGACAGTACCTCTTCATGTACTTAACCTTGTCCACCAATGTTATTTATATGTGGATAAGAAATATGACCCAAACATCTACATGTTAAAGAGTGGCACCATAGGGTGTTTCGGGGACCATCAGGATATGGGGGCTTATGGAAGATCCCCATGCTATTGGTGAGGCATCTACAAAGTGGACTATGAGATGTCTCTCAACTCTTCCTGCTTGTCCCCTGTGTCATGGTGTGAACAGTCCATTCCATCTTGTGCTCACCCATGGTGTATCCCCTTTTATAAAGAGGCTCAAAGTAATGGACTCACCTGGTCTTGGAGTATAACCTCCAGAACTATGAACTAAATCGAAGCCTTTCTCTTTATGTCTCAATTGTCTTAGGTATTTTGTTATAGCAATGTGAAGCTCACTAGTACAATCTATTATGTATTTAGTAATTTTCCACTCATCTTCCCCATTGTTGATTTGTATAAAGGATAGAGATGATAAGGAGTATTGTGTTCAATTATGTAACAAAATATCCAGGTTAAGAGCATGGCTGATTTTGCATAATAGTTAACATTACCTAGTAGTGAGCATACATTATGATCATAAACCAAATTGACATGTATGTTTTAACAGATATATTAATGATAAATCTGCAAGGACTGCATGGTTAGGCATTAATGTAATAATGTTAATGGATTTTTATTGCTGTAAAATATATTATTGATATTATTGGGTGGTTTAATGTTTTATCTCTATCAGACCTTTTGGTCTCTTTCACATACATTCCTTATTCCATTCTAGATAAAGCCAATGACTACTCCTCAAAAACTAGAAATACTTGATTGACAGAAGTGCCAGTTATGGAACAGAAGTTAAGAGAGACAAATTCTTAGGTAAGTTTTACTGATAAATGTGAGAACTGAACTCTTAAACATCTGAAAATATTTTACTCAGCTCTCTGATGAAATAAGAATAGCCATCCCAAGTCTTTTTGTTGTTGTTGTTTTATTTTTATTTATTTATTTGAGAGAGGGAAAGAGGCAGAGTGAGACAGACAGAATGGGCGTGCCAGGGCTTCCAGCCACTGCAAACGAACTCCAGATGCATGCACCACCTTGTGCATCTGGCTTATGTGGGTCCTGGAGAATTGAACTGAGGTCTTTTGGCTTTGCAGCCTGCAAGCAATTTAACTGCTAAGCCACCACTCCAGCCCTTTTTCTTTTTTCTTTTCTTTTCTTTTTTATGTTTTTTCATCCCAAGTCTTTAGTGACACTGCGTCCTCTAGGTTTCTCCTCCTCTGGTGCAAACTGGAAGTGTGTCACTAGCTGGAGTTTACAACAAGGTTTTGTACACGGTTTCTGAGTAACAAGGGCCATTCAACAATTTCTACTGATACTTTTAAAGCAGTAACAAGTGAATAAAATGGATGAATAAATAGCAGTTTGTCAGTAATAGTATCCCCACTACCTACCAGGGGCCCTGCCAATCGAAGGGGATGGAGACACTGTGAACTATTATAAACCAGCTATTGTAGGCTGTGTCTGCATTTCCCAATTTTATTAAGTCTCTTAGACTTAGAGAGTGCCTGCCTATGTATGTTTCTTTTTTCTGAAGTGTCTGAATTTTGATCACATGAACTTTCATAATCTAGTTCTATATGTAACTATCTGAAATAAAGTGAATTTAAACTTATATTTTGCCAACTGAATATACTACTGACTGATAAGTATATCATACTTATCCATCAGTGGTCTGTGTTTTTCAAAATCAAGAACCAAGAACTAAAATATTTGTTCTCACATTTGTATGTTCTGTGGGGGGAAAACACACAAAATAGTCTAAATAAAGTCTACTTGTGAAAACCAAGATCTGACCTGTTATTGAGCCACCTGTCACATGCACGTCGACTCTTTTGTGCTTATGTTAATTATTACCTCATGTCAACTTAATATTTAGCTGCACAGCTCACAGGTCCTAGAGAACTAGTACTGTACATAACGTTCAGTTGAGATCTCCTCAGCTGGCTGTGACAATTCATATTTAGCAGCTGCAAAATGAAAATGTCAAAACAAACAGAAAAAAGTTGAAAAAATTTACTTAGGTTATTTTAAGGAAAAAAAAATTTTTTTCCCAAAGGCAGTTAGGCAAATGGGCTAAAAAAAAAAAAAAAAAAAAGATAAAGTCATAAATACAGACAGATTTTTTTTTAGATTGAATTCATTACAGTCCACACATGCCCCTCACACTTGAAAGAGTGATTGACTTAAGGTTATTGACTCATCTTCCTCATCAGTGTGGGAAAATGATCTCAGTCTTTTTATCTTCCAAGTATAAATCCACCGCATGTCTGCTTTTCTTCTAACTCAGTTATCTGATTCTCAAGTTCACAGATGGACTGTTAATTTTATAGCTTAATGCCGAAGCCCTTACCCTCTTCTGCACGTTCTGTTGCTGTCACTTTTCTAAACTATCATTTGCACGAGGCATTAGTTATATGTAGCCATTTAAATGTAAGCTGATTAAAAATGTAATAAAATAAAATTTAAAAGAAAAAGCTAGTATCCCAGGTGCAGTTCTTTAATTTCAAGCACTCAATCACCACATTGGAGCAGTATATCCTGTACTAGGCAGCGCAGTTGAAAACATTCCATCTTTTCAGTGAATTCCTCTGAATTTACCCAGTCCCCCCCCAAAACACATATCTGATGACAGAGCAAGGGAGTTCAGCCACACAAAAGCTGAGTGAAGAGCGGCAGAGGAGAAAAAGCATTTCACTTATTATCACATGACTTCATATCACAGTCACTATTGTCTCTATATGGAAAGGCAGGATTTGAGATTTAAAGTCACTGTAACTTGCCATAGATCAGGAAGGCAGAACCTGAACTCATGCCAAGTCAGCATCTATCACCAAACTCCGACAAACATGCCTTGAAGCCGAGAAACACGAATGTTGGCATGAAGGTGCAGATGTTCTGTGGGAGTGTGGAAGAGAGTAGAGGTCTGGGAAGGAGCTGGAGTAATGCACAGTATCTCTTGATGGAGGTCTTTAAATACTTAGTGATTTTGTTAGAGTTCCAAAGATAGTAAGTTTGTGACAGCTGTAGGGGCAGTGCTATAAATACGCGTACAGGCTGTCCAATGTGTGGAAATAGAACAAAAATGCAGGTGCTGCATTCTTTTAATACCATATAGAGATGAAGCCATGGGGCAGGGGGCATAGCTCAACTTCTAGAATAAGTAAAGCTACATGCGAATTTGTAAATTTTTGTCTGGTAGAGATGTAAAGAATTTTTCTCTAATTATAACCTTGGAGGTTATATGTATGTCCTTTGTGAATATTTATTCAGTATCTAACCCAGTGGTCTTATGCTATTATTGCCTACTTATCCCCAGCTTCTCAGATGCTTTTGAGCTGGTTGTGATTTGTTGTTAGTTTCCTTAATTAATGGTCTAAATAATGACTTGATAAATGTTCCTCTAGTACTCAAGTGCAATGGGTTCATATCTTGGTGGTTGCAAAGTCCAAACAAGCAGAGGAAATGTTATGAATAAGCAATGTGGAAACCTACTTCTTCATTAGCTAAATAATATATATGTTAGGAAATAGATAGTTTTGGGAGAAGTACCCCATGGGGATGAATAATGCTGTGCCCAGAAGACGTGGCTTGTTACAGGAAAACTTTCAGTGCCATGGATGGGATACCTTTCAGCAAGTTGTTGGCCAGTGAGACCCCTATAGCCCCCAAAACATTTCAGGCCATTGCCAAGACTATTGGTTGTCCACCAGAACTAGATGGTAAGACCCTATTGCTGAAGACTGCATATGCTTGTGTTGCAGAGCACTGGAAAATTGAGCTGGAGCTGAGCTCTAAGCCTCCTCCCTGTTGACAGCTGTCAGGATGCTGGACAGACCTAGGCAGCCTGTGGAGGGTCTTAACTAGCAGTGGACTCTACAAGCTTTACAGCTGGCCAGTCAGGCCAAATGTACCAACTGGTGCAATGGTGGTATGTTTTTTATGAGGAAAACCAAATGTTCTCTGACTGGAGACCCACTGATGGGAGGGAATTCATGCCTGGTACTAAAAATCTAGTCAGAAGCCTATGGCTGGGGAGGTCATAAACTTGAAGGGGGCATTACCACTGTTGTCTGGCTAATTGTATTATGCCCACGAAACTGCCATCTAAATATTAATGTCTGTTAATGTTTCTTTGTTAGTATGTTAATGCTACTCTCACTTTTATTTAAAGAAGCTTCTCTGTTTAGATGGTTGTGACCACGGGTGTGCCTCAAAAATGGTCCGAGTGCTGAGAAGAACTAACAGTAGAGTGTTTAGCATTCGAGGTAGGGTCTCACTCTAGCCCAGGCTGACCTGGAATTCACTATGTAGTCTCACGGTGGCCTTGAACTCACAGCGATCCTCCTACCTCTGCCTCCCGAGTGCTGGGATTAAAGGCGTGCGCCACCATGCCTGGCTTTCTCTTGCTTTTAAAGGCATGGAACATTTAGAGGGTTTGTACTGGAAAATACTCACCAGTTCTGATTCCAGTGTGGTTGCTTGCTGCTCAGATCACAGCAGTGCAAGCGTGCTCATTTTTCCTGCCGTCAGTGACTCCTGACAGGGTGATGCTACTCTGGTGACATGTGACAGAAATCACAGTGACAAAACGGTGGTATTAAATTCACCTTCCCCTAAGGATTTCACAAATGTACATATTGACATTGATTTTTATTATTATTATTATTATTATTATTATTATTATTTTGGTTTTTCGAGGTAGGTTCTCACTGTAGCCCAGGCTGACCTGGAATTCACTATATAGTCTCAGGGTGGCCTCGAACTCACAGTGATCCTCCTACCTCTGCCTCCCGAGTTCTGAGATTAAAGGCATGTGCCACTATGCCTGGCTACATGTTGACATTGAATATGGAATGACCATAATATAATCACTCAACTTTAAGAGGAAATAAAAGAAATTTCAAAATTGGAAATAAGAGCATAGGTAAACCGGTCCTGTGTCATTATGAAGCTCAAACACTACAGCTTTTGAAGCAGACATTCATTGACACCATTTAAGTTATATTTGGTTCTGACACAAAACCTTCTAAAGTAGGGAGTTTCATTGTAAAATGACTGGCATAGACAGCTTCTTGAGTGAAATGGACTCCTACCCTACATAACTGTTCATAGTCCCCATCGCTCTAGCACAGCGGAGATGCAGGCCTAATGACCTGCAACCTTGCTCTGCTGTCCAGAGTAGAATGTCCACTTTATCACTGTGGATGACAGATTCAGCAACGTGGTGATGAGACATCTATGGGCCATTAACATATGAAATAATACCTGAGAAACAAAGCTGTTTCTCAGAGATTCCGTTTATCTCATGCTTTGATGATAAGTTTTTTTTGTTTGTTTTTTGAGGTAGAGTCTCACTCTAACTCTGGCTGACCTGGAATTCACTATGTGGTCTCAGGGTGGCCTGGAACTCACAGCGATCCTCTTACCTCTGCCTCCCAAGTGCTGTGATAAAGGCATGTGCCACCCGGCCCAGCTGATGATAAGTTTTAAAAAATATTTTCATTTATTTATAAGTAGACAAAGATAGATAGAGAGAATGGGTGTGCCAGGGCTGTCAGCCACTGCAAACAAACTCCAGATGCATATACCATTTAGTGCATCTGGCTTTATATGGGTACTGGGGAATCAAACCTGGGTTGTTAGGCTTTGCAGGTAAGTACCTTATCTGCTGAGCCATTTTTACAGCTTGATAATCTGTTTTAAAATGGTTTATATTCTATAATTTCAATAAATAAGAATGTGCCTCTCTAGTTTATGATAGTGTTTGAAGTTTATTTCATTATTTACTTTTCTCCATTTTTATGTTTCAGGCTTTAATTTTAACTTCATTTTTGGTTTTTTGAGGTAGGGTTTCACTCTAGTCCAGGCTGACCTGGAATTCACTATGTAGTCTCAGGGTGGCCTTGAACTCACAGTGATCCTCCTACCTCTTCCTCCCGAGTGCTGGGATTAAAGGTGTGCGCCACCACGCCTGGCTTCATTGCCTTTTGATAGTCTTTGAATACTTTTTAATATGTAGGTATTGATTTTATAACTGGAATATTTATTAGGGAAACAAAAGAACATGAAATAAATGTCAAATTAAATGGAGGATTATTTTAGTGTGACAATTTAAATAGAGCATATGTTTGGATCAATAAAGAATTAATATCTGACATCTTAAAGAAAAATTTCCCACAAGTAATATCTTGGTCATATGCATGAAAACATCTTACTTCCCAGGTTTAAAAATAAACCTATGATTATTTAATTTTTATCACTCCTTCTTTACAATAGAAATGTAATTTTTCTTTAACCAGTGAAGTGTTGTGTGTTAGGGGAGATTGCATCAGAATCTATTCTGCTTCTTTCTGATACTTTGAGAACTTATATGTTCCCACATGAAAGATTCCAAATCAATGGTGTAAGTTTCAAAATATCTGTTTTTACACCATCTAACCTCAGCTTTATACTCAGCAATCTGCTGCACGACTTTCTAGCCTGCATGATGGCTTAATCTGTAGAAAAATAAAATCGCAGGTTGGTTTTGACAGCCAATGTATACTTGCCAACAAGACATTTAGTGAGGAAGTGATCACTGACTATCCATGCCATAGTTGTAGTGCTTCACTTAGAAGCCCAAAGCGTCATCAATGTCTACATATTTAGCAAAAGGAGACAGTGGTAGACTACTATGATGGGCAAATGGCTGTTTTAAAAATAACAAGAACAAATTGGAAGAAGGCATTGGAAAGTAAGATATACATTAAATACTATTGAGATTGGGAGATGGCTCAGTGGTTCAAGGTTCTTGTTTGCAAAGCCTGAAGGCCTGGGTTCAATTCCCCAGTATCCATATAAAGCCAGATGTACCATGTGTTGTATGTGTCTGGAATTCATTTGCAGAAGCAAGAGGCCCTGGCATGCACATTCTCTCTCTCTTTCTTTCTGTTAGCAAATAAATAAAATTATCTTAAAATATTTTTATTAGTAAATGACAAAATACAAATAGTTTGCTAATGGGCTTGATATTGTTAAAGAAAAATAGTGGAGCACATTTCATCTTATTCTCTTTCTCTCGCCCATTTCTAAAATATTGTTAACATCTAAATATAAAATTACACTATGAATAAAACTTACAAAATCACCCATCTCTTTCACAAGATTAAGTATAATAAATACCCCAAAATAAAATATAAAGAAGCATATAAATGATAATGAAATATAAACTGGTAGATTTTCTGAAAACCATATTAAAAGAAAATTAAAGGGAACAGGAGAAATGAATTCTAGTAACATTTTATTTACTCCAAATATTAAAAATAACAGCATTAAACATATTATTTTAATGTATTTTAGTATCAATGTTATAATAACTATTTAATTAGTCTACATGACCTTTTCTTGCTAAGCATATGAAAATGAATTACATTTCATTTTTAGCCCCTCTCAATTCAGATTAGTTATATTTCTGGCATTCAGTAGTTACTGCATTGGATAAAATATGCCTAGACTATCGATGGAAGAGGAGTGTCCTGATTTTAGGAAGGCGCAATAGGAGAAATTTGCTCATGAAATAGAAAATATAAAATAATATAAAACATGTCCAATAGAACTATCTGCAACTAACATGGCATTTGCCAAATAAAAAAACATCCCTTTGTCTCACAGATTATTACTTTCATCAGAACACATAAGGACATTTTTCCTTATGCTAAAGCCCAGCTTTATCTGACAAAGGGTGTGTTGAGAAGTGGGCCCATTGGAGAGGTGAGCCCATGTGTGCATGTGGTATGTATGTGTATGCATGTGTGCATGTGTGTGTGGTATGTGTGTATGTGTGCATGTGTGTGGTGTATGTGCGCGTATGTGTATGGTGTGATGTGCATATGTGGTGTGTGTGTTGTATGCATGTGTGCCTGTATGCATGTGGTGTGTAAGTGCACACGCAGATGCTTTTTTAGGTTGATGGTTTTCTTCTTTAATTTATGACAAATATCTGCAGAACTTTCTTAAAAGGTAGACTCCTGTGGCAATCTCTGAGACTGGGATTGGATTTTGATGAGATTTTTAGAGTTGAATGGTTCCTTCATTTTTCTTTTCAACCCTTCCTAGCTGGACAAACTATCTTCAGAACTTTTTCTTAAAAGATAGACTCTGGCTTCCAATCCGCCTCCCGAGACTGGGATTGGAAGTTTGGCTTGAGATCGGGCACATTTAGACCTATCTGCATTCACCACGTGGAAGGGTTGGCTGTCCTTCATGGTTTTTGTCCCGGGAAGTGAAGCTGGGGTGGTCAACCCTGGTCCTTCAGCTGGAGCAGTCAGTGAGCAGTGAGTCAGTCAGTCAGAAGATTGTTCAAGGTTCCTGAATAAACTGCTGAAAGAAGAGTCCACTTTCCCAGGAGGGATTTCTGCAGGGCATAGCTAGTCCTTATATGCACCCAGGAAGAGGTGGTGACCACTGTGGCTGGGTCAGTGTGGCACACCGCACTCTGACGGTTCCTAGTGGCTCTGGCCAGTTCAGAAAACCTCCCCAAGAGTGTGCTGGGAAGAGAGTCTCCTTGGTCACACACGGCATTCATGGTTTACTTGTCTGCTTCTTCTCTTTACTAAATTCACCAGTTGTTGCCCAAGGGGAAAAAATAATTTCTTGCCTATTTTCTAAGGTGTATTGGTGGCTTTTCCAACAATATCCTATATATAGGATTCCCAGGCAAGTGTCTTAACAATGGTGTGGTGGTTTGATTCAGGTGTCCCTCATAAACTTAGGTGTTCTGAATGCTAGGTCCTCAGCTGATGGAGATTTGGGAATTAACACCTCCTGGAGGCAGTGTATTGTTGGGGGTGGGCTTATGGGTGTTATAGCCAGCTCCCTCTTGCCAGTGTTTGGCACACTCTCCTAATGTTGGCCAGGAAGTGGTGTCCACCTTCTGCTCATGCCATCATTTCCCCCTGCTATCATGGAGCTTCCCCTTGAGTCTGTAAGCCAAAATAAACATTTTTTTTACCCCAAAAGCTGCTCTTGGTTGGGTGATTTCTGCCAGCATGCAAACCTGACTGCAACACCTGAGCTAGGAGGGACAGCTCAGTGGTTAAAGTGCTTCCTGAATGAGCATGAGGAACTGCAATAGGATCCAGAGAACTCATATCAAATCAGGGCGTGGTGGCACGTTTGTAATTCCCGATCTGGGTAGAGGGGCACAGGAGGGAGGATTTCTGGGCATTCTGTATAGTTTATCTATAGCTGTTGATGAGGTCATCGTTCATTGAGAGGTATTTTCTCAAAAAATAAGATGGGGAACTATAGAAGACACCTGATGCCTACCTCTAGCTCCCACACACATGCCTATCCGTGTATACCTACACATATATGAACATGCATGAACAGATGCAAGCATACCACACACATACATATACCAAGTGAAAAAACACATTAAGAGATGCAGCTTAGGGCTGGAGAGATGGCTTAGTGGTTAAGGTGCTTGCCTATGAAGCCTAAGGACCCAGGTTCAATTTCCCAGTTCCCAAATAAGCCAGATGCACATATGTTTGGTGTTTGTTTGCAATAGCTGGAGGCCCTGGTGTGCCCATTCTCTTTCACTCCCCCAACCTCAGTCTCTCTCCCCCTCAAATAAATAAAAAAATAAAAATAAATTTTAAAAATGCAGTCTAGAGCCGGGCATGGTGCCACACGTCTTTAGTCCCAGCATTCGGGAGGCAGAAGTAGGAGGATAGCTATGAGTTCAAGGCCGCTTTGAGACTACATAGTGAATTTCGGGTCAGCCTGGGCCAGAGTGAGACTGTACCTTGAAAAACCACTGCCCCAAGAAAAAAATAAAATAAAAATAAATGCAATCTACTTTTATTTTCAGAGAGTCATCTTGGGAAATCACAATTTATTTTCTTCTCTAGTTTCTATATTTAAACATTTGTCTAATCTGTGTATATTCACTAACACTGGGTGCTTTCAGTTATTTAGAGCACTTAAGTTTCATTAATAAGCACTGATTAAGAATGCTTCCTGGGGGCTGGAGAAATGGCTTAGCGGTTAAGGTGTTTGCCTGCAAAGCCAAAGGATCCCGGTTCGATTCTCCAGGACCCACGTAAGCCAGATGCACAAGGGGCACATGCATCTGGAGTTCGTTTGCAGTGGCTAGAGGCCCTGGCATGCCCATTCTCTCTCTCTCTCTCTCTCTCTCTTTATCTCTCTCTCTCTCTGCAAATAAATAAATAAAATAAAATAAAAAAGAATTCTTCCTGGGACAATGTTACGTGATGAATAAAGGCGATCCATTCTATTCACTAGATTCAAATGGAATACAATGGTGTGTATGGTAACTAATTAATATAAGAATTTCAAATTTATCTCAACAAAGAGAAAAAAAGAACAGAGTACTGCCCACTTTTTATCACAATTCTTAGTTACTCTGGTTGTATTCACACTCTACAGATTGCTCTACACCTAGGTAGTTCTGAAACAAATCCTAGAGTTTATATTATTTAATCCAGTTAAGGTAGGGATGTGTGTGTGTGTGTGTGTGTGTGTGTGTGTGTACACTAAATGTAGTGGCCCCAACATTCACAATTACAATTGATAAATTTTACAATTAGAAGAGAAAGACTTCAAAAACTAGTTTTGAATATTTCTCATTCTATTTGGCTCTAAAGTAGAATGAGTGAATATTCCACATTGCAACGAGGTGGGCTACATTCTGGAAAGCTCTCCTGCTTAGAACAACATCACTGCTGAATACAGTGCTTCAGAATAACCTTCTTAAAGCGTAGTTCCATGTCAAGAAAAATCAAGAAATCCTCTGGGCTCATAAGCCACGTAACAAATATGGCAAGGAAAGCAGATGCTATGACTGTTGCTATCTGGAATCGAATCTTCCAAACTCATGTTTCACAACCCTGTTTACCGAGAGAGTCTTGAATCCTTACCCAGGCAGAGACCAGGGCAGGAGGTGCCGTGAACAGCATCCATTGTGACGGCAGTGAAGACATTTTCCCCTTGTGAATGCTGGAGACTTTTCCTTTTCTCAATCACTGTTCTAGAAGGAAAAGTCTTAAAAATTCTGAATGACAAGTGTATTGAGAACCCAAACCTGCATCCAGGTGGGCTGTGAGTGGATGTAGGTTTGAACTCCCAATATAAAAGTGTCTTTGATTCACCACAGAAAAGCCTGCAAGCAATCCTGGGTTTAGTTGCACTCATAAATATTGAAAAGGCAAACACATTCCTGTGGGATGCAACGGAATGAAGCCCAGAACTCAAAAATATCATCACACAGCAAGTTCCATGGATCAGAGGTTTTCAACAAAAAATATCAAGATACAAAAGGTAATGAGAGCCAAAAAAAAAAAAAAAAGTCAAATAAGAACTGTAAATGAAATACTCTGAAATAACCAAGTGCAGGTTGACATGTTCCAGGGCCACGATGGACAAATCCATATATGAATGACTAATAATGAGCTTTTGTAACATGTTTGAAGAGGAAAGAATAGAATCTGTACTAAGTAGAAGGGAGAGAATGAAACAACCATGTGCATGTGAAAACAACTAAAATAATGAAAGTAAAGCATGCAAAAATTGAACATAAAATTGATAAATATTTTAATTTTAAAGAACACTGCTGAGGCAAAGGAAAAATTAGTAAAAAGGCATATGAGTACATTACATATAACTCGGGGCAAAGAGAAAAACCTGAAATGTACAGGAGCATCTTAGAGAAATATACAAAAACCTGAAGTCATAGATTTATTGAACCAGTTTTTATGAATTGAGCGTGTAGAGCAAGGCAGAAA
Source organism: Orientallactaga sibirica (assembly GCA_036365145.1). NCBI lineage: Eukaryota > Metazoa > Chordata > Mammalia > Rodentia > Dipodidae > Orientallactaga > Orientallactaga sibirica. The sequence continues at coordinate 14,927,706 of JAEOAD010000041.1, read as the reverse complement.
AACTATATAAAGTGTTGAGACTTTCAAGAATTGACAAAAATAATATTGAGTCTTCCCTTTGTTTTAGTATGATTCTCAAATTCACACAGACAAGTATAAGTTCTGGGGTCAGGTCCTTACAACTTTTTTTTTTGTTGACCAAGCACTGGATAGAAGCCAGCTGTGCTTCTGACTGGTTTAACAGACTGGTACATCCATTCCTCATACTAATGATAAATAGATAAGAGAATGAGCCCCTGATACACATAGAGGGGATGCATCTACAGGTATGTGTTTCTACAGGAATATGTGACAAAGCCAATGTGAAATATCACAAGTCATTTAGATCCCTTTATATAATATTCTTAAGATCAATGAGAACATATAGTGACTTATGAAGGATTTAATATTGTCAAAGCTTAAAGAGGAGGTGGGGCAAGCAGAGAGTGGAGACGGTTATGAGGGACAGTAAGAGTATCCACATGCTGGCAGATGCATGCTGTACCGTGACGGCGTCAGTGTCTGCACTTTCCTCGAGAAACGGAAGTGTGCTTTTTGCAACACCTACCTATGTGTAGATAAGACAAAATTGTCTGCATCTCTGCTGTATTTCCTGTATTGATTCTACAAACCAAAATTCAGTTAAGAAATAAAAATATTATCCATAATGAAAAAAGAAATCTGGAATGCCAAAAAGTTTGTTTGTTTATGATGTAAATTATCAAGAGAAAAATCACACTAAATAGTGAAGAAAATATCACTCATAAAAGTGAGTAGAGACACAAACACTTGGTTGTCCTTAAAGTAATAAAGGAAAAGAGATAGAGAAAATCAAAATAAAGAATTTTTAATTACTAGTCCTTTTAATAATATAAGATATTCAAAACCACGTGATGCATTATTTCACACCAACTTGATTAGAATTTCACAATCAAGTATTTGCAGGGATGTGGAATACATAGAACTTTCTCTGTTGTTAGATTTTTTTCATAAATTTTATTTTTTTGAGAGAGACAAAGAGAAAGAAAGAGGGAGGGAGAGATTGGGTACACAAGGTCCTTCAGCTGCTGTGAATGAACTCCAGATGCCACCTTCTGTGTGGGACTTACATGGGTCCTGAGGAATCGAACCTGGGTCCTTTGGCTTTACAGGCAACCTCCTTAACTACTAAACCATCTCTCCAGCCCTGTTCTTAGATTTTTAAATTGGTTCATTATTTTGTGAGTCTTTGACATTAAAACATGTTTTAGTCAGAGTTATCTGGAGACCAGAACCATTAAAATGAACGTCTATTATAAAAGGGATTCGTTAGGGTTGCTTACAGAATACAGGGTGCGCACTCCAACCATGGCTGCGTTTAAGCTGGAGAATCAGAAAACCCAATAGCTGCTCAGTCAATGAGGTTGGATGCCTCAGCAATCCCAATCTGGCCTGGAGGACTCCTCCACTGGAGACCTGCTGGTCTTCAGTCCCTTGGAAGGCCGATGAAACTGGCTGCCAGCATCTGAGGATGGCAGCACAGTGGCAAAGAAATGCATACACCACCTTGTATGACAAGATGCAAGACAAAAGCCTTTGTGTTTCACTGCAGCACATTTATACTCGACCACCAGAAAGGCCCCCACTTTGAGGGAAAGTCTTCCTCCCTCTCTCCATCAATCTTTCCTGGAAATGACCTCACAGACTCACCCATAACTCAGAATTTCCAACCAAATATGTATTTACCGAAAAGGCTGTTACAGATGTCTTTAAGATTACATGTTCTGAATGCTCTCTGAGGTATGACTGATAACCAAAGATGAAAGAGGTCACCAGGGCAGATGTTCAAGGATGGTAAAGTGTGCCTCAGAACCATGGAACACAACAATGGCATGAAATCAGAAGTAAAACACAGCTGGGTGAACAGTATGCAAATAAGGATTCAAGATTTGGTAATATAACAAAGTAAACCAAGAAGTAAGTAAAATATAAGTGGACTGATGGTTAATATTGGAGTGAAAGGGAAGTGATAAAATCCCAGAGAATAATTTGGGAAGCTTCACAGTTGACCTATGTTTAATTTCTTAACTGTGCAACAGGTATACCTGCGTTATTTCCTGTCCTTGGTGTGCATGCACTTGGCACATGCGTTTGACATGCACACGTATGACATTGTTTAGATATAGCATTTGTAACACTGGACAGGTAAATTAAAAAGATAAAGATGATAGGTTTGCACCATTACAAATTGCACTTTAGTTTCAATTCTATCATTTTCAGGTATTTGATTCAAGCCATGACTAACCAGAGAGTGAATTTGCTTTTCTAAATTTGTAAATGGGAAAAGAAACCAAGAAAGCAAGTGTAGCAGACAGCTTCAGGTTCGCTGAGATGAACTTCCAGACCAGGCACAGTTATGGAGGAAGGGATATTATTTATAGAAGCTTACAGATCCAGGGGAAGTTCCATAATGGCAGGAGAAGCGGCCTGCTCTTCACAGGACCAGGCAAAGAGAGAGAAAAAAGCCAACCAGCCACACAGCACACAGAGCAAAAACTACAGCCAAAAACCACAGCACACTTTGCATATCTTTACAATGGAATCTCAAACCCACCATCACACCTTAGTACCAGCCCCCAGTGACATTGCCTCTAGAAGGTGACTGCAGATGCAAACTATAAACTAATAAAACACTGAATATATTGAGGGACATATATTCAAACTACCACAGCAAGAAAAAAGTGTCTGTGTCACACTATTTTTCATCATTCATCTGTTGAGGAATCTAGGCTGTATCCCTTTCTTGGCTAGTGTGACCAGTGTGAAAATAGAAATTGACGTATAAGTATCTTAGTGGTTTAATGTATTTATATATTTAATAAACTGTACACCTTACACAGGGTTTGCTGAATTAAAATGTTCCCATTCTCGATGTAAATCATTCAATGCTAATCTTTCTTTCTTCTCTCAACCACACATTCTTCCTGTACAACATCTTGGGCTCAATCTATTGTGCAGAATCTGTTTTCTACATTTTCTCTCAATAATGTGGAAGCACACATATTAATTCAACTCACAACACACACAAATGAGTTGAATACTTTTTATAAACTAGTTTTGTGTGAGGCTACCTAGCTCAGGAAATGCATTAACAACCTGATTTAAACTCAATTAAATTTCAGTTAAAAAGAAGGAACTTAGCCTTTCAAATTACACAGACTTGGAATTTTATTCATGCTCATAATATTACACTTATAAACTCTGTGTACAAGAATATTTATTTTATAAATCAGGCTATTTATATTTTCTCTCATTATTGGAGCCATTCTAGAAAATTATATTTTTCCAATAATGTGTTCAAATATACATGACATCCAGATTAAGACATATTAGTCACAGGTTAAGAAAGTTAATAAATTATCCTTTTGAATTGTACAGTTTTTTTTGTCTTTAATTTTTAACCAATTGTATGCTTTAATTTAAAATTCTAGAATTTTTCTATTAAATTTTGTAGAAATTTATAGACTTGATGGATATAAATTTCAATTTTTGGACTTATCTATGACTTAATTTCCTCTATAAAAACAAAGAAAAGATTCATTGCATGACTCATTAAATTGGGCTCTTTTCTCTTTTGCAGTGTCACCTCCTATGTTTTGTTTTGTTACTGATGGTTAAGAAGGGCCTGGAACAGCTCCCTGGTCGATGTTCAGTGGGCCAAGATACAGTCCACAGTGACAGAAAGACTGTTCACTGTATATGACTTTCACTAGCAAGGCTGTTCTGAAGACCACCACTGTCCACTGCTTCCTGACCCAACATCAGAGGCAAATCCTGGACTTTAGATATTTTATCACAACCGGAATGGCTAGCTACTCACCTCTTGCAGGAGATAGTGTTTTGTTCTCATTGACATAAACCTTACTGTATTATGAAAATGAATTATATTACTGTGTTAAATGCTTATTCCAAAATCAGTATCTAGGCAATTTATTAAATGCCTTTGTATCATCTTTTGTTTGCTAGAAGGGGCTGAAGACAGGGGCAGTCTTGAAGAGAAGACCAGTGACAAATGTGTGTCTTGAACCAAGGTTCACTACCTAAAATTTCCACACCTTCCTGAAATGGCACCATTACTTGGGGATAAAGCTGTCAATATGCAAGTCTGTGGGACACGTTCTATATTCAGTCCATAACATTCAATCTCTTGACCCCAAATGGTCATGGCCATTTCATAATGCTAAATACATTTAGAACATCTTTAAGAAGCATTAATGACTTATCAGTTCCAACATTGTTTAAAAGTCCAATCTCAGCATGTCTTCTGAGACTCAAGACATGGAAACATTAAAACTTGTAAACCTGTGTTGGCAATAAAGGCACATGGTGGTGTGACAAGAGCTTCCATGAGAATGGGCCATCCCTTGCCTTTTTCAGCCCACACAGCTGTTCTCTTGGGTTAGCTTCACTCATTATCTGAGTCTTTCCTCAGCAGACATTGCACATTCCCCAAACATCCAGTGGTTTCTACTGCTGCTTAGCCCATACTCTCAACTTCCTTCATTGCCTCTTAGGAGCTGCCTGCAGGAATGCTGAACCTGCCACACTACCTTGTGAAATCTGGGTAGAAGACTTCACTACCACATTACTCATGTCTTCTACATGTCTGCAAAGCCAGCATCACATGAATGCTGCCAAGATTTGCTGCTACCTGAAACAGCATCCCAGTTCTCTTGGACCATGGCTTCTTTGTCTTCCGAATGTTTGAGAAGATGAACCAAAAGATGCTTCCTTGAGTGATTCTGTATGTATGGGGTACCTTAGAGCTCTATTCATACAGCCATCTTTTTTTTTTTTTTTTTTTTTTTGGAGAAAGACACAGAGAGAGACAGACAGAGAGAGAGGGAGAGAGGGACAGATAGAGAATGGGCAGCTTGCAGCCTCTCAGCTGCTGCAAATGAAATCCAGATGCGTGCGCCCCCTGTGGTCAAGTGTGGCATTGCACCCTTGTGTCACTTTGCATCTGGCTAAACGTGGGACTTGGAGATTGGAACCAGCGTTCTTTAGGCTTAGGAGGCAGGTGCCTTAACCACTAAGCCATCTTTCCAGCCCTCACACAGCCATCTTTTAAAGGAGGTAAAACCTTTGTACCCTTGAGCTGAGTGGGGTTCAGATAATTCCTGAGATGCCTTCATGAAAATTTCCTATTCTGTATTGTTTTCTGTTTTATAAGATTTCTATTCCAGAAGGCTTCTCATTCTATAGGATTCTGTAGAATGTTCTTTAAAGTCATCTAGTCTTTACATCCTTAGTTTGGAAGCTATTAATATTTCTTAATATTTTCCATGTAAATTTACTTGTTTGTATTTTGTAATTCATCTGTTATAGACATTATTCCAGAAGCACTCTACATACAGTTTGTAATATATTGCTTTTATGCAGACTTAATCTCCTAATGCTCTTGACTGGGACTCCGCAGTGTGAAGAAAATGGCAATAGTGCCCTTTGGTTCTCATAACGGACAGGAAACACCAACCATTCATTGTTAAGAAGGATATTACTTGAGGTTGTCTATAGACCATGTCTATCGGAGGCAAAGATTATGCCAATACCTACCTGTTTTCAAAGTGTACCCTCCTCTTCACTCTAGTTTATTTGTCTGGAACACAGAGAACCAATCTCAAGAATGTATTTTTGGTTACCACTGTTTCTCAAAGATAGCTGTTTTCTTATCAGACCTAGAATGCCTTGTGTGAAAGTATTAATATTAGAGGAAATTTATAGTATGTGACATTCAAAATGCTGCCCAAATATTTTGAGTCCTACTTCATGAAAAACCTTCAGTTACATTCAGTTTCTCATAGAACTTGACCTTGAATTTTCAACAAAAATGCTAAATTCGGAATTGCTCATAAAACTCATAAGACCCAGTGAAAATGAAAATGTAGAGAATGTCTATTTGGAAATCAATATAAAATATGATTATAGCAGGAGGCTATTTCTGTGTGTTGTTGTTGGTGGTGGGGCTGTGGTCCTGTGCCTGTGTAGAAAGATCTCACAAATTCCTTCTACAAAGCCTTAGTATGCTAAAACTGTGAGGGCTCTAATGATTACATTATGATTTCATAGAAATTTGAAATGATGATTTCATCTAAGTGATATTTTCAAAGTGTCTTGTTTGGCAAGGGTGAATGGAGGGTGGCACAGCAAGGTAGTTGGTCCCAGTCCTGAGCCTCTCAAATGCAGGGTCTCAGTTTGCTACAGTAGGCTGATTGACTTCCGCATGTTTGTGGAGAGGGTTATAACATAGTCACTCTTCCTGATCCTAGGTGAACTTAGAAAATGTGTGTGCACTCCATCCCACTTGAGTTGTTTATACATTCTTTATAACTGTTTAGGCAGTTGAGACCAGCTGTGGTATTAAAACTTACCAGCTAGCTGTTTTCTTCAGAAGCAGGATACATAGGAACATAGACCTCTTTCCTGTGCATTATTTACTGGCACATCAATGGTTAAAGCCAGTAAGTGGCAAAGGCCAGGTGTGAGTGTGTCCAGGGTGAGTTAGATGAACAGCAGTGTTTACGTCCTGAACTATGCAATGGAAATTGCTATAAAAATGGCAAAATTATCTTGATGTTTCAGAAAAAACATGGATGGCCCCATTGGGCATTTTATAAGGAATATGTAAAGATTAGTAAACAGTTTAAAAGTAAGTTCTCTGTGTTTATTATGCATAAAAATTGCACAGGTGTCTTCCGTGCATAGCTGAGGACTGCACGTGGAGATGGGTCACAGAAGAACACGCACTCTAACTCTTTCCTCTAACAAGTGTAAGTGGAAGCCAGCTAACCCTACTTTAAGTGTTGCTAGAACACTTTGTCCTCGGTGAGTAATTGTCATTTGGGCTCTGGGATTATTTAAAATCACCGGACACATGAAACTGCCCGTGAGGAACAATGAGCAATCACTCTCGTATTGGAAAAGGTAAAGAAACCGTAACCTAAGCCCACTGATGGTCTCTCCAGAGTCAATCTCAGAGACCAGTCTCCTGAAGAACCATATCGATCTTTCTTTAATCTGCCACAGAATTCATGTATGAGGCTTTAAAACTTTGTGCCAGTTTGACTTTGAGATTACTGGTACAGTTGCACTGTCTGAACATTTTACATGCATGAAGATGGAAAAATGTTTCCAGGAAAACTATCTTCATCCACCACTGCATTCATCTGGGACCCAGTAGTACAAATGCACATGTTCTTTTGCAAAATAAGTACAACAATTTCATGTTAGATTTGTGTAAAATTAATCTGGGCATACTATTATGATTTGAAGGTGAGATAGTCTTCACAGGCTCATGTGCTTCAGCACTCAGTCCCCAGCTGGTGGCACTATTTAGGAAGGTTGCGGAACCTTTAGAAGGATAAACCTTCCTGGAGGAAGTTGGTCACTGTGGCAGACCTTGAGGCTTTTATAGCTTGGCCCCATTTCCTGTTCATCCTCTGCTTCTTGACAGTGGCTATGACCAGCCACCTCCTAATTCTGTTCTCACATCTTCCATGACATCATGGAATGCACCTCCTCAAAACTATAAGCTGGAATATATCCTTCCCTTCCTTAATAATGGCTTCTTGTCAGGTAGTTGATCCTAGCCATAAATAAAATAACATATACGCCTTTCATATATCTGTAGATTGTGAACCCCGAAAACGAAATACCTCCCTCAAGAGCACAGACTCAGTAGCATGTTATTTGCGACTTTAGGTTACTGCCATTTAAGACACGGAACTCTCTTAACAAAAAACCAAGAGCAGTAAGTTGACATAGTTTGTTCACATCAGCCAGTGTTTTATTGGAGATTTATACTAATAGGACTTAATAATTTGATTGATTTAGTCACTATGGAGATAGAGCTTGATTATTTTACATATGACATTAAATCAAACCTGTCACACAGGTGCATAAGTGGACATCAGGTGAAGAACCCACTAAATCTGGGTTCTTCAGCATTGTCTGGTCTTCCCAAGGGTTAGTGTCACCCACTATATCCAGACTATGAGTTCAAGAGAAAAGAAATCTGGAAGATGTATTGGAGAGGTTAGAGGTTGGCTTAGGAGAAAATAGTGCAGGGAATCCAATCCCCAACGTAGATTAGGAGGGTGCAACAGTTACTTTCACATTGATGGGACAAACAATCAAAACCAGCCTATGAAGGAAGATGTTACTTCATGGCTTACATTGTAATGGGACGTTTCATCATGGTAGGAGCTGGATGTCACATCTCCACACTGTCAAGGATGAGTTGAGAAAGTGAACTGGATGTGGCAAGCAGAGCTGGGATGCAGCACCTCAAGGCTCACCTCATGGAGACAGACACACTTCCTCCAGCAAGACTCCACCTCCCACAGGCTGCACCAGCTGGGGATCAAGTATGAGGCTTAATCATAAACTCATAAGGCTGTGGGGAACAACCCACATCCAAACTGCCTCAGATGGAATAATTGTGCGCTGTTTTGAGAGGATATACTTTTCAGAGGAGTTAGTTCACAGAACTGGATTTGAACCTCCCAGAGGAAACAAGGGGGGGGGAGGGTGGAAAGAAAAGGAAAAAGGGATGGAGTAAAGGAGGAAGGAAGGAAGGGAGGAAGGGAGGAAGAAAGTGAGGAATAAAGGATGCAAGGATGGGGGAAGGAGGGAAGAAAGGGGAAAGAAGGAAGAAATAAACAGAAGAAAGGAAAGGAGGAAGGGAAAATGGAAGGGGAGGGAGGGAGAAATCTTATCCGTTTCTCTAGTGAGGAGGGGCTAACTGGCAGATGAACACCCTCTCACGGCCCCAGGTCAGGCAGGATTGGTTCTGTTCCTTAGCATGTGTGTGGAGGTGGGTCCCAGCACACCCCAGGAGGCAGGAATTGGGCCCAGTGGTCCAATATGCAGCTTGATAACCATGTTTTCCACAGTCAGTATTTATTTCTCATAAAAGTAAGTAAAGGATAAAAATCTTTTATTTTAATTTCAAGGGATATGTCTGCATGACACATTAATTCACTTAGATCATAACTTTGGTTTTCCCCCTTTGTACCTTTGCCTACTCTCTCCCACATACACAGACATAGCCCTTGGTCTCAGGTACAAAAGAAAATTAATGTATGATTACAAGCAATAAAAAGTCCATAAATGAAATTAAGAATAAATTTCCATTCACAATAGCCTCAGATAAAATGCTAATGTATGTTTAATAAAAAAGAAGTGAAGAGCTCTACATTTAAAAAACATCATGAAACTTCCCTGAGAAATATCAAATAAGATATAAATAGATGTGCATTTTGTGTTTGTAGATGAAAAGAGAGCAATTCTCCTCACACTGATCTATAATTTCAATTCAGTCCCTATTAAAATCCCAGCAGGCATTTCCCCTTCCAAAATCAATAAGTAAATCAAAACATTTATTTGGAGATATGAAATGCACACACAAATCAAAACATGTGGGGACGGTAAAGTGGGAGGATTTTCACTTAGCAATCTCCGAAGATAAGTCTCTAGCTATCGAGACAGTACACACAGACATATGGATAAAGGGAACAGAATCGCAAGTCCAGAAATAAATATTTATATTTATCGTCATTTTATTCCTGACAATGGCACCAAAAATAGTCACTGGGGGAAGGAGAGTCTGTTCCACAGATGGTGCTGGGACAACTGGATAGCCATATTCACAAAGCTTAGACCACACCTCACACCCCGCACGCCGCCCACTAACTCAGAGTGGATGACAGATTTGCGGGTGCTGACTCCAGCCACGAAGCCTGAAGGAGAAAGCACAGAAGCAAAATTCACAGCTCCCAGGTCAGGCAATGATTTCTCACATGAGACATTAAAAATACAGTTCATAACAGAAAATAATAAGCTTCATCAACATTCAAAACTGAAAAAATTTACATATCAAAAATGTTACTCAAATAGTCATGAAAATAAACGCTAGATAAAATTAAAAAACCATTCAAAATATTAATCTACTCCAGAAAGAACATTCATAGGTCAACAACATAAGCCTTTCAAAATGGGACAAAAAAATGCAAGATGACAGAGACCAAAACAAGACTTTTTACTACTGGCCAGTAGAATATGAGATGATGTTAACATGCTCAGTGATCGGGAAATGGAGAATTGAACCCAAAATGAGATAGCAGTTTACACCTATGACGATGTTGAGAACACGGAGACAAGTGGCCTCACACAAGTTTGTCTGGGCATGTGAAATGATGTCACTTCTCCAGAAAACAATTCAGTAATTCCTCCAAACACTAATCATACCTGGAAACACATGTCAGCATTAAGACTTTTACATAACTAGTCACTTCAAATTACTTACAGCATTCCCAAGGGGGTAACAAATGCTCCCTAACTAGAAACTGATAGCCCCAAAGTGGTATATCTACACCCCAGAAAACTAAACTATTCATCAGTGAAGAAACAATGATTTTCCGTCATACTGCATACCATGGATGAAAGCCTAAAACGTTATGCGATGTAGAAAGTGCCAAACACAAGCCAGTATGGAGAGTATCATTCCATTTTCCTGAAGTGTCCAAGAAAGGTAAATTTATAGATTTTATATATAGAAGAGAGATTCATGATTTCTTTTGGCTGGACTCGTTAGAGATGGTCAGGGGATGTTACTCAGTGGATGAAAATACTCTAAAGTTGTTTTTTTAAAAATTTTTAATTAATTAATTTTGATTTGAGACAGACAGAAAGGGAGAGAGAGAGAGAGAGAACGGATGGTCCAGGGCCTCTGCCACTGCAAATGAACATGCATCACCTTGTGCATCTGGCTTACGTGGGACCTGGAGAAATGAACCTGGGTCCCGAGGCTTCGCAGGCAAGCGCCTTAACTATAATATCATCTCTCCAGCCCTAAAGTTGTTTTTTTTATAAACATATTTTATTTATTTATTTGCAAGCAGAGAGAGAAGAGAAATGGGCACAGAGAATGGGTATACCAGGGCCTCCAGCCCCTACAAATGGACTCCAGATACATGTGTCACTTTGTGCATCTGGTTTTATGTGGATACTGGGAAATTGAACTTAGGTCATTAAGCTCTGAAGACAACATCTTAAGCATTGAGCCATTTCTCCAGCCCGAAAGTTGTTTTGGATAATGGCCTCACCGCATAGTAAAGCTGCTAAAAGTCATTGTATTGTATATTTGGTATAGGTGAATTTTTTTTGGAAATGTACCTCATGGAAGTAATATAAAAATGCCAGACTATTTAATGTTGATATCAACTGTTCATTAAAGTAGAATTCAGTTAGGCTTTTTACACTAATAAAACATAGTGTGACCAGCTCAGCTGTAGAGCTATGTACAAATCTATTTGCACATGATGCAAGCTATGTACAAATCTATTTGCACATGATGTAAGCAGGAACACATTGGATTTCTAAACTTTCATTTTCCATGTTCCTAATATTTGTAATATTTTATTAAATGGGGAGATCATTTGTCTATTCAATAATCCTGAATTAAGAATGGTAAATCAATGAAAGCTATATAAAGAATTGGATTTTAATATAAGGTCATTTGTGAATTATTGTTTTATATATTATTTCTAAAACTATCATTTAAGAATGTTTATTCGGGCTGGAGAAATGGGTTAGAAGTTAAGGTGCTTACCTGCAAAGCCTAAGGACCCAGGTTCAATTCCCCAGGTCCCATGTAAGCCAGATGCCCATAGTGGCACATGCATTTAGAGTTTGTTTGCAGTGACCAGAGGTATTGACATGCCTATTTTTTCTTTGTCTCTTTTTCTCTCTCTCCCTCTCTCTAATAAATAAATAAAAATAAAAAATATTTTTAAAGAATGTTTATGGGCTGGAGAGATGGCTTAGCGGTTAAGGTGGTTGCTTGTGAATCCTAAGGACCCAGGTTCTATTCCCCAGTACCCACATAAGCCATATGCTCAAAGTGGTGCATTCATCTGGAGTTCGTTTGAAGTGGCTGAAAGCCCTGGTGTGCCCATTCCCTCCATCTGCCTCTTTCTCTTAAATAAGTAATAAAATAAAATAAAATAAAATAAAATAAAATAAAATAAAATAAAAAAGAATGTTTATTATTTCCAGGTCATGTATGATCACTTTTGTAATCCACAGAGTTATGAATTCATTTTAGTCAACCTTAATGCCTACAACAATTTTAATCATCTGTCTGTAGCTGAAAGAAAGTCGTTGCAGACCATGTACTTTACCATTTCAAGCGAGGCTATGAGTAGATGGCCGGAGTGGTCGTCATCCATCCCAAGGCTGAAAAACATCATAGATCAGTGTTGAACAAAAATACCAGATTCAGTAGTGATGAAATAAATAATATGGCTTAGTCAACTCACGAAGACAGCTCTGGCTTTCTGAGCACAGACCCAATGGGTCTCCCAGGGCCAGGCCCAGCCCGGCCTCGTTTGCTTTAAGGTTATGCTGCTCTCTTACTGACATTCCTGATAATGCCTTAGCAGGGAGCCCACATTTTTTCTTTTGCACTTGGCCCTGTAAATTAGGCTGCCATCATCTGAAGAAATCAAGTGCCAGAAGGACAGTGGCACTTCCCAGCATAGTTCTGCCTGGTCCTGGACTGCAGGGTGTCCACCCTGCGTGCTGAGAGGTACACAGACAAAGCAGGTGTCTTTGATGACTGTGTCCAACAGACTGAAAGAGCACGTGTGAGCTTCTAACTCAAGAGCACTGTTTGGCTTGAGGGGCTGAATTCTTTGCAGACATGAAAGTGTACCCCAAGATCCTTCTCAATGAGCACAGGTTCGACCGGGGCACCTGCACAGAGCAGTGTCTGCCCTTCGTGGGAGCCCATAGGGGCAGCATGCACCTGTCAGCATCACAGGCAGACAAGAGAGCAATTGTCCACAGGACTCGTTGCTCGAGGCTACTCCATTCGCCTAACAATTCTCCACAGAAAAGCAAGAGGAGGAAGAAGTGTCAGACAGGAGACGTGGTACTTATTTTGAAGCCCAAACTCATAGCTTATGTTGTATTAAGCATGCACTTGTGCAAGAGATCTGGTGTCAGTGGAGGGTTAGCCGCTATGCATTTATAGAAAGGACATCATACTCTAATTACAAACCAGAAAAGCATATTTTTTCCTCTAAGCTTCTCCTCCTTTCTCCTTTTCTATCTTTTCACCTTTGACAACCTAACCTATTACTCCTTCACTTTCACACTCTCTTTAAAATTTATTGATTTGCTTGAGAGAGAAAGAGAGAAAATGGGAACACCAGGGCATCCAGGCAGTGCAAATGAATTCAAGATGCATGTGCCACCTTGTGCATCTGGCTTAATGTGGGTCCTGGGGAATTGAACCTGAGTCCTTTGGCTTTGCAGGCAAGCACCTTAACTGGTAAGCCATCCCTCCAGCCCCACCTTCTGAAGGAATCTGCAGATTTCCACCTTCCTATTTATGCATGCGTACATGCGTGCGTGAGTGTGCCCCCCTTCCACACTGTCCTTGATTAACTGAGCGCCCAGTTGTGGGACCTTTGTCACTCTCTGCTCAGCTGAGAGGACGGTTCTGCTTGATGGACAGGGTCTGCCCACAGGTGGTGATGCTGTGGTACAGGGGTTCAGGGCTGGGGAGAAGGCGTGTGATGTATTTGCTCATTTCACAGGAGGCTCTGCCCTCCTGCTCCTAAACAGACAGTGCTCTGACGTCTGCAATTTCTTCTCGTGTTTGCAGAAGCATTAGTAAGAAGCACTGATTGAATCAATATGCTGCTATTTTATACCTAATTATAAGCGTTCCTTTTGATTCCATGATGGTGAAATTTGGAAGTAAAAGTAGATTCCGGGCTGCAGCAGATTTAGTTTGCAGCAAAACACAGCACCGTTCGCTGAGTACCTAGGCCTGTGCACGCTGTCTGCGATTTCTTCCCCTGAAGTGCTCTTGGCCATGGGACAAGGCCATTTGTAAAACCAAGCACAGAAGCCACAGTCCTGAGCGACTCTTGTCAGCACCAGTCCAGGTCACGTCTATCTTCACTAATCCACATATTCTAGATGCTAAATTCACATGTTCTTTTTTTTTTTTTTTTTTTTTTTTTTTTTTCACTGTTAATAACAATGAACTTCTTCCTGAGCCTGGCTTCTATTCTAGATGGTGAGTCTCACTGAACAGGACGAATTACAAGGTTAGGGAAAATGTCATTGTCTAAAGAACCATCAAAGAACAACTGAAAATTTGTCTGCTCCACGTCAGTCCCCGAGACATCCCATGACAGGACATTATTGACCCTAACAGGACACCACCAAGAAGAGGTTAGTCAGCAGTAATGCTTGGGTGGGACAGAGACATGGGATATAATGATGTTGCTCTGCCTTTATCTCCGCTACAAACCCAATGCCTTTAATTTGGTAAAAGTTGACTAATGATTTGTGAACTTGTTTGTCTTTGTTTTTGGGGATGCTGTAACAACTCACCACCCAGAAACAGGCTTCGAACAATAGGAATCTTGTCCCACTGTCTTGCGGCTGTGAGTTTGGGGTCAAGGTGATGGCAGACAGAGCTCCTTTGGACATCTGCAGGGCAGAGTTTGTCTTGACCTCTTCCTGCTCTGTCGGCGACTGACCATCTTTGGCTTCCTTGGCTTGTAGATGCCTCACCTCACTGTGTCCACAGGGAGTCCTTCCCATCTTCACAGGTCTCTCTGCACCCCAAGTCTCCAGACACATTGGCTCAGGGTCCCCACTCCACTCTGACTTTATCTTTTTTAAAAAATATTTATTTATTTATTTATTTATTTATTTATTTATTTATTTATTTATTTATTTATTTATTTATATGAGAGAGAGAAAGAGGCAGAGAGAGAGAGAGAGAGAGAGAGAGAATGGGTGGGCCAGGGCTTCCAGACACTGCAAATGAACTCCAGACTTAAGTGCCACCTTGTGCATCTGGCTTACGTGAGTTCTGGAGAATTGAACTGGGATCCTTTGTCTTTGCAGGCAAATGCCTTAACCGTTAAGCCATCTCTCCAGCCCTACTGTGACTTTATCTTAATGTACTCATATCTTAATATCTGTAAGACCTAATTTCTAAATAAGGTCATGTTCTGTGGTTATAGGGGTTAGAGGTTTTAACAGATATTTTCCTTTGAAGAACATAACTTAACCCATAGCAGAATGATTTTCCAGTAATTTTACTTCTCTTTGACTATACTATATATATGAAATATTTCTAAAATACTTATTTGCACTGGTGCCCATGCCTTAGATTCTGAATAGCTTATTTCAAATTTTTCATGGAACTTGATCATATCTGTTAGTGAGCCAAATTAACTGATTTTCTTTTTTCCCTAACTTTTAAAAGTTATAGGTGGCCATTACTCAAACTTAAAAATATAGCATGCATGTTAAAACCAGATTAATTTAATGTATCTTGTAAAGTTACTTTTGAATAAAGTCCCCTTAAAACTAAATCCCAGTTTTCCAATCTTAACCAAAACAGCATTCAACTTTTGGGGCACATATAAGGAAGAAAACCCAAAATCTATCCCATAGGATATTCACCAAACCAACATGAACATCTTCAATAGCTTAAAGTACATGCATGAAAGCCGGGCGTGGTGGCGCATGCCTTTACTCCCAGCACTCAGGAGGCAGAGGTAGGAGGATCGCCGTGAGTTCGAGGCCACCCTGAGACTACATAGTGAATTTCAGGTCAGCCTGGGCCAGAGTGAGACCCTACCTCGAAAAACAAACAAACAAACAAACAAACAAAAAAAAACTAATATATGCATGAATGTGAAGGTGACCATACAGCTGCTCAGATACTGCACTGGTTTGCTTTTATTATCTAAATAATTACTTCTGTTCCTATTTTATGTCTTGCATATAATTGCAGTAGAACATTTTCTATGACAAAATTCTATTAGAATATATAAGTGTTTCAGTTTTATGAGATTCTTGAGAGCGTAAGAAATCTAACAACTGAAAGATCCATCACCAGCCACATCTTGGCATCCTACTGGCCTGACAGACTGTGATCCACAGCCAGTCCCGTGGTCACTGACACCCACAGCCAAAAATGAGAAGCAACAAAAGGCTGATGATAATGTGTCATGCCTCCTGTCACCAAGACAAAAGGAAAATGCAATGGTTTATGCATTCCCTGTGCCACGATATTAACACAGGAAGAAGGTGCGACTTGTAATTTCAGACAGGGAGCGGTCAACTGCAGTGACAGAAGAAACTGTGACAGCTCACACTTTCCTTTTCCTGGGTGCATCTGTCATGGTGAGCACACATATTTCTAAGGAAACAAAAAGGACAATTGCAAACCAGGTCCCCAACTTCAGTTGCCTAAAGAGGAATTCAGGCATTGATTGCATAGGCAGTATATCTCAATCTCAACAGATAAGGTTTGCATTCAGGGTGTATGCGTCATTCGAATGTTGCTATGCTTTAGAGTTCTTGAAGACGTGAACTGAAAAGGCTTAGTATGATGATAATCCTCGGACTGAAAATTGCATGACGATGATGGTGGCGATGGACAAAGCAAGGTGGCAGCCTGTGGTGGTTTGAGCGTGAAGTGTCCGTCAGTTGTAGTCAGCTCCACGTTGCTGGGAGGAACATCTGAACTAGGCACAGTTTATAGCAGGAAGGGTTTATTTCAGCTTACAGATCCAGGGGACGTACCACAATGGCAGATAAGGCTGGCCCCCTTTCACATATCCAAGCAGAGAGAAACCACCAGCAGCCAGCACCCAAGCAAGCACATAGGCATCAAAAGAGCAGGGACCCAGGCAGGGTTCAGGCTGCTCTGCACACCTTTAGGCCAGAATCAGGTCTCCCCACACATACCTTAAGGCTGAACCTTGGATCTGCTCCCAGTGACACCTCTTCTAGCCAGGTGGCTGGAAATCCAAGTTTTTTTTTTTCTCCTTTTTTTTTTTTTTATTTGAGAGAAAGAGAAGGAGGAAGAGAATAAATATGGGCACATCTGGGTCTCTAGCCACTGCAGAGGAACTCCAGATGCATGTGCCACCATGTGCATCTGGCTTAGATGGGTGCTGGGGAATTGAATTTGGGTCCTTGGGCTTCACAGGCAAATGCCTTAATCACTAAGCCATCTTTCCAGCCCCAAATCCAAGTTTTAGTAAACCACTGGAGTCTATTGGGGGACATACATTCAAATTACCACACCATCATCACATCAAGTGTTGCTGATGAAGCCTCATACTCAATCCCCAGTGTGGAGCATTTGGGAGGTGGGGCCTTGCTTGAAGAGGTGTGTTTCTAGGGGTGAGCGTTTGGGTGTTATAGCCCAGCTCCCTCCTGCCAGGACAAGCCAGCTTACTCTTGCTACTACTACTGGCTGCTGTGGCCAGACTTGATGCCCAACCTCTTCTCTGCCATGTCATGACGAACCTTCCCCTTGAGTGTGAAATAAATCATTTCCTTCCATAGGCTGCTTTTGGTCAGGCGTTTTGTTCCAACAATAAGAAGGTAACTATAATCATGCTCATATTGACAATTTAAGATATATAGTTGAAGGTTCTTTGTGTCCCTTTTAGATGCCTCAGAGCATAAGCAAGCCTCTTCCAAAATATTCCTTTCTGGCTTGTTTTATGTGAGTCTGCCAACCTAGCCACAAATGGTTAAATGAAAAAAATATAAATTCCTGACACAACTGCAGCAGCCACATACTACCCAAGAAATGTAAACACAGCCCTTTCCCTGATGGACAATGCTTATTCAGGCAATGATCATCCTGGAAACAGAGATTTGGTAGCTGCTAGAAGAAAAATAAATAAAAACAAACACAAGTTGACACTTGGCTATGTGATTTAAATGAGGCACATATATACCACATCACTATAATCCTCAACAGTAGAACAGCACAAAGTTCTTTGTGAGAGCGAGAACAAATTTCAAGAGGTTAACACAGTGCTTTACAGATTTCCATGTGTGTTTTTGTCATTGTCCCTGATGTACTTGTCCAGTGGTTGGCAGAAGCAAGTCATGGAAAAGGCTAAGTTCTGGAAAGAAAACATCCATTTCTATAGAAGCATATTTAATGACAGATGTGTCATTGATTCGTAAGAAGCATTGTTTAGATCTCTTCTGTAAAACTTTAATTTCTTTTGAAAACATGTTTCACCAAATTTACATTTGTCTTTCAAATGATGTGTTGTCATAATATGTTAAAAGTCTCAGGTGGGCTGGAGAGATGGCTTAGCGGTTAAGGCGCCTGCCTGCTAAGCCTAAGAACCTGGTTCCAATCTCCAGGTCCCACGTTTAGCCAGATGTAAAGTGACGCAAGGACGCAATGCCGTACTTGCCCACAAGGGGGCGCACGCATCTGGATTTCGTTCACAGCAGCTGAGAGACTGCTGGAGCCCCCATCTCTATCTGTCTCCCTCTCCCTCTCTCTCTGTCTGTCTGTCTCTCTCAAAAATAAATAAAAATTAAAAAAATTTTAAAAAGTCTCAGGCAATGCATTTTCTATGCAAAATTATCTTAATACATCATCATTATCTTAGAAAACATTTTCCCACTAAGTACATAAGGTAAAAATGACACTTAGATGTACTTACTTCATAGGTCTCAAGCAATTTATAGGCCACCCAATGCTTGGGACATAGGACGTAGTAGTTGAAAATGCACGTGAACCAGTCACAGTACCTGGGTTACAATGTTTGTTCTACTGAAATCAGTTTTAGATTATGGGATAAATCACTAAATGAACAGGAGGAACCTAAAGTTCCAAGGCTGTGAATTTATTTTGATTACATTATACTAAAATCCCGTACTGAATTGTACTGAATTTAGAACGTCTGATTCTAAAGCACACGTCTACTAATTACATATAAAATGGTGCTCGTGTTTGTTAGCATATTGTCTGGCTAGAACTCCTGCTTCATTAAGCCATCAAACATCACTAATCTGTCTATAAATATTCAAGGCCATGAGTTAGAACCACAGCACACAAGGATGAAATCTCCACATCCTGTTTTTATATCAGCATGAGTTCATAAGTCTTTGAAGATTTTAGTTCCCTACTGCCTCTGGTAACATTGGAATAGAGATCTGTCATAGAATAGCCTTTTCCAGTGCCTATCTTTGAACTATAGTAATATCTACAGTCAGTCTCAGAATTTAAGGTGCCCACAGCAAACAGTGTTAACAGAACAGGCCAGTTCAGAGCATCCTGGTATTGTCTAAAAATCTCATTTCATTTTGGTGAGCAAAGTGGCTTCTTCAAGGGCAATGTCAGCTCTGGTCAAACTCACTTAACTAGCACCAAGTTGAAGTGTCTTTCTCCTTCTGTGTGGAACATTACCACAATCCTCATGTAGCGTGTACCTTTTCTCATGTGCAATATTTCCTAAATGAGTCACATAATTACCAGTTTTTAGCAATTTGGAGAGGTCAGTAGTAAGAAGGCCTGAACTTGTTTTAATTTTACTAACATTATTTTATCTTATTGTGTGTGTGTGTGTGTGTGTGTGTGTGTATGTGTGTCAAGCACTTCTGCACAGCGGTCACAAAACAGGATGACTTTTTAGATCAGTCTTGGCCTTCCATCTCCTTTGAGGCAGGGGTCTCTGTCAATCTCTGTTTTTTTTTTGTGTGTGTGTGTGTGCTCTGCTTACAAGCTTCCAGGAAATTCTTCTGCCTCTGCCTTCCATGTTGTTGCCAACATGCTGCAATTAGAGAAATTTGTCACAGCTTCCTGCTTTTTGCTTAGGGATTGAATTCAGGTCTGTGAAACAAGCACTCTGTCCACTCAGCCATCTTCCCAGCCCCAGTTGTTTTATTTTTAAATAAATGCATGGCTATTTTTAAACCTTTTCATTTATTTGAGAGACAGAGAAGAGTATGGGCATGCCAGCACCACCTGCCACTACAACTACCTGTGTCACTCTGTACATGTGGTTTATTGTGGGAACTGGGGAATTGAACCAGGGCCATCAGGCTTTGTAAGCAAGTATATTAAACACTGAGCTATTTCTCTATCCTATACAATGATTTAAAAAAAAAACAACATTTTTTTGAGAGAGAGAGAGAGAGAGAGAGAGAGAAATAGCCACAGAAGGAGAGAGAGAAAGGGCTTTCGGTAGCTCCAAGAGAACTCCAGACGCATGCACCCCTTATAGGTCTCATTAGTTAGCTATAACACAATCATCCATTGCTTTATTTCTTGAAGTCAGTACCTACGGTGATTTCAATGTGGATGTATGTCCTCCATAGCCTCAGGTATTTTTTTAAATTAGGTTAAACTTCCTGTTTAAGTTTGCAGCAGGCTGCTGGAGGAGCCATGTCTCTGGGGGGCCAGCCGTCTGATTCCAGCCCAAATGTGTGGAGACACGAGTTTGAGTTCTGGGTTCCTGCTTTCCTGTTTTTGGTGTTTGCTGGCTGGTGGGTGGTGGTGTCTCTCTGCTTGCATCTGTGAAAGGCAACCCGTTTCTTCCACCACGGATGGAACTTGCCATGGATCTATAAACTTGACATAACCCTTTCCTCCCATAAACTGTGTTTGCTTGGATATCTGTCTCAGCAACATGGAGCTGACTACAACAGTGCCTATTATTTTAACTCAAGAAAAGAGAGAAATATAAAGTTCTTATTCAAGTTAAAGATCACATTGGAGTTTCAATGTGCATGCATCCTCCATTTATTTATTTGGGGTAAAGAAAGGCTATTTATTTCACACACCACTGAGCAATATGTTCTGTGGCCTGCCTCTTCATTTCAGTAATACTTTTAAAACCAGGAGTTTTTTTTTTAATTAAATTATTTTTTTATTGACTTTTAATCTTACATACCAAAAAAAAACCCCACCTGATATTTCCCTCCCCTCCCCCATTCCACTTTAGAACTCCCGTCTCCATCATATCCCCTCCCTCTCTCCATTAGTCTCTTTCCTAATTTGATGACATCATCTTTCTCTTCTATTTTGAGGGTCTTGCAAAGGTATTGCTAGGCACTGCAAGGTCATGGATATCGAGGCCAATTTCTGTCTGGGCAGCTGCATTGTAAGGGGTCATATCCTTCCTTTGGCTCTTCCATTCTATCCGCCCCCTCTTCCGCAATGGTCCCTGAGCCATTGGAGGGTGTGACAGAGGTGTTTCAGTGCTAGACACTCCTCCATCCCTTCTTCTCAGCACTATGTTGCCTTTTGGGTCATCCCAGTGGTCATCACCATCTGAAAAGAGAAGCTTCTCTAGCCAGAAGTGAGAGTAGCGTTAATATGTGAACATGAACATTTAGTGTAGTGTCCCCAGGGCAGCTTGGTGGGAATAATATATACATTTAGTCAGACATGAGCAGGCTTATACCCAGAAGGCTCATGACCTCACCTACCTTAGACTATTACTTAGGTTTTTCAGTACCAGGTATGTATTCCCTCCCATAGAGAGGGCCTTCAGTCCAATTATGGAGCAGTTGGTTACCCCAAGAGTAGACACGCCACTATTGCACTTGTTCAGTCATTGGGCCTGTCTGGCCAAGCTTGAATATTCAGCATCCACTGTTTTCACTGTTGATGGCTTCTGTCTCCCATACGCTGCGTGCAGTGCAGCTTTTTCCAGCTTTCAATTGGCTGGTCTACAGGGAGTAGGTTTTCTGGTCAGCATCAGCTTGCTTTCTCAGTGACCTCGCCTCTCAGGCATGAGATGTCTTCAGCAATAGGGTCTTACTATCTGTTTCTCTAGGGAAACCAAGGGCTTTGGCAAAAGCCTTAATGTTTTGGAGGCTACCGGGACCTCCTTGGCCAACAACTCACTGAAAGGTATTCCATCCCAGGTACTGAAAATTTTCTAGTAACAGTCTACATCTTCTAGACGTGCCCTTATTCAAAAAATTAATTTTACATATGTCTTATTGATAATATCTTGAGTTTAGATTGACCCTCCCCCTGCCCTTTTTGTATGCATTCTCTTCCCATGGCCTCGCTTAGGCCATTCCCCTCCCTGTACTCAGTTCTACTTACATATGTGCATTACCATACACTTAAGTCCTTCACTTTCTTCCCTCCCTTATAGCCTTTTACCCGCTTACTGGTTTCTGGAACCTATTTTTGGTTCCAGTTCACACACAAGTCTATACATTGGTAGCTAGGATCCACATATGAGAGAGAACATGTGACGATTGGCTTTCTGAGCCTGGAAAAACCAGGAGTTTTTAAAACCAGGAATTGTGCTTCTTTATGATTTAAAGATATGGATGTAAGTAGTATTTTAATTACATGCGTGCTTATCCTAGAAGCTGGGGAAAGGACAGACTCCTAAAGAGGTGTGGGCAGCAGAGTCATTCAGGAAGTACAGGGAAGTGAGAAAATGACTCCTCCTGGAATTGCAGCTGACAGTGAAATCCCATAGCATGCTGGGGAAGGGGCTGTTAAAGTCACATTCTCTCTCATAAGATAAAGTCAGTGACATGAGAGTTGACTATTTCTCATACCCTTGGCCATAGTCAAATTAAATGTTAGATATGGAGTTAACGTGCATATTTTGGAGTGAACTGCCTGTTCAAAGGAAGCTATACAGAGTTCATACCAGATCATCTTCTGAGTGGTTTTCAAAAACAAAAAAGCAAAACAAAAAACCTCATTGTGGATGAAATTCAGTACATATTCTGAAATGAATCAAAATAAGTAATAAAACTTTGGCTTGCATGAACATATTTATTTCATGCCTATTACTGGTTATTTTTGTTTGTGAAGAGGTAGACAGTAAAGCTAATATTGGTGGAAATTCATTGAGTCAATTTTATGAAGTTCATGTCACAGTGCCACATCTGACACTGTTTTCTGAGTCTTTATGCATCAGCCTTCTCCACCACAGCATCCCAAGTAAAGATTAACTGCCAGGTCAAAATCACCGATAGAAATGTGTATAGGTAGAGTTATATTTTTGTAGTAAGAAATAGTTTTGCTAAAAAATTTAATTTTATATTCATGAAAAGGAAAGCTTCTCTGGAGACCTGTCCAATAACTTACTATTAAACTTGAAAAAAAAATGTGTGTTATTTTATTATTGAATATTTGAGGCTCCTGACCAAAGAAAGGTTGTTATGGACACTGCCTCCATCTTTAGTATGAAGTGATCTTGCTGTTAGATCTCATTGCCTACTGTACACTGCGCATGTGTCAGGAGGCTGCGCTCAGGAGATTTGCACATCCATGCTGGAAGGCGAAATATTGCAACGACTAAGTAAGGGACCCTCAGGGATTACATAAGAGCAGTGAAAACACTCCAAGAGCCATGGCTGAGCAGTGGTCAGACAATATTTAACGCGCATAGACGGGAGCTGGCGTGAGATCTTAACCTGTTCTTGTGTGATGGTTTGACTCAGGTGTGCCCCGTAAACTCATGCATTGTGAATGCTGGGTCCCCAGTTGATGGCAAATGAGGAGATGGGGCCTTGCTGGAGGAGGTGTGTGACTCGGGGTGGACCTTGATGGTTTATCAGCCCTAGCTTGCCAGTGTAAGTCTAGCTCACTCCTTTGCTGCTCTTTCCACCTTCTCTGACAGAGGTGATGTACAACCTCTGCTCAAAACATCTTTTCCCTGCCATAATGGACACTTCCGCTTGAGCCTGTAAGCCAAAATAAATGCTTTTCTCCCAAAAGAATTCTACAAATATCTGGTCCATCTGTGTTATAACTGGGCATCATACCATTCTGTGGTCTTCCTCCATCCATCAGTTTTAGTAGGCATCATCTTTTATCATTGGGCCCTTTCACAACTGTTTTCTAACATTCAGTATAAACTGCACAAAGTGCACACCTCAAAGCTGTTAATTAAAAGGGCCTGCTGGTATAAATAAACACATATGCTGCTGCTTAGCCACCCTGTAGGGGGTCAGCAGTGGGGAAGTCCTGCTGGGGTTCTGTTGATTGTTGTCCAGAATTTTAACAGGAAATGTCTAATGATCATGTCTGGCCTTGGCCATCTGGTTCTCTGAGTTCATTTGCCAGAAAATAGCCAACTCTAGAGAAAGAAAGATCCTGTATAAGAAGGCCCTCTTTTTAAGATATATAGGTGTGTATAAGAAGTGATTTCTGTAATTCACTAGAAAACTGAACGGTTAAGGTAAATTAACCTTAATATTAATTCTGGTGTCAACTGCTTTCAAACTATTTATAAAATGGGGGTTGCTCCTCTTATGTGAACAACATTAGATGGAATTAGAAACCAATAGGAATGCAATTTATAGTTTTGGTCACAAGCAATGAACATTGCTTTGAAGAATTTGTTTTTGTTACTGATACCTGACAATGGTGTGATATAGTGTGTCTTGTTCATCCAATGAGAATCTGTGAACAGAAAACCAGCTTCAAACCCTCATCTTCACATGTTGAAAACAGATTTTAGATTCTCCTTGTTAAAAATGTTACTCTCTTAGCTTGATGTTTTTTTTTTTTTTTTTTTAATTTGAGAACTTTACTGTATGAACATATAGCATCCTGGTCATATTCCCATCAGTTATGCTGGTGTATTCCTTGAGATCCCTTGTCATTGAATGGGTTATTGGTGTTCACTCTGGGATCCTGAATGTACCAGAAGTCTCTTTGAGGAAGACAATTCCTCAGGGTACTCCTTCATATCCCGTGCCTCTTAAAATCATTCCTCATTCCTCCCCAGCATTTGCCATGTCTCCTGAGCCTTGAATGGAGGAGGGGGGGGCATGTTGTAAGTCTTCATCAGTGTGGAGCTCTCAGCAGCTTCTGATTTTCTTCTCTGATAAGTTTTGAATTTCCTCAGTGCCTACAACCATCTCCTTGGACGAGGTTCGCAAGCCAGTGGTGAGAGCATTAGCTTGCTTTTGACTATAAAATCATCACATTTTGAAATGTCTTTATTAGCATACATGTTTTGTGATGAAATTTATACACACACACACACACACACACACACACATATATATATACATATATATATACATATGCTCTTTACAGCTATTCCCTCTTCTAATTTAATGTGACTTCAATATTTTACCAAATATTACACAGCAGAAATGAAGGAAGAGAAGTCATTCATAATAATACACTTTTTCAGCAAAATCTGTCTTATGTGTCTCATCTAACATAGATGGGAGTATGCATATGGGCAAGAGGTCTCTCAGCTCAGTTTGCTTATCTGTCTATTTTTCCATAAGTAATCCTATATTGAAGAGAATAATTGAATCATCTGTATTTACCCTCCTGGTATGTTTAACCTGTTGCTATACTATAAAGACATAACACCAGCCCAACCTTTCCCAAAGCCTCTCCCCTCCCCTCCCCTCCCCTCCCTCCCCCCTCTTCTCTTCCTCCTCCCCTCTCCTCTTTCTCTTTTCTCTTCCTTCTCTTGTCTTTTCCTTTTCTTCTCTTCTCCTCTCCTCTCCTCCTCCCTTTCCATCCTCTTCTTTCCCTTCAGCAGCCTCTTGTTTTCTGCTTTGATGAGTTTGAGTCTCCTCAGTGTCTATTGCATCTGGCTAGCACTGAGAGAAGCACTCATATTCAATTACCACTTCATGGGCGGTGTGGGTGTGACAGAGAAGACTCATCCAGTGCTGGCACAGGGTTTTCTCTTCTTGTCATGTGGATGGGTCTTTAGCCTCCCTGGTATTCATGATAATTTGTAAAAAGCAGGTTATTCAACAAAGAGTGAGAGCAGCATTGATCAAAGGGGATAATTGTGTACATTTGGAAGGCTTTTTGATGAACATAACTTCTCTGTTAAGCTAAAGGACAGTGGAAACTTCCCTCTAGGGTCTATGACTTTTTGTGATGGTTAAATTCTGTTGTCAACTTGATCAGGTAAGGAATCCAAAGGCATTCCTCCTGGGTGGTTCTCTGAGTATTCACTGGAAGAGGAAGTCCTTCCTCCAGAATGGGACAGTGGGTGGGCCTCCTGGTGATAGGCTATATATAAGGAAGCTCTGAGAGAACACAGTCCCTCCCCCCACCCAGGCTGCCTGTGCTACATGATGATGAGAGTCGTTTACTGGCTGTCCCCCACTCCTCACTTAGAGGTGCACTTATTCTGTCCCACTGTCCTTCATCAGCACTGGATCCAAGTTTCCTTAGCCTTCCAACATGGACTGAAGACCGGCGGTTCTCCCGAAATCCTCCAGGCCTGCAGTGCTGCACTAGGAATGCTGAAGCACCCACCACGTGGAGCGTGCAGCTGCCTTTCTTCTTGACTCCCAGCCTGCAGACAACTGGGGTTGGACTACTGTAGATTAATCCAACAAATTCCCTCTTGAATACCAATTCATTCTATCAGTTCTGTTCTTCTAGAGCATCCTTCCGAGCCACGGGCTTTTGATTTTGTTCTTAGTAATAGGGATAAATTCCCTCCCATCGTGTGGTTCTCATATCCAATATTGAGCAGCTAATTCCCTCCATAATGTAAGTGCCACTACTCCACTGGTGGGTACATCTTGCCTATATAATATGTATAGGTACTATAGAAACCCAATTATTTACTAATTAAAGATCTAACTTTATTTTTAATTTTTTTAGATTTATTTATTTGAGAGAGAGAGAGAGAGAGAGAGAGAGAGAGAGATTGGGCATGCCAGGGCCTCTAAACACTTCAAACAAACTACACATCCATGCACAACCTTGTGCATCTGGCTTTTGTGGGTCCTGGGAAATCAGAACTGAGTCCTTTGGCTTTGCTGGCAAATGACTCAACTGCTAAGACTTCTCTTTAGCAGAGGATATAAGTTTCTTAATAGGAGAGAGAGTTTGGGTAGAAGTACTCTGCTGGGATGAAGAAAGCTTTAAGCTAAAACCATAGGATTTACCCAGGACATCCCAGTGCCCGAGATAGGCCACCCCCACCCCCACACAGTGAACGGTTGGTCAGAGAAGTCCTCAAAACCATGAAGGTTATCACCAAAGAAACTGGTAGATAAACAGAACTAGATGGAAAAACCGTGTTTCTGAAGACACTACAGGCTGCAGTCACAGGACACTGAGAGTTCATGCTGAAATTGAGAGGGAAGCCATCTTCAAGGTGGCTGGCACAGTACTAGAAAGTGCTGCGTGAGCTGCTGAGGCGTAAAAGCCATCAACTGTGTGAACAAAGAGTCTATCCTGAAAGCTGCAATACTGTGATCATTTTATTCAATGAATTTGTTATTAAATGGGCTGCTTAGTTTCCACATACTTCTGCATTTTTTTTCAGATTTTTCTCATGAATTCAAATTCTATTCTATTGAATTTGATGAGGATAATTTCTGTGACTTCAAAATTACGATTAAGACTTGTTTTGTGGCCTGAGATTTGGTTGATCTTGGAAAATGTCTTAAGTATACCTGAGAAAGCATATATTCAGTTGTCAGATAAAGTGTTCTGTATAACTCTTTCGGAATTTGGTTGATTTATAGAGTAGATAAGTGTTTCTGCTTGTTGTTTGTTTCAAGCTGATCGTCTGTCTAGGTTTCATCTAGTATTGAAAGTAGGGGATTGAAGTATCTACATGTTATTGTTTAAATATTTCTCTCTTTAATTCAATCAATCTTTGCCTTGTGTGTTTTCAGGCTCTGTATTTAATTCACATAGATTATAATCATTATAATTTCTGATTAACAGTATTATCACTATATAATGTCCTTCTTTGTATCTTTGTGACTTGAGATCTGTGTGCTATTAATATAGTTACCTCAAGTCACTTTGGTTACTGCTTACACTGAATATCTTTATACATTCTGTACTTTGGACTGATGTACAGTGAATCTCCTATAATGATCACATGGTTAAATCATTTTCCCATTCATTCTGCATATCTTTGCCTTTCGACTGGAAAGTTTAATCCATTTATAGCTTTCATTTTACTTCTTTTTTATTTCTTATATCCTTTAATTCTTTGCCATCTTTATTTTTCCTTCTTTTGTGTTTGAGTGATTTCAGTGTATCATTTTGATTCTCTTCTCCTTTCATTATGCAAAGAACGTTCTTCTTATTTGTTCTTGTGATTATACAACATACTAACACTAAATTTCTTACGAGTTTGAATTTATCCCAACTTAGACCCAATAACACATAAAACTTCTGCCCCTGTACCACTCTATCTTTCAACAGTTTTTGCTTTCTGTCACAAATTATATGTTCTTTCATTGTATGCCTGTTAACTGATGTGTAAATGTTACTGCCTATACACTGGCTAAGTAGCTTAGCAGTGAAGGATCCCCAAATGAATAGATTTCTCTTGGGTAAGTGCAGGAATTGTCCTTGGACTTGTAGGGGAAAATCTAGGTCGTTACACATCACCACAGGTCAGAAACATCGGGCCTTTCCTTATTGCTGCCCCTTAGGGAGTCCTTCCATTCTCTTCCTAGAGAATTCCAAAATTCCTGACCCCAGACTCCTGGCATTGAGAATAAACTGGCTAAATGAGCCTCGTAGCCATGGGGCTCATAAAATCATGCAAACCCATCTTCTTCATGTAGCCACTCCCCATAAAAACCTAGATCTGAGTCCCCATGTGGACTTTCAAGCCCCCTCTTGCTTCTCTAGGCAAGAGCTCTGTCTTCTCTCTGGCCTTCTCAAACCTCTTCCTGCCTTCCTGTGCAAGAGCGCCACCTTGCTTTCTTGTCTTATGTTCTAGACTTAAGCCCTCTTCTTTCCATCCTCCTAAAGCTTTAAGCTATAATAAAATCTTTCTAAACCTCATCCTCTGGTTCATGGATTTCACTTTTTTGAAATCATAGGACAAGGATCTGGAAATACCCCAAATTATTGGGGTGTTTGTGTACAAGATACCCAAAATTCTGGATCACACTCATTTAAAATGAGATTTATGCTATTAGATGACATTGTATTTCCCAAAGTGACAGGCTAAAGTCTGAACCTCTAATACCTATAAATCTGGATTTATATGTAAATAATTTTACTACAGATAGTTAAAGTGAAGCCATTAAGTTTGGCCCATGTTCAATTTTCCTGGTGTCCATAAAGGATGGGGATAATAGCATGTAAAGAACCAGACACAAGGAAAACATCACTGATCTGTTAGTGGGGAGATACTGAAGTGGTAATAGCAGCAAGCCCAGGAGTATCTGGTGCCTGAGAAGTCATGAATTCTTTCCTTAAACACCCTGACAACTATTCCTGGTCACTCCATGCATTTTTGATAGGAAACTGCAGTGACTCAAATGTCTTTTTCTAACATTGAGGAGTGACACCATTTGGAAACTTAGTGTGTTAATAACAGAGTTATCAAATGAAAGAAATCACCTGAAGCACATACAGTCTAACTGCAAGAAGGGGAACTCATTCAACTCATTCTCCACATAGCAGCCTGAATGAGGAAGTAAGGTGGAATTCAAAATTTACATATATGTTGGGTGGAGACATACAAACAGAGGTGGGGCCGGGCATGGTGGCACACGCCTTTAATCCCAGCACTGGGGAGGCAGAGGTAGGAGGATTGCCGTGGGTTCAAGGCTACCCTGAGACTACATAGTGAATTCCAGGTCAGCCTGAGCTAGAGTGAGACCCTACCTCTAAAAAAAAAAAAAAAAAAAAAAACAGAGGTGGGCTCATATGGCAGCTTTCAACCTTATTTCTTGGAAGAATTTTGGTCACCATTTCAGAGGTTCAGTCCACGATGGCTTGGGTCTGTGCACTTGGGCAGGCAGGAAGAATGTAGAGATGGGGATGGAGAGAGTGATGGGGGGAGGGTAAGGACAAGATAGCACCAAGGTCCTGCCCTCAGGGCAGCCATTTCCTCTGAGAGGTTCTACTGTCAGCCATTTATATCTTTCCATCTGAACTTCATATCTCAACCCTAATGAAAAACTTTGTATTATTTCATTTTTCAATCACAGTTTATGTTTTCAACAATGCTCAAGCAGCCAATACTCACCCAGAACTTAGGTACCTGAATTTCATGTGACTACGTATATCCCGTGAATCTGTTTTGAATTTTGTATGAAATGGTAGACATAAAGTGCTTAGCATCTTGCATGCAATGCCAACTTATAGAAGAAAGGACTTGGGATGTATAAATGGAATGAGTTAATGGATTAGTGACTCTAGTCAAATATATTATAAAATAAAATGAATTTTCAGCACATAGGGCAATCTCTTTATTTAAGACTGTACAGGTTTTCCATATGTTCAAAGTGGACACAACCAAATCAGAGTTACTATCTTATCACCACTTATATTTCTAGTATGTGTATTTTGGTTTCATAATTATCTGTGTGCAATAGTTTACAAGCATTTATCATGGTTTCACTCCTAGAAGTACAGGGTAAACTGGTTAAACCCTTACAGGGTCAATAATGGTGAAATGTTTCATGATGAAATAGTGATACAATTCCAATGACATAATTTAAAACATATATTGGTTATTTGTCTATATCTGCGTCAAAAAAAAAAAACCCTGAGATAAACAATGTAAAGGAGGCAGAATCTACTTTGTTCACCATTTCAGAGGTTCAGTCCACAATGGCTTGGGTCTGTGCACTTGGGCAGGCAGGAAGAATATAGAGATGGGGATGGAGAGAGTGATGGGGGAGGGTAAGGACAAGATAACACCAAGGTCCTGGCCTCAAGGCAGCCATTTCCTCTGAGAGGTTCTACTGTCAGCCATTTATATCATTCCATCTGAACTTCGAATCTTAACCCTAATGAAAACCCTTTCACGTCTACATTGTTACTCATGAAGATTTGCGGTTGGGGATAGCCACTGACCAACATATGTTAATACATGTTTCTGAATGAAATGCACTGGATATTGTGCATGCAAATATGAGTAGCCTATGTCACTAAAGACGAAGAAGAATGTGAGTACCCTAAAAATACTGGGCTCAAGAAGTAAATATGCTAAGATGGTGCTTCTCTCTGTGTTCTTATCTCTCCCTGAGACGGAGACACTTTTTAAATGTGACACAGTCCGTTAAGATACAGATTATTTAAACAAAATTAGTGGCCTGGTGAGATGACTCAGTGGTTAAGGCGCTTGCCTGTAAAGCCTAACGATCTGGATTTAGTTCCTCCAGGTAAAGCTGGATGTACCAAGTGGAGTGTGTATTGGGAGTTCATTGGCGGTGGCTGGTGGTTCTGGTGTGCCCATTCTCTCTCGATCTCTCCTTGCAAATAAACAAATAAAAAGAAAGAGAGAAAAAAATGGGCACATTGGGGTCTTTGCTGCTGCAAATGTGCAGCTTCATGTATCTAGCTTTACACGGGTACTGGGAAATCAAACCTGGACCAGCAGGCTTTGTAAGCAAGTGCCCTGATCACTGAGACATCTCCCAGCCCCCATGTATATAGTCTTAGTTATTGATCATAGTAGGGCACCCCTAAATAATGTATGTGTGTGTAATTTTGCCTCTTTGCAAACCTCTTAAAATCAAGGTGGCACTCTCTCTCTTCTGTGGCCTGCTCTTCATATTCCAGCCCGACCATAGATTCATCAGTGAAGACATGTGGAGATTCATGGCCGTCATTCCCATCGCTCAAAAGCAGATTCTGGGAACTATGGATTTCAAGATTCCTTTATTCTCTTCTTAATGGATAGCAGACCCATTTCCTGTTAGTTTCAGTTCTTATTGTCTACATGACAGCTTCTTGAACTGTGGATTGTGACCCCATATGGGGCCCACAAAACCAGAGTCACAAAAAATTCGTCATAATAAAAAGTTTCTGAATAAACAATGACAAAAAATTTGAAAATCTAGTGACTGGAAGGTGTCTTTGGCACCACTCGCTTGTGTTTGCATTGTGTGACTTTATTGCAGCCTTGGTTCTGAACACAACACAATTTGGAATGTGCATGCCTTCATACCACATGAAATGCTTCAACTCTGATGTGACACTATTGTACGTTAGGAACTGCAATGACATGCAACATTTTCTCCTCTATAGAAACACGACGGTTTAATGATGAAAAAAAGTTTTAATATTTTCTTACTGTCATTTTTCCAGCACACATGTAAGTATCAAGTTAACATAGTTTAGAATTGTAGGATGTCAGAATAATCAATTTAAAATTCTGTTTGAAATTCTGATTTGAGTTTTATTTAAAAATCATTAAATGGAGTGTTTTGGCTTGAGAATAGAACAGAATTTCTGACAATTTCTGAAATGGCCATAAACATATTGCACTGCTATGTACTATGTAGTTATTTATGCAAAGCAGCACTCCCACCACTGTCAATCAGAAAATCTAAATATTGCTCAACTTGGAAAAATGCTGTATCATTTTAAAATTAATTTCGTTATGATTTATTATCAGTAAATGTTTTACATGCATACCTACATTACATGCTTATCAAGGGTAGCATGGAATCTTCTGGGGTAAAATGGTGTCATGAGTGGAAGAAGTTTAAGAAGCTCTATTTCACATCATTTCCTCAGCACAGTGAGTATATTCTCTGGCCCTCATGGTCAGGATCCTTTCCCCAGGCTGCCATCCTGTGCTCCCCTGAGCTGATGGCTGGTCATGACATCTAGAACTACAGATATGTGCCTGGGGGGCTTGCTTTCCTTATTTTTACTATTGCTTCTTATTTGTTTAAGAACATTAAATTTTGCTGCCATATAAAGTCCCTTATATCCCCTTTGTACTGAAGTACAGTCTGCAGGGACTTTACAAGTCAGATCCAGACCTGGTAAGCTGTTACTTCCAAAGGCTGACAATTGCTTATTTGACGCAGAGATAACTGACGTGGCTATCAGAATCCACCATGTCAGGGAAGGCATGGAGGTAGCAGCTTGAGACAGCTCGTCATGCTTAACACAGTGAGGAAGCATAAAGAGGGCTGCTGCCCAGCCAACTTGCTCCTTTTTATATACCTTGGGACACTAGCCTGTCAAATTCACCTCCCATAGTTAAGGTAAGTCTCCCCACCTCAATTAACCTAATCAAGAGAATCCCTCACAGGTAATTGTAATTATCAAGATAATACCAAGTTGACTGTATAAACCATCACACCAGGGCTGGAGAGATGGCTTAGCAGTAAGGCGTTTGCCTACTAAAGCCAAAAGACCCAGGTTCAATTCTACAGGACCCACGTTAGCCAGATGCACGAGGGGGCGCATGCGTCTGTAGTTCTTTTCCATGACTGGAAGCCCTGGCATGCTCATTCTCTCTCTCTCTCTCTGTCTCTATCAAATAAATAAAACATTTTTAAAAAACATCACACCAAACATGTCCTTAAATATTACATCAGTGTTGCTTGGTATAATTAATTTTTCCTTAAATACTTCAAAGAATTGAAATTGGCCAATAATATTTTTTCTGTTATCCTTGAAATTTCTAAGATATTGCCTGGGGAGATGGCTCAAGTGGTAAAGTACTTGCTCCACAAAAAGGAGGAACTGAATTCAGATATTTAGAAGAGATGTAAAAAGTGTATCTGGTGGTGCATGCTTATAATCTCAGTACCAGGGAGATGGACAGAGGAATACCCTTGGGGCTTTCTGGCTGCTTAGTTTAGACAAATCAGTGAACTCCTGGTTCAGTGAGAGACTGTCTCAAAGAATAAGGTGGCAATCAATGGAAGAAGATACTCAATGCTGACTTTGAGTCTCCATGTGTATACACACACACACACACACACACACACACACACAGACATCAGCACACACACACGCACTATAGACACAGGAAAAATGTAATTTTTCAGATAAGGTTCCTTTATTTTCTGTCAGTGAGTGCTCATTTTATATCAATGTTGATGTATTTCTTCCATGCAGGTACTTCTGAAATTTCTTTTTTAAAAACATTTTCTTTTTTTATATTTTATTTATTTATTTGAGAGAAAGAGGAAAGAGAGAGAGAGAGAGTTAGAATGGGTGTGCCAGGGCCTCCAGCCATTGCAGACGAACACCAGATGCGTGTGCCCCCTTGTGCACCTGGCTTACATGGGTCCTGGAGGGTCCAACCGGGATCCTTTGGCTTTGCAGGCATATGCCTTAACTGCTAAGCCATCTCTCCAGCCCTGAAATTTCTTTTGTGATAGCCCCCTCTTCATCCCTTCCTGGCACCCCTAGTAGAGTCATAGTCTGTTCTGGCCTCCCTATGCAGCTCAGGCTGGCCTGGAATACATAATCCTCTTGTCAAAGACTCCTGGGTGTTGGGAATCCAAGCTTATGTCACAATACCAGCTTACTGTTGAGCTTAAAAAACACAGACAAACAAAAAAAAACCTTTAAGCTTTCTTCATATGTGCTGGGAGGTTTTAGTTTAAGGCTGGGAGTGTTCGTGCTCCTCAGGGCGGATGAATCTACTTGGCAGGAATATGCCTGACCTCTGGTCTGGAAAATTTCACTTGTGTCCTGGCATTGCTGTTTCAGCAGGTCACCTTCCTCAACTCTGGTCCTCTCACCTTTGAGGTGTGCAGAATTAGGGCAGAGTTGGTGTCAAAGATTGCTGGCTGATGTGCCTGTGGATCGGTTCTGTGCACGCTGAGGGCCACCAGCATCATGTCTGCCCCAGAGCAGAGCAACAGAAAGAAAAGAGGCCACCAGCCCCCTCTGCCTCACCCCATGCCTGGCTTGACCCTGGCCCTTCTTCGCTCTTCTCTCCACTTTCCCCTACATGGAAGGAGCCCAGCCGTCTCTGTCCTCATACCTGCCTCCCCATTCTTTTGTCCTTGGAATAACCTTGAGAATTGGCAAAGTCTTTGGCATGTGTTGGGTGTTCCCAGTGAGTCATCACTGCTGGTGTGGAACCATTGGTTGAGGATTTCTAGACGAGCCATCTTGTCTCTCTCACCCTGCGTTCTCAGTGACTGGTGGGTGAAGAGGGGAAGTGAGGTGAGGAGGGGGTGAATGCTCCTTCACAGGACCTATTTTTATCTCATCACAGCAGTGATAAGATGTCTGTATGTCATTCATTCAGTGTGCTAGACATGGTGTGCTTTTATGTTGATTGTCAAATTGACAGGACCTAGAATCACTTGGGAGGGATTATGCAAATTAGGCTAGCCCCTGGAAGTGCTTGTGAGGGATTATGTAAATTAGGCTAGCTCCTGGAAGTGTCTGTGAGGGATTATGCAAATTAGGCTAGCCCCTGGAAGTGTCTGTGAGGGATTATGCAAATTAGGCTAGCACCTGGGAGTGCTTGTGAGGGATTATGTAAATTAGGTTAACCTCTGGGAGTGCCTGTGAGGGTTTATCTTGTTTAAGTTAATTGAGGAGGGAAGACCCAGCCTAACTATAGGCAACACCATTCTATGGACTTGGGTCTTGAACTGGATAAAGACAAATGCTGGTTGAGCACAGCATTTATCACGCTGCTTCCTGCCTGCTCATGCGGCCCTGCTTTCCCACTTCTTTTGTTTTTTTAAAATATTTTATTTTAATTAATTTATTTATTAGAGACAGAGAGAAGGGGAGAGAGAGAGAGAGTGAGAATGGGTGCGCCAGGGCCGCCAGCTACTGCAAACAAACTCCAGACACATGCAACTCCATGTGCACCTGGTTTACGTGGGGCATGGAGAATCGAACCAGAGTCCTTAGGCTTCATAGGCAAACGCCTTAACCACTAAGCCGTCTCTCCAGCCCTGCTTTCCCACTTCTGCCATCCCTTCCCCATCATGAAATTTCTCCTTGATACTGTAAATCATATTAAGCCCCTTTCTTTTCATAAATTACTTCTGGTCAAGTATTTGCTCAGAGCAATGAGAAACTAACTGAATCAGGCACTTAGATATTGGAGGAAAGAGATGATGACATTTCAAATAGAAAAGTGACCCCAGAGAAAACCCTCAGGCACAGAAAAATCTGTTAGGACCATGTGGGACACTCACCAGCTGCATATCTAAGACATTTAGCCAGAAGTCAGAGCTTGCACGTAGTCAAGAATGAATTAATAAATGATGAGTAGATAACTCCAAGGGGAGATTGGTAAATATAAAATCTGCGATGAAGAAAAATATGACCTTCGGAAAGTTACAATAAATGTTTCACATCTGATGTTTAGGAGAATTTTGTTTGAAATCTTGGTTACAAATATGATATGTGGTTAATAGTGAGTAGGAAAAGCAATCCCAAGAGTCCTCAGAGCTGAAGCAAAGTTCTCGAGAGACAAAAAGATGTTGAATGTGGTTCAAGGTTGGCTTACATGATGGTACATTTCTAGTGACGCTGTCTGCCCTCCAGTCTATTTCACATGCTTCTGTCTGAAACCCAGTGACAAGGAGACAAATATAATGTCAGGAGACCTGGGTTTCTAGGCCACTTGGTCTGAGGTAAATGCTGAGATTTTGTTGACAGGAGAGCTTAATGGGCAGCCCTGGAAACTACCCTTGTCTCTAGCACTGAGGGCCAGCTCGAAAGGCAGATATAGTTGGATGACAACATTAACAAGTAGCATTATTTGTTCCTTCAATAACATGGCAACATTTATGCAAATGTGTGCATGGTATGTACACACACACAAAGACTATAAAAATACCTAAAATACCAAAATGTGGAAAATTTTTTCTTCTGTCTTATGAGGAGTGGAAACAAACAAAATCATTATTTTCTTCATAGTTTTCTGATTTTACATGATGAGAAGCTATCATATTTATTATGGAAAAATATTATTTTTAACAGGGAGAATATAAATGAACCTATAATCATTCTCTCCAGTTTCCCACAAGCTGTCAGAGAGAGTGTGCCACGATTTCTTCTGAGGTTAATCTTTCTGTTATAAAGGCTGGTGCTCAAAATGAAACATATTGATGATGTGGTCATTAATTTGCTATAATTTAAAGAAGGGCAGGAGAGGGCACCTCAACAAAAGAGCTGCGTAGCAGGGAGAGCACAGCACAAGGAAATTTCTGGTCCACATTCAGTCAAAATGTGGTCTGTCTCTATACACATCCTCCATGGTGAACGCCTTCACGGGTTAGACTTCTCCAGAATGTGGGCATGAGTCTTTCAAAGTAAAATGGCTCCTGCCAGCTGTCTTCTTAGTTGTCTTGACTTGGGTCAAAGTGACCAGGCCTGCTCGGCTTGGTATCATCTGTTTCTGCAGGTGGCCTCAGGCAGCCTGTGTGCCCGTCAGAACCCACTGGAGTGCCCCCTTAGCTGGTGCCCATTGCCTTGTGCTTTCCTTCTGAGAACCACTGCACACAGGGCTGTGGATGGCACAATGCAGGTGGGGCCCTGGCCAGAGTGCATGCCGGGAGAAACCAGGACGTGGCTTCTGTGGACACGGCATCCCGCGCAGGCCTGGCGTGAAAAGAGCGACAGTCCCGTGCTCGCGAGAAACCTGCTGCGAGAGGAGCTGCCCGAGGCAGGATCTGCCCGGAGACAGGCTGTCATTGGTCACAAGAAGGCGAAGTGCAGGCCATTTAAGCGGTTTGGCCCTCTGCTGCTTCTGCTGCTTCCACACAACTCCCGGAGGCTGTGTCGTGACTCCGCGTCTCTCACCCCAACTTGGCAGAGACCCTGTTGTCCCTCCTGGGCTGGCCCTAGGGGGGACCCCAACAGGGTTGAACCTGGTCTCAGACGTGGCTGTAGGTGGGGACAAAGTGAATGCACAGCCAGCTGGGTGAGTACTTGTTGGGAACTACTGGGGAGAGTGGGGAGTGTGGAGCTGAGAACCCCACTGGCTGAGTACGTGGACAAGATGCATGAGCAGGTGTCATCGTGCCTTCTAATCAGTCACCACACAGCTGAGGAGGGTCCCTTTGCACGCCTCAGGGCCGAAGAACTTTGAAAAGGCCATGACCTCTAGAAAGGTGATAGCTTTATTCATTCAGGGTAAAATGAGGCATTGATGTAAAATCGTCAAAAATGTAATTTTACGGGGAGGGAGAGATGACTCAGCAGTGAAGGCATTTGCCTGCAAAGCCTAACACCCAGAGTTTGATTCCCCAGTACCCACGTAAAGCCAGATGCACTTTGGTGCATGCACCTAGAGCTTGTTTGCAGGGCAAGAGACCTGGTGTGTCCATTTTTTTAATCTCCCTCTCTCTTTCTCCAACATATATATATACATACACACACACACACACTCACACACACATATATATATATATGCAATTCCAATATAAGTAGTAATGCACATAGTCTGTTTTAAGTTTTCATATCAATATTGTGATGGCTAGTTTAAGTTGTCAGCTTCATAAGATTATGAATCAAGCAATAAACATGCCTTGAGAACCCTTACTGATACAGAAGTTTTCCTGATTGAGAAATGTAGATGGTGCCAATTGCTGCCAGAAAAGTGGACTACAACAGAAGCATGATTTTTAAAAATTTTTAAAAATTTATTTTTGGAGAGAGAGACAGAGAGAGATAGACAGAGAGGGAGAGGGAGACAGAGATGGGCGTGCCAGCAGTCTCTCAGCTGCTGTGAATGAAATCCAGATGTGTGCGCCCCCTTGTGGTCAAGTGCGGCATTTCGCCCTTGCATCACTTTGCATCTGGCTAAACGTGGGACCTGGAGATTGGAACCACTGGAGATTGGAACCAGTGTTCATAGGCTTAGCAGGCAGGCGCCTTAGCCACTAAGCCATCTCTCCAGCCCGCATGATGTTTTTTAAACATAGTTAATTAGAGACAATGCCTATCTTCATTCTTAGGGTAAAATTTGAAAACTTGAAATGAAATTAAGAGGAATTTCCTGATCCACCCTTCTAATAAGACACTGACTCATAGATAAGGCAATAAGGAGAGAGGAATGTCAACCCTCCAATGTCCAGAGCTGGGTTAGCCAAGAGTTCATCTGTAATTGTGTTATTTTTGTAGTCTTTGAAGGAACCTTTGCTTTTATGTATGTATGTATGTGTGTGTGTGTGTGTGTGTGTGTGTGTGTGTGCTATATTAAGTTTGGCAATACAAATATTATGCAAATATTTATAATATAATTTGGAATTTAAAATGTCACATAGTTTAATGATATATCAGATGTGATTGGGTAAAATATATTGACAAGGCATTTGTGATTTAATGAATGAATAATCATTTGAGATGTATAGAAAGTAGTAGAGCTTTCCCAAGAGAGCTAATATGTTAGAAAAACATGAGCTAAGAAACACTCTGGTGTGGGGAGGCATGACAATCTGGTTTGATTGAAATATATGTTTAAAGACTGCTAAGAAAGTTTGTCAGGTTAGTTTGGGGACCATATCACAGAAAGCTTTCAAGACAATATGGAGTTCACGATGGCTGAGAGAGAGCCTGGTATTCCCTGATCTCTGCACTAGAAACATGACTCTAGGATCAAGTCTGAGGCACTTTCAACACATAAAGGCAGAAGCTGGCTGGACTGTGAGAACTCACTCCAATGCGTCCTGGGCATGTGAGCCCATGACAGTTCTTTTCTCATTGCTCTGAACAAATGCCTGACCAGAAGTAACTTAAGCAAGGAAAGAATTTAATTTGGGTGACAGTTCCAGAGGGCACAGTCCCATCAAGGCAGGAGGTGTGGTAGGAGCAGGTGCAACAGGAGTTACATCTCATATCAATAGGTAGGAAGCAGTGAAATAACAGGAAGGAAGGCCTGGTCTCAAAGCTTCAAGACCCACCCCCAGTGGCTCACTTCCTCGAGCCAGGCTCCACTTTGTAAAGGTCCACAGCCTTCCCAAACAGTGCCCAGTGCTGGAGACCAAATGCTCAAAGAATGAGGCTATGGGGGCATTTTACATTCAAACCACAACACTGTGTGTGCTCACAAGGGGCTCCTTCCTACACTTACATTATGGGGCCCTTCTTGAATTTCTTTGATGGTCAGGATGGTAATTTTGTTACTACCATTAAAATAAATAGAATACTACATAGGCATTCTCCTCTCATACCATGAAGGCCAGGTTGAACAATATCTCAGTGTACATCTGGGACTTACTAGTTCTGTCTTGCCTGTCAGCCACCCAAGGCGCTTTCCACTGGCTTAAGAGAGGAAGAACAAAGGCATGCTGTTTCGACAGTATGTTGTGGGGACTCAGGGGCCTGAGACACACTCATCTTGCTCTCAAATCCTGATTGTATCTAGGAATGAATAGCACTGATCCGATCACGTCACATCATTCAATAACCTTGCTTTTGTGTGTGTTTTAGTCAGGGTTCTCTAGAGGAACAGAACTGCTAGAATGAATTATATTAAAAAGGGAATTTATTGGATCGGCTTATGGTAGTCCAATAGCAGTTGCAGGCCTGAGAATCAAAGAACCGAGTAGCTGCTCAGTCCACATGGCCAGATGCCTCAGCAGTCCTTATCTGGCACTGAAGGCCTGGAGGCATCCTGAGGAGCACGGTCTTCAGTCCACACTGGAAGGCAGCAAGCGGCTCGGGCAGCCACGTGGAAGGAAGGGGCTCTTTTCACCCAAAGCTTCCTTATATAAAGTCCCCCTCTGAGAGGGGCCACCTGCTCTGGGGGAAGGACTTCCTCCTTCAGTGAATCCTTCCTGGAAGCAACCTTAGAGACCCACCCAAAAGGGATTTCTGTGGATTACTAAACAGATCAAGTTGACAAAACCTTAACCATCACAAGTCCACCCCTTGTCAACTTGACACCAAACCACATCTTACATCATACTTAATTTCCAAATGAAGACAGTAACAGGCTCGTAATTCCACCTAACATGGTATAATTATCCTACATACAACTGGAAATGAAACATGTTCCCCCAACACAAAAGAAGGTTCCTTGATGAATGCTTAGTCTCAAATATAAATTCACCAATGGTTAGCTAGTGATCTAGTCTTAATATTGGTGTAGATATGTGCAAACACTCTGCATCAAGGTAGGACAGAAACATGGCAATTACAGTCACTGGTCATGTGGCCTTAGCTGGTCTTTGGAACTACCTTCTTCTACTATCCATTCTGTATTTCCTCCTCCTTCAGAAAGTGCCTCAGCAGGTCTTGGTTCTTTACCTGGAGGGGTGACCCATGCCTCCATTCCTGAAAGATCTGGGTCATTTATCACACTGCCTCCATTGGGTTGTTGCAGTTGTCCACTGACTTTGATAACAGGGCATGGTAACACCGAGAGATGCAGTAAAGGATGTCCTGCACTCCAGACATACTCTTCCTTACCTCCATTGGGGAGGAGCAGTCCAATTTCCCCCAGGTAATCTGGATCAATCACCCCTGCTAACACTGTAATTCCTTTCCTAGCCTGTTGACTAGGGCATCAGGAGCCCAAAGTGGCCAGGGGGGAGTCTTGGTTTCTAGTTCAATGGAATGTTCTTTGTGCCTCCTAGAAAAAGCACTCCCCCCTCTGGCCCCAAGATCTCTACACAGCAGAGCATAAGGTTGCAGGAACAGGAAGCAAAAATTTAGCTAATGGGTAACTTGGGGTGATGGTAAGCAGAATCTTTCCCGTTTCCACCCCCTGATTCCTGGACCCATGAATATGGGCTATAGGAGAAACAGCACCATATATAGGACGCTGATTCAGAGCATATGCAGCCTGCTGGAGGACACGCCCCCAGCCCTCCAAGCTATTGCCACCTAGTTGGCACAGTAGCTGTTTCTTTAAAAGGCCATTCCACCGCCCTATCAAGACAGCTGCTTCAGGGTGGTGGGGCACATGGTAAGACCAGTGAATTCCATGATCATGAGCCCACTGCCATACTTCCTTGGCTGTGAAGTGAGTACCTTGGTCAGAAGCAATGCTGTGTGGAATACCATGATGGTGGATAAGCCACTCTATAATCCCATGGATGGTAGTTTTGGTAGAAGCACTATGTGCAGGAAAAGAAAATGCATACCCAGAATAAGTGTCTTTTCCAGTAAGGACAAAACGCTGCCCTTTTCGTGATGGAAGTGGTCCAGTGTAGTCAACCTGCCACAAAGTTGCTGGCTGGTCACCCTGAGGAAGGCTACCATATTGAGGACACAAAGTTGGTCTCTGCAGTTGGCAGATTTTGGCACTCAGCAGCAGCCATAGCCAGGTCAGCCTTAGTTAGTGTAAGTCCATGTTGTTGGGCCCATGCATAAACTGCATCCCTGCCACCATGGCCACTTTGTTCTTGGGCCCATTGGGCAATGGCAGGGGTGGCTGAGGAAAGAGGTTGACCACTGTCCACAGAATGGGTCATCTTATCTACTTGATCATTAAAGTCATCCTCTGATGAGGTCACCTTCTGATGAGCATTAACATGGGACACAAGTATCTTTATATCCTTTGCCCATTCAGAGAGTTCTGTGCATATACATCTTCCCCAAATGTCCTCCTCACCAATTTTCCAATTGTGCTCCTTTGAAGTCCAGGACCATCCAGCCAAACCATTGGCCAGAGCCCAGGAATCAGTGTATAACTGCACATCTGGCCATTTTTCTTTCCAAAAAAAAAAAAAAAACCATGTGCACTGCCCGTAGTTCTGCCAATTGTGAAGACTTCCCTTCACCACAGTCCTTCAGAGTTGTCCCAGAAAGGGACTGTCATGCTGAGGCTGTCCACTTCTGGGAGATGCCTGCATAATGTGCTAAACCATCTGTGAACCATGCCCTTGTCCTCTCCTCCTCAATTGATCATAGGGCACACCCCATGATGCCATAGTTGCATGCTTGGGGACAGAAGACATTGTAACAGGAGTAGAAACCATAGGCATTTGGGCAACTTCCTCATGTAACTTACTTGTGCCTTCTGGGCCTGCTCGAGCCTGATCACGGATATACCACTTCCACTTGATGATGGACCGCTGCTGTGCATGTCCAACTTTATGTCTTGGTGGTCAGGTACACCAGCTTATAATGGAAATCTCAGGACACATAGTGACTTGATGGCCCATTGTCAAACATTCAGTTTCCACTAGGGCCCAATAGCAGGCCAAGAGCCATAAGGAGACTATAAACCCACCAGTTATAAGCAGTTGCACTAGTTGTCAAATGGCAACCTCAAAGAAAAGGTGCCTCAACCTCAGGGGCTTACTCTGGCACAGGCTGGGAAGTTTGCTCAGGTATGGCACTTGAATTATTTATGGGCTGTGCACTATTAGGAAACGAAACAGCACTGAGGAAGAGCATGGTTGCGAAGGTGACTTCCATTTGACCTTCTCCTGAGAGTATCTGGTTGAAGCCTCTTCCCAGTTTTCTCCTGAGCTCTGTAGTGAGAACCCACATGATTCATTTCCTCTCAGCCCCAGGCAAGCTTTGTCATTGTCTAAAGCTAACAGGCAACACCTGGAGTCTTGCTGGAGCCTCAACCCTCTCTCAACTGCCTCTGCTTCTTCTCTGTGCCTCTATTCACATGAATGGTGCTAGGTTGTCTGTGAACTCTCTTTTTCCTTTAACCACTGAGGACCCATGAGAAAACCTTACTTCTGTTGCTTATCTCCTAAGGAAATCCAAAAACCTCCAGAATTTGTCTATACCAAAATCTAGTCTGAGAGAAAAAATACACTTTTAACCCACATGTATATCATCGGGGAAGGGCATGCATTGATGTGAGGAAAGCATGCTTAGTGTGGAGTAGATGGTCATTTCCTCTGAGCTTTTGAGAATTCTAAGTACGTCTGAGGTGACTCTGAATGATACTTCTAGAAACTATCCATTCTGAAGTAGGCTGTTTCCTTGGTAGGAATCACCTGTTGCTCCTCAGAGGACATGCATGCTCATCTTCCATTCTCTGACATTCACGGTGATGTGAAGTGTGGAATTCCTTCATGCACTAAGTCCTTCCTGACACCATGTCACCTCCCTGTAGAAAGGCAGGAGTACATGGGGCCATTGCGCTCTGTACTGCTCTGCTAATCTGCCTAATGCAGCACACTGCCAACATGTATGTGTGGCCCCATTCTATAGTGCATATCTCCTTACCCAGGCCGAGCTTCCATTCCAAGGAAGTGGGCAACACATTTCTGGTTTACTGCAATCTGAGCCAAAACTGTACAGCCAATGCCTAGAAGTCTCGTAGAGTTGATCCTCTCACACTAGAAAGATGATGGCCCATGTTTATAAACACAACCTTCTATTACACATTAAATTATATCAGATTATAGTCATGGGACTTGTATTAGAACTACGTAGTAAAAACTCTAGACTCATCACTTCCTATTTTACTACTTTCTCTGATCTTGGGGTCATTTATACCTCATGTGTTTATAGGATGGAGCTATGACACCATAGTGCAGTACTATACCTCACGTTCCACTTCTACATCCCCTCAGGTTGACATCCTGATTGTGATCATGATTAAAAAAAAAGAAGTATTTACGTCATAGAAATTAGCAAGCACTGTGAATAGTGACTTAATGTTTTATCTAGAAGATTAATTGTTAGATAGATAGATAGATAATAATTCCCTGATATGATTCTTTCCAAATGGAGTCATTTTTATTAAACACCAGAGGCTAAAACCAAAGTGTTATCACCAAGATCACTAGGCTGAAAAGTCAGTCTCCAGGAGAACTCTCTTCCTTAACTAAAAAAATAGCAACCTGTCATTTTGCCATTCTTTATAAGATATGCTCAAATCTCAGATTCATATATATATGAATAACTGGCTATGAAGAGAAACCAAACAAAATAATTTAAATGTGACTGTGTGGCCCTTCACCTGACTGATCAGGCAATGGACACTTTTCCAAACATGTTAGCTTAATTCAATCAAGTATAAATTCTGTGAGCAGATACTGTTCAACAAGAGGGCTCTTCAACCAGTCCTCAGGGAAATAAAAAAAGATCTGTTAGCACATTTGCCAAAAGTAGTATCATCAAGATAAATTATGTTTCTGCATCTTTTCAATACCAGCATGTTAAAATTTGTTTAAAATTAACTTTTACTTATTTCCATGTCTTTTTTGATTCTTCAATGACAATCTTTATTCTTTTATCTAATGCACTTGAAACAAGTGTGGAGCGAGCTGGGGATGTGGCTCAGTTGGAAGAGTACTTGTGTTGCATGCATGAAGCCCTGGGTTCCATTCCTATCCCTGGATAAAACAAGGCACACAGTCCAGTATTCTGGAGGTAGAAGCAGGAGGGTCAAAAGTTTTAAGTCATTCTCCATCCTCCACTACACAGGGAGTTCAAGATTAGCTTGTGCTGGATGCACAGTGCAATTCATGGGTGAATGAGGC
Organism: Orientallactaga sibirica; assembly: GCA_036365145.1. NCBI lineage: Eukaryota > Metazoa > Chordata > Mammalia > Rodentia > Dipodidae > Orientallactaga > Orientallactaga sibirica. Next base: position 14,882,778 of record JAEOAD010000041.1, on the reverse strand, counting down.
AAGGTTCAATGAAATAATAATCCATTTAAGTAAGGAATAAAGGTTAGCCAGAAGTACCCAATGATAACACAAGTGTAATGATAAGATGAAAAGGGTTTGTGGGGTTCATATATTGAGAAAGGCGTTCTTGAGTATTTAAAAGTGCTGTATTCTTGAACCCCTCTTCCTCCCTCTCTCCCACCCTTCCATCTTCCTTGTTTTCTTTTCTGTCTCTGATACGCTTGAGGCTCTCAGTGGGTGAATCCATCTGAAACATACAGTGATAGCCCACATCCTTCAGTTACTTCATGTGGCACTGTGAAAACACAACCTATTTTAGCATCAGAAGATATTTTCTAGTATTTTTCTTCACTAAGCAAGCTGTGAGAATCATCGGCTGTGTGTTGCCATGGAGAGTAGAGTTGAAGTGATATTTCTAGTCAGAGATGGAAATCTATAAGACAAATGATAATGTGAAATAAGCTCTCGGTGACTGTCCATAAATGCTACGAAGCCTTGGTACAAGTCATCTCCTTCTCAGACCCATGCATTGAAACATGCACCAGTGAATTCCGGGGCACAGAGCTTGCCAGTTTTCTCCTCTTTGTAAGTTCAGTTTTGACTCAAGTTATAAAATGTGCTTTATTTCAAGAATGGGCTTACGATGTGATTTTGAGATAAAAAACCACATCATGGGGATCTGAAGACTGAAAAACTATGTCTAAGTTAATCCTCTGGAGATTACCGCCACCTGTTTGACATGGAGGGATTCAAACTATGCAGGGAGTCAATCATTTACTTATCAGTAGGATAAAAAGAAATAAGAGAAAACTAAAAGCATTTGCCTTATAGCTTTGTTATAGGAATAGATAATCCATGATGAGAAATAAGTGCATTGTTACTGAGAGCTCTAAGACACTACATAAACATATGTGAATATTGTCACATGTCCACTGGCATAAGGTGATGTCATGACACCTAAAAACAATGCCTAGAAAATTCAGCTGCTTAGTGAAATTCCTCACCTTTCTAGTGAACAAATTCTATGTCTTCTATCCAGCATTGGAATTACAGGTGTCCACTATTGTACTCAGCTTTTACATGGGTGCTGGGGTCTGAACTAAGGCCCTCATACTTACACAGCAGCACTTTACCAAGGCAGCCATCTCTCCAGCCAAAATGTAAAAACTTAAAAAAATAAATCTTGCTTACTAAGTTAACTTTTACATATTAATGCTTAGCATGTTAGAAATTTAGATCAGGAGGTATGAGAAATGTGTAATCAGTAGTATCTTTTTTTTTTTTTTTTTGCTTTTAAGTATCTAGTCAAAGAGAGGAAGAGATGGTAGTGGCAGAGAGGGAAAAGAATGGATTGGCTCAGGAATACAGATGTCTCTCCCTGAAAGCCTGCTGTTTCATGCTGCTATTATTTTTCCACAGAGTTATGACTGTTATTCAGTCAACACTTTCCATATCATTCTAACACATCAGCATGCCTTCATTTTCCCATTGTACCTTTCTGCTCATTTAACTGAGAAGTGAACGGTAAATGCTAACCCTATGGGCACATGTGTCCCTGTATACTATCTTTCCTTCTTCAACGATGAATTAACCCTTTGTCTCCCAAACTACAACCCTCACATTTGTGTACCAGGTCTCAGGTATTCTTGCCCATGGTTTTTATTTTTCTACTTTGTAACCTGTATTCCAAATTATACATGTGACCTGGGGTTAAGCCAGAGAAACTTTTCAGCTCTGGGGTAAAGTTGCCACTATACAAAAATACACAACTTCCCTGAGACAGCCATGCTGTGAGGAAGTCTCACCTAGATACACAGGAAGCAAGAGCCATGCCAGCTGGGGCCAGCTCTCCCCGTAGTCTCCACATGCATGGATTGCAGGAGAGATCTTGGGTAATCTGACCAGATCCAAGACCCAGCAGTCGCCCACCATTGAGTCACACTGGAACCAGCCACATGGAGAAGGGTCAGATTGTCCCTGTTGTGTCCAAAGCAAATTTCTGACTCACAGAATAGGGATCACAAAAGGTTATTATTTTATGCTTCTAAGTTTGGATTGGTTTGGGATGGACAGAAGCAGAGAGCTAAAACATTGATCTAGATTGTTTCAATCGATGCAATGAATGTGAAGATGGCCACCAAAACTTATGTGCCAAATTTTTAAAATTTCCTTGCCTTAGCTATTTCTAAAAATTTTCTTCATTTAGGTTCTAAGACCTTTACACTGTCCTCCTTCTCCTCTTCTTCCTTCCCCCTCTCCTCCCCCTCCACCTCCTCCTCCTACACCACCTCCTCTCTTTCCCTTCCATCTGCCTCTCTCTCTATAGATGGCTGTGGGTGTGTTTTGGCATGTTTCAGGACTCAATACTTGGGTTTCTTTTTATCTCTAACTTCATTTATTTTAAGTCCTCTCAATTGGATTCCAGATGTCATATATAATGCATCCCCACATAGTTTCTATATTCATGGATTTTGTATTTGCAAATTCACATAAAATTTACTTGCACATTTCAAATAAATACTCATGAAATGTCTTTATGGTCGTTTGTGGACATATATGAGGTGGCTCAACCTTGAATGGTCACCCTTCCTCCAGGCAAGTTGACCAAGGTGTCCCCGGTGCTATTTCTGCCCTCATACTGAGATGAAGGCAGGATGCAGCACAGTGGGGCATGAGGGACTCTGACCCAGGGCCATGTTCGGAGAACTCAATCCCAGTTCTGGCACTGGAAAAGGGGGAATGGAGTATGGCAGGATTTGTTATTTTGGTGATATAATATAATCTATTATATATGTGTATATATGCACATAATAAGATTTTTTTTCTGTTTTATTTGCTAATTTGTGCTTATACCCTTATAGGACATATTTATTGTTAATAAAAACAACTGTGCACTAAGTCAAAGTGTTCATTTACCTCAATCATCCATTTGAAATTGTATGCGTACAATAATCTAAACACCCTTTCCACTTTGAAAGAAACTCCCAAATCCAAGGACTCTGTGTTTCATTAATGTGAGACACCAGTGTTCTGCTGTATAGTCATGAACCCACCTCTTCTCTTGTTCATCCACTGTATCTCCATGGCAGGATACATAATAAAGCCACCATGCTAAATATAATTTATTCACCACAGGGAGGGAAAAGCTGAAGGGCAGAGACACTCATTCATTCTCTGTAATGTCACAATGCAATTCCCATGGGAAAATATGATTACCCAATACTTTCAAGGCTGGACCACTTGACTTTTAGATTAGAATGTAATTACTTTATTTGTAAGCCTATTAATATTGGAGCAAAACTAGTTATAGATGGGCATTTCCTTTGAAGAGTTAATGCTGTCTCCTTCTTGTCATAAAGTTGGAAATCTTAGAGTTAAAACCAATTTCCTATAACAAGATCAATATGCGTCTTCATGGTCTATTGACTGGAAAACTGGATGTTTTCCAGTCCTGCCCTTTGACAGGAATTGAGCAAAGGACAGGATATCTAAGTAAAGTAATCTACTGAGAAAAGGGAAAATGGAAAACCATTAAGTAATCCCTGGACCAGAACAAATAAAAATAAAAAAAACATGGAGAGGAAATGAAAAACATCATGCCACGAATCACTAAAACCAACACAATTTCCTATCTGTATATTAAATAATAAATGACTAATGCCAGAAGAAATAACATAGATGCTTGTCTTAAACAGTGCTGACTCACTCTTCATGTGTAAATCTATGAACCAATGAAAATAATTCTGCATTTAGACCAGAAACCTGTGCTATATCCACCATCTACAGCTTTCATTATAAATGGTCTCTACTCAGGTCTGCCTTAAAAACATCAGTACTAGATCCTAAAACATGTTCCTAAGACTCACCAAACTTCCTTTGTCGTTTGCTGTTTGTAAAGTTTAGCTTAGCTCTGATTGATCAGTAAATATTAAGAAAGATTTTGGAGACTGTTCTGACGGTCCTTGGGACTCTAAGAAACAGATGAGCTGCTTGTGCAGCTCAGATCATGGTCCTAGAAGTAAGAACTTTGGTCACACCACAGTTGTAAATGGTATAAAGTAAAGGTTCATTTTTTTTTTTCCTGGAATGATACACACACTTGTTCTAGCACCATTTATTTCAGACTTTCCTTATACCAAACTGCAGTAGTATTTTTTTCTTGAAAATCAGCCATCTTCTTTATTTCAATTTTAAATATTATATTTATTTATTTGTAAGCAGGGAGAGAGAAAGAAAGAAAGAAAGAAAGAAAGAAAGAAAGAAAGAAAGAAAGAGAGACAGTACATGTCAGTGCCTCTTGTCACTTTGTGTATCTGGCTTTATATGGGTGCTGGGAAATCAAACACAGACCATCAGGCTTTGTAAGCAAGTGCCTTTAACCACTGAACTCTTTCTCCAACCCCCAGCTATCTGCTTTTAATATGTATCTCACTAGCCAGATTAATGTCATATTCCAGGCCAGGCAGTGACACAAACACTGCAGATACGTAAAGTCTGATGTCTTCCACTTTCGTCTTTTTCTTTAACATATCCTTAATCTCAGGGTTTATGAACTGAGATTGCCGCAATAAATCATAAAACTGTACGCTAACTGGTAACTTAAAATTTAAGATAGAATTTTATTTTCTCATATTTCTAGAGGCCAGAGGTTCAAACAAATTTTGTCCATTTCTGAAAACCTTTGAAGCTGTTCTACCCCCTGCAGTATCAAATATTCAGCCTAGACTGAATTCTATATGCAAAATATGCAAGCATACCCATTTCACTAGTATGCACATTTGCTTTTAATAAATGGTAAAATAATACTTATCAAGAATTGTTGCACATTGAATTTCTTTATGATTTAATATATATCTGTAATTCCAGGGTCTGGTTAAAAAAAAAAAAAACAACAACAACAAACTTTGAGGTAAAAAGAGATTGCTAAAGAAAAAGTTTGAGAGGTCATGTACTAACACGTTTGTATAATTTGATGTGAGGTATACTTGAAATCCATTTCCTTTGAAGTTTTCAAGTGTATAGTACTCAAGTGTACAGTCGTCTGTACATTATTATTATTATTGCTTCATGGTCTAAACTGAACTTACTCCTGTCTAGCTGAAGTGTTAAGGCCCTTTCCTGTTTCCCAGTCTCTGCTAATCTCTATTCTACTGACTTTCAGTGAAGTTCACTTTAACTGCTGAGCCATGCCTCTAGCCATGAAGTTCACATTGAACTTCACCTGTCATTGAGATCGTGAATTACTTGTTTGCTACTTGTTCTCCTGTGCCTCATGGGTTTTGCTTATCCTACATCCCTCCAGGTTCACTTGAGGTCTCAAAAGATGACAGGAATTCTTCCTTTCAGAAGTTGAGTTCTGTTCCTTCAGACATACATATCAATTATTTAATCATAATGCTTACATATTATCTTTCTTCTTGCCTCCTAGTGCCGATATGAGTCATCTTTTGTTCTGACACTATTGACTATTTTCTGTTGATTATGGTGCTATTTCCCAGCCTCTTTGTGTGTTTCATAATTATAGTCTGCTAGACATTTTGTATAAATATTCAGCAAAGACTACACTCAAATTTCTCTTCTTTTCTTCTGCTTTTCTTGTTATGTAGATCTTCTCCACATAAAGCAAAGTCTCTCCCCAGACAGGAGGTCAAATATGAGATGGTTGACACAGTTACTGGAACTGAGGTGGACCAAGTACAAATAGCTTTTACTTTGTGTATAACTTTTCTCTCTCCTAGAGGAGGAATCAGGAATTAATTCTTCATACATTGCTATAGTGATTTGAATATACAATGACCCTCATACCACATGTGCTTGTGTTTAAGCCTCGTACTTAATCCCCAGGTGGTAGAGCCTTTGACAGGTGGTGCCTTGATGGAGAAAATATGTTACTGGGGGTGGGCTTTGTGATTGTGCAGTCCAACCTTGTTTTCTGTGCTAGCTGCCAGCTCACGCCATCTCCTTCCTCCCTGCTGATATGTGGAGATGTGACACCCAGCTCCCTGCCTTTTCCATACATTACCTGCCATGATACAACTCTTTTCTCATAACTATAAGTGAAAACAAACCCTTTCTTTCCATAAGTTACTTCTGGACAGGTGATTTTTCCAGCAAAGAGAAGGTAAGGGCTACAACTGCCCAGGGCCAGTAGGTTTGCAGCTGCAGTCAGCTCAGTTAACTTCAGTGTGCAAGCAACACTATTTCTTGGTTCTGTTCTGCCTCAACCAAATTAACAAAACCCACACTAGAGAAGAACCATCAAGTCAACATGTTCCTTTGCTGCCTGTGGGGGTCTGATTCAGGTGTCCCCCTAAACTTAGGTGTTCTGAGCACTAGGTTCCCAGCTGATGGAGATTTGGGAATTAACTCCTCTTGAAGGCAGTGTATTGTTGGGGATGGGCTTATGGGTGTTATAACCAGCTCCCCCTTGCTAGTGTTTGGCACACTCTCCTATTGCTGTTGTCCACCTAAATTGACCAGGAGGTGGTGTCCACCCTCTGCTCATGCCATTGTTTTCCCTGCCATTGTGGAGCTTCCCCTCAAGCCTGTAAGCAAGATTAAACCCCCTTTTTTTCCCCCACAAGTTGCTCTTGGTTGGGTGATTTCTACAATAGTGCAAACCTGACTGCAACACTCATATTTCCTATTATATCTCTCCTCTCCTTTGCTCTCCTCTCTTTCTTTATCTCCCTTCCTCTCATCTCTCTTTCTCTCCTCTCTACTATTCTCCTCTAATTGCTCTGCATACTTCTTATATTTATATATGTGGAATATATGTACTATTTTTCATGACTATAATGAAATACTTCATATTTGGTAACTTTATAAAGAAAATAAAGTTTATTTAGCTCAAAAAAAAAAAAACACCCTTGTGGTACAACTTGTTAAAATAGGTTTCAATTCACTGTGCTTTCTACTTCAGTAATTATGATCCTCAACATAAATACATATTACTCGCCACCACACACACACACCATTATTGCTCTGCTGTAATTCCACCCACCAGGGCATCTGGTACATCTTCTGTGGTCATAAAAGCATGCCCCTCGTTCTCTAATGATACATCTTCTCCTGCCTGTCCATTGTTCTGTGTGACTTACTCATTACATGTTGCTGAGAGGCCCTTCCAATCTGAGTTTGATCAAGCCACCAATTTAGAGTTCTGACCAAAAAAAAAAACATTTTCATTTAGCAAATCTAGTTTAAAGATAATAACTCTTGTAACATGTGTGTGCACACAGATGTAACCCCAGTTCATTTATAGATTTGTCATAGGAGCTGAGATGACACACCTATGTTGGAAAGCTCCTCTACAATGGCAGAGCCCTGCATGGGAAGCAGATACTTTACTAGAAACAGATCTGGAGGCTCAGATGCTGATTGCTGCCACTTCCTCCTGGACCAGCTTCTCTTCTAGCAGTGAGTCACCCCTCGTGTGTCTCTAAGATAAAAATCTCAGCTGTGCTGAGACTGTTTCTTTTTTTTTTTTTCCCCTCTCTTATTCAACTTTAGAGTTAATTCAAATCTTTTATTCTCCTTAGACATAATACTCATAAAAAGTCCTTTCTCATGTTGGGACATAGCTAAGATTTTATATTTTGCAATGATGGGATTCAGAGAGTATGGAGATGGTATATATTAGGATTCTTATGTATCTTATCTATTGGACCACCCATGACCTTGAAAATTCTCTTTCCTGTGTGACTGAGTGAGAGGTTATTCATTGCTTGAATGCATACAAAGAAGAAAGAGAAAAACTAAAAAGTAAATAAAAATATAATCACTACTAGGTTTATTATAAGAAATTTGTTTCTGAATATTGTGAATTACTTGCTTTTCAGTGAATATTAAGTATTGAAACAGTTGCAATTTTTTTTGGCAATCAGAGCACTCATCAACTTTCATGTGAATTACCTTCTTGTATGGGAGAGACAGAGAGAAATTCCAGGTCAGCATGGACTGGAGTGAGACCCTACCTTGGGGAGAAAAAAAGGGTTTAATTTATTTATCAATTCACTTAGGATAGATAAATATCAGCAATTTACCCTGAAATGCAGATCTTGCTAATAGGTTTTACTGGTGCAGAGGACAATTTATTTCAGTTTCTCAGTTCTCTTTTACTTCTAGGATAGGCTATTACTCCTAAGGTGTGTTTTCTTTAGTAAAGTCACAAAATATATTAAAATAATAAACTGAAATATAAAATCATTTTCATCAACATTTTTAAAAGTACAAAGCAATCGTCAATTCTGTCATTTCCCTGCCATTGTCTACAAGAACTTTATACTGGGGTATATCCATGTTCAAAAGCTTCATCAAATAGTGTCTTCATTTCAGCATCTCTCCATCATAAACCCCCTGCTTGCTTTGGGTGAACGGTACCTGGGCTCTATCTATCCATTGTCCTTTATCCAGTACAACCCACATTTAAAGACTTGACTCTTTCATAATTGGAACTCCATGGTATTACCTATCTCCAGACAGCACAGGCATAGAATGACCCAATTACTACCTTTACTGAGAAAGATCACAAAGATTTTCAGATCACCTCCTTCCTTTGAAAGGACTACATAAGAGGCAGCATTGTAAGAGAAATGTCATCAACTTTGCAAACAGAATTCCTGCTTTCCCATGAAGGTTAGGACTCTTTTGGCCAAGTCATATATAATCTTCCTGTCTGTTAAACTAAATTACCTTAGCTTTAAAAGTGGGATCACAATTGAATTCCCATAGGTCTAACACAGACTAAATGAGTGTAATTGCATCTAGCACCTCCTAGAGGAGTGTCTGCCAAGGGTTGATCTCACCATTTTCGTGGGAGCTGGTTGTCCAGGTATGGGGAGAGAGAGCCAAGAATGGCAGAGAATAGAAACTACCATGCAGACCCAGGTGCAGTAAGTTTTCATCATTCTGTTCGTGAACGTGCCCTCCAACCATTTAGGGCTTCTAGTTCAAGTTTCAAAGTACTCTTGCTCAATTGACTAAGCCAGTCTTTAATGTGCCACTTGATTATGTGGTGTGGGAAAATTAGGATTAAATCTCTTTGATTTCTGTACAGGAGCACAGGTATTGCCACTACTGAGGTAATAGTGTATTGACAGAAAGGAGACTGAATACTCATTATCCAAACGGTAGGGGAAAAAAGCTTACAGGATCCTAAGACATTAAGACTTAAAAGTGCATCAATAAATTGATTAAAAATTATTCTGATGTGGATAGATAAATGGTCATTTACTTAGTCATTTGGTCTTTTAATGTTTTGAATAGATAATTATCATTGCTGTTGATAAATAAGTACAGATAAATAAATAAGCATAGATGAATATCTTGATTTCTTTCCTTTACTTGTCACTAGTATTTTTAATATTTCTAAAGACATCCTTATGATAACCTTTTCTTCTCCTAGGACTATCTCCTTCTGGTGATATTGTGGAAATTACCAGTTTTGAATGGTTGTTGTGTGCATTTTAAATTATGATGTGCTTCTTCAGCCACCTGCTGTGTTTGAAACAGTCTGTTTGTGCTTATAGTCAGCAACACGCTTAGAAGAGGGTAATATCGGACCATGGTAGAAAAGTACTGAAATATTAAGGACAGTGACTGATACATGGGTGGAATTATCACTTCACATTTAGGGGTTCTGCATAGACTGGACCTTCTGATTAGTGTGGAATACAAAAGAGATTAGCATTTGTGAGCTTTGTGACTGAAAGGAAATTACACTGAACAACATGGCCAAGAACAATAGCAAAGGCAAAATTAAATTTATAAATCATGAATAACACAAGCCACCATTATCATCCTTCCTCTCAACAGCAAACACCAGAGGGAAAAATGAATTGCACGTAATGTCAGGCTGTGAGCTCTTGCAACAGTCGCTGTGTTCTGAGTCCACTGACATGGGTGAGTGGAGAGGAGAGGAGAGCATTGAGGCATCTGGGTGAATAAGTATGAATTATTAAGATGACTGGTCAGGGTATTCAGTGAGGTCAATAAAACAGACAATAACACACCAACTAAGTTGGGAAAATTAAGAAAAGTTGGAGAAGTGAGTTGGGGAAGTAGAGAATGAAGATGTCTAGCCAGGCATGGTAGCACGCACCTTTAATCCCAGCACTTGGGTGGCAGAGGTAGGAGGATCACCATGAGTTCAAAGCCACCCTGAGACTACATAGTGAATTCCAGGTCAGCCTGGGCTAGAGTGAGACCCTAGCTTGAAATCCCCCCCCCAAAAGACTTCTAAGTGAGCCTCAAATAATATCCACCAAGCAAGACATCTTCCATATTTGACAGACAACTAGTATCTGTGGAAATAGTCTCTGTAAGAAAATTTTTATAGAAATCATCAAATAAGTGGAGACAGCTGTCTGATAGAGACAGGGGACATTGGGGTGGGATTAGCTCATAGCCATGTCCTAGGCTTTCTCACAGCTGGACATTTTAGGATAGAGGCAGGGAAGGACAGACTGCCACAGAGATATGATGGTAATCCCTGAAGTGCTCCATGGGCCCCTTACTCTGGAGTTCTGCGAATTCAGGAATGTGCAGTATCCCTGTTATCTTGGCAAAGGAACACTGAGGCCTGATCAAGACCAGCAGAAATGCCCTAGTAGACAGAGACACAGTGCAGATGCAAAGATTGAAATTTAGGGCTCCAGAGGACTTTGGAGTCAGTATGATTTCCAAAGCCGCGGAGGAGGGTCTTGGTGTTAACTGTCTCCAGACGTTGACGTATCCAGGAGCCTTCTGCAACGTGTCCTGTGTCATATGGGATATTGTTACTACAGTGTAACTTTTACGTCTTAGGTTTAGCTGTCCTGTTGTGTGGGCTTGAGAATGGATGTTTGGCACCCTTTCTCTGACCATGGGGATGTTCAGAGGGTTGAGGGACAGATGCAGACTCTGTGAGGATCTTTACTCCATGCAGGCATTCAAATCAAGTGATAAGGGAATTCCTTTGCAGGCTTAATTGGATCTTTCGTGATCATGCTACACTCAGGTGTGGACACTGGAGTGAGCACTCAGTGTATGTATGGACACTGGAGTGAGCACTCAGTGTATGTGTGGACACTGGAGTGAGCACTCAGTGTATGTGTGGACACTGGAGTGAGCACTCAGGGTACGTGTGCACACTGGTGCACTCACTACATGTGTGGACACAGGAGTGTTTCCTCATTGTGTGTGTGGACACTGTTGGTGCACTCACTACATGTGTGGACACAGGAGTGTTTCCTCATTGTGTGTGTGGACACTGGTGCACTCACTACATGTGTGGACACAGGAGTGTTTCACTGGTGCACTCACCATCATTGTGTGTGTGGACACTGGTGCACTCACTGTGTGTGTGGACACTGGTGCACTCACTACATGTCATTGTGGACACAGGAGTGGTTCACTCACACAGGAGTGGTTCCTCACTGTGTGTGTGGACACTGGTGCACTCACTACATGTGTGGACACAAGAGTGTTTCCTCAGTGTGTGTGTGGACACTGGTGCACTCACTACATGTATGGACACAAGAGTGTTTCCTCAGTGTGTGTGTGGACACTGGTGCACTCACTACATGTGTGGACACAGTGTGTGTGGAGTGTTTGTGTGGACACTCATTGTGTGTGTGGACACTGGTGCACTCACTACATGTGTGGACACAGGAGTGTTTCCTCATTGTGTGTGTGGACACTGGTGCACTCACTACATGTGTGGACACAGGAGTGCTTCCTCATTGTGTGTGTGGACACTGGTGCACTCCCTACATGTGTGGACACAGGAGTGTTTCCTCACTGTGTGTGTGGACCCTGGTGCACATGTGTGGACACTGGAGTGTTTCCTCATTGTGTGTGTGACACTGGTGCACTGTGTGTGTGTGTGGAGTGCACTGGTGCATTCTCTACATGTGTGGACCCAGGAGTGTTTCCTCATTGTGTGTGTGGACACTGGTGCACTCACTACATGTGTGGACACAGGAGTGTTTCCTCATTGTGTGTGGTGGACACTGGTGCACTCACAGGAGTTCACTGTGTGGTGGACACAGGACACAGTGTGTGTGGAGTGCACTTCACAGGAGTGTCATTGTGTGTGTGGACACTGGTGCACTCACTTCATGTGTGGACACAGGAGTGTTTCCTCATTGTGTGTGTGGACACTGGTGCACTCACTACATGTGTGGACACAGGAGTGTGTGTGTGGACACTCACTCACTACATGTGTGGACACAGGAGTGGTTCCTCTGGTGCACTCACTACACATGTGTGGACACAGGAGTGGTTCCTCATTGTGTGTGTGGACACTGGTGCACTCACTACATGTGTGGACACAGGAGTGTTTCCTCAGTGTGTGTGTGGACACTGGTGCACTCACTACATGTGTGGACACAGGAGTGGTTCCTCATTGTGTGTGTGGACACTGGTGCACTCACTACATGTGTGGACACAGGAGTGTTTCCTCATTGTGTGTGTGGACACTGGTGCACTCACTACATGTGTGGACACAGGAGTGTTTCCTCAGTGTGTGTGTGGACACTGGTGCACTCACTACATGTGTGGACACAGGAGTGTTTCCTCATTGTGTGTGTGGACACTGGTGCACTCACTACATGTGTGGACACAGGAGTGGTTCCTCATTGTGTGTGTGGACACTGGTGCACTCACTACATGTGTGGACACAGGAGTGGTTCCTCATTGTTGTGTGGTGGTGTGGACACAGGAGTGGTGTTGTGGACACTGGTGCACTCACTACATGTGGACACAGGAGTGTTTCCTCATTGTGTGTGTGGACACTGGTGCACTCACTACTACACAGGAGAAATTCCTCATTGTGTGTGTGGACACTGGTGCACTCACTACATGTGTGGACACTGGAGTGTTTCCTCATTGTGTGTGTGGACACTGGTGCACTCACTACATGTGTGGACACAGGAGTGGTTCCTCACTGTGTGTCTGGACACTGGAGCACTCAGTGTGTGTGTGTCCACAGTGGAACATTCCCTCACTGTTTATGTGGACACTGGAGCACTCAGTGTCTGTGTGGACATGGGAGTGTTCACTCACTTTGTGTGTGTGGGCACTGGGACATTCAGAGTGTGTGTGTGGACAATGGAACATTTGTTCACTCACTCTATGTGTTGACAGTGGGATATTCAGAGAGAGAGAGAGTGTGTGTGTGTGTGTGTGTACATTAGAACACTCACTGTGTTTGTGGACACTAGAATACTCACTGTGTGTGTGGACACTGGGACATTCACTGTGTGTGTGGACACTAGGATATTCAATTATATGTGTGTGTGTGTGTGTATACTATGACATTAAATATATTTGTTTGTTTGTTCACTCACTCTATGTGTTGACAGTGGGATATTCAGAGAGAGAGAGAGTGTGTATTGGAACACTCATTGTGTTTGTGGATACTGGAATATTCACTCACTGTGTATGTGTGTGTGTGTGTGTGTGTGTGTGTACTGGGATATTCACTGTGTGTGAGTTGACACTGGGACACCTTTTTTGTGTTTACAAGGCCAAAATACCAAGTGGGTGCCAGCATTGTGAAGAACATTGTGACAAGAAGCTGGCGTTGCCTGGGCCTGGGAAGGGTCTTGTAGGATGCATGAGGTGTGCGCAAAGCTCTTTTTTCTGAGTCAGGGGATCCGTAGGCCGGAAACTACAGTGGAATCATCTGTCATGCATGATTCTGAACTCATGGTGTTAGCAGAAACATTTGTAGGCAGTTCAGTACCAGAAAAAGGAATGGGGAATATATTTTTTTTTCGAGGTAGGGTCTCACTCCAGCTCAGGCTGACCTGGAATTCACTATGTAGTCTCATGGTGACCTTGAAATCTTGGCGATCCTCCTACCTCTCTCTGCCTTCCTAGTGCTGGGATGATAGGTGTGCACCACCACGCCCAGCTAGGAATGGAGAATTTCAAGTTGCATTGCAATATGTCACCAAATTTCTGAGACATGACAGGCAACTTCATCAGGCTGACTCATCACATTCCTGTTTTAGAATTGATGCACAGTCGCTTGAACTCCTATAAAAGGGGATGGAGAATTGTTAGAATTTTGATGTCCATTTTCTATGGGCCACAGGAGCAGAGCGTGTCTGCCCTGCCACAAGGTGCTTGTGTCTCTTTCATGGATTTTCTCTCTCTCTCTCTCTCTCTTTTTTTTGTATTTTCTTTATGTTATTGGCAATTTTTAAAATATGTACAAAATGCATTTTAATCATATCCCTCTTTTGTCTCTCTTTCTTGCCCTGTACCCCATACCTTTATTACCTCATCTCTTCGCATTTTCTTTTATGAGTACATTTCTTTAAAAACAGAAAATAATTTCATTTAAAAATATTCTTTTCACCAGGTTTAGTGGTGCATGCTTTTAACATCAGCACTGTGAGGCTGAAGTAGAAGTGTTGCCAAGAGTTTGAGGCTAGCCTGGGGGCTACAGAATTAAGTTCAAGGTCAGACTGGATGAGAATGAGATCGTAACTTGGGAAAAAAATCATATTTTCCTGGATTTAGATATACATCACTAGATCTTGGATTTCTGGTTTTATAATGTTTGGAGCTATTGCTTAAAACATGGATGTAGCAGCTTTAAATCAATCAATAATAAAAGAAAAAAAATAGCCCTTTTGATGTTAATGGTTTTGAAGCAACTGTCAGTTTATCATTAAGCTATTCTTTAAAAAGTTAATCTTTTAAAATATTGTCTTGCAGGATAACATAAACCTTCTTGGGATTCATTCTCATATTCTTAAATCTTGCTGGATGTCTCTTTAATTTGACCTAGTGCAGCTTATGGGTGGAAAGGGTTTATTTTGGCTTATAGTTTTGAGGGGAAGTTTTATAATGGTGGGGAAAACATGACAAGAACACACAGCTGCATGTCACTTCTCATCAGCAGACAAGAAGGTGAGAGAATAAGCTTACTATATACACCCAGTCAGCTGAACTAATAAGCATCAAGGTACACCCCCAATGACGCATCTCCTCCAGCAAGGCTTCACACCCTGCCAAAGTCCTCACCAGCTGTGGATTAAATAAGAGGCTTAGTCACAAACACATGAGGCTGTGGAAGACATTTCACATTCACACCACCACAATGCATTCACAAAACAATTTGATAGTACCATTGTATGTTGGATTTAACCATAATATGCTGTTTCTTATTGGCTATTTCAAAGCTATGCTTGATGTTTTCATGAGTGCTAGGCATCCTAACTTAGGTCCTCATGCTTGTGTTGCAAGAACTTTACCCATTGAGCCATCTCCCCTGGTCATGGAGAGACTGTTTTCAAATGTCTCAGAAAGAAAAATCCTGGCCAACGACCGAGGAACACAATTCAGCTTGCCCCTTATAATGAAAATGTTGACAGGTGATAATGATTTATATCTGGTGCTTATGGAAATTAAATGCGCAGGAGTCTCCATCTCTACTATACTCTGTGTGTTTCTGGGATTTCTGTCACTATCAGCCACAAAAGTAGACAGGAAACAGTTTGTAGTGTTCTAGATGTCAGGACCCTAGGCTGGGAGACTAAGCATGAAGTGGCCTTACTTATGACTACCCCAGTGTTTTGTTAGAGACCTGTAGGATGCCTTATATTCTCCATTTCATTTAATATAAATATAAATATAAATATAAATATATATAATATAAATATATTAAATATAAATATATATTTATATATAATATTTATATATTATATTATAATTATAATGTAATATAAATTATAAATTTATAATATAGTATAAATTTCATTTAATATAAATTTCATATAATATAAATATAAATTTAATTTATAATACTAAAAATAGATTGTTGCAAGGCAAATGGGTAAAGTCAAAGCTCATGTGGGGTTAAGATTATATATGTTTCCTCATCATTATTTCCCAAACTGTATATGTCACTGTATGCAAAGCTTCTCTTTTCACGGCCTAGGTGACACATTGTAAGTGATTTGAAATCATCAAAAGTCAAACAGTGCAAGTGTAATTACCTTATGATTCCACTTACGTGACACCACAGAGTCTTCAAATTTATGGTGACAGAGAGGAGAATCGTGGTTGCTAGGTGCTGATGGGAGAGGACATGGTAAATTATTGATTGTAGGAACAGAAGTTTAGCTTTGCATATTGAGAAGAGTTCTAGGAATGGATGGAATGATGGTGACAATGCAACATGAAGGTCATTGAATTGTCACCTTAGAGACCCATAAGAAAGTAGATTTGGCCAGGCATGGTGGCACATGCCTTTAATCCCAGCCCTCGGGAGGCAGAGGTATGACCTGAGACTATGTAGTGAATTCCAGGCCAGCTTGGGCTAGAGTGAGGCTCTACATCAAAAAATAAAGCAAAAGCAAATTTTGTTTTTCATATAAGTGAAAAAAATGTAAAATGCATATAATTTTGTTTCCTTTATTATTATATTCCATCCTGATCACTGTCCCCATCTTCCTGTCTTCTTACTTCTATATGAATCATTGCGAAGCTTCACTTTAAAAATTTCCTATGTGCACGAGTGATAGATCTGCAACATTTTTTTAAAAAAAAAACTTAAATTTAAATCAACTTATGTTAACACAACATGGATTTGTTTTTATTCCACCAAAATATGTTTTTAAAGACTTCTGTAAGAACTGTCATTAACTATTTTGGTGGTGTGAATGAATGGAAAATGTCTTCCTTTGCCTCATGTGTTTATTCAAGGATTCGCTTCATCCCTTCTGGTGGCACTGTGGACTGTGGTGGAGTCTTGGAAAGTGGAGCCTTTCTGGAAGAAGTATGTCACTGGAGGTGGGGCTTGTGGGTTCTGCAGCCTATCCCTGCTTGCTACACTCAGCTCACCTTCGCTACTTTCTCTGTGCTCCTGTGAAAATGTGGCACCCAGTTGTTTTCCTCTTGCATACTTTCCCACCATGATGAAACTTCCCCTCAAAACTGTAAGCCAGAAATAAATAATTTACTTCCATTAGCTACTTCTGGTCTGATGTTTTGTCTCTGCAATGAGAAAGTACTACAACTACTGTTTAATCTTTTTTTTTAATCAAAGAGAAATTAGCTTTTTTTCTGCTTTTTAATGTGT
This sequence comes from Orientallactaga sibirica, assembly GCA_036365145.1. Taxonomy (NCBI): domain Eukaryota; kingdom Metazoa; phylum Chordata; class Mammalia; order Rodentia; family Dipodidae; genus Orientallactaga; species Orientallactaga sibirica. The sequence continues at coordinate 14,865,698 of JAEOAD010000041.1, read as the reverse complement.
ATTAAACATTTTTTCAGTTCTTTTAATAAACTCTTTTGATTATATATAAAAGGTATTTTTTAAAGATTTACTCCAAAGTTGTATATATTTCAAACTTTGATACTTACTGTCAAAAACCCTTGCAGAAGTCAATGTCAAGTTGTGTTTGTACTTGTGTACTGCACGGTTCTGTCCTGGTGTGTCTCATTTCCCAGCATGCCCACTCTTTTTTTTTTTTTTTGGACCATGTAGCTTTCCCCTCTGTCATCTGTTATGATTTTTCTGCTTTTGGCCTCACTGAGAGCAGAGCACATTCTTTCCAGCTTCTGAGGACATTCCACAAAGCATCTTAGTACCTGTTGTAAGCATCTTGCCAGAATGCTAGTCTTGCCTCCCAGATAATCTACTATCTGGATCAGTTCTTTTTTTTTTTATTTTTGGAGAGAGACACAGAGAGAGAGGGAGAGGAGGACAGATAGAGAATGGGTGCACCAGCAGCCTCTCAGCCACTGTGAATGAAATCCAGATGCGTCTGCCCCCTTGTGGGCAAGTGCAGCATTGTGCCCTTGCGCCACTTTGTATCTGGCTAAACGTGGGACTTGGAGATTGGAACTGACGTTCTTAGGCTTAGCAGGCAGGCGCCTTAATTACTAAGCCATCTCTCCAGCCCTGGATCAGTTCTTGACTTCCGCCAACTTTGTTTACATTTCACATCCTTGTAGCTGCTGCTTCTTCCTCTTCTTCTCCTTCTCCTTCTCCTCCTCCTTCTTCTTCTTCTTCTCCTTCCTCCTCCTCCTCCTGATCTCCCCCTCTTCCTCCTCCTCCTCCTCCTCCTCCTCCTCCTCCTCCTCCTCCTCCTCCTCCCTCCTCCTCTTCTTCTTCTTCTTCTTCTTCTTCTTCTTCTTCTTCTTTAAAGCTGATAATGCTCCTCCCTCAGCAGACATAGATAGCATTTCCTCAATTAGTCTATGCAGAGATTTGCATGCAGCTTCAGGGCTGGTGGCCAGGTTGTTAGGTATGCATTCTGAGGGAACACTTAGGATCTTGCACAGCAGAGGCCTCTATGCAGTTTCAAATCAGGAGCAAGAGGAACATAGTCCTTTTACTGGAAGTCACTGGCACATTCTTCAGACCCAAAAGGTCAGAAAAATCTAGAAAGCTATGATATATAGAGCCAAGTGTCCTCATGCAAACAGTGAGAGTTTGGTTTTTTTCCCTTCTGACTGTTGACTGCTGGCTGCTGGGTGACAGATATGCTGGAGTTGGGTTCCGAATCTCTCCAGAGAGTGTCTGTCTCTGTAGTTAAGGCTTTTGCAACAATATCAGGTTTTTTTTCTCTCTCTCTCTTCTTTTGAACGCTGGTGGATGCAGAGGGTAGAAATCTTCTCTGTGGTCAAGGCTCTGCTTCCCATGGTGCTTGAGACTTCCATTTACTGTCTTTGGCCCTTCACTTTCTACAGGGCATTGAGTATCAGACATCCAATTCCATGGTCTCTATAGCTACCACCGTCTCTAAACTTTTCAAATGACTGAGAAATCTCATCAGGGTATTTTCTCTAGAGGCATTTCCCTCTGGTTTAGCATTAAAAAAATTTCTTTTTATTGCTTAGCTAGTCGACAAAAGATGGGGTCACATTGCTGTCTGGCTTGAGAGAAGCCCATGTCTTTTCCCAAGACCTCATTTAGGACTTATCTTAAGGCCAGGCCCCGGAGAAAAGCACTCAAAACCATAGGTGTGTGTGGGGGGGTGGAGGTGGGGTATTTTTGAGGAGTCTACTCAGAAATATAAAGAATGGAGGGAGGCTGCTAGCTTAAAGGAAGAACCTGCATTGAGTTGCGGTCAGAAGCATGAAATGGCACAATGGATAAAGGGATTGCTGTGGAAACATGAGGACCTGAGTTCAGAACCTGAGCACCCAAGTAAATGCTGGCTGTGGAAACCCCAGTGCTCATCGCATAGAGACAGGTATTGAGGACAAGCTGGTCACCTAAACGAGCTGACTTTGTGAGTCTGGGGCACCATGAGACAATAACAAGTAGAACAATAAACGAGGTGGAGGATGATAAAGAGAAATAGCCAAGTCAACTATGACCTCTACACACACACACACACACACACACACACACACACACACACACACACGCCACCTAATACAAAGTCAAATCACATCAGATTTTTAAAATATATTTATGTACATACATTTTTTTTTAGGTAGTGTCTCACTCTAGCCCAGGCTGACCTGGAATTCCCTATGTAGACTTAGGCTGGCCTCAAATTCATGGCGATCCTCCTAACTCTGCCTCCCGAGTGCTGGGATTAAAGGCCATGCCTGGCTTAGACTGCATACTTCTTTGAGATCCAAAGTTGGAAACTTAGCAAGACATTCCCAGCTAGTGCAGTGAGCAGGAATGAAACCACGCGCATTGTCCAGAGGAGTCCGACTGAGGAGAGATCCTTGTGTGTTTGGCCTGTCTTGATCTGTCACTGAAAATAATCAGATGTCTAATAGTTGAAAATCTTGGATGACCAGAAAAAGGTATTATAGCATGTATATGCATCTATGATATGATGCGTGTGTTTACAGGATAGGTGGACTTACTAGAGGGGAAGATGAAATTCCGGTGCATTATGTCTGAGCAGGCACCGCTTCTCACTGAGCAGGTATTGAGGGACACCATCACTCTGTTAGCTGTTGAAAATAATAATAACGAACACAGACAATGTTTAAGAAGATCCTACAACAAAGGGACAATAGAAGGAAAACAGGCAGAGATACAACTCCCAGGAACCTGCCATGATGGAGAGACCTGATGTGAATCACCCATGATGGGGTTTCAGGAAATCAGAGCACAGTCACAATCACAGGATCACTGCTAAGTGATGATCCCAGAAACCCGGGACAGCTCAGGGTTGCTGTTGGATAGATAGGGAGTGTAACTCAGAGGCCAAGAAGTTGTCTTATGTGTGAAAGTTCCTCAGGGAGATCTCCAGGACCACACACGCACACACACACACACACACACACACATACTCACACAATCACATATGCACTCACACACAGAGGCAAACATATACACACACACACACATGTGCATACACATGCACACATGCATGCACAGACATTCCTCCTGTGTATGTTATTCTATAAGCCATTCAAAAGGAAACTGTCTTTAGTGAAATTACAACTGCAATTAAAACATGACGAGAATGTGCTCCTGCCTCTGTTCCTAGATAAGCATGGTATCTCCGCAAGATGCATTGCGTAGAGGGGTTAAGAAATCATTAGCTGTGTTGGAATAGTCTAGAAAACAGAATAAACAATGAGAGAGCTGAGACTACGATGAGAAATTGACAAACCCATCTGTGTTTGGATATAGTTTTTTCTTTAGTGGTAATAACTTTGTGCAGTCTTCTGTTAGGTTTTTTTCCCTGTATATTTTAAACTGAACAGCGTGTGACCAAAGAGGAATATTTACATTGTTCATCTTTCAGTCAAAGACCAAAGTGTCTAATTAATGTTTAGAATGGTGAGTAAGCAGTGTGTCACCAGGATTGGACTCAGGACCGTACTTCCCACTGCATTCTAGGATTCTAATGTGTATATTTGCTTTCTTGTGGAGGGTATGTGCATCTCCACTTGGAAACAAAACTGCAAGATGCTTATAAAACTCTCCACTAGCTATGAGTTCATGTTCCATTGGCATTATAATAAACTTTGATAAACAAAATATTTATGATTTCACAAATTTAAGTTTTGCTATTTATCACGTGATTTTTTTCTTGTGGGTTCCAAGTCAACTTCCATAGTTATATCATCTTTTCAGTTTATTAGTTTCATATTTAATGCCTAGTGATTTTGCTTAAAAAGTGATATCTATATATCTAACTCAGAACTACTTTCATATAATGTAATATTTTCCCAAATCCTCCATCAAATATCAAACATTTATAAATAATAAGCCATTTTTCTGTAGTTTCTCTTTTGTGTGGCTACTCACAACCATTTTCACATTGATACCATTATTATATCATTACAACATATTTAAGCATCCAGCAAGGTTATGGATCTTATTACTTTTATTTATTTATTTATTAGTTCTGCTCTATGTAGGACTGTTCACCCCATGGGTGGCCTGTCTGTTATGATGTAGAAATCTTTGATATATACTCTGTCTTTTCGTTTTACAATTTTCTCATACTTTGATACTCACATTGGTTGGTTCTGCAGTCTGAGCACTAGAGAGAAGCTCTTTGGACTCTACTGTCATATGGCCATGTCTAATCTCAACTTACCATTGCATCTGTAGCTAGCTTACAGAGTTCAGAGTGCTCACCATTACAGTATGGAACCCACTGTAGCTAGTTTCCAAAGCTCTTCTACAGTAGTGTGGGACCAATGACTGGTTCTCTAATGCCTGGGAATGCCTGGCCCTGGACAGGATTCTGGGGAATTTGCCTGCCTGACTTGACCTGACTTGTCTGAAGACTGCTGGGGGATCAGAGGCTGGATCCTGCATTGCATATGCAGGCACAAGAGGAAGTCACCATGTTCTGGTTTCTTCAAGAGCCCCTGGCTGAATCCTGTACTCAGCTCCATGAGCTGGTCCTCTTTTTTTTTTTTCTTATCTTTTCTTTGTTTTGTCCTTTCTCTTCCTTTCTTTCTCTCCCTTTCTTTTTTTCTTCCTTATTTATTTTCAATTATTTTGTTTTTGTTTCTTGTCATCATGGGAGGTAGAGCAGATGCTTCCTCTGACAGCTATAAGCTGGCTCCATTCTCAGCTCTATTTATAATTCTAGATCAATTCTATCATTTATGTTCAGGTTTTAAAAACATCCTATATAATTGAAGTTATATGAAAGACACAATATGTGCCCCCAAAGGACAAGCCCTTATATGTCTAAAGCCCATTTATTTTAGCAAATCAGAACTGCATCCCTACAAGGTGTCCACAAGCTTGTTTGTATTTAGCAGATTTAAGAATAAATAATTAAATAGTCAAAAGTATACTCAAAGCATTTAATGTATTGATTTGGGTGCACATGTATTTAAGTATTGTTAAAGACTGTTTTTATATTCTCAAGTGTCAGGAGTCAATGTTATTAAAACTCTTAAGTCTTCACTGTTGGGTTTGACATCAGATGTTTTTTGAACTCTCTTAACTCTTTTCTTTTCCTCTCTTTCTTTTTTATGTTTTCATTTATTTATTTATAGGCAGATAGAGAGAGAGAGAGAGAGAGAGAGAGAGAGAGAGAGAGAAGAGAGAGACAGACACAGAGAATGGGCATGCAAACTCAATTTGTATACACTAATGCTTCAATACAAATATGGTTAATACTGCATCCTTCTGCCCAAGGCTCAATTCTAATCTATGATTTATAGCATCCTCCCTGGCTTGATTCACACTCACCATGCTTTTCAGCAAGGTCATTCCAGCAGACAGAAGGATGTGTCAGTCGTACAAAGTTGTCAGGTTGGGTTTGAGTAATTCAGTCTCCTCAGAGGCAGTTCTTTTGAGGAGCCTAAGTTTTCCCAATGCCGCCTTGACTCTGCCAGCAAAGTCTGGAAGTCAATATGCTGGGCCAACATGGACAGGCATGGAGAAGACACAACGTGTCAAGCTAGTCCACTCCATTCTAGATGGAGAGCCAGTGACCAAGGAGTGCCAGGAGCCTTTGCTATCTTACCTGGCTGCTGGTGTATGAATACAGGCTTTGTTTTAGAAGTTTGCTGGAGTCAATGACTGTAGGCTTCAAAGTTTACCTTTCTTCATAGATAAACTTAGAATATTACTCAGTACCTCTGTATGTTTAATTTTTATTTGCTTAATTGTTATTTAGCTTTTAAAAGTTAGCACCCACAGCAGTGGGTTTCATCGTGGCATTTCATCCATACTGTGTTTTTGTTGATCCAATTTTTTCCACCTCCCCCTTCCGTCCCCATGACCACCCACTTCTGCTTGTCCCACTCTTCTGCTAATTCTTCCTATCTCTGCTTTCACGTCGCATACATTCCATTACTCTTTTACCACTCCTCAACTGTCCCATCACACCTCTTTCTTCTGCCATGGTCCCCTAGGATATATATGGAGATACACACACACACACACACACACACACACACACACACACAGTGTGTGTGTATGATATATATGCATGTAATAGATATATATCTATCTGTGTATGAAAGAAAATGTGAAATTTGTCTTTCTGAGTCTGGGATATTTCACTTAATATAATAATTTCCAGTTCCATCCATTTTCCTACAAATGTCCTTATTTAAATTTTCCTTACAGCTGAATAAAAATACATTGTGTACCACATTTTCCTTGTTCACTCATCTGTTGATGGACATCTAGGCTTAATTAATTTAAAAAAGAACAGACATCCTTGTCCAGAATTTTCAGCCAGGCATGGTGGTCCATGCCTTTATTCCCTGCACTTTGGAAGACGATTATTGAAGTTTGAGTATACTCTGAGGCTACATAGGAAATTCCAGATCAGCCTGGGATAGAACAAGAATCCACCTTAAAAAATCTCAAAAAAAAAAAAAAAATCCAGAGTACCTGTAAATTCTGAAAACACAAAATTATATTTTTATAACAATATTAATGTAGAAGGAATCTATTGTCACTTCTATGTGACACATAAACTATATAAAAACAACCAATGCTGAGCTGGGCATGGTGGTGCATGCCTTTTATACCAGCACTTGGGAGGCAGAGGTAGGAGGATCATGGCTACCCTGAGACTACATAGTGAATTCCAGGTCAGCCTGAGCTAGATTGAGATCCTACCTCGAAAAGCCAAAAAATAAGAAAAACAAAGACTATTCATGCCTAGTCAAGCATTCAGACTGGGCATAAATATCAAGCTGATGTTTGGACTGGAAATATTTATGTAATGGCTTTCATTAGATAAAAGATAATTTGTGTGTGTGTGTGTGTGTTTTGAGTGTGAATGGTATATGTGGTGGTGGATGTGTGCATGTGCAGCGTATGTATGTATCAATATGGGCGCACCTGCCAGAGTGTCTGGCTCCATAACTCGCCTGCCTGGTTTTTCTTGAGACTTACTCTTACTGGTTCTGGAGCTTGGTGCTTTTTGTGAGCCCCAGTGATTCTGCAGTCTCTTCTCACTGGAATAGTTACTGACTTGTGTGGCCATGCAAAGTTGTTTGCTTGGGTCTCAGGCCCACTCAGATCCCCATCCTTGCATGAGCCATCTCTCTAGCCCCAGTTCTTCTTAATCTGAATACTTTCCTAAGGTAAAATTATTGGCAAAATTTAAATGTAATGAGGTATAGATAGGGCTGGAGAGATGGCTCAGTGGTTTAAGTGCTTGTCTGTGAAGTCTAATGACCCAGGTTTGATTCCCCAGTACCCACATAAGCCAGATGCACAAGGTGGATCATGATTCTGGCATTTATATGCACTGCCTAGAGGACCTGGCATGCCTATTCTCTCTCTCTCTCTCTCTCTCTCTACCTATTTCTCATAAATAAACTAAATCAAATTAAAAGGAGGTATAGATAAACATTTTAGAGGATACAAGGCTTAAACATATAATTATTTTATAACAAAAGGCAAAATAAGAAGCCCATCTTCTTTTCAAAATATAAACCATTTAGACATTTATGTAAAAATAAAAGCAGAGATTCCCTCAGCATAACCATTGCTTCCAAACTGAAGAACTTTAATTTGAAACTATGTCACCATGAAAGACAACCTGTGCAGGAAACATGGCACTGTGATGTACATGCTGATCATTTCTGTAATGTTCTCCTGTACGAATACGTGCTGGCACTAGATCCCTCACTCTAATGTATTTGCAACTCTCTCCTCCTCAGCAGTCATCTGCAGTGTGTCAGCGCTATTAAACCTCTCTGTGCCATTAGTCACACTCTGAGGTAAAACCTACGTAGGAGTTCCTAGACTCCACAGCCTGCTTCTCCTGATAAATGAAACCCATATCCAGACAAGCTATTTGTTCTTCTTTTCCACTGTGCAGTATTGTAGTTGATTGGCTAACAAGAATCAGCGTCTAGCAATCGGGTTAGCACCTCCTTTGAACATAGTTCTCATTTTGATTTTAGTGAATGGAGCAGCCAATGAGAACAAACATTTAAAGGAACATTTGTATCTCGGTAATGAACCCCAGTCCCGTGTCAGAGTCCCTTCTGCTTACTGTAAAACTCTGATGGTGGAGACGCAGCCTTGCTCCTGTCCCATGAACAGGCCCCACTTCACCGCAGGGAATCCATTGACATGCCATGTCCTGAATCTTTGAACACTATTGCTCTACTAAATTGACCTTTTCCAGTTTTTAAAGGAATCTTTCCTGATCCTGATCAATGTCCCGATAGTTTTCCCATCTCTATACCTCTCAGCACTGTGGCTCCCTGGCATGCTCTCAGGTATGAAATAATACTCATCAGCAGGGCTTCCTGTTACCTGTGACGTCTGAGTCTTTCTGTGCTTGATCTGGCTGCGTGAGGACAGAGGTGTGCCTCAGTCTTCCCACTGTGCACACCAGAACCATCAAGGAGCAAGAAAAACTGAAGTTGGTTTACTGGGCACTTTCATCTGGAAATTTCCTTACTTCGGAATGTTCTAATTGATGGAAGCGGTGCTTTGTGGAGATGGCCCAGTGAATAAAGGCACTTGCCTGCCCAAATTCCATTCCCCAGCATCCATGTAAGGCCAGAGGCAAAGTGGTGCATACATCTAAGACAATGGGAGGCAGAGCCAGGAGAATCCAAAAACAAGGGAAGACTTGCCTCAGGCAAAGAGGAAAGAAGGAAGGAACAGAGGGAGGGAGGGAGGAAAGGGGAGGACAAACACCCTTAGGCTGTCCCCCAGATCTGCCCTTGAGCTTCATGGCATATGCAGGCCCATACAGAAATACCATACACAGCCACCCACAGGAGACACATTTGAGAAAAACAAAGCCCAGGTTCGTTAAAAATAAAGAACAAACTCCTGTTTAGTACAGAAATCAGATTTAAACATTGTCGTTGTAAGTTACTGTGTCACTGAACTATTTCCCAAGATGTAGTTGAGTTACAACTGAGTCATTATGACATGAAAATGGCAAAGCCCAACTTTGCTTCCTTCACTTCCTTGTGAATTGCAAACTTTCAATTTTATATGCTGCACATTTTTACCACTTCCACTATGAATTCTCCTTCTGATTGAACTAAGGAGCTGAGAATAAGAAACAGACGACTTATTTGAGCCACTACTAAAATTGGTGCATCCCTGACTCGAGTGAGTACACAGGGAGATAAGTATGATCAGTAATATTATAATACTTCCATATTCACATATTCAACTTAGAAATCATCGCAAAACAGAGGAGAACTAAAATAAAATATAATTCCAGGAAGGAACCACAAGGTATAAACAGTGATTAAAGCTAGTTTATGGGGGGCTGGAGAAATGGCTTAGAGGTTAAGATACTTTCCTGCAAAGCCAAAGGACCTCTGTTCAATTCCCCAGGATCCACATAAACCAGATACATGCACAAGGTGGCACACGCATCTGGAGTTTGTTTTCAGTGGCTGGTAGCCCTGGTGTGCCCATTCTCTCCCTCTCTCCTTCTCTATCTCTGTCTCTCCCTCTCTCAAGTAAATAAATAAAAATATTTTTAAAAAGCTGGGTTAGGAGTTGTGCTGTTTGTGTTATGGTCTTGCTGTGTTCCTCAGTCCAGTAAAGATTCTCGGGCTCAGCTTCCTTCAGACATGCACTGTTTGTACAACGACGACGCTGTGTGCACACGCACTCACACAGACTATTTTATGAGCTCTGGTGGCTGACAGTACATCTGTAAGTACAGACCGTTGCTTGATAATCTGGTTGATAACTTGCATTTTTATCGTAATGATGTATGCTGAAAAAATTATCAGAAACACTGAAATATCAAGTACTAGAATGTGCTACATTGTCTTTTCACTCTTACCACCCCTTCCATGAGTTGGAACATTTTAAAAAGGCAAGATTATCTTTCTTTTTTCTGTGCTGGGAATGAACCCAGGGTGTTGTCTTTACTATGGGAAATAAATTCCCATCCCCCTTTAGCTGATATTCTGTATAAATGAGACACCAGACTGGACCTTACTGTTCTGGGATCATTACACATAGTTTTTCAGAATTTAATGTAAATGGATAAAATTATAGAAAATGTATTTATACAGGATGTATATATAATGTAAATATGTAATGTGTATATATGATATATATAATGTATATGCATAATGTATGTTTGTATATATGTGTGTATGTGTAATGCGCACACACACACACACACACACACACACACACAACACACACTCCGGAAGAGACCAGTGGGTTGAACCTTGCTCGTTACAAGTTCCCATTTGAATACCCACATCTTCTGAGTCTGCATCTCCTGCAGCGCCTCTGAGGAGCATGAATCTGGTGACAGTTCCGTTTGGTTTCTCAAGGCATTTACTTTGAAAGTAGAGTTACTGGTAAGGCCCTTGGGGACGTAGACATGTACCTGACAGGGTAAGCAGTGGAGGCAGGGTGACACTGTGAGTCCCATGTGTGCAAACCGCTGCACTCTGGGATCTCAGAGGACAGCCAAGAGGCCAGGCACTTTGGCACACTTTGTGCTCCTTTGGTCTGGTGCTTCGCTTCCCAGGTGAACCCATGCACAACGGGTGAGATCAAAGGAGACTGCTATCTGCCCATTGCATAGATCCATAGAACCAGAAGAAGGGACCCCCAGGTTTTCCCTTCTCGGAACTTCCAGAGCCAACGCTAAGGGGCACCAGAGTCTCGGCCTGCAGCGCCCGCTTCCAGGGCAGCCAGGGCTGCGGAAGTTGAGGCACAGAGGAGCCCAGGGCGGCGGGGCTGGGCGGGCCTGGGGACACACTGGGCGCCGAGGGGGCGTGGCCATGACCCCAGGCCCAGCAACGTAGGAACAGTCCGCTTGCCCCAGTTTACTTTGGTCACCCATGAAGCTATACTGTGCACCCCAGGCAGTACACAGAGATGCGCGCACACAACCCATCCATGCCTGGATTGGAAACCTTGTGGCTGTCTAGGGATCCCAGGCACAGTGCATTCAAAGCCTACAAATGTCACCTCATCTCTCCTTCATCTATAGCAGACCATCCCCTAGCCAGCGAGAGGAGGCCAACGTTCAACCCCTGGTCCCATCAGGGACCCCTAGCTGTTTGCTGGGGACTCCCAGGTACCCTAGGCAGGAGATGCTGTAGACCGTGGACAGCATCCTCACCCAAGCACACGCGTCCTGACTTTCTGAAATAAAAAGTGGGGCGAGTCGGGAGGCCCACGCCCAGAATCCGTGGTGTCCCGGGCCGGGAGAAGGGGGCGGCTGTCCCTCAGGCATCGTCTGCCCGCGCCACCGCCCCGCGCGTCCTCGCCCTCCTCCCCTCACCCAGCCGCCGCCAATGCGCCAGGATGGAGAGACCTCGCCGCGGGAGGACATGACGCAAAATCCAGCTCTCTCCCCCCCAAAAAAGTGTGTCTCCAGGACGAAGATGGCGGCAACTTAGCCCGGGGACTGAAGATGACAGTGACCTCAGGAGGCCCAGCGCAGGCGATTCGGCCCCGAGGCCCGCGGGAGGCGGCGTCAGCACTCGGAGCCCCGGCGGCGGCGGCGGCGGGCGGCAGTCGGAGCGCGGGGTGGGGGGTGGGGGGGAGGGACAGCCCTGCCCGCCGCTGCCCAGGCTCCGGACGCGGGCAGAGCCAGCGCGAAGTAGGCGCGAGAGGCGGAGGAGAAGCCCAAGGAGCCCGAGAGGAAGGAGGAGGAAGAGGAGGAGGAGGAGGAAAAGAGGAGGAGGAGGAGGAGGGGAGGCGCTCTGGTCGCCGTCAGTGGGCAGTGGAGACGCGGCATGCCCCTGGCAAGGGAGAGCGGTCTGTCCTCAGCAGGACCATGGGGACCAGCGCGTTGACGATGCCGGGGTGACAGGAGCATCACCACCCCGCCACCTCCACCATCACCTCTTGTACTCAACCTCCCCACCGGCCAGCACAGCACCAGCCTCAGCCTCCACGCGCGCCTCCTCTCTCTCTCTCTCTCTCTCTCTCTCTCTCTCTTCTCTCTCTCTACAGAGAATGGGGTCGGCGGATGATTAGGTTGGAAGCAAATCAGATCTTCCTACAAAGCCTGGTAAAATTTATGTAGGCAAAACAGAGAAAGAGAGAGAGAGGGAGAGAGAGAGAGAAAGAGAGGAAGAAAGAGAAGGGAGAGAAACAGAGAGAGATAGAGAGAGAGAGAGAGAGAGAAGAAACGGGAGGAGGGGATAAGGAAATCAAGCCCTTTAAGTCAATGCATATTGTGGAGATATTCGCACAGGAGCCCTCACGGTGGAGTCAGCCAGGGCTGTGCGTTCCCAAAATATGACCAGGGGTGCTTGGATGTGTCGGCAGTATGACGACGGCTTAAAAATCTGGTTGGCAGCACCCCGGGAGAACGAGAAACCGTTCATCGACTCTGAGAGGGCTCAGAAATGGCGACTGTCCCTGGCCTCTCTCTTGTTTTTCACGGTCCTGCTGTCTGATCACTTGTGGTTCTGCGCCGAGGCCAAACTGACCCGGACCCGGGACAAGGAGCATCACCACCAACAGCAGCAGCAGCAACAGCAGCAACAGCAACAGCAACAGCAGCAGCAGCAGCAGCAGCAACAGCGGCAGCAGCAGCAGCAGCAGCATCAGCAGCAGCAGCAGCAGCAGCAACAGCAGCAGCGGCGGCAGCAGCATCACCACCAACAGCAGCAGCAGCAGCAGCAGCAGCAGCCGCCCCGGGCGCGGCAGCAGGACCCCTCGTGGCCCGCGCTCCTGGCCAGCATGGGGGAGTCTTCGCCCGCCGCCCAGGCCCACAGACTCCTCTCCGCCTCCTCGTCCCCCACCCTGCCCCCCTCCCCGGGGGCCGGCGGCGGTGGCAAGGGTAACCGAGGCAAAAGCAAGCGGAGCAAGCCTCTTTTTCTAGGAAACTCTGCCAGACCCGTGTGGCGCTTGGAGACTTGTTACCCGCAGGGCGCGTCGTCTGGCCAGTGCTTTACAGTGGAGAGCGCGGACGCCGTGTGCGCCAGGAACTGGAGCCGTCGAGGGGCGGCGGCCCGAGGGGACGAGCAGCAGGCCAGGGGCGCCTATGCCACTCCACTTTGGAACTTGTCGGATTTTTACCTTTCGTTTTGTAATTCCTACACACTCTGGGAGTTGTTTTCAGGGCTGTCCAGCCCCAGTACTTTGAACTGCAGCCTGGACGTGGTGCTCACCGAGGGCGGGGAGATGTCCACGTGCAGGCAGTGCGTGGAGGCTTACCAAGACTATGACCACCACGCCCAGGAGAAGTACGAAGAGTTCGAAAGCGTGCTGCATAAGTACTTACAGTCGGAGGAGTACTCGGTGAAGTCCTGCCCCCAGGACTGTAAGGTAAGAACCGGGATTGCCTGCGTCCACTCACTCTTCCCTACGCCTGTGTGCTCCCTCCGGGAGGTGTTTGCTAGTACCGTTTCCGAATCCGGCTCCGGCGTGGTCACAGGCACGTTGTTTCTCTGGCTGTCAGAGGTTGCCTTTCTGCTGGAAGTTGGGAATATCTGGAGGATCTCTGGCCACCTGGTGCTTGCCTTTGGGAATCCTTGGAACTTCTGGGATGTCCCTGGTCCTCTGAGATAACAAAGCTAAGGGTTTAGCTATTCTCTGACTGCCATGCAGTGTCTCAAACTCTGTTACAATATTTTTTAAAATGGCATTTGAATAAGGATTGCTAGGAGAGAGGGAAGGGACTGCATACTGATGGCCACAGGTACACAGGAAGGTCAGAGACAGGCATTGTGACTTGCCAGGGAGACCTGCAAACAGGGTCTCTCCAGTAGTGACCTAAAGAAGTTCATTGACAAGAAGGAAATCTGTAGTTTTAACTAGGAACAATAGTTCTCAGTTAAAGAGGCTGCACGCTTACGGTGGTAGCTCCTGCTCTGTGGATCATCTCGGGCCTGCATGATGACATTTGTTCTCCTGAAGTTTACTGTGTTCTCGTAGGCATCTGCATAGTTATTGATCCGAGATTAAATGAGAGTGTGAAGTTGTACGTGTGGATTCAGTGATTGATCCATAGCTACAGGGTATTCATTAGTTTATACAATGGCTTTGGACTTTGATGAATTAAAATTTGCTGAAATGTTTAATGCCATGTATTATATTCAAGATATTCCTGTTAACCGTAAGAAGGGCTACTATGACCTTGCTGATTAGCGAAGGGGAAGCATGGGCTGGCTTTTAGAAAATTGGTCCTTGCGACCCTAGGCTGCTTGAAGTGGTGCTGTCCGTGGTTCTGAAATGAGATTTCACCCACCCAAAAGATGTGCTAAGATGAAACTTCTATAAGTGATCTCTAGTAGGGAAAAATGATCACGGAATCTCTATTGCATGGATGCTGTCTTTCCAACATAATGTCTTAAGCATGAAAATAAAGTAGTATTACTTTTGAAATGAGACCCCCACCACACAGCTTCCTCTTCCCTATTTACCCAGCCTCGCACACAGAGAACAACCATCCCGCTCTTCCTTGCTTGCTTTGTACTGGGGTGTGCAATCAAGGGTCGTGCAGATCAAAAGACTTGGGGAAATTTGACAGACCATTGTGATCTCTGGATCTTGCTTTAAATAAACAGCTTAGAGCCACACTTCACAATTTCACTAAACTTAAACTGATGTCGATTTATTATCAATCTTTAAGGTTTGAGAAACTTAGTTTTGGAAGTAGCAATTCTGATTATAACATTAACCAAAAATGTGATTGCATTGACTAAGTAGACCTTGACCTTCCCTGCTTGTGTTTACTCTCATGTTTCTATAAGTCATATCTGTGAACCAAACTCAATCCTAATGATAGAATGTAATAATGAATGACAGGTGTATTTACTGAACATTTATTTATTTTGACAGGATCACCATTTTGAAAAATATAGAGATAAATGACTGTTTCTGGCAATTCTATCACTAATAAAAAACATTATGGAAGTGTCCATATTTTATATTTGAGAGCAACAATTAGAATTTGAATTAGCATGCTCTGCATATTGTAAGCCTTCAGAGAACTTTCTAGTAATTTGAATCTTTGCAGTCAACAGATTGCAGCATATTCTCAAACAGGGCACATATATCTTTGTTAAAATGTATAAATAAATAAATATATTAACGTTTTCTTTCCCTCTTAACCTGAATTAATTCTCAACATGCTGTTTCTATCATCATAAGTATAATGAATGACATAAATTAATTTTATGATGATCTGAAGTACCACAGGATCATATTTTTGTACATCATAGCAGTTGTTAAATGTATAGACAAAGCATATAAAGAAACTTTTTATCAATTGAGAAGTAAGCACAGATGTTTAGGCTTCTCATCACAAGAACACAGAAGATATTCAGAATTTATTAGCCAAGATTTCTTGACATCTTATGAATATGTTTTTGCTGGTAGAGGGGTGGTTGGTTATTCTTGTCAGTTGAAATATTTTTATAATGGCTATTTATGAAAATTATGACTTTAAGTTTCAGTCTATAGGGTTCTGTAAGATTCACAAATTGATTGTTCCTAGGTAGAAATAGATACAGGTAGAGATCCTTAAGTTCCTATGTAAGTAATCTTTCCCTGCTTCTTAAAAGGAATACCTATCCACATACAAACTATATCACATGGTTTCAGTTCCTATGTAATCTTTCCCTGCTTCTTAAAAGGAATACATATCCACATACAAACTATATCACATGGTTTCAGTTCCTATGTAATCTTTCCCTGCTTCTTAAAAGGAATACATATCCATATACAAACTATATCACATGGTTTAAGTTCCTATGTAATCTTTCCCTGCTTCTTAAAAGGAATACATATCCACATACAAACTATATCACATGGTTTCAGTTCCTATGTAATCTTTCCCTGCTTCTTAAAAGGAATACATATCCACATACAAACTATATCACATGGTTTCAGTTCCTATGTAATCTTTCCCTGCTTCTTAAAAGGAATACATATCCACATACAAACTATATCACATGGTTTAAGTTCCTATGTAATCTTTCCCTGCTTCTTAAAAGGAATACATATCCACATACAAACTATATCACATGGTTTAAATATTATTGCTGTCTTGGAAGTTTATGAAAATTTCTTTCTGAAAAATGTTATTTATTTCAAACCTAATTGGAATTATGAAATAAAAAACACTTGAAGTGTCTTGTCCATGTTCCATAAAAATTTCTACTTTTTTATAGTAACTATAAATTCATGGTATACTAAAATTAAATGCATGTTATTTCTGCAATGGCTAATGTATTCATAAAATCCAAATTAGTTGTGCATAAATATATTAAAATTGTAGATAGGATACATAGAATTATATTAGTACTAAAATTATGGGACCATATTTTAGAAGAAAATATCATTTTATAAATAAGTGTAATGAAATGATTTATTACAACAAATTTTAACTCATAGAGCTAAGATATAATATTGCTTTCTCATTTTCTATTTTCTCTCCATTAAAAATCATTATATAAAATAAAGGTGGATTAAATTAAGTTTTTATTTTTTGACATACTAGATAGATAGATGGATAGATAGAATATGAATGTGAACATCTGGGCCTCTTGACACTGCATAAGAAATCCACTTTGTACATCTGGCTTTACATGGGTACTGGGAAATTGGACCACTGGCTGGCAGGCTTTTCAAGAAAGTATCTTCAACTAATGAACCATATCACCAGCCCTCCTTAAAATTTTCTTTAAAAAATTATTTTATAATTTATTTGAGAGGAGAGAGAGAGAGAGGGAGAGAGAATTGACACATCAGGGCCTCCAGCCACTGCATACAAACTCCAGATGCATGCATCTTGCTTACAATGGGTCCTGGGGCATCAACCATAGGTCCTTCAGCTTTGCAGGCAAACACCTTAACCACTAAGCCATCTCTCCAGCCCCAAAACTTTCTTAAAGAGCTGTTGACCAGCTATGTTTCTAAAAATCTTAAACTATATCTAATATAGTTATAATGAGTTGAAACTGAGTTTAGTGGTGTACACCTTTAGTCCATGCATCCAGGAGGCTGGGACTGGGGGCTTATAAGTTATAGGCTAGCCAGGTCTACATAATGATACTCTACCATAAATACAAATGTGCCTTGAATTCATAGTAACTGGAAAGCCAAATGTAGCCAATTTACTTGAGTAAACATTTGTATTGTAGCATATTATAGAAATAATTTGCACTTAATTTGAGAAACAGTTTAATTTTTAAAAAGCAAGTGTTTTAATTTATGCAGAAAAATAAAAAAATTGCATATGCATAACTCAAGTTTTACTACTTAAAGTGTTTTATCACATATATTAGTTAGCAAAATTATGAAAGTGCATGACATTTGCAGATTTACTGAAAACAATGTCTTTGGTATATAGCAAGATTCAGACAAGTTGTCAGAATGCTCAAATTGGTAGGCAACACCAAAAGTGAAATACTCTAAGCTGAAAATTTACAAATCATTTGTATGTCTGACCTTTGCTTAAAGATTTTTCTCTTCATGTGACATTTTTAAGCTACTGATCATTCTGGAAAGAAGTTCTATGTAAATGATGCTTTTAAGGCAGAAGTTTGGGTAGTCACTGATGGATTTCTTTCCTTATATACCCTCAGACACTTCTGAGTAAATGTGGATTTCAGACTAAAATCTAAAGTAGGTCACTGAGCCATTGAAACCTCACCTATATCATAACTAGTAGTCCTTACGCTTTGGAGACTATATCAATTTTCCTGGTTTTCCTTTGGCCCTCTCACATTTAAGCTGATTAATTGCTTGTTTATGTTTCACAGACACTAGCCACAGAAATTCCTGGGGAATACCAATGGTCTTCAACACCAGGATACTTGAGGTTTCTGTTCTCTGTGCTGGACCTGAACAAAGGGTCACCCATTTGAGCTCTAAGAGTTTTAAATTACATTACATTACATTGCATTGCATTACATTACAAATTTGCAACTTGCAAACAAACAGAAACAGTTCTTAACATTCTTATTTATTTTAATGCCATATACTATAGGTTTATAAAGAGTTTCTTAAAACAAAAGTCCAGTACTTCACACATCTTTCTATTCAAGAATTGAACCTAAAATACTATCTTGCTGTTGATTAAATGTGGTTATATGCATGATGTCATGTCCTTAGGGTGGAGAACACATGTCTAAACAAATCTCTTTTATGGTCTACCACTTTATTATTTCAGTCGTGTTCCTATCACATTTATTGTTGAGTGGCTTCTCTGTGGAATGAAGTAATCTGCACATGCAGATGGATAACACTATTTTTAAGGTCAAGGATGCCCTCGTAATCATCTTTATGACTTGAGTTTATGGATGTTTTTATGTTCACTGTATACAACTACTGATTTATCATCTGGGTTTTTTCCTTTTAGTAAAATTTGTATGAATGGTAAATGTCTGTTGCATTTCGACAAAGAAATAAGTATTTTTACATGGGTTTCTAACTGGGTCAAATTAGTAGCTATATGGAGCATAACCCAGATGCTAATGTATAGGGTTTTCATCACTTTTTTAAGATGGGGTCAGTGTCTGCTTATGCAAGGTAAGTGCCAGTGCAGAGGAAAAGACAGATGTCAGAGCAGTCAGTCTCACACTCCCTCACATAAACTGTCATCCATACAGATGACTTTTCTTGCGCAACTTAACATGCAAGAAGAAACATATGCATGACTAAGGGAGGAGCTATTTAGGCTTGAATTGTCGGAGCTATTGCCTTAATTTCATTTCTCAATGTTAAAATAAATAAAACGTTTTCTGTGTCAGTCATACAATGACTAAGCACTGACTATCATTCATATTGGTTATATTGCAAAGAGATTTCTTGTATATTACTGGACATATCTAAGGTTATCTGGTTCATGTTGGAGGATCAATGATGCATAGTCCACAGTGCATGGAGATTCTAATGTCCTTTATCCAGCTTGTCTTGGGCCAGGGTTCTTTCAGCCTGATTACAGTGATGCTAAGATATAGCCAGTACATTTTGATCACTGTGTTCCAGTAATGCATCATAATCCCAGTAAGAATTGAACTCAGATAGATATTTGTGAAGAAGTTAATGGCCATCATACCTAAGCAGAAGGCAGGGAGCAAATATGTAAGGACCATGTTAACGAAGTGGATAAGTGAGCTAACCATGTGCCAGGATAAAGAGATGTACTGGAAGCAAACACCGAGATAAGGGGATGAATGTTATAGGGCCAGTGGCCTAGATGTGCCCAAGGGGCCTTTGTACTGGTTTCCTGTTGCTCAGCAACACTGAGGCACCATGTCACTGTTAACCTCACAGGCTGAGCTTCTGAGCACCAAAATGGAGGCACTGGCTTTGTGAGATAAATTCATCCTTCAAGGAGAGCTGCTCTGGATTTGTTATTTTTATGTCTAGGTTTATCCTATCCAAATGAACAAAATTCAGACTTTTAAAAAAGCGTGTGGCTGCCTTTAAGAGACAATCTGTTGGCTTTTTGTGTATTTTATTCAGATCATGTGTATTCTTTATTTACTTCATTAAACCCAGGAAGTTTTTCCTGTGTTAATAAAGCATGTTTTCCTTTTGCTCCTCTTCTTTAATAGTGGAGGAATAACAAGTTGATATTCATATAGGAATTAAAAAAAAACATTTCATTTACTTATTTGCAAGGAGAAAGATAGAGATAGAATGAAAATGGGCCTTCTAGGGCTTACTGCCACTACAACCAAACTCCAGACACCACTTTGTGTATCTGGCTTTACATGGGGACAGAGGAATCCAACCTAGGCCATCAGGCTTTACAGGCAAGTGCCTTTAACAGCTGAGCCATCTCCCCAGCTTAGCAGTGCTGAACGATCATAGTTTAATTTCAAGTTTAAATCAGGAATTAGTCTAAATGGAAGTATATTGTTCTGTTTGAAGTGATTATAAATAGGCATCATTTTTTTCCACACACTATCACATATGTATACACTCACATCCTTAGTTGTTCCTTAGTGAAATGTTCTAATTTACTTTGATCTTTTCTGCTCTAAACAAGACATGGCAAACTGGTGTTCTTTTGTGTGGACACATAGTGAATGAAATAAGCTATGCATTATACCAGGATTAACAGGAACATTTAATTTTTAAGTGTTAGAAGATAATGACTTCTTCCCACCTCTCTTAGTGGTCTGTTTCTACATTCTGTGATTTATAGACAAGATGATGGGTGAGGCTTTGACAGATGATAAGACACAGACATTTAAGTGCAATTCTTACCGTCCAGTGGTGTGTCCACTTACAGGTTGTGTGCATGGATGCAGAAATCACCTCTATGCAGACCAATGACAAGTTTGTATGTTACTGCCCCATTTTGCACCAGAATGAAGATGGGTTCAATCTCCATGATGAAGTTCAGTGACGTTCAATTTCTCCAGGCTCATTGCACACCTCTCCTCATCACCGTTCCTTTTTGCTATCATTGGGCTACATCCTTCGACGTGAGGCTGCATTTCTGTGTCCCATGGGAAACTATGTCCCATGGAAAACCCGAAATTCTGGGTTCTTTCTTCTGCAGCTCTCCTCCCAATAAGTGACCGGTCTCTTTCTTGCAGAAGTGCTCTCAACTTCACGTATGTGGAAAGAGAATTGAACTGAGATGTAAAAGGGTGATGGCGACAAAGTGTTAACTCAAACAGACAGTGACTTGAACTGTTCAGATATTTAAGTGCCAGAAAAAAAAAAAAATTCAAAGCAGCCAACAAGGTTCAGAGCTAAGACTTTCAGTCTTTTTGTCCATGTTGTGAGGTTTTGCCACATATTTGTCAGCAATGTGAAGTTAGGACCTAAGATATTAAACATTCTCTGGTCAAACACCTGACTAACTGTTAACCTCATTTTACTTTAAGTGCCTTTTCTTTTAAATTTATTTATTTATTATTTATTTATTTATTTATTTATTTATTTATGAAAGCAAGAAAGAGAGAGAGAGAGAGAGAGAGAGAGAGAGAGAGAGAGAGAGAGAATGGATGCTCCAAGGCCTTCAGCCACTGCAAACGAACTCCAGACGCATGTGCCACCTTGTGCAGCTGGCTTATGTGGGTCTTGGGGAATCCAATCAGGGTCCTTTGGCTTTGCAGGCAAACACCTTAACCACTAAGCAGTCTCTCCAGCCCCAAGTGCTTTCTTTTCTGATTGATAACATTTGCAAACACCATGAATAATTAAACAAACAAGTAAAATAAACCCACATGTATCTGTCCAATCAATTTACAGTTGTTGATATTGTTATTATATTTTCCCCTTGTATTTCTTTAGAGCTTATCATTAGAATATTTTCTAGGTGATATAGCAACCTGACAAAGCAAGAGCTCAATGGTGATGGGCTGGGTAATCAGGACCATTATTTCACAGGTGTATGATGAACAAATAATGCTCTAAAACAGAGGAAAATGTAGGTATCCAACTTCACACTCCAAGTCCATTAGAGAAAGGATGTGTACAGTTTCTGAGGGAGGGAAGTGAACTTTGTAGAGCTGTGATATCTCTTTACCCTGAATTGACAAGCTCAATTTAGTTGAATATATCAACTTGCTTAAGCTAGTGTTACAAAATGCCGTGGATCAGATGGTTTAAACAATATTCATATTACTATAGTTCTAGAGGGTGATGTCCATGATTGACATACTAGAAAACTGATTTCATGTGAACTTCCTTTCTTGACTAATAGAAGGTGACTTATTCACAACATCCCCGCATGCCCGATCCTCTGTGTAAACACATTTACTGACCTATACTTCCTCTGCCTCTTAGATAAGGAAGTCATCTCACATAGGTTGAGGTTGCATCCTGAGTACCTCACTTATATCGGCACCATTGGCAGGTATATTCATGCATGAGTTAGGGACTTAACACAGACTTTTATTGTGAAAGGGCACATTTATTCTGCTTAAAAGCTTAAAGATACTGTTTAAGAGATGTGTGAAGCTCTGTCAAAAAGTATTTGGGGAGATGTTAGTGGTGAATGGTTAAGGGGCATTCATCCCTTCTTCATCTGTATGATAAAATACTACTAGAGAAAAAATTTCATCAAGGGATTTATTGATGATTTTTTCTTTCAAAAATTATATCTGGCAATAACATAGCAATGGGAAAGGGAGAAGTCGCAGAGATCTCAACTCAGATATTCTGTCTTCCTTTGGAGTTGCAGGTCAGATATGCCAATGATGTGAACACCAATACGGTGGCTGCTGATTACATGAGCCTTTTGAGAACTTGAGCTTTGTCTGGTGGAGGCAGAACTACAGATTTAAATGTAGTTTTAATTAGTTTAATGAGTCTAGTTTTAAAACATCCTCATGTGGCTAGTGTGTCACATGTTGGAGAGAGAATTCTAAATGACCTTTAGTCTTACGGTCATGGAAAAGAAGAGAAAGATTAAGGAGATTTCTTACTGCATTTATAGCACCTAATGGCCAATTTCCTGTGGGGAGGAGATAAGAGTCAAGTTTAGTAAAATGTGACTCTAGGGATTGAAATTGGTGCTGATGCAGATTAGTTAGATTTGGAGATAAGTACATAGACTATGTCCAGTGGCTAGCCAGCCATGTGAGTAGTCAGCTTGGCTGTGACATTCACCCTTCATATGCAGATTTTGTCTAGAATCCAATTATGCAATGTCACAAAACAGGCATTGATGTCAAGAGAATGTGAAAATGCATATGAAGGTAGATTAACATTTAAGAGTTTGAGTAGAAATGGGACCAGAGAAAGAGACTGAGAAAGGACAGGGACCAAGAGTAAAAATGAGAAGAGAGAGACAGGGAGAGAGAGAGAGAGAGATATCTCTCTTGAGGACTTTCCTCTTAAAGTTTCTACCTTTCCCAAAGTATGTTAAGTTAGAGAAAAAGCATTTAACACAAGAGTCTTTGGGGGGCCATTCCAGATCCAAACTGTAGAGCCAGGAAAAAGATTTTACGGAAGTCAAGTGTGGCACACATTTCAGAAAGTATAGTTGGGATGAGACCTTTAAACAGGTCACTGGATTTGGCAAATGAGTCTTGGTGCCCTTAGCAAAGTAGCTGGACTAGGATGGTAAGAGCAGATGTCACGTGTGATGGATTATGTCATCAAGCGGAGTTTAACGAACACAAGTCCAACAACTCTTCACAAAGTATGGCAGTGAGCAGAGAACAGAGTAAATGGGAACCTGGAAATGAGCTTCATGAAATATAAAAAGTTATATGAAAAAATAAGAATATTTGTAGCTTTTGGCATAAAATCCAGATGAGAGTGGGGGACTGGAAAAAAGTTGCATTAAAAGTTAATTGTGAGCACTCGGGAGGCAGAGGTAGGAGGATTGCCGAGAGTTCGAGGCCATACTGAGACTACATAGTTAATTCCAGGTCAGCCTGGACCAGAGTGCGACCCTACCTTGCAAGACCAAAAAAAAAAAAAAAAAAAAAAAGTTAATTGTGGTCTGCATCCATTGCCAAGCTTTGGGAGAAGATGAGAAGGTATCCATTAAACAAACTATTATACAACTAACATCCTCTATTTTGCTATCTATGTTTTAAACACACAAAAAAATACTTTTGGGGATTAGTAAGTACATAAAATTGTCAATTTGAATATGCTTAAATGAGGTAGAAAACTTATTTTTAAATAATAAAAAGAATCATTTCAAATATGATATCATCAACACTTAACCAGTATACACTACTGAAATTATTTTCTTTTTTAAAAAAAATAAAAATATATTTTATTTATTTATTTATTTATTTATTTATTTATTTATTTGACAGAGAGAAAGGAGGGGGAGAGAGAGACAGAACGGGTGCACCAGGGCCTCTAACCACTGCAAAGGAACTCCAGAACTATGTGCCCTCTTGTGCATCTGGCTTATGTGGGTCCTGGAGAATCAAACTGGGATCCTGTGGCTTTGCAGGCAAATGCCTTAACCTCTCAGCCATCTCTCCAGCCCCCTGAAATTATTTTCTTTAGGAATGTATATCCTATGAGTCAGTGCCATATTTGTAGGACCAACTAAATTAGATATGGTTCTTTCTCTGTGTTTTATGGGGAGAAGAATTGTTATGGTTAATAGAAATTCCAAAAATGAAAATTACCTTTGAGCTTAATTGGTAGATATGGTGAAATGATTATAAGCAAGACTGAGGGTTGAGTAGGTTTGCTTCTCACTTCCAGCTTCTGTGACATTGCCCACGTTACTGACAAGAGCAGTTCTTGCAGCCTCTCTCTTAGGATAGGATCTTGTTTGAGTAGGGTATTTAACCCAGGGTATGATGATTCCTGCATCTGTTAGCAAACTTATTATAACCAAAGGGAAACAGCAATAAAATTAATAGAGTCCTCTACTGAGACTTTATGCACTTTTTATTGAACAATAGTCATTTACAAGTTTCACAAGCAGTTTTTAAAATATATTTTAATGACAACTTCTAGACTTATAGACAATAAACCATGATAATTCTCTCCCTTCCCCTCCCCCACTTTCCCCTTCACAACTCCACTCTGCATTATATCCCCTCCCTCTCTCCATTAGTCTCTCTTTGATTTTGATGTCATCATATTTTTATTCTATTATGAGGGTCTTGTGAAGGTATTGTCAGGCACTGCGAGGTCATGGATATCAAGGCCAATTTCTGTCTGGACAGTTGCATTGTAAGGAGTGGTACCCTTCCTTTGGCTCTTACATTCTTTCCGTCACCTCTTCCACAATGGACCCTGAGCCTTTCAGGGTGTGATAGAGATGTTTCAGTGCTGGACACTCCTCTGTCCCTTCTTCTCAGCACTATGTTGCCTTTTGGGTCATCCCAGTTATCACTGCCATCTGAAAAAAGAAGCTTCTCTAACCAAAAGTGAGAGTAGCATTAATATATGAATATTAACATTAACTGTAATGTGTTAAGGGCAGTTTGGTGAGAAAAATATATGCATTTAGCCAGAAAAGAGCAGGTTTTATACCCCTATGGTACATGACCTCCCCTGCCATAGGCTTTTGATTAGGTTTTTAGTACTAGGTATGTATTCCCTGCCATAGAATGTGCCTCCACTCTAATTAGAGAGCAGTTGGTTTCCCCCAGATCAAACATGTCACTATTGCACCGTTCAGTCATTTGGCCTGTCTGACCACACTTGAGGCTTCCAGTATCCACTATTTTCACTGCTGATGACTTCTGTCTCCCATAGGGCTGTATGCAGTGCAGCTTTTTCCAGCTTTCAGTTGGCTGGTATATAGGGAGAAGGTGTTTGGCTCAGCACTAGCTTGATTTCTCAGTGACCTTGCCACCCAGGCATGTAAAGTCTTCAGCAATAAGGTCTTGCCATCTGTTACTCATGGGAAGGGCTGTGATAATAGCCAGTAATGTTTTGGAGGCATCAGGGACCTCCCTGGCCAACAACTCACTGAACGGTATCCCGTTCCTGGCATTGAAAAATTTCTAGTAGCAATCTATGGCTTCTGGATATGCCATTATCCAAAAAAAAAGTATGCTTTCATATGTAGTATTCAGAATATCTTGACTTTTGATTGACCCTATCCCACCCTTCTCTTATTCAATCTCTTCCACTGGCCTCACTTAGGCCATTCCATTCTCTATACTGTTTTTCTACTTACATATATACAATACTATCCCCTTAAGTCCTCTTTCCCTTATAGCCTTTTTCTAGCTTACTGGCGTCTGCTACCAATTTTTGGTTCCAGCTCACATACAAGTCTAAACATTTGTAGCTAGGATCCACATATGCAAGTGAACAAATGACATTTGGCTCTTTGGGCCTGGGTTACCCCACTAAGTATAATCATTTCCAGATCCATCCACTTCCCTGCAAATTTCATAATTTCATTTTTCTTTGCTGCTGAATAGAACTCCATTGTGTAAATGTACCACATCTTTATTATCCATTCATCTGTGGAGGGACATCTAGGCTGGTTCCATTTCCTAGCTATTGTGAATAGAGCAGCAATAAACATGGTTGTGCAAGTATCTTTAAGGTAGTAAGAAGAGTCCTTCGGATAT
This sequence comes from Orientallactaga sibirica, assembly GCA_036365145.1. Classification (NCBI taxonomy): domain Eukaryota; kingdom Metazoa; phylum Chordata; class Mammalia; order Rodentia; family Dipodidae; genus Orientallactaga; species Orientallactaga sibirica. The sequence goes on along the minus strand of JAEOAD010000041.1, from coordinate 14,839,632 downwards.
ATGCCTAGGAGTGCTATAGCTGGATCATATGGTAAATCTATTTCTAGCTGTCTCAAGAACCTCCACACTGATTTCCATAATGGCTGGACCAGATTACATTCCCACCAACAGTGTAGAAGAGTTCCCCTTTTCTGCATCCCTACCAGCATTTATGGTCATTTGTTTTCCTGATGGTAGCCATTCTGACATTTTAATTTGCATTTCCCTGATGGCTAATGATGTAGAACACTTTTTTAGATGTGTATATGACAGCTGTATTTCTCCTTTTGAGAACTCACTATTTAGTTCCATAGCCCATTTTTTAACTGGGTTGTTTGATTTATTATTGTTTTGTTTTTTGAGTTCTTTGTATATTCTGGATATTAATCCACTGTCAGATGTATAGCTGGCAAAGACTTTCTCCCATTCTGTCGGTTGTCTCTTTGCTCTATTCACAGTGTCCTTTGTTGTACAAAAGCTTTGTAATTTACAAGCATACATTTTTAAAAAATAGTTTAATGTTTTATATACTTACGAGAGAGACAGAGAGAGAGAGAGAGAGAGAGAGAGAGAGAGAGAGAGAGAACAGGCATGCCAGGCCCTCAAGCAAATGAACTCCAGATGCATGCATCACTATGTGCATCTGGCTTATTTGGGTACTGGGGAATCAAACAGGGTCCTTAGGCTTTGCAGGCAAGCACCTTAACTGCTAAGCCATCACTCCAGCCCTTTAAAAAATTATTTATGTATATCACACACACACACACACACACACACACACACACACACACACACACACACACACACACACACACACACACAGAATGCACAGCCAGGCTTTTATGGTGCCTGTAAAAGCCCTTACCTCTCCCAGCTCTCTGCATTGTGCTCTCCTAGCATGGTGATATTTACTCTTGAGCTAAGTATGAGCCACTGAGATGGAAGCACTGGAAAGGAAAGGAAAAATGAAAAGATCTTTTCTCCGCTGGCTCCTCAGCACTCATTTCCACAAATGAATTCTTTCTGCCTCGATTCTCTGGGGTGGGGTTCTGTCAACAGAACTGAAGCCCCTGCATAATGATCCTTTCCTATGGGAAAGTCCCTTTGTCCCCTTTTACCACAAGCAAGTTCTACACAGACAACTCAAACATTTTTACCCTCATTCTTCACCACATTACCACAAAGTGTGTCAAATTAGCTTTCTTGAAGTGTGGCAACTAGAGTGAGAGATGTTAAGAAATGTGCAAAGTTCTCACAGTTAAGTATGGTGTAGCCAGAATTTGAGCCCGCTTGCATCTAGTTCCTAATCTCAGGGGGCCATTATCACAATGCATTCCACCTTCCTCCCTGGTCCCCTCTTTGCTCATGTATATTGTAGGATTATCTTGGTTTTCACTTGTTTTAGAGGTGAGGAAGCAAGTGGAGTGAGTGTATAACAGAGGACAGGATGGAAAATGGGATGATTTCATATACAAAACATAATAGAACTTTCTTGATCCGTGGAGGTTATTCCTGTTCCTGCGGCAGTGTGGAGTAATTTGAGTCTGGATCTGAGCATCTGATGCGTGGGGTCTGTTTCCCACCTTTACCAAATGGGTTTTGGACTCCATCCAAGAGCTCAAGTGAGAGTAGCTACCTGCTCATTGTCCTCGTGAACTGCCTGCCTACCATTGAGGCTCCTGAGAAGTAGTGTGCCATCCCCACTCCCCAAGCACTGAGCTGGTGGGCAATACTGGTGACCAGATCCTCCTAACCTCAGTACTTGGTCTCTAATCAAAGCTGTTCTTTGTCAGCCTAGGTTACATGCTGGCTGGACAGAGATGTTGAACCTGGTTTCCAGATAGGACTCCTTTTTTTCTTCTTTTCTTGTAAGGCAGCGAGGATAAATTTAATCTTGAGGATCACATAAGCTTCTCAAGTCATGAGAAAATCAAATTTTTTAAAAGGTCCATCTTAATTTTTAACCATTTAAAAGTAGGATTTCTCCTACCTGAACTGAACAGTAACCTAGTTACTCTGGGCCACAAGGCAAGGGACTTTCTGAAGAAATGGCATCATGCCAATGCCCAAGTAATACACCAGAGAAAATGACAGCCTATGCAGTGGCTGTGCTGCCCTTGAGGCAGGGTGTGTTTGCATCTTGATGCTTTGTATGCAAAAGGAGCCAGTTTCTTACATATTCTGTTTGCCTCGGGTAATGTCTCAACATATATCAAACTAAATTTATGGAGAGTTAAGGAAACTCATTTATTATTTTGTTGTACAAATTGTTACTTATGCACTAAAATTAATATTGTACTGATCAATTTAATTTTTTCTCTTAATTTTGACTTTTTGACTCTTAGAATGTTTTTATTTATCTGAGAGAAGAGAGAGAGAGAGAGAGAGAGAAAGAGACGGGGAGGAGTCACAGGGTGGTCTAGCACCTGTTGCTGCTGCAAATGAACTCTACATACACGCTCCTCTTAGTGCATATGAACCCTATGTACACGCTCCTCTTGGTGCATATGGCTTTACATGGGTTCTGGGGAATTGAACGGGGCTAGCTGACTTTGCAAGCAAATGTCTTTAACCACTGAGCAACCTCTCCAGCCAGATTTTTTTTTTTTTTTATCTTTAAGATTTAGCTATTAAGAACTTGGATTTTTTCATAACTGTTTCCTTAAAGCTTGGGAATTGAGTTGATATTTTTAATCTTTTCATGTTTTTACAAAGGGTAGAAAATTTTAAAGCAGGTTCAAATTAAAGGAACAGATTTGGTGCTATGGGCTTTTTCTAACTCTTATTTTTACTATGTTGGTTCAATGAAAGGAAAGGAAGAGTGGTGTATGGCTACTTCTAAGAGAGATACAAATAAGCAAATATTTCCCCTAATTATTGACCAAACATTTTGGCAAATGCTTGGTTAAGACCTGATAAATGAATATAGGAAATGGTGCACAGTTGTTTAATATTGCACTATAATTAAGTGGCTGCCTAATTTTCTCACTATATGTATTGCAAGCAGAGAAATGCAAAAATAAAAAAAAAACTGAAGCTTCAGTAAAATCTGATTATCATAATGTTAAAAAATTGTGGCCAATAACTGTTGGCAACACTACCCTTTCTCTTCTATATCAAGGTTAGAAGAATGGCAGAAAGTTGATTCATTACAGGTATGTTTTATGGAAACAACATACCTTTATCTAAAAGTATTAATTTACTTAAAGGATGTGACATTCTACATTGGTGGGCAAAGATAAATTAGCTGCCCTGGTCTACAGGTAAATTGGGGAAAACACAAAGTGATTTCTGAGCGTTCCCAAGTCCTACCTTAGGCTGATTATATTTTTCCTCTCAGTGCAGTGCTTTTGCCATTCTGGGCCCTGGGCCCATTTTATTGTTATAAAAATACCATAACAATATGTGTACATTGAATGAAGTAAATTGTTAATGTGAATTTTCTAAGCAGTCATTCAACCATGTTCCTCTGACTTTTCCAGCTAGTGGTGAATGACATTGTCCATAGCTGCCTTTGTTTGCAGCAGAGAGGAAAAGTAAATGATAAGGACCCAGAACTGCCTGCACTAGAGAGAACATGTGCATTTTCTCCAAAATATCACCCTGTTTGCAAAGGATGCAATAATCAGTGGCCAGATGCACTAGAGGATGTTGGATAAAGAACATTTTAATATCTTAATTGGTGGTCATTTCCTCTGAGAATGTATCGTCTCATGCAATTTTTGTGTCCTACATGGAGAAAGAGACACAGTAGAGGAACAAATGAATCTTGCTCTTTAAAAATAGATCTTTAGTGGAAACTGCCCCTGTATCATCTGAGCACTGTTATTATATGCTGATAGTAATTTACTCACTAAGATAAAAGATAGTCCAGAGTGCACCTAGTTAAAAAAGGAATAATCAGACATCTTACCATGTGTGACTCAGATGTGGACAGAGAACATGTCCCAGATTTATATGTGAGCAGGCTGCTTATTTAAGCAAGAAAAGGAAGGAATATGAAGGCAGCTCAGGAGAATATTTGTTTTCTTTTTCTAGATGTATGTAAATGGGAATGAGATGACAAGGCATATACATCACTTAATCCAAGAGCTGCTATGCTCAGAATCTATTTGTGAAAAAAGATTTCAGTAAGAAATTTTCCATTTCAAATGGCCTCAGTCTTAACCATCAAGAAAAAAAAAATTAGATTTTACTTTGATTCTTGAAATGGTGACAGTGTTGTGCTTTCACTCGGAGTTGATTCCTGCTCACTTCCTCATGAGTTTCCTTTTGGAAATATAGTAATATCTAAGTTACATAACTACAAAATGCCAGTTTTATAAAATATGTTGTTTGCTATCTCTGTTGTCAAACAACAGAACTTTTTCTATGGAAAAAATAAACACATGCTTCTTTATGGCTAATTATGTGTTTGGAAATAATAAACAGCAGTATAATTGTTCATAGCTTACAGTGGGGATTTTTTTTTTTTTAATCTGGCCTCTTAGAGAAACAACTGTTCATCTGCAAACCTTTTCAGAGAATCAATCGTAAAGCTAGTGCCATTTATTTTCTAAATTTAGTAGACTATAAAAAAATGTCCCTGTTGATTTCTGCTGATTAGTTGATGATTTTGAAGAAACTGGAAAGATACAACATTGCCCTGTTGGAAAGCAAAATTAAGAAGCAATTGAAAGATGAATGATTCTACTTAAGAGAAAAATACAAAACAATTATTTGAAAGCATAGCTGAAACTTTTTGATTAACCTAAATGGCGAGATAATAGTGTGGTTGTGCTATTCTCTCTACTACAAGATATTCTTTGGACAACTTTCCTAGGATGTCAGAGCTATAACATTGTGGTAACAGAATTATCACCTAGGTAGATAAAGAAGTTATAAAATTCAAACTCTCTCATCAAGTATTGGAAATAATAACTTTTCAATATACTTCACTATTTCTCATTGCAGGATGACCCAGGAAAGTTCATTAAAGTTCATTTAATTTAGTTTAATTTCTAGTAGTATGTGTGGATAGATTACATAATTACATGCATGTTACATAATAAACATGTACAATGAATTCTGTTCATATATGCTTGTTCATTTACTTAGTCCTGTAGGTTCTGTGAATGTTATCTGGGTAGGAAACATGTCCACATGAGTTTTCATATTGTGTTTGGTGGTTATAAGACACGTTGGTGGGCTCCTTCAGTCTCTTTTACAAGCCCCACTTTTAAGGTGAGCATGCTTATCACTTGCTGCAACCAAGAGCTTGGGCAGAAGTTGTGCTCTGTGACATTCAAAGTAGGTGACTCAAGGTAATACAGTTTTCACATTGTTTGCTAGGGTATGTATTCTTAGAAGTTCAGACTATCATGGAAAATGTTCAGTCAACCCAAATCCAACACACTCGAGGAAGTTCCAGGTACAGAGAAAGGCCATGGAAGACTTCCTTGCAGGCTGCCTCGGTTTAACCTCATTTCTGAATCTCCCTGGGCACAAGGAGTATGAGCCAAAAGTATGACATACATGAAAAGATGTAGGTTAGGCTGGACATGAACAGTGCCACAAAGAGAGAGAGCAAAACGCGCTCGGAACTTAGGCAACCTTTTGCTTCTTTCATTGGACTGTTCTGATATACTTCACTGTCCATATGTGACAATTAAAATCCAAATTCGTTTATTTATTGTGATTAAAACAACAAAGTACATTTGTTGACAATTTTAAGTAGGAAGAAATTTTGAGGTAAATCTATTTTGAGGCTATAATCTGGGAAATGTTGAAATCCTTACTGTTTGTTGTCAGTCAGTCAAGGTTCCATATTGAGCTATTCATCTCTAAGGTGGTTCATTCCTTTTTCATGTTTAACAACAAACATTTTCATGTGGGGACGTCTCATGATATCCTCTGACAGTGTCTACCATTCTTTGGGAAAAAGTGGTTGCAGTTTTATATACATATTAAAATTATGGCCTCTTTAATCATGTACCTGTCCACCACAATTTTGAGCATTGTAGAGTATTGATATAAACTTTAAGATTCATCTCCTTTAAAATGTTTTGAGGAGAATTAATGGTTAGAAGTCATCCAACTCACCAAAGCAGATATTGTTGTATTATAATTAGCAGATAGACACATTATCTAATAATCAGCTAGACTTTCAAGATGCTAATTGTCACAAAGGAAAGTGTCATCATTTTCTGAGTGTTCTTATAGATTTCATATCCAATGAAGCCGTCACCATTTTCCACAGGTGATTCCAGAACAGGAATGCTATTACAAAGAACTCTTCCTTAACATTTAGACTAACGTGAAACAATTTCATCTATTTTTCTTGCTCTATAAAATGTAGAGAATCCCATTTCAATAGTTATGTATTGCTGTGTTCCAAAACTATCACGTGTAGTGATTTAAAATAATGTATGATTATATTTCATACTTTATGCAGGTCTGAAGTTTAGGCATGATGTAATTGTGGTCTGAAGGTTAAAATCAAGGTTTGTGCTGGGGCCATGTTTCATCCCAAAGTCTACAAGGGAAAGACAAGCTCCCGAGCTCGAATGGTGGTTCGCACAGGGTTCTGTTGCCCACGGGATGTTGAACTAGGATGGCAAGTCCATCCCTGCCGTCTTTTGGCTCGATGCTACCCTGACTTCTTGGTTATGTGGTTCCTTCCAAAAGGAGCTCACAGCCTGACAGCTTGTTACTTTAAGGACAACACAGGAGCAAGTTTCTCAGTGAGACAGATGTTGCTGCATTATATAAAGCAATTGTGAAGTGACACCCCTCACCTTTGCTATATTGCATTCTTTAGAAGCAGCTCAGTTCCTGACTGATTAGAGACAAGGAAGCTACACAAAGCTGGAATCATCAGGAGGGGAATTCACTAGGGAATCATGACCCCATAGAAACTGAACATATATTAGTATTGAAGGTCACTGAATAACTATTGTTCAGGTAACCAGAAAAACTGCCCCTACATTTTAATGCTCACAGGCAAAATACATATTTGTTTTTTATGTTTTCATTATTAGTAGCATTAACACAATAATATGGACTGAATATATAAGTACAAATTAAGAGATCATCAACATTTAAAAGGCACAAATGAGTTTTAGAACAAGACAGAAGTAAAATGTTATTAATTATTGCCCTGCATGGAGAAAATGGAATTTTTTTGTTTGTTTTTCAAGGTAGGGTCTCACTTTATCCCAGGAAGACTTGAATTTCACTTTGTAGTCCAAAAGTGGTCTCGAACTCATGGTCATCCTTTTAGTTCTGCCTCCCTCCCTAGTGAGTGCTGGGATAAAGGCATGAGTACCACACCCAGCTGAAAATGGAATTTTTATTAAAGAATTTGAAAATAATTTCAGGTTTTCTTATTTACTCAAAAATTTTAGATTAAATAAATTCTACAATTTGCCCTGAAATGATTTTTTTGAAATTTGATATAATTAGGAAATAATAAATGTCACATAATTGCTTTCAAACAATACAAATTGTCTTCTTAAAGTGTATTTTTGGACAAATTAATGAATCTAAATGTGTACTTTGTAACTGGTGAGTTATGACTCTCATAACGAGATTGACTTATTTAGACCAATACAGTAATCACCATTTATTCAGTCATCCTTATAAATCTCATTTGTCTGGAATACTGCCCATAGCAGTAAATTCAGATTAAAGGTTTCAGCAATAGGATTTGAAATAAACACGAAGGCACTTTAGAGAAACTGCCTTTATGTATGGAGGTTTCAAAGCACTCTTTATTCTGACTTTGCTAACAGGATTATTTCTTTTCACTAAATCTAGAATGCCAGGCATTTTTCTATAGCTGCAACTTTGTCTTGAGTCCTTGATTCTCTTTAAAGCAGGCACTTTATGTGCCTGCCCTTATTATGCATTTATATACTTATAAGTAAAACAATTTTCCAAATTCTGGGGGAGTATATAGTTTTGTTAGGGAGAGAGAAAAATGGCCCTAAGGATAGAAAAAGGTCCTGTGACATGCTTGAGTGGCAGAAAGATGATATCAGCTAGGGGAGATCACGTTGTGCTGAATGAACAAACACCCCTCACACTCAGTGCTTACCGCAAGCACTTCCTCAAGCTTTCTTCCTTGTAAATATCCTATGGCCATTATAGTTGGAAATGTCCCTATTATCTAAGCTTGCTGAAGAAACTTTCCTTTTCTAGAATATTTTCAGTCTTGTGGCAGAAGGAAAAGTGATAGTGTACCATGGCTCTGAGAAATACAGGTCAAAAACAATTCATAGGTTCTAGAAATGTTGCCTGGACTAGCATGTGCTAAGTCCTGAGTTCATCTCCAAGTCACAAAACAAACAAACAAACAACAACAACCAACCCAGTGACACAATACCCTTATAGCTACATTTCATGATTGTAGTAAGTCACACCACTGGTCCTGCGTTCATGAGAGCAGGAAGATCTGAGGGTTTGGTGTTTGCGGATAACAATATAATCATATAATCGAAGGATACAGAAAGTCTGGCTCGTATGAAGGTAGATTTAGAGATAAGAAGCCTTGCTTGTGCACAGCTCCATATTTGTAAAGAAGAGAGCATGTGTATGAGTGTGTCAGAGAATCTAAATTCAGCATTCTCCTCCATTGTCAGCTAAGGTCTTTGAGGGAAACTCTGAAGGCTATCAATAGCATCCTTTTGGGTAGTGTTATAATGGAGATGAAACGTAGGTGGGTCATAGACAAGACTGTTCTACCTGTAACTTTAGAATGTTAGTTTGAAAGCAAATTTTAACTTTTGTAAGAATATCAGAATGAAGGTGAGAAATGTGTACAGCAACCTTTAGGACTTTTTTTTTCCTTTAAAAGTACAGAAATCAATAAATTCTGAGATTGGAAGTATTATTCTCAGCTGATTTTTTTTCTCCTTGTATTTTTTAAAGAGTAGCTCTACATATTTTTTTATTTAATTATTTATTTATTTGAGAGATACCGAAATAGGCAGGTACAAAGAGAGAGAGAGAGAGAGAGGGAGAGAGAGAGAGAGAATGGGTGCACCAGGGCTTCCAGCCACTACAAACTAACTCCAGATGCATACGCCCCCTTGTGCATCTGACTTACATGGGTTCTGGAGAATTGAGCCTTGAATGGGATCCTTAGCTTCACAGGCAAGCGTTTAACCACTAAGCCATCTCTCCAGCCCTGTCTTTGTATTTTGATTTTATGAATGTAAATTATCCAAATGGGTACAGGGTTTAACAATGCTTTTCATCTTCAGTGAACCGGTGGTATGGTTCTCTATGGGGGAAGGTTGCGTAGATGCAGATAGAGTACTGTGTATCGCCTTCCCTCTCATCTGGATTCCCACCTACTGTTTGGTATCAGGTACCCCATCCCACAGGGTCAATTGGATTAGGAAAGCTGAACTGTCACTGCCAATTGAGTCTCACCACTTGACAATGACTCAGAGAAAACACCTCCTGATAGCATCATCTTGGTATTTCAAAGAGTGGGGGGAATAAAGTGTTTCACCTGGAGTTAAGTCTTGCCTAAGCAAAAGGAAAAATAAGTGTATTCGACCAAATTTAAGAGTTACACATGCATCCAAATTTTCCCTTTAGAATCATTGAGAGAATTGTAGCTAGAATCATTATCTTCCTGGATATTTTGAACAGAATGGATATTATTATACATGTTGTTTGTTCTTTTTTTTCACTATTCAGAATTGCTAACTTAGAATTTGTGTGCTATATGAAATTATCTTCAGGGCTTTAAATATCATTTATTTTTGCACTATATTTGGCATATAAGTATTCAATAAATTTTTGTTGAATAGTTTTCATTTATTAGAACTACTTTTAATTCTAAACATTATAGAAAACCAGTAATTGCTAGGTGATGAAATTTGCTGTGCCTGTCCTTCAGGCTATGTAAGCTCTCTAGGAAGCCATGAAGAATTTGCTGTGTGCCTTTTCAATGTGGTTGTTGATGAAGCCCTGCTAGAGTCTGATATCAAAATCTTGTTTGAATTGGGGGGGGGTAATTTTGGTAAACTCATCTCAAAATTTGAAAGGACATTCAGTCCGTTATCAGACCATTGGTGGTTGTTAGATTTCTCCAAATGAAAGCATATTTCACATAATCATGGTATTATGATGGTCTTTTGAAGAACTGTGGATAGTTTAATGGTTTGTGATGAATGAAAAGAAGATGCAGTGTGAAGAGATGGCCTTTGGTGAGAACCACTGGATACTGAACTCAGTCAGCTATTGTTGAATCCTCTTCTAAGACTGAATCCGAAGACAAGGCACTTTCTTCCTTAGAGTCCCATTGAAGCGTGTTTTAAGAATGACCTATATAATTATGAATCTTTAGATTCTTATTAGCATAACTCAGGAAAATATAAGCCTGTCATAATGTTTTTGTTTTCCAGTTTTGAGTTCTTCTTATCCGTTTTCTTCTGGTCATTTCAAAGGTTTTTGTACAATTACTGGTTTTCTAGTTTTTTCTTAATATCTTTATGCTGTTTGCAACTACATATAACTTACTACTCCATAGATTATTCTGTTTCCAGTCCTAAGTATTAAGAATATTTTAGGTATTCTAATCAGCTCTTTTTAGACCATCCTTAACAGCAGGCTTTTCTAGAAAGAGGAGAGGAGATGAGTAGACATGGCTGTCTATTACATATTGCTGCTCAGAAAATTACTTATAGGGAATATATCAACTAAACATGTGTTGGAGTTCTAATACTTGGATGGAAACTACCTGGGAGAAATACAAGCATTTGATATTAGGGGCAATGGCAATTTTAAGAAATAGGATTTTTTAAAAATTATTTTTATTAATTTATTTTGTAAGCAGAGAGAGATAGAAGAGAGACAGAAAGAATGGGTGCACCAGGGCCTCCAGATAGTGCAAATGAATTCCAGACACATACTCCAGACCCATGTACCACTTTATGCCTCTTGCTTTACTTGGGTACTGGGGAATCGAACCCTGGTTGTTTGGCTTTGCAGGCAAGAGCCTTAACCTCTAAGCCATATCTCCAGCCACTGAAATAGGATTGATTTTTTTTTGAGATAGGGTCTCACCTCTAGCCTAGGCTGACCTGGAATTCACTCGGTAGTCTAAGAGTGACCTTGAACTCATGGCAATCCTCCTACCTCTGCCTCCCAAGTGCTAGGATTAAAGGCGTGCAACACCATGCCCGGCTGAAATAGGATTTTTGATCATTAGTTAATACCTAGTTTATTTGCAGATACTTTTGTGGTATTGATAAGTTAATTGTCAAGCTATTTACAAATTACCCCCATTTGCAGATGGCTTGTGATTCTGTCTTTTCTTTCCTTTGCTGACTTTGGATCAGTCTGTCCTTCCTGTAAGAGGACGTGGACTTACATGAGCACAGTGCTGATTTGAGGTTGTGTCAAGAAGGCCCAAGGCACTTATTAGGTCAGTTTGGATTTGCTAGGCTAGCCACTTGGAGATCATGATACGATGCTGAGCCTCATTCTGTGAGTACAGGATGGAGCTAGAAGATTGCTAGGATTTCAGAAGCTCAAGTCCCATCCCAGGCCCACAGAATCAGGTGTCTGTGCACTGACAGATGAAGGTGAGATAGGGTAGACAAACTTCCTGATTTGCCTTGCCCTTATTGAATTTCAGGGCCTGAAGTTCTATTTGAAATCTAATAGTTTATGCTATATAAATTTTTCCATTTTTTGTTTGTTTGTTTCAAGTCTCATGTCCAAATTTTTTTGCCTATTTTTGCAGATAGTTTGTTTGTTCTGGATTCCCACCTACTGTTTGGTATCAGGTACCAGTCTCACAATTGGATTAGGAAAGCTGAACTGTCACTGCATAGTCTCACCACTTGACAATGACTCAGAGAAACACCTCCTGATAGCATCATCTTGGTATTTCAAAGAGTGGGGAATAAAGTGTTTCACCTGGAGTTAAGTCTTGCCTAAGCAAAAGGAAAATAAGTGTATTCACCAAATTTAAGAGTTACACATGCATCCAAATTTTCCCTTTAGAATCATTGAGAGAATTGTAGCTAGAATCATTCCCAACGTAAAGAATCACAAACAGAAGCCCCCATGCTCAGCTCATCAAACAGTTTTTAATTTCAAAATATGTATGTGAGGGAGGTTAAAAAAAATTTCACTCATTTCATTATTATTATTTTTTTTTGATAATCGCACCAGTGGCCTTGCCTGGCCAGAGTATGTTCTTTCATAGACAGAGTAAAGTTGTTTAAAACTATTTATATTCCAAGCCAGGATGTTGTAGCTCACCAGGAAAGGTCAAATTCAGCAGGAAAGGATTAGGAAAGATTTTAGTGAGGAAGTGGCTTTTAAATTGAACAGTAAGGATGTGTGCAGAATCTTAAGGTACAGAGGAAGGAAGGGACATTTAGGGTAAACAGAATTCTAAGAACAGACCATGGGGTGCTGGACAGTCAGCTGACATGGCTCATGGATTTGGTGTACTGAAAAAAAAAAACAGTGAGCAATTTGCTTTCATACGTTTGGGTTTTAGCTTTCTGTGTTAGAAATTTCCAGTTGATTCACAATAGCTCTTCCTTCTTACAAAACTAAAACAAAATCCCTGTATGATGACTCCCTTGTACTATCCATGTAATATGATCAAATACTACCCAAACACATACTCAAATTCCATAGGATTCTTCACTGGGGTAATGACACTCCATTTCTTGTTCTCAGCATGCCCCACTTGGAATACAGCTTTGTTCAGCAGCTCTGGCAGACATCTTGGATCTATACCAGAACTTTCAGTTCCTCTTGTGTGAGTTTAGCCTGAAGAAGGTCTGAGCCAATGCAGAACACCTGGCGCAATTTTCCTTAGTTAGAAGAAGTACATGAAGTGATGGGGCCCGCCATTCTTTGTGAATTTTGTTGTCACATTTAATTCAAGAGAATACTGATTTATCTATTCGCCACATAGATTGCAATTCCCCTGGAGTTGATAACCTAACTAACTTCTCTGTTTTTATTTTATTTACGTGTTTTGTGCAGTGTTAGGTATGTAGCAAGCTGGTGTTAGTCAGCCAAGTAACAAGGGGATGAGTGAGAACAAGACTCACGTGGTGGTGGCGGCCTTCCTAAGGACCTTCACCAGTGAGCTGACATCACTGAGTTTGGCTAAATGTCCTTTTATCTACTCAGGGACATTGCAGTTCTCTGGGCACTTTTGCACATAGCATGTTGGAAGTTTGTCTTTGTGTATTAAAGGAAAAGAGATGCAAATTCCAAATGAAAGATATTACTATTTTCAGCCTTTAAATTACCTGCAGAATAACCTGAAATTTCACAATGACAAAAAAGCACTAGCATCTCAGTTTTTATCTAGTTTCTATATTTCATCTATTGATTCTAAGTTTATCCCTCATCATTGAAATGTTTTATGAGTGAAAATGATCTAAAATTTAAATACTGGAGGGATTTTTTTTTCTTAAACATGCACACTGCTTTTCCCCTGTACACCAGGGTTAGAAATCTGAAGAGTATTCAACTTGATCACCTCCTCATGTTTCTTTAAACTTTCTGTCATGTCCTTGCAGTAATGTGGGGAACAGAGGTGAGCTGAGAGGGGGAGTTGCATGACTGAGTGGGAGGTGCTGGGCACAAAGCCGGATGGAGATCAACATGAGGCAGTAACACGTAATTATAAGACACATCTTCATTATGAGACACAAAGTTTAGATGTTATCCATGCATGAAATAGTGAATGATTTAAGCTGGGATCAGAAGCATGATGGATATAGAAACCGATTTATTTTTTTAAGGTGGGTTAAAAGGATTGCAACCTGGGAGATGGGTGGGCAAAAGGAGAGGCACTAATGAATTGTATAAGTAAAACTAAACCACAGTACAAAGGAGCTGGACACACCTTTCATGCTCATTGTTACTAATGTAACACTAAGACCCACTAAATGTCAGCCTGTTGGCTCTCAGTCTTACGATACTTCAAGTTTTTATTTTGTTTATTTTTCTCCCAGGAGGATAGAAGTTATTAGCTTAATTCAAGGGATGGAGGTTGCTTTGTATCCATGTTGTCTGGGAGGGCAAGGCTTGCAATCAAACACAGGATGCAGAGCAGTGCACCCAACGATAAGGCACATGCAGGTGCACGAGGGGGACACAATGCATGTGTGCTCTCTCCCTGACACGTAGCATTACTAATCCTTCACTTGCTGGAACACACTAATTACTCATGAATGAAAAGTGATAGAACAGGATTTACTTTCCTGTAATGACTTTCAGACTTAAAAACATCCTGAACTCCTTGCAGATGAGTGGGTGCAGAGCTCCATACTACCCCTCCTCCCCAGGAAGAAGCAGAGTTCCCAATATCCCAATAGCAGCTTGTTTTCTTTTTTTTTTTTTTCAAGTCATGAGCTCACAAAGGGGGCAAGAGTAATATGGAGATGTGGATGGCATGGACTGGAATGATCACTTCACTAACGTAGATCTGGAAAGCACATTGTAAACCCTGGCTGTCTGCATTGTTTCTGCTGAGATCATGTCAATCAGTGCTGTAGCCTGGTGGCACACCCATGCAAACATGCCTTCTATCAGTTAGTGGTGAAGGGCAGTGTGACTTTTTTTGTTTGTTTGTTTTTCGAGGTACGGTCTCACTCTGGCTCAGGCTGACCTGGAATTCACTATGTAGTCTCAGAGTGGCCTCGAACTCTCGGCAATCCTCCTACCTCTGCCTCCCAAGTGCTGGGATTAAAGGCGTGCGCCACCACGCCCAGCTCAAGGGCAGTGTGACTTTTTTAATGCCACAACAAGCATGTCCCAGAGCCCCCTTTGAATGGGAAAAGCAAACTGCTTTCCGAGTGTAGAAGCTTTGCACAGAGTATGCAACCACAGGAAAAGTAGAATATAGCTATAAAGGAATGGAAAAAAAAAAAAAAAAGTAGTGCTGAAAAGATAGTAATTGTCGTTTCTCAATTATTATGCAGTTTTTTACATGGTCAGATGGTCTAAAAGTACATTTCTTCTTTGGTTTTTGTTAAGTTGATTTTGGACTGATATATAAAAACATCAAGAATTATACACGTTGATGTGGTTCCATGTGAACACAGATAGTGTGCTGTGTTTAAAACACAATGGACATCTGTCTTCTCAGACATTGCCAACAAACTCCCGGGTGATGGAGACATTTCTGGGCTTGACTACAGGCACAGTGACAAGGGCCCATGGCTGACGGAGTAACTCTGAGTACATGTGAGAAATGAAGCCCTGCTCCTCCATAAGTGCTTTCTGGCCTCATTTTACCTTGCCTCCAGGTTTTGGAAGTTGAACCTGAGAAGAAATCACAGCCAGTGTTACATCACTAGCACCTACTTAATGCTAACAGCAAACCACAGCCCATGCCTGGGCATCATGGATCTTTTATGAGACTTTGGAGCAGTTTGCAAAACTTCAGGGAAAAGTCATGAGTGATTTCTTCCTTTCTGAGAAACCTTCATGGCATGAGCATAATCAGTAGACATATCTGGTGATGTTTCATTCCTATCTGTTGCCTTCTGTGACCATCTTCCTAAATCACAGACCGCCCAGTTAGGTGCTGTGTCTAAAACGAACACAGATATTATACTGGAATTAAGCTATTATAGTGTGTATAGTACTATTCACATTCAACCAGTTTAATTCTAAGATATGTCACACTTCCTTAAGTTCTTTTTATATAAAACACAAATAAATGAAGAGACCTTTGCAAGTCAAATGCTTCCTAAGCCTTCTATACTGTGTGCATCTTAGGCTAGAACTGTGTCTCTTGCAGGGTTAATTCTTTGTGCAAGGTTTGCTGAAATTTTGTGATTTTTTTTTTTTCTAGACTCTGAGGCCATGGCAGTCTTATCTAACCCCTTGTTCTCTTGTATGGGGTAGGAGTCCCAGCAGCACATGTTCGTAAGGGTCACTGTGATGATGGGAAAAACGAGCATCAGCTATTGTCAGCCTACATCGCGGCTGGCTCTTCAGTTGGCGGGGTTCTTTCCCGAACTTCACGCCATCCATGCTGGTCTCGATCCACCCAATCCGGAGTACTGGTGTGCCATCCACCGTGTGCCTGCTGTGATAGTAACTGCTGCCACTCCAATCACTGTGTCCCATTTACCAAGAAGGAAAGCGTGTTGACATATGTGTGACTGTTGGGTTCTTCCAGAGCAAGATTTTTTCTTTTTAATATTTTATTTATTTATTTATTTATTTGAGAGAGAGAGAGAGAGAGAGAGAGAGAGAGAGAGAGAGAGAGAGAGAGAGAAAGGGAGAGATGGGGAAGAGGCAGAGAAAAAGAGAGAATGGGTGCACCAGGGCCTTCCAGCCATTGTAAATGAACTCCAGATGCATACACCCCTTTGTGCCTGGCTTACGTAGGACCTGGGGAATTGAACTGGGGTCCTTAGGCTTCCCAGGCAAACACCTTAACCGCTGAGCCATTTCCCCAGCCCCAGAGCAAGTTTTTAAGGACCACTGTGGCCTATCTCCCCTGAGTTGCCTCCCCTTTCTTTCTCTTGACATTTGAAGCCATATTAAACCTGGAATTAGCTTAGTGTTCTTGCCTGGTTTCCTTAGGAACCTTTCCGAGGGACTCCTTACACAGGAAATTAACATCCCACAGTTAGGAAAGCAATGCTATGCATGAACAATGTTTTGACAGATTTTTCAGAATTAAATTGCACACCACACCTCGGCAGAGTTGAAATATCTCAATGTATACATCCTTGAGAGAGTTGCCTTTATCATCTGAATAGGGGATATAAGAAGGAAAATTGATTCAATTTTTCTTATCAAAAACTGGAGCACAGAGTTTCTCTCCAGGCAGATGCTCCTGCTGTCTGGGGTAACATTTAGACATGAGATTCAGAATCGTTTTAATTACACTAGTTAATTGTTTACCCAGTTATTGCATCATTAATTGCCAACCTTGTTGGGCGGGGACCCTAGTGACTATCACTGAACAGCGTGGCTGATAAGTAGGGCATGATTCATTGTGCAGTTTCCTCACACTTGACAGGAATTGTCAGAGCTTTACTGTTAGGAAAAAAAAAATGTTCAAATTCAGCATTGTCAAGTCAGAAATTCTTTTGCCAAAGTTGCCATAGTTAACATACATCTTAGGGAATGATGTGATTAGAAGCAAAATCCTCTGGTCTTGTATTTGCAAATCACTGCCCTATCATGAGAAAGACACAAAGAGAGTATTGTAGAGCATGCTCCATTCACATGAAAAATATGATTCAATGAGATCACTGGGGGCAGAAGACTTGGTTTTAATTTTAACATTTTTACTAAGTGGTTGTAAAAATTTTAATTCTCAGTTCTTCTATTCCGTAATTGCATTGCTATGTCAAGTGTCTTTAACTTCTTTTCAATGGAGACAACTGACAAGGGGGATGGTAAAGATAAAAAAATATGAAAACATGGTACATAAAACCCTTAGTTAGATCTGATATTTCTTCATCATCAAGACATTGGAATGTAATATTACACCAACATTATGTATGTGCATGT
Source organism: Orientallactaga sibirica (assembly GCA_036365145.1). Taxonomy (NCBI): domain Eukaryota; kingdom Metazoa; phylum Chordata; class Mammalia; order Rodentia; family Dipodidae; genus Orientallactaga; species Orientallactaga sibirica. The sequence continues at coordinate 14,822,136 of JAEOAD010000041.1, read as the reverse complement.
GTTCAATGTACATTAATCTAATGTGTGCTGTGGGCAAGATCCTGGGTCAGTTACCAACTCTACCTTGAAGACTAATGCTTGTGCTGTATAGGGCTAATGCGTGTGCTGGAAGCAGTTCAGATACTTCATTGGGCACATCTTTATGCAATAGATGTACCACCTTGGAGAAGGCAAGGCCATGGATGAACTTGCAAATGGCCTTGACAAAAAGACCTGGAGGATGGGTACAAGCTGGCTAGCAGAGTGGACGTATGTACAGAAAATCAAGGAGACTGTGACCCGTTTAAGAACAGACAAAAGGTTATCTGGATAGCATGGTAGACTCTGAGACAGAAGGCTACAAGAACCTGCAGGAAGTGTGTTGGTGAGCTTAAAGGGACTGGATTTTATCCAAGAGCGATGGAAAGAAGTTAGTGATGCTGAGAAGACGCACCGCAGTATCACCTCACACTAGGAGATGGTGCTTCTCAGCTTGAGATAGGGCAGGAAGACAGCAATATTGGGAAGGAGGGTCTTTGACATTCCTGATGGGGCAGAGAAGATAAAGTAGGGCTGCTATTTTTAATGTTTTTTCTTTAAGCTATGAATTTTATTAACTTCTCATACTGTTAGGTGTATTACTAGCCATGGTGTTATCTTTTCTCTTTAAGCAGTTCCTGAAGGCACAGTGCATTTGTAGGACAACAGTCCTTGTTAGCAAGAGTCATTATAAACAGTCGCTTGTCTCCTTGATGTTTGGAATTATAGCCTGTTTATTCCAGTCCTGGCTGCCCTGGTTTTCACCTTGAAGTGTAGACAATAAAGGGTCTTGTTTGGAGGAGGGACAGTGTTAATATTGTGTTTCCTAGTGAATTCTGTTTGTATAGTTTGGAGTGACTTTCAGTCCTCATTTCTTTGCAAATATCTTTCAGAATTCTGATTGTAGGAGCTATATATAATCCATATGTCTGAGATCCATATTTTCAACCTTGCTTCTGTGTGTATTTTTATTTCAAATATTAAGTATTAATAGAAGTTAATTTTAATCATAGGTCAATGTAAGGTTATGAAAAAATGATGTGGTATTTTCTTCACCTAGGAAAGTGAGTTATCTGGGGCTGCTGACATATCACTTTGAGAACTAAATTTGGAAGATAATTAAATATATGGAAATAATTGAATGTATATAGAGAAAAAGAAACTGGGATTGAGGGACATAACAATGAATGTGACCAAAAGAAACTTAGTAGAAGACTCTGAGAGCCACTTTCCCAAACAAGAGGCACAAAAAAAAGAAAAAAAGAAAAAGAAATACTTTTAACCTTGTGAATCCCTGGGGAAATGCAAATGAAAACAATAGTTGCAGTTCACACCAATTAGTTTTGGCAACTATCAAATAATTAAAAAATAAGAATTATTGGCCAAAATGTGGAGAAATTGACATCATTTTACATTGATGGTTGGAATATAAAATGTCACTCTAATAAGGCAGTATAGTAGGTCATCAGAGACTAAATAAATTATATGAGGAAGCAGAGGATAGCTAAGATGTGGCATAACCACACAGTGGGACATTTTTCTGCCTTCAAAGAGTACATACCACATTCTTGAATTGATACTTCCCAAATCACACAGGAATTTAAATTTCTAGGTTTCTCTTGTCCTGCCTGGGGTTTATGAATGGTTTATAATTTTAATCTTTGTTGATGCGAATATTTTTTTAAAGAATATGTAAGGAGGGCTGGAGAGATTGCTTAGTGGTTAAGGTGCTTGCCTGCAAAGCCAAAGGACCCTGGTTTGATTTCCTAGGACCCACGTAAGCCAGATGCACAAGGTGGCGCATGCATCTGGAGTTCGTTTGCAGTGGCTGGAGGTCTTGGCATGTCCATTCTCCCTCTCTCTGTCTCCCTCTCCCTCCCTCTCTTTCTCAAATAAATAAATAAAAATAAAATATAAGAATATGTAAGGCGATTCATGTTTAAGAGACTGTGAGATACATAAAATCACTGAAATTCATTCAAGATGATCAAGTGCTGGTAAGAACAATCATTACAAGAGGGGGTTCTAAAGATATAGAGTGTTGAAGGAGTCCTCCATGGGGCATGGTCTCTGAGAACAGAAAAGTCTCAAAGGCATAACACTCAGCCATCGTTGTGGTCTGCTACAAACCACTCACAGAAATAGCTGCTTGACCCCAGATATTATTATGTCATTCCAGAGTGGCACAAGGCATTGCCAACACACATAATGACTCTGCCAAAGTAGCTACAACCAGTGACACACTTAAAACACTTCTGGGCAGAGAATATTGGGACCCTTGATAAAGAAGAAAGCCAACTCCAGGAGGGTGGTCAGTCCCTCCTCCTTGAGGGGAGGAGGTCCAAGTTGCATGCAGGAAGTTGCATCCCTGACCCCAGATGCTAGTGTTGCAACCTGCCCAGATGTACAGATACATAAGTGGTATGGGAAAAGGAAGACACTGGGTGTTCTCTGAACTCCAAAGGTTTAGGTAAAAACAAATGACTTATGATTATTCCAGGATTTTGACTTGAAAATGACTTATAATGGATCTGTAGCTATTTCTCAAGGGAATCATATTTTTACATATAAAAATAGAATCAGAAGATTTTATGTAAATACCAATGATGACAGATTGTCAACCATTTGAGGAACAAAATAATTTATTCTCATGAGTGTTTAATATAACATGCAAAAACAAAGACAAAATAAAAACCAAGACTTTTATTGTGAAACAGAAAGTAATGAGAATGCTTAGAGGTCAGATTGTATCGAAGAGGTGGGGAATTCTAATGTCACAGGACAATGGAACAAATGAAATGATTTGGATAGGTGTGGTTAAAAGCTAGTAAAAAGGACTGTGAAGATGGCTCTGTGGATACTGTGCTCAGTACCCAAGAGTGAAGACCTGAATTTGTATCTCAAACACCTCCATAAAAGCTGGGAGTTGTGAGTGCCTAGAACACCAGGATGGGGGTGTAGAGACAGGGAGATGCATAGAGCTCATGGGCTAGCTAGTGCAGCTGCATCAGTGAGATCTGGCTTCAGAATGAGAGCCTGCCTTTAAGGTGGATATTGACTGAAGAAGTTGCTTGATGTTGACCTCTGGCAACCACACATGAACACATACATGTGCATGCACCCTCACATGGGTGCCCACACGTGTGAACATGCATACATCCAAATCCATATAACACATAACTAGTAATTTCAAATCTTATTTAATTGCAAAGTTCACTGATGGCAAGAATACATCATGTTAGTATGCACGCTGCTAAACTTATGATCTTTTTCTAGAGGTGATTGCAAAAAGCTAGGAGAATTTTGTTATATAGTCTCAATAGTTGTCCTAAATGTAATTATAAGTAACGATGCCATGACATGGCAAATAAGCACTTCTCTTTCTTGCATGGCCCTTAAATGTCTCTGAAGTTGTCTGAAAGATTATGAAAACACTTTATGCAACCACTACAAAGTAAAGAGGTGACCTGGCTTCTACATGATAAAAGTGTAGACACATGACTGCACTGTGCAATGTCAAGTTCACTACAGTTGTTTTGGTCCACTGAATTTCTGGAGTATTCAAACACATTGTTTATTGCAGTTGTTGACTAACCAACCCAATTAGAAACCTATAGCTTCTGGCCTGGATACCTTGTGGAATAAACATGGAGGCTTTGTATACTGGTGTTTCCACTTAATGCCCAAGTCATTGCAACACTGTCCAAAGGCCTCTTTTGTTTTGCTCTGAAGAACTATTGGGTACTCTCTGGCATCTCATGGGACTTGAATGAGCAGGTTTGTGTTTCTGCTTTTGTTCATTTACCTAGTATCAATTTTCTTAGTGGAAAAGACAGAGCATCTGCATGAGCAGTCAACTGGGGGAGTCTTCCCATCGAAGTAATAGACCCAGATTTGATTGACAACTGGGGGAGTCTTCCCATTGAAGTAATAGACCCAGATTTGATTGACAACTGGGGGAGTGTTCCCATTGGAGTAATAGACCCAGATTTGATTGACAACTGGGGGAGTCTTCCCATTGAAGTAATAGACCCAGATTTGATTGACAACTGGGGGAGTGTTCCCATAGAAGTAATAGACCCAGATTTGATTGACAACCGGGCAAGGAAAAGAAAACAAAACAAACCTATAAGACAATTTGATTGACAACTAATTCTCTGCTAATAGACCTAATTTGATTGACAACTGGGGAGTGTTCCCATTGATAATACACAAAACAAACCTGGGGATTTGATTGACAACTGCTGTTCCCAAAGCTGATGTGATTTGATTGACAACTGTGTATTTCAGATAGGTTGATTGACAACTAGTTGTTCAGTGAGTCTATTGATTCACATCTGTCTTGTGAAGTCTTTGATTGACAACTGGGGAGTGTTCCCAGCTGTTAGGCATTATTCTGCTTGTCCAAGAAAAAAATAAAACACCTCTTCTATGAAAAGAGATTTGATTGACAACTGAAAGTCAGAAAATAGACCCAGATTTGATTGACAACTGGGGGAGTTTGATGATAGGGAGGAAAAGAAAACAAAACAAACCTATAAGACATGCATGCATGTGGTCTATAAGGTAATATGATATTAAACAAACCTGTATTCATGCATCCCCAAAGCTGATGTGAAGCCTGTTATTCAGATATTATTATTGTACATTGATTCACATCTGTCTTGTGAAGTCTTTGAATACGTAACCAGCTGTTAGGCATTATTCTGCTTGTCCAAGAAAAAAATAAAACACCTCTTCTATGAAAAAAGAGATACTCTATTATGATATTATGATTGTACATGCATGCGTGTGGTCTATTATGATATTATGATTGTACATGCATGTGTGTGGTCTATTATGATATTATGATTGTACATGCATGCGTGTGGTCTATTATGATATTATGATTGTGCATGCATGCATGTGGTCTATTATGATATTATGATTGTACATGCATGCGTGTGGTCTATTATGATAGGACTGAATGTGATTCACTTGGTGTTCTAAATTTCCTCCTAATGGTCTCTGGGAGAAAACGTACCCTGTGGCTCAATTCTCAGGAAAACACTGTACTTCCTGAGTGGTGTGATTTAGTCAAATTGGCTGGACTGAGGTATAGAGAAAGCCCAGCCCATAGTGAGATGTGTACAGGTAGCTGCTGTGAACCACCTGGCAGCCTTTTCTGTGCTCTCATAGCCTGTTTAGATGCTGACTGTGGAGATATCAGATTAGAATCAGGCAGTGATATGAGCAGGGCTACTGGAGCCTAAGAAACACCCAGACTGCCACAGACCCAAGAGAGCCTTAGTGCTAATCACTCAAAAATCTCTTTTCAACAGCAAACATCGGATTGTGTGGCTTAATAAAAGTACAGCTAGCTTTCCAAGACTAAGCTGAAAATTGCCTCCAATGAGAAGTAATATGGAATCACGTTGGCAGACCCCTGGCTTTATTCCGACTCACGAGTGCATGTGGGGTATAAGCAAGCCAATGGCAATAGGCAGGTTTGCAGCCTCCCCAAGGCTGGCCACTGCTGCTTGGTTCAAATAAAATAAATGCAAGAGTTTGATATTCCTGGAAGAGTTTATCATCCCTTTTCAGAACTAAAAGACATGTTTTTAACTGCCCACACCAAAATTTACCCAACTTCAATTTCCTTAACATTGCAACCAGTCATTATATATACACACATATGTGGTAGTTTGAATAGATGCCTCCCCAATATATTCAGGGTTTTATTAGTTTGTAGTTTGTATCTGCAGCCACCTGGCTGGAGGTAGTGTCACTGGGCGGATCTTAAGGTGTGGTGATGGGTTTAGGATTTCAATCTAAAATATGCAAAGTGTGCCTAGTTGGAGTTCCTGAGGTGTGCTGTGCTGCCTGGTCCTGTAAGAGCAAGCCAGCTTCTCCTGCCGTTATGGAACTTCCCCTGGATCTGTAAGCTACAATAAATATCCCTTCTTCCATAACTGTGCCTGGTCTGGAAGTTCATCTCAGCAAACCTGAATCCACTACAACATATGTGCATGTGTGTTTGTGTGTGTGTCTGCGTGTGTGTGTATTTAAATTCAGAACTTCAGTGACAAAAGCCCAGCATTTGATGTCTCCTGTTTTTTATGTGTCTGGGGAAAACAAAGCAGGCACTTTGCAATCAGAATTAAAACACACACACACACACACACACACACACATATGTATTCATATATATATATCTGTTGCATGACATTAGATTATTGATTTCAGAGCAAAGATTAGATAGGCAACCACATCTAAAACAAATTCACCTGGACAGTAGTTACTAGAATGTAAATATAATGAGTTGGTTGGGAGGTGGTTTGCTGGTTTGTAAAAAGGGTTTGGGCATCTGGATTCCAAGATGTCTGATGACCAAGCCCACATGGAGAGAATTGTGAAAAGCCACTGGGTTTACCTCTCAGAAGGACATCTGTCTTCCACGTTCAATGACTCCAGAGACACCATTTGGATCCAGAGGGTCATTTCTGGATTCCTGGTGGGGTGATTCTAAAGGAAAGACAGTTTGTTAGCAGGAAATCTCTAGGGCCATTCAGATCAGGCAAACCTCAAGCAAAACGGAAAACAAATGGGAGAAAAAAGAAAAGAAAGGGAAATAGAAAAACATATGAATCTACCAATATAGCTAGTAAGACTGGAAGGTGTGTCCTTTAAGTGTCAGGAAAATATTTTATTCTTCAACAAGTTCTCTAGGGCTATATTTATTTTCTACTTCTAAGGTGTCTTGGTATTAGCTTGGTTGGTTTAAAACAGATGAATTATAATTATTTTGGTTCCAGGAGTATCTGTTAATCCATCCTGAGGTGAGCCAGAGATTATTCTCAGAATGAATCTTTGCTCCCTGAATGCTAAAATTTACAAATAAACGAATGTATGTGGATGGGTCGTCTAAGGCACATGGACCCAAATCTCTATGCCTGCTTGCGTTTCCCCCTCATGCTTTGCACCATCCTCCCAGGGTCGTCTTGTTCTCATAAACTAAGCAGATTGGACTGTACCATGAACACCATGTGTCAGATAAGATGTAAGTTCCAGCCATCTATAAGTCTTTTCAGCAGTTCTTTCAAATCCATGACACCACTTATTACAGTGAGAACACAGCTTTCAAGAGGCCCCATGTGTCCTGCTATCAATCATGAGGGAGTAGATGTTGGTAGCAATGTCTCTGAGCCCAACACTTGCCTCTCTCTGTGTACCAAAAAGCTCTGTGTGTGCGTTGGCACGGGGTCTATTCCACAAGTTCCACGTGTGTTTTTAGGCTGGCTGATTTCTCTCTGACATTACTGGCAGTGATCATAAAATGAATTTTCAACCCTTACTGAAAAGCACGTATGAATTATCTTCTCTGTTTCTGAAATATGCTGTTGGCCACTTCACACTTTCAGCCTGGAACACTAAGTGTCTTTCTGTTCACACTGCACCACTGCGCATAACGCTTTTCCTTCTCACTCTGTCCCGGGCACACTTGTCTGTTTTCAGCACGCAGGTACTGTTGCCGCCTGCTCCATTGTACAGGGTCCTCAAGCTCTGTTTGTCAGCTTCACAGCAGCTGCTGTTCCCTCAGGTAACCTCTCTCAAATTGTCATGCTGGTTCAGCCTATGGTAAGACTCTCTCTCTGTCTCTTTCTTTAAAATATTCGTCTCAAGCCAGCTGTAATCTCAGCACTTAAGAGGTAGAGGCAGGAAGATTGCTATATGATGGGTTGGAGGCCAGCCTGGGCAACGTGAGATCTTGCCTCAAAAATTAAAAAGATATTTAAAAGTAAAAAAATAGAATAAAATAAAATGAATCCCTGCATCTGTGGCTATGGGTTGAGTCCTAGTATTCAGGACTTTTATTATCTCCTACTTCCTGGTTTCTGACATTGGCCCTGGAAGGGCAGGGTAGACAGTGTGATGTTGGAACTGCACCGAGGCACCTGGCTCAAGCTGTTGACGGGGCTGGGATTTCCATGGAGATGAGCTGCAGCTGCAGCTGCAGGTGTCTCTCATCTCAGAGCACTGCTGTTACCTGTGATCACGTGGTCAGAGCACAGAAATCTCCTACACTTACCCAGTGTAGGAGACTTTTTTTTTTTTTTTTTGCCTAAAATGGTTATTTTAATCCTTTAATCTGGGATTAGCGCAGGCCAGAATGTCCCATCTAGAACATTAGATCCATGACTTCTCTACCCTTTCTCTTGCTTCTGTCCTCAAATTGAAGACATGTTTCCAGGCAGCTTGCTAATGGAGGGCCGATTTTGTCCGAGGCTCACAGTCCCGAGATGCCTTATCCAAAATGCAAGGGAAACTCGCGGAAGAGGGGGCGGAAAGATTGTTAGAGTCACAAGTTGGGGCATTATGCACAGAGACTGGGGCCTACCCCCCAGAACTCTTGACTAACCTCACAATGCACGACACACATTCCCCATTGATGAGGGTCCCTTTGAAAGTGGGAGGACAGGGAGGAGGACAATGGAACCAAAACTACGAATGTAAAATCAGAATAATATAAATATATATATTTTAAAAAAACAAAATGCAAATCATTAAGGAAATTGTAGAAGGAGTCTGCTTTAAGAGAATTCATCTCCTCATATTTTCTAATTTGTGTTTGAATTCAATAAATGCCTATTAAATATTAGAACTTAACCGTAGTCTTAGAAAATATTGCCCTCACGGCTAACAATCTGACCAGTTAGTGACAAAACACAACTAAGCACGTATAATCATTTTAAAATGTGGTAATAAAAAAGTCATGTGTTTGTTCACAAACACTTGTCAGAAAATAGCTATATACCAGAAATATGTTACATCCGCAGGCAAGGAAAACTGAACAGATTTTCCCTGTAAGGAATGAATACTCAGATGGGGATAGTAATTATGACCAACAGTGACGTCAGTGAAAGCATTTGGTAATTTCAGGATGACAGTAGTATAGAAAACACTTTGCATGAGCTAAAACATTGATTCTTCACAATGCCTTTGAGAAGTGAGCATTATTCCATGCCGATACTGTCGGTCAGGGAACTGAGAACACAGATTACCTGGCTTGCTCAGTATCCCTAGAGCAACGGGTTTGCAAACCCAGCCTTTCCAGCTTGAGACATATGTGCTTATCCCATCAATACAGACAGAATTGACTTCAGAGCAGGGCTCACATGGCTTCTGGAAGATCCCGGAAGGACTAACATTTGAATTCTTTCTAGAGCATGATATGGTGGTAAAGAAACAGACATAATACAGAGCTGAGGCATGGTTGATGAGACCAGAGCCTGGCGCAATGAGGCAGAAGTGAGACTGGAGGGATGGGTCGGTATTTTGCACATGAGACTAGAGGGATGGGTAGATATTTTCCACGTGGGATTCTCGAGCTTGAGTGAAGAAATATGAAATACTCATTTCAATATTAAGACAAAATGCCTAACACAGTCAATGTAAAAGTTGAAAGAGATTATATTGGCTCAATCATTCAGAGTTTCAGTCTCTAGTCACTTTTCCTCTTGCCTTGGGCTCACAGATGTATGGAATGTGATGGCAGGAGCCCATAGCCAAGGAGACCACTCATCATATTGTGACCTTAATTACTAAAGTGTGTATACACTACGGCCTTAATATCTCATTCAATAACAGACACCCCCACAACATAATAACTTCCTCCAGCTAGGTCCCACCCTGTGAAAGTTCCATGATAACACCATGGACTGGTAACCAGGTCTCTGACATGTGTGATTTGGGGGGAACATTCGAGAGCATTACTGTAGCAGGACATGCACCCTCATCCAGTCAGCACTGGGAGACCATGGTGGTGGCATAGTTGTCCCCAGAAAGCAAATCAGATCCCTGGCAGAGAGGCTTCTAGAATATGCATGAGGTAACAGTTGGCCTTCTCTGGATGGGAGGTTGTGGCAATGTGAACAGAAGTGAGGCTGGTGACGTTTGGTGACCACAATCGGCAGGGCTTTTGCACTGTCGTAGAGTGTTCCACTGGTGACGTTTGGTGACGACAATCGGTAGGGCTTTTGCACTGTCATAGAGTGTTCCACTGGTGATGTTTGGTGACCATAATTGGCAGGGCTTTTGCACTGTCGTAGAGTGCTCCACTGGTGACGTTTGGTGACCACAATCGGCAGGGCTTTTGCACTGTCATAGAGTGCTCCACTGGTGACGTTTGGTGACCACAATCGGTAGGGCTTTTGCACTGTCGTAGAGTGCTCCACTGGTGACGTTTGGTGACCACAATCGGTAGGGCTTTTGCACTGTCGTAGAGTGTTCCACTGGTGATGTTTGGTGACCACAATCGGTAGGGCTTTTGCACTGTCGTAGAGTGTTCCACTGGTGACGTTTGGTGACCACAATCGGTAGGGCTTTTGCACTGTCGTAGAGTGCTCCACTGGTGACGTTTGGTGACCACAATCGGTAGGGCTTTTGCACTGTCGTGAGAGTGTTCCACTGGTGATGTTTGGTGACCACAATCGGTAGGGCTTTTGCACTGTCGTAGAGTGTTCCACTGGTGACGTTTGGTGACCACAATCGGTAGGGCTTTTGCACTGTCGTAGAGTGTTCCACTGGTGACGTTTGGTGACCACAATCGGTAGGGCTTTTGCACTGTCGTAGAGTGTTCCACTGGTGATGTTTGGTGACCACAATCGGTAGGGCTTTTGCACTGTCGTAGAGTGTTCCACTGGTGATGTTTGGTGACCACAATCGGTAGGGCTTTTGCACTGTCGTAGAGTGTTCCACTGGTGATGTTTGGTGACCACAATCAGTAGGGCTTTTGCACTGTCGTAGAGTGCTCCACTGGTGACATTTGGTGACCACAATCGGCAGGGCTTTTGCACTGTCATAGAGTGTTCCACTGGTGACGTTTGGTGACCACAATCAGTAGGGCTTTTGCACTGTCGTAGAGTGCTCCACTGGTGACGTTTGGTGACCACAATCAGTAGGGCTTTTGCACTGTCGTAGAGTGTTCCACTGGTGACGTTTGGTGACCACAATCGGTAGGGCTTTTGCACTGTCGTAGAGTGTTCCACTGGTGACGTTTGGTGACCACAATCGGTAGGGCTTTTGCACTGTCGTGAGTGTTCCACTGGTGACGTTTGGAAAGACCACAATTGGTAGGGCTTTTGGCACTGTCTTAGATGGGGAGTGTTCCACTGGTGATGTTTGGTGACCACAATCGTTTGGGCTTTTGCACTGTCAGAGAGTGCTCCACTGGTGACATTTGGTGACCACAATCGGTTTTCAGGGCTTTTGCACTGTCATGTCTGAGTGTTCCACTGGTGACGTTTGGTGACCACAATCAGTAGGGCTTTTGCCATAAATCTGTGGTTTCGCTAGTGCTCCACTGGTGATTTCGCCTTGGCTCACCACAATCAGCCTGGGGCTTTTGCACTGTTTGTATTTATGTTCCACTGGTGATGTTTGGTGACCACAATCGTAGGGCTTTTGCAAAATGTCGAGAAAATGTGAAGCAGATGTTCCACTGGTGACGTTTGGTGACCACAATCGGTGCAGGGGCTTTTGCACTGTTGTTTTAATGATCCACTGTTCCCGTTTGTTGTGGGGCATGACCATTTTTGAATCTAGTGAGCTCATACTCTCCTGCTTTTGCACTGTATCTGATTCAGTGTTCCACTGGTGAACCTTTGGTGACCACAATTGGTAGGGCTTTTGCACAGGTCATCTTCAGTGTTCCACTGGTGACGTTTGGTGACCACAATCGAGCTGCAGGGCTTTTGCACTGTCGTGAGTGTTCCACTGGTGATGTTTGGTGACCACAATCATTTAGGGCTTTTGCACTGTCAGAGAGTGCTCCACTGGTGACGTTTGGTTTCACCTATCACAATTGGTAGGGCTTTTACACTCTCATATTAGAGTGCTCCACTGAAGAAAAAGCTCAAGAAAGAAGCATATTAGGTTTCATATATATTGCTGCATAGGGTCAGAGAGGCAGAGGTCAGCCCGGCAGATGAGGAGGACTGGCCTTCCCAAACAGAAGCAAGAGATAGATATGGATGGCAGAAGTTTGGGTAATTGAACTGTCAGAGGAAATTGAAATAACTCCTCCTGACAACAGCATTCCTTGGTCAGTGCACACCAGCACGTTTTCAGAGAATTTCATTCTCAGCAGATCACATGTCTGCTATGGCCATGATTAAATCCCAGTTCATGAGAGAGACTTCCTCTGGAAGATGAATTAATATTCACATGCCATAAATCTGTGGTTTCGTTACCGCAGCTTAACTGGCCATTTCAATCCTTGGCTCATCTCTTTCAGCCTGGAATCTTCATTGTTCTTTTTGTTTTTATCTCTCCCCCCAAACCCTCATATCTTTCTGAAATGGGAATGGGACCTACACTTTTAACTCCAGTGCCAAACTTTGAAACATTTTAAACCAGCTTTTATGCTAAAATATAGAGAAAAATGTGAAGCAGATGAAAATAATGAGCTGAGGGCTCAGTGTGCACAGTATGTAAGGAACGTTGACAAGACTCCACCCTGCAGGAGGCATTTAAATTAACCATGCTAAATTGTTTTAATGATAAAGTGAGGGTTCCCAAGTTTGTTGTGGGGCATGCTGTGGGACCATTTTTGAATCTAGTGAGCTCATACTCTCCTGCACCTTATCCTTAAATATCTGATTCAGCATTTCTTGCATTCACACTTCTACTGTGAACCTGGTGATCCTAGAATACCTTTCTTGTAAACCACTTTCAAGGGACAGGTCATCTTCACAGTAATGTCTGATGACCTGAGGCAGCCGACTGGCCAGGAGAGAGAGAACAGAGCTGCACACACAGCTGCATTTTCCGGAATACAGGAGGAAGCAAGCTTGCTTGCTACGTCCGTGGTAGTGACACATTTGTGAAAAAGGGTTTCTTCTATTATCCTTCTGAATGGTATTTACCTATGTCTATGCCTCACTTGTGTTTAGAGGAGAGGATAATATGTCTGGTCCAATAACACTTTTCACCTATCACTGTTGTGTACTTGTGCGATGGGTTACATAGAATATCATATTATACATCGGCCAACTGGTTCATATAGTCATTTTAAAAGTCACTGAAAGGTGCATATTAGGTTTCATATGATAAAAATAGGTTACATAGGGCTGGAGAGATGGCTTAGCGGTTAAGGCGCCTGCCTCCTAAGCCTAAGAATGCTGGTTCCAATCTCCAGTGGTTCCAATCTCCAGGTCCCACGTTTAGCCAGATGCAAAGTGACACAAAAGGCGCAATGCCGCGCTTGACCACAAGGGGGCTCACACATCTGGATTTCATTCCCAGCAGCTGAGAAGCTGCTGGCACACCCATCTCTATCTGTCTTCCTCTCCCTCTCTGTTTCTCTCCAAAAAAAAAAAAAAAAATGTTACTTAAAGATTTGAAAAAGATACTTTATTTATTTTTAAGGAAAGAGAAACAGACAGAGAGAAAATGCCAGGGACTTCAGTCATTGAAAATGAACTCCAGATGCATGAGCCACTTTGTGCATCCAGCTTTATATGGGTACTGGGGAATTGAACCCTGGTTTTTAGGTTTTGCAGGCAAGCATCATAAACACTGAGCAATCTCTCCAACATGGTTAAAGTATTAAAGACGGATTGGGAGGATGCCACAATATTTCAAATGATTTTAATGAGTAGTCTAAAATCAGCTTTCTTTTTCTGCTAACATGATTCATGGCATGGTTTTATATGGACTCTATGTTCTCCTCCTTTTGTTCCAGCGTCAGATTCAGGTAGGGGACCACCTTGTGTTGTGCTGCTCCCATCTCCTCTACTTTCTGACAGTTTCTCTATAACTTTACTTTCCATGGTTTTGGCAGTTTGAGACCTACTCACAAAACATCCTTCAGAATGCCTCAATGTCTATATTTGTATACGTTTTCCTTAGGCTTTGATTGTGTTGGGAGTTTTAGAGGGAGTTCCACAGGAAAGAAACATCTTCCTCACACTATTACAGTAGAGAGCACATCACTTTAACATAGTATTACAGCGGTGTGTACTTTCACATGCGTGCCTGTGTTCATGCCATATTACAGCGGTGTGTACTTTCACATGCGTGCCTGTGTTCATGCCATATTACAGCGGTGTGTACTTTCACATGCGTGCCTGTGTTCATGCCATATTACAGCGGTGTGTACTTTCACATGCGTGCCTGTGTTCATGCAGTATTACAGCGGTGTGTACTTTCACATGCGTGCCTGTGTTCATGCCATATTACAGCGGTGTGTACTTTCACATGCGTGCCTGTGTTCATGCCATATTACAGCGGTGCGTACTTTCACATGCGTGCCTGTGTTCATGCCATATTACAGCGGTGCGTACTTTCACATGCATGCCTGTGTTCATGCCATATTACAGCGGTGTGTACTTTCACATGCGTGCCTGTGTTCATGCCATATTACAGCGGTGCGTACTTTCACATGCGTGCCTGTGTTTTGCCATATGCAGTATTACAGCGTGTGTGTACTTTCACATGTGTGCACGTGCCTGTGTTCATGCCATATTACAGCGGTGTGTACTTTCACATGCGTGTCTGTGTTCATGCCGTATTACAGCGGTGCGTACTTTCACATGCGTGCCTGTGTTCATGCCATATTACAGCGGTGTGTACTTTCACATGCGTGCCTGTGTTCGTGCAGTATTACAGCGGTGTGTACTTTCACACATGTGCCTGTGTTCGTGCATTATTACAGCGGTGCGTACTTTCACATGCGTGCCTGTGTTTGTGCCGTATTACAGCGGTGTGTACTTTCACATGCGTGCCTGTGTTCATGCCATATTACAGCGGTGTGTACTTTCACATGCGTGCCTGTGTTCGTGCAGTATTACAGCGGTGTGTACTTTCACATGCGTGCCTGTGTTCATGCAGTATTACAGCGGTGTGTACTTTCACATGTGTGCCTGTGTTCATGCAGTATTACAGCGGTGTGTACTTTCACATGTGTGCCGTGCCTGTGTTCATGCAATATTACACCGGTGTGTACTTTCACATGCGTGCCTGTGTTCATGCAATATTACAGCGGTGTGTACTTTCACATGTGTGCCTGTGTTCATGCAGTATTACAGCGGTGTGTACTTTCACATGTGTGCCGTGCCTGTGTTCATGCAATATTACACAGTGTGTACTTTCACATGCGTGTCTGTGTTCATGCAATATTACAGCGGTGTGTACTTTCACATGCGTGCCTGTGTTCATGCCGTATTACAGCGGTGTGTACTTTCACATGCGTGCCTGTGTTCATGCCATATTACAGCGGTGTGTACTTTCACATGCGTGCCTGTGTTCATGCAATATTACAGCAGTGTGTACTTTCACATGCGTGCCTGTGTTCATGCCATATTACAGCGGTGTGTACTTTCACATGCGTGCCTGTGTTCATGCCGTATTACAGCAGTGTGTACTTTCACATGCGTGTCTGTGTTCATGCAATATTACAGCAGTGTGTACTTTCACATGCGTGTCTGTGTTCATGCAATATTACAGCAGTGTGTACTTTCACATGCGTGCCTGTGTTCATGCCATATTACAGCGGTGTGTACTTTCACATGCGTGCCTGTGTTCATGCCATATTACAGCGGTGTGTACTTTCACATGCGTGCCTGTGTTCATGCCATATTACAGCGGTGTGTACTTTCACATGCGTGCCTGTGTTCATGCCATATTACAGCGGTGTGTACTTTCACATGTGTGCCTGTGTTCATGCAATATTACAGCGGTGTGTACTTTCACATGCATGCCTGTGTTCATGCCATTTACAGTGGTGTGTACTTTCACATGTGTGCCGTGCCTGTGTTCATGCAATATTATAGCAGTGTGTACTTTCACATGTGTGCCTGTGTTCATGCAATATTACAGCAGTGTGTACTTTCACATGTGTGCCTGTGTTCATGCAATATTACAGCAGTGTGTACTTTCACATGTGTGCCGTGCCTGTGTTCATGCAATGGCTGGTGCTGTCATAGTCCATGCATAATAATGAATGTGAGAGAATTCATATTTCAATAGTTGAAGGATATTGTGGTGCAAGCCCCTTGCAAATGAGGTTAAATTTTTTTATTGGTGTGTGTTTGTATGTGAGTGTGTGTGTGTGTATGTGTGTGTGCACACTCACGTGCATGCCATGAAGCATGTGTGCAGGTCACAGAACAAGTCTAGGTGTCCATCTTTGCCTTCTATCTTAATTGAAGCATGGCTTCTCACTCTTCCCCACTGTGTGCGGCAGCCCTGGAGTTTCTGGGGAATTTCTCTTGTTTCTGCCTCCCTTCTCACCGTAAGCACACAGGGACTGCAGACATCTGCTACAGCATCCGGCTTTACACGTGTTCTGAGGATCCCAGTTTAGCTAATCTTGCTTGTACAACAAAGTCTGTATCCATTGAGCCATCTCCTAGGCCCCTGAGTTTTCTTTCTTTTAGGACTATTACTATAATAAGCAAAGATTCATAAGATCTGATATCAAAACTATCAATAGCTGAGCGTGGTGGCACACACACCTTTAATCCTAGCACTCGGGAGGCAGAGGTAGGAGGATCTCTGTGAGTTCGAGGCCAGCCAGAGACTACATAGTGAATTCTAAGTCAGCCTGGGCTAGAGTGAGACCCTACCTTGAAACCCCTCCAAACACACACACACAACTATCAACACACAAGGAAGAAAAACTTGCTTAATCAGGGATGTGTTTCTAGTTTTTCCATGAACACTTGCTTTTGTCCCTGGGGGCACATTTCCCATGAAAGAAGAGAGATGGTGTTGCTCAGGTGGGTCACGGATGCCCTTTGTGTCATATTCCTACTTGTAATAAAGCAGTAAGGGGAGGCCGTATGTAAAATAAATTTCCGTGTCTTATCCACAAATTGGAGGGCATAGGAAACACAGCATGGATTTTGCTCCTATTTGGAATGCATACATAGCCAGGCATTCAGCCAGTTTCTGTTATAGGTTAACAACTGGTCCACAAAGCAATATCAGATTTTACCACATCCATGTCTCTGGTGCTTCTTCAGCTACGAGTAGAAGTGGAGTATTGTATGGCACAATACAGGCCTGGTCCTAGCCAGACCGCGTGGCAGAGTATCACTATAGGTAGCAGTGCTGTGACAGAAATATCAATGTAGTTAGTTCTGGGAAACATGTATTTTCTATTAAAATGTGACACCCTGAAGCACAAAAAGAAAGATCTATGGAGTCGATAAGAGAAAATAGATGAACTGTCCTGATATTTGTCTGGAAGTTGTCATTTAGGCATTTGGATTCCGTACACTGCATAAGCCTCTGCCTGGAAGGGTTTGCATAAGTGAGTTTGCATGTCAGTCCCTTGACAAAATAGATTGGGAGCTGCAGGGAGCAAGCTCAAGGCTCTTTCTGGATGCTTGTGTTGGGCACTTGCAGCAGTGTGGAATAATTCATCCAGAGTAACCATGGGCTACATATGCACATTCCATTTTAAAAACACCAGTGTGATTCAGGCAATCGGAGACCTGCATACACATGAAAACACACACTTAGCAATGAGCTCAGCCGACTACAAAATGTCACTAGGAAAAGACAACATCCTCACATTCAGGCCACCTCCCACCATGTCTCACTCATGAAATGTGTTTATTGAGTTGTCTAGTTTGTGCAGAACACTGTCTGTGGCACAATGGAAGAAATAAATGGTATATCAGACCAATGACAGCCAAGGGGCTTCTCTGCAAGCAAAGTGGGAGTGTCTGGGAGGCTGAATGTCTGCAGAATCTAGAAGTGAACGCAGGTTCTACCCAGCAGAATTACAGAAATGACGTTGGGGCTGGGCACTAAACATCAGCAGAAACTTTGAGATCTGAACCGGTAGGCCAAGCTCTGCATCTCAAGGGTATAGTTTCCATAACTTCTTTAGCCAGATGCAAAGTGACATGTAGTTGTTGGAGAAGAAACACCTTAACAGTGGCTGAGAGGCTGCTGGTGTGCCCATTTTCTATCTGATTCCTCTCCCTCTCTATCTCTGTCTGTGTCTGTCTAAAAAAAAAAATGTGATCTTGAAATCAGAAGGGAGAATAAAATACCAGAAATAAGATAATTGTCACCCTAAATTATTTATACAATCAATGATGATTAAAATTTATCATGTATCTGCTCTTTATGTCCAGATGGAAGAAGATTAAGGAGGGATACATAAGAAAGTGACTTCAAATCAGAAATCCAATAAAATAGAAATAGATAATTGTCCTAACAGGTACTGATGATGAAATATGTTTGCGAGATGGAAGAGATGGAGGGAAGGGAAAGTATGAGTGTGTGCTCCTGTGAATGTGTGTGTGTGTGTGTGTGTGTGTGTGTGTGAGAGAGAAAGAGAGCGAGAGAGAGAGAGAGTAACAAAGAGACAGAAGGAGAAAAGGGGGGAAATAGAGAGAGAGAGGGAGGGAGATGAGAATTTTTCAATTGAAAGAGCAGATTTGCTTGTGTAAATGTATTGTCAGGAAACATGAAACAGTCCTAAACTGATTCTCAATCCAGACTGTTCTCTGTGGTTGGTGGGAAGAGAGTAATCTTCACAAATATCAAGGAAGCAGGTGGAGACATGCACATTAGGAGTGTTGAATTGTCTGCAGTGTATAGACTAGCTGTTAAGTGGGCAAAGCCAGGATACCATTTAATTGGTATGTACAAGAAGTAAGTGAGGGGGCTGGAGAGATGGCTTAACGGTTAAGGCGCCTGCCTGCTAAGCCTATGAACGCCGGTTCCAATCTCCGGGTCTCACGTTTAGCCAGATGCAAAGTGACACAAGGGTGCAATGCTGCAGTTGCACACAAGGGGGCGCACACACCTGGAGTTCGTTCACAGTGGCTGAGAGGCTGCTGGTGTGCCCATTTTCTATCTGTCTTCCTCTCCCTCTCTATCTCTGTCTGTGTCTGTCTAAAAAAAAAAAATGTAAGTGAGATCTTGAACTCGGAAGGGAGAGGACAGAAATACCAGAAGTACTGTTGAAGAATAATTTGGCACCCTATAATTATTTATACAATCAATCACGTGTTTAAAGTGATTTATCATGTATCTGCTCTTTATGTCCACTCTACTGAAATTAGAGTAAGCAGGCTTTATATTGTTTTCTGCCTCACTTTAAGTTGTTGGAAAGACAGGGTTCTACACGAAATGATGACTCATCATTTGTTCACTAGACATTTGCGGAAGGCTTACCAGCTACATCCTGTGCTAAGCTGAAGAAACACAGCAACAGCTTTCCAACCATGGCCTGAACTACAAAATTCCATAGCAGGTGATGGATTTATGTGTCTGTGAGGGTACCGAGCTTAAGGGGAGCAAGATGAAAATAATCAAGAGTGGTATGAAGGAGTCAACACAGCTTCCCACCTACTCCCTTAGCATTTTCAACTTGAACAACAGAGTTTGATGTTTTCACCCTCCCATTAGAAGTAGGACAGGGCAGTGTGGAAGAGAGAGAAGCACTGTGGAATGGACAGGGTGAGAAAGCCATAGGGAATTTATGAAATTTGAGCAGAAGTGAACATGGAAGGGGTGTCTTCTAGGACCAAGAAGAGATTAAGAGGGCCTGGAGAGATGGCTCAGCAGTTAAAGCGTTTGCCTGCCAAGCCAAAGAATCCCAGTTTGGTTCTCCATGTACTCATGTAAAGCCAGATGCTCAAAGTGGTGCATACATCTGGAGTTCGGTTGCAGTGGCTAGAAGCCCTGATGCACCCATTCTCTCTCTTTCTCTCCTTGCAGATAAATAAATAATAGTTTAAAAGAGAAGGGATTTAAACACAGTTTTCAAAGTGTGAAATGAAAAAGGTTCAGAGCTGTAATCCCAGCACTCAGGAAGTGGAGGCTGGAGTATCAGGAGTTGCAGGCCAGCCTGGGCTATATAAGAAAATCCACCCCTACCACCACTGAGAACAGGAAACAAAAAATGAATGAGAAGAAAAGAAAAGGAAGAAAAGTGAAATTACACAGATTTGGAGAAAGTTCTTGAATTTCATGTTATTTCTTATGTGAGTTGTTTAAGAGGATAGAATTTGAAGAGGAAAGATGACAGTCATGTGGAAATAAGAACAATATAGTGTCAAGGTTCTGTCCCTGAGAAAGACGTTCTGATTTGCTGTTGCCTAGTAACATGATACAGATCACAGGAATGTGTGGTGCAATTTAAATAGAAGAAAGAATATTGAGTATTTTCACCATAAAGAAGTGATATGGAGGCAATAGATAGGTTAAACCTGACTTAAATACTACATAACAACTGTGCATTGAAACATCATACAATACTCCATTAATTTGTATACTTTTTATGAACTTAGTTATCAACTAAAATATTTTTTTAAACCCAGCATACTTAGGTGCTGAATATTTTAAGGAACATTAATGATTATAATATACTTATTTATAAGCATATGAATATATAAATTTCAGACCTTTGCTTAAATTTACAAATATTAAAAACATCATATAAACTAACACATATGAAGATCCCACAGCGGTTATACATGGATGTTTTCATGCCTATCATATGTAATTTTGAACACATCATTATTTCATATCCTCTGTGTTCCATGAGCTTCTATTAATAGTAATGTTTTCCAGTTCTTGTCATGAGACATATTTTATATAAAATAGTCTGAGAATAATGAGACTTGAGTGGCAGTCCCTTTGCTCTTTATTGATAATGATATTCATATTTGATATGTCATGATGTCACCCATTCTCCATTCTTGCCCTCTCTCCTCCTCTCAGGAATATTTACATAGTAAAGAGACCAAAAGTGCACAAGAAACTTGCATTAATTATCTCAAGTCCAAAAGTCTGCCAGCATGGTGGCACAGGCCTTTAATCCCAGCACTCAGAGGCAGAGGTTAGGAGGATTGCTGTGAGTTTGAGGCCACCCTGGGACAACATGGTGAATTCCAGGTCAGCCTGAGCTAGAGTAAGACCCTACCTCAAAAAAACAAAAAGCAACAAAAAAATAATAAAATAAAGTCCAAAATTCTACAGTGTAAGGAAAAGGTGAAATAGGGAAGTGAAACTAGAAGCACCACTTATAAGTATGTTTGCTTGATTACCTGACCCACATTTTGCTTTTAATATCCCTAGCTACTTCCTTACTGAATAGACTAATCTGTCAGAAAATTAGTTCTAGAAATCAGGTGGATATGCTGTACATAAAAACAAAATTTAGGGGCTGGAGAGATGGCTGGGCAGTTAAGGCACTTGCCTACAAAGCCTAACGACCTATGTTTAATTCCCCAGGACCCACATAAATCCAGATACACAAACTGGTGCATGCATATGGAGTCCATTTGTTTGCAGCAACTGGAGGTCCTGGCATGCCCATTCTCTCTGTCCTCTTCTCTCTATCTCTCTGTACTTTCAAATAAATGAAAAATAAAATAAAGTTTAGGACTGGAGAGTTGGCTCACTGGGTAAGAGGGCTTTGCATGCCAGCTTGATGGCGTGAGTTCAGACCCCCAGCACCCATGTAAAAGACAAACCCAGGTTTAGTGGTTGTACCTCTAATCCCAGTGTGGGTTTTGCTAGCTAGGCAGCTGCTTTCTATGAACAAGTACACACTCCTCCCTATCCTTTGGCTCTTACATTATTTCTTCTGTCTTTTCTGCAATGTTCCCTGATCCTTGGAGGGTGTGATAGAGATATCTCATTTAGTGCTGAGCACTCCACTGTCACTTATTCTTTGCACATTGATGAGTTTTCAGTCTCCCTTAGTAGTTACTGTCATCTGAAAAGGGAAGCTTCTCTAAGCAAAATTGATAGCTGCACTAATATATCGGAATAAACATATGTATTTAGAGAGCAAACTGGTGGGCATAATATATCTATTTAAATAGATAATAGCGTTTGAAAATGAGATATCAGAGTTTCAACTATTACCTATTTCTCTTTTCAACTTTTATTTTTACTTAATGCATTATGCTTATATCCTGTCAAGTGGCCTGCTTGTCCTTGCAAATGTACCTCTTTATATCCAGTGACTTTTTTATTTTAATGTCTATTTCCCATGATACTAGTATAGTAACTCATTTTCCATCATTTTGCTTCCAACTCATTGATGTGATTCACCCGAAGTGTTTGCCACAGACAGCACATGACTTGTGTAGGGATGCTACAGTGGTTGTTAGTATCCCTTGTCTTGGGACCTGCAGGCCCTGAGGGGCTGTTGTGATATGGATGATGGATTTGGCCTGTGCTAAACACATCTCTCTTCATTCAAGACCAAGGGCTGGCCACAGCAATATCAGGTGAATTCCATTG
This sequence comes from Orientallactaga sibirica, assembly GCA_036365145.1. Lineage (NCBI taxonomy): Eukaryota > Metazoa > Chordata > Mammalia > Rodentia > Dipodidae > Orientallactaga > Orientallactaga sibirica. The sequence continues at coordinate 14,799,855 of JAEOAD010000041.1, read as the reverse complement.
AAGGTCCCTTCTCCCAAAGGCACTGGCCATGCCACCAGCACATTCATGCTGCTCCCAGGCATAGCTTTTTTTTTTTTTTTTTTTTTTTTTTTTTTTTTTTTTTTTGTGTTTTCCTCCTTGAATGTTTTATATTATCTCTTCATGCAGAAAGCACAAAAGAAACCATATATTTTGGGTACCTACACTGACTACATCTTTACATCTAATATCCAACAAGGATAATTAAACAATAAGAAACATGACAACAATTTAATTGGTAGCCTTAATTCAGCTAATAATGTTCAATCTGACCAATTTGGAACAGAGCCGCCTATGTTCCCAGTGCCCATGCAGTTATCTGCTTATTCATAGATATGCAAGGTCTAGTAGATTAATATTAAATTGCTCTTTTAATTAATTTGTTTGAACACACAAATTTCAACCCAGTACTTTGTTAGAAAAAAAAATCAGTTTTCCTCCTTTAATCCACTGTAGTAGAAAGCTTCAGGGTGCTGGGATGAGCCTCCAGACCAAACACAGTCTATGGGAGGAAGGGATTTATCGAAGCTTATAGATAGGGGGGAAGTTCCATAATGGCAGAAGCAGTTGGCCCAGTTTCACAGGTCCATGCAGAGAGAGAAAAAGCAACTACCACCAGCACAAACAAGCACACTTCAGGAACTCCAGGCAAAACTCAAACACTTTGCATATCTTTAGACTGGAATTCCCCCAAAACACCTTAGGGCAGGACCATAGGATCTCCCCACAGTGACCCCTCCTCCAGCTGGAGATCTAAGTTACAAGCTTTTAATAAACTCCTGAATATACTGGGGGGGCATCCATTCAAACTACCACATCTACTTTTCTAGAATTTTAAATGGAAAATTTCTGTTCCTGACATCAGTTGAATTCAGTAGCTTCTTTGAATTGTATTAAACTTAATATCATATATATCATTTAATATACATAATTAACATTATCTAACACATATTAAGGCTTATAAGGAAGTGTAAAAACATATATTGAAACAAGTTTGAATTTTCAAAACATAAACATGAGCTTTGCAAAATATAACTATTTTAGGTGGAATTAAATGCCTTGGAATTTTCCAGGTGTGCCATTGATTCAGGTTTGTTTTCTTTTTTATGTGGTAAGCTTGTGTTTCTGAACTGGTCACCTTTGACACTTATAATGCTGTAGAATATAATAGTTATTTTGTGTCAATTTAATTGTAGCTTTACATTCATTGTTAACTGTGATAATTTATCATGGGCAAGTGACACATGCAAATCAGCACATGTATTCAAGGCTATCCAACTTTCACTGTATGAGAATTTGAACAGACTGTCCTACTGTGAATATTCATTGAGAACGTTGGTAATCTTATCCTGATAAAGCCAAAGGAAAATTATTTTTGTAGATTTCATGATAATGTTAAAAGAAATAGTGTAAGATCTTTTAGGAATTTTTCAGAATGTTATACTTCATGCAGACAGAAGAAGCTAAGTCTCAAAAAACAGAGATACTTGCTGCTTATAATAACAGTGGTTTTACATGCCAAATATTAGATTGATATATTTTATTAAATTGGCAATGTTCTAAATAGATATGGGTAAAAAGTACATAGCTATAACATGTAGTTGCAGTATCAGTATTATAACACAAATTGTGTAACAGTGATCGATCAGAAAACTCTCTTTCAAGACACTACCAAATATTCACATTGCTAGGAGACTAACGATGAGATGTCAATACTCTGGCTCCATGAGCATCCATCAATTTGGTCTATTTCAGCGATAATTTTCCCTACTCTAAGTTATCAAAGAACCTTTAAATATCTCATGGCTTTTCTGTAAATTAGCTTAAAAGGCACCACAGCAACAGGAGCGTTTAATTCATCAAACATTAAAGCAGGTCAACAGTCTCTGTGCAGGCGCAGATTGGTTGGTAGCGATATAGCAGTTATGCTTGGTGAAAATAAACACATTCACACTTGGATATCATAGCATCTCATCTACATATATTTAAGTTTAAAATCCTGCTTGGCATGATGGTGCATGTCTGAAATGCCAGCACCTGGGAGGCAGAGATAGGAGGATCAGGATAACAAGGTCATCACCAGCAACACACTGAATTTGAGCTCAGCTTAAGCTACACAAGACCCTGTCTCAAAAAAATATATACCTAATAAAACACAAAAAGGACTGAAGAGACAGCTCAGCAGTTAAGGTGCTTGCAGAGCATAATGACCTGAGTTTGATTTCCCTGAACTCATGTAAAGCCAGATGCACAAGATGGTGGTGCATGCATCTGGAGTTTGTTGGCAGTGGTTGGAGGCCCTGGCATACCCGTTCTGTCTCTCTTCTCTCTATCTCTCTCTGCTTGCAAATAAATAAATAATTTAAAACAGAATATATTTAAAAAAAACACGCTAAATTAATTAGAATTTTTGCCAAAGTAGGCATATTTTAAACTGTAAGGGTTATAAAATTGATATGATCTTGTTTAGTCTTTTGTGAATGTATATTTTAATGGAGGAAGCTTATGACCTTATGTGTGATACATACATATATACTGTCAATATCAATATTCAGGCTCAAAGTTATATTATCAGAGTGAAAGGAATAATTACATTAGGTTCAGGAGTTGGGGACAGTTACAAATCATGGCATTCAAACTGGACTTTATGAGGTGGTGAGTTTCTCAAATGTACAGCAGGTAAATAACATTCTCTGAGGACACAGTGTGAGGAAAAGCAAGTATGGCATTGGGCGCTGTTTCAGTAGCAATTAGGCATCCATGTTTCTGAAGCTCAGGCAGTGCTCTGCAAGGCACAGATGCTGGCTAAGGAAAATTGCAAAACCTTAAAGTTCCACCTATGGAGAGATCATGGATTTCATAAGGAGAAGCTTGGGTTTTGCTTTTTAGATCAGAATTTTTGAGGAAAGATTTAATGTGCTATCATGCCATATGGGATAGATACATTTGTGTATAAAAGTATATGTTAGATTATTAATACATATTGCATGTGAGTAGCACATCACATATACAGTATATACAGGATGGAGAATGGTATAGGAGCTGATTTGGTGCTAGAGTAAGGGATAGAATGGAGAGGCAATAGATGGCAAGAAGATTGGTCCAGATGCTAAGGAGCAATAGTTCCTGGGATGCAGCAGAGTAATGGGGATTGTAGCTAAGGATTGACAACTTGATTGCAGCAGAGAAAGCGGCATTAGACCAACATGGTGGCTTAACTTAAATTATGAAAAGAATGATCATACATAAGTCCAAGAGGATGAAAAAGAATGTTGTTTGGAAAATGTTTAGTTTATATCTATGCAGTGTGAGCTACTGTCAGGACATCTGCAAGTGGGTATCAAAAACAGCAACAAAAATTATCTGGATCCACATACACTGTTATGGCTTCTTCGCAAGGACGTGGTGAAATTAAATAATAGTACTGACTGTGCTAGAAGTCTGGGAAAGGTTGACAATGAGAGATTTGGTGTGAGTTTTCTTAAAAGCAGGAGGAAGAAACAAGTGTCAGATCTGTGGAGTTGGAGACACGGGCATGTCATTGATGAGACATGTGTCAGGTCTGTGGAGATGGAGACATGGGCATGTCATTGAAGAGACATGTGTCAGGTCTGTGGAGATGGAGACATGGGCATGTCATTGAAGAGACATGTGTCAGATCTGTGGAGATGGAGACATGGGCATGTCATTGATGAGACTTGTGTCAGGTCTGTGGAAATGGAGACATGGGCATGTCATTGAAGAGACATGTGTCAGGTCTGTGGAGATGGAGACATGGGCATGTCATTGAAGAGATATGTGTCAGGTCTGTGGAGATGGAGACATGGGCATGTCATTGAAGAGACATGTGTCAGGTATGTGGAGATGGAGACATGGGCATGTCATTGAAGAGACATGTGTCAGGTCTGTGGAGATGGAGACATGGACATGTCATTGAAGAGACCCGTGTCAGATCTGTGGAGATGGAGACATGGGCATGTCATTGAAGAGACATGTGTCAGATCTGTGGGAGACGGAGACATGGGCATGTCATTGAAGAGATATGTGTCAGGTCTGTGGAGATGGAGACATGGGCATGTCATTGAAGAGATATGTGTCAGGTCTGTGGAGATGGAGACGTGGCATGTCATTGAAGTCTGTCTGGAGATGGAGACATGGGCATGTCATTGAAGAGACATGTGTCAGGTATGTGGAGATGTAGACATGGGCATGACATGGGCATGTCATTGGAGAAGACATGACATGTCATTGAAGAGACATGTGTCAGGTCTGTGGAGATGGAGACGTGGCATGTCATTGAAGAGACCCGTGTCAGATCTGTGGAGATGGAGACACGGGCATGTCATTGAAGAGACACATGTCAGATCTGTGGAGATGGAGACACGGATATGTCATTGAAGAGACATGTGTCAGATCTGTGGGGACGGAGACATGGGTATGTCATTGAAGAATGAGAAGTGACTTGAAACAAAGTCTCTGCAGAAATGGAATAATCTAGTTCGATCATATTTAGAAAAGAGATAATGCAAAAAGGCAAGGTAGAACATGTAAATTATGTTGCAGACAATTTGCCCATGAAGTGAGTTAAAGTAAGCTAAAATACTAAACGAGAAGCTGTGACTCTCAAACATGCCTGCCTAACTCAAGGGAACGGGCTGAAGAAGAAAGATGGGTGAGAGAAAGGAAAGAGGGACAGCATCAGGCCAAGAGCCTTTGTGGAGGATTTGCCTTGAGAGGCAACACAGGGATTTCTCAGACACAGAACCAAGTGATGAGTGGGTGAATGGGCAGACAACTAAAATGGGAGTTGTGACTGAGAAGTCGAAGGGACATTTACAAAGTGTGGATTTGCTTTTCCTAGAGATGAGCATGGGTGGACACAGGCTGAAAGCCAGTCGTGGGAAAGCGGAGTTTTCATGTTTAAAGAATGAGAATCCCTCCTGGGAAAGTCCTTACGAATGCAAAATAGGAATGCTATTCATACCCAATTCAAGAGAGTAGATCAAGAGACTCTTGGGCTGGAGAGATGCCTCAGCTGTTAAGGCACTTGCCTGCAAATCCTAACGACCCGGGGCTTGATTCCCCAGGACCCACATAAAACTAGATGCACAAAGTAGTTCATGAATCTGGAGTTAGTTTGCAGTGGCTGGAGGCCCTGACACACTCATTATCTCTGTCTTTCTTGTATTTATCTCTGTTTGCCAGTTAATAAAGTAAAACTAATAATGGTAAAGATTCACAAAACAACCTCAAAGCAGGATCTAATATATTCCATTTCCCACAGAAAGGGGTGGGCATCTCATATAGTCCCTCTCTCATTGCTCTGAGGAAATACCTGGCCAACCAACTTAAGGGAAGGACTTCTTTTGTCTCAGGGTTTGAGAGGATGCAGTGGGGGAGGCATGGCCATGGAAGCTTGCTCTCATTAGAAAGGATTACGAAACAGAGATGGGATGGGATGGGATAAGACATTTCCTTCACTTAGCCAGGACCTCCCCATGGTTCCACAACCCCCACACAATGCCACCAGATGAGTCTGTAGAGTACGTTTCAGTCCATTACAAGTACTGAGCAGATAGGGAAGAAGGTGTTTTGCAGAGTAAATGCTCACTGAGTAGCTGTTACTAGTGTGTTCTGAATGGAGTAAGAAATTCCTTCAATCCAGACCCTGTCAGGAAGAGTCTGTGCAGCAACTGCCTGTCTGGGAAGTATGCATGATGTTAAGACAAGGGTCTGTGGAGGTAAAGGAAGATACATGGAGTATCTTTTAGTTACTTGACTTGTTACTATGGCCAAATACCAGGAGAAAAATGATTTAAGGAAGGGCTTCTATTGGCGTGCTCATTGCCAATGTGCCCATCACCAGCTTTATGGAATCTCACATGACAGTGCCATGTAAGAACCAGGAAAAAGGAAAAGAGATTCTGTCCAATAGAAAAGAGGAAAAATCTTGGAACAATTGAAAAAAAAATCTAATTATAATTTGTATTTTTCCAGAAACAAACAAGAACAAAGCAGTTAATTTTGTAGGGAAAAAAAAATGAAAAAAAATCAGACACATTTCCTTGTAGGAATTGTTTATTTAGCACAATCATTTGTTTGCTAATCCATATAAGGTATTCCCTTTGGGTATATGTCTAGTCTGTAAAAGCACTTGGGTTTCACAAACCTTCACAAATTAGGCTATCATTATGGTCCCTTTGATAAATAAATTCAATGAGGCCTGGAAAGAAAAAAGAGTAATTTTCTTAAACCAGACAGCAGCTCATGATGATGCAGACTGTGCAGGTACATTGCTTCTGGCATAAACTATCCTCTGTGGCAGACACTCCCTCAAAGACCTCTAGTCTGTTTATCGCCTGTATGCTTCCAGTTTTATTACAAAGCAGAAGGACGTGTGAAGTGCCAACCAGGCCTGTTTTGGTGAGAACCCTCTCCCAGCTCTTAGCCCTTTCTGTGACAATCCAGGGTTCTTCAATGTGGCAATGCTCAGATTTTAGGCAGTTCTGGATTATTTCTTTGAAATGTTAAACCTTTTGCTTTTCTGCTTTGATTTTGTTAATATTGCAGAGCCATCCAGGTGCAGAAATATTCTCTAGTCACTTACCATAGAGTATACTTTTACACTTGAATACTTTCATTCTGTGTGCACCAACCACTGATTAGGTACACATACCATTTTGCCAGAAATACTAACTCCTTCATGACGCTAAGTTAACGAAATCCCTCTTACATATTGGATATTTTGTATCAACTAACCTAGAACAAGTCATGAAGATATTAATAATGAAGGGAAATATACTATTTTGTCCTTTTGCGTGTAGATATCAGTATTCGGTCCTTATATAAGTGCCTACTGGCTTGATATTTAGAGATTCAAGCACATATTAGAATTCACAAAACAGAAATGGAATGAGTCTTCCAAAATTGTTTCAGCTTAAAGAAAGAATTATAGAGTGTTTATGAGCAAAGAGCAATTAATTTGTAAGAACAGTTTTGGAAAAAAACAAGAATTTATGTAAAACCCAGGAACCGTGAGTCAGGAGTTTTAAAATACATGTTATTGACTTCTTGCTTGGTAACTTGGAGATTAAATTTAGAACTGTTATAGTCTTTGCTTTCAACATCTTATCATTGGTTGAAATCAAATGGAGAAAACAAAATGTGACGATTTCAGTTGCACTGTAGGCTGTCATAGAGGAAGCTCAGGACAGGAGTTATTGTTAGTGGACATGTTCTGTAGTTATATTTCAATTTTTCTAGCCTATGTGGTATTCAGAAGAAAATCCTTATAAGTTTTGCTTTTCTGATAAAACATCCCATTTGACACCATATTTAATCATAATCTTTTATAGTTCAAACACATTTAATAATTATTGGTCCATACAACTGTTTAGATGTTCCAAGTCCCCTCAAATGATAAGAGTACAGCCTACAGCCATACACTCATGTTTTCCAATGTGTGTGTGGGAGAATATATTCAGATTCAGGACAACAAAAATAATATACCAGGTACTGTGAGGTGCCAATAGAAAATGGGAAACGGAGTGGATGTAGTTAGTCCCTTTCTTGAGGTAGCTCAGGAGGTAGTGAATGATCGTCTGCTTCCGGGAGTCAGCATATAGGAGCAAGCACAGAGAGAGTGGACTAGACTTCCCACGAAAACAGAGCACAGGGAGGTTTGTCCTTGGCTGTGCTCCTGTCTCCCAAGTATGACATGAGTGTCTTAGACAAAGTTCACCAAAAGATCATTTCAGTGGACAGATGGTATATGGCACCATGGGCATTTGTGAGGCCTGGAAGATGGAAAGGACTCAGGGCTGGGGCGTGGGCTAGGTGTGATGAGTGATAGGTATTTTCTGTGCAGAGGAGAGGAAGTCAATGGAGCTGTCACTTTGAAGTCTTAGGCTATTCATTAGGCGTGGGACCAATGGACAGGAGCGTTTCTATGGCGGTGGAGGAGCCAGGGACTAATACTGGAGCCAGGGTTTAAGTCAGTACTGCCTTTTCCATCTGTGCATCTCTGGGCCAGGCACTACCGTGTTGAGTCTCTCATGTAATGATGAAGGCTAAGATGATTGCCACGGATGTATAATGGTGCTCAAGGAAAGCTTATTAAATATCCTATTCTGAGAGTTATTCTGTTGCTCGTTTAACAAGTCAAAAATCATAAAAACAACTTAGACCCCCATATTTTGACTTACATGGGTACTAGGGAACCGAACCTGGGTCCTTAGTCTTCGTGGAGAAGCTTCTAAGCATCTCTCCATCCCATTTTGAATGAATTTTAAGTGATGGGTAAAAACTAACAATGTAAAATGATAGAAAATCTTACATTATAAATTACTAAAATCAAAACGGAAGATATTTAAAAGTATATATTTTACAAATAAATGATTTTAATATTACTTTTAAAAATTATTTATTTATTTATTTAATTGAGAGGGAGAGAGAGAGGCAGAGAATGGTCATACCAGGGCCTTCAGCCACTGCAAAAGGACTCTAGATGCATGCACCACTTTTTGCATCTGGCTTAAGTGGGTCCTGGGGAATTGAACCTGGGCCCTTTGGCTTGTCAGGAAAATGCATTAACTGCTAAGCCATGTCTTCAACCCATTATTTTTATTCTTAAAGTCTGAAATAAATATAGATGAGTCATATATAGGCTGTAACAATAAAAATAAGATTATTCCAAAAGTACGTTTTGGGAAGATTTATTTTGTCATTTTTAATTTCTGGTAAAATACTTTTCTGGGGATAAATTTATACAACATACTAACTGTGTAGCCAATTTACCCGGTGCAATTTACCCAGAGAGAGAGAGAGAGAGAGAGAGAGACCTTTACAAATTGAAAGAAAACAACCAAAACCCCCCACTATATCATAAGACTTACAGTTTTATTGATCTATGATCAGTATGTCTTTATCTTGTAGAGGAGACACAACTAGCAGGTAATTGACAACAGACTGTGAATTTTTCCTGGAAAGAAGTTTTGATGTGGCAGTATGTTTGCACTAGACAAGATTGTATGCAAACTTTTAAAACATTTTCTAAAATAAATTTCTACCTAAAACCGTAGGGGGAAAAAAAAAAAAGAGTCTCCTCAAGCTACTGATCCCCAAACAGCTTCAGAACCCTGGCAGCTGAACCTTCCGAAGGAAGAAGGAATCCAGAATCATGTTAAGATTTAGGTTAAGATGGCATCTGAGGAGTCGGCTGGCGAAAACACTCAGGGCCAAATGTAGAGAGCATCTGAGTAGACTTGGTTCATCCTTGTGACACTGTTTGGAAATTGCTTTCTATGTTAATTAGGATATAAAATTAAAATCTGTTCACATCCAGCTGAATAATATGCCAGCAATATAGGGTAGGAATTTAGTTGGCCCTTGACAGGAGTTTAATTCTGTATAGTCAGTTTCTAGGGAGAGTGTGAAAGGAATGGATGCACTGATCTCTGTTTTCCATTGACAGCTGCCAAGGGCAGCCGAAACCATCTGTCTTGTTATTATTTCCTTTCTCTGAGTTTCCTGGAAATTTCTTATGTGGAAGAGCAGAGGCCATGGACTACGTATGGCTGACTCTAACTGTACCACCCACCTTTAGAAATTGCTCATCTGTCCAAAACCTTTCTCACCAATGTTTTAAAGTAAATTGACATTGTGCTATTTCACACTTAGTGCATTGTCCTGGAATATCCTTTGATGTCTTTGTATGCCCTGGTGCTGGGGAGAGAAAACTGGGTGGGGAGGCAGAGTGGGATGATGCCATGAAGTCATTCCATTCAGTCATTTAAATTGTCTTCATCTCTGTGGTTGTAAATGACAGGTATAGCTACCCATTGCCTTTTCACAAACATTCATATTAGACAACACAGGGTCCCCTTTTGTACAGCTATGTAGAAAAATCTGAGAGACCACGTTAAAGAAATTAAAACAGGTGTTATTTAAGAGAATTTCCACAGTTTAACTGGTAGTATATATGTAACCTGTATTTAGATAAGTCATACAAACTGATTTCCTTGAAATGCACTTGGGGAGTTGGGGGTAATGTAAGACAGTTGGCCTTGGGTCCTATTCATAGAATGGATTTTTCTGTCTTAGATAAAAGCCTTTATCCAAAATATTTGGAAGATGTTCGAAGTGAACATGGAGCCAGGTGTGGTGGTGCACGCCTTTAATCCCAGTACTTATGTGGCAGAGGAAGGAGGATTGCTATGAATTTGAGGCCAGTCAGGCTGGGACTACAGAGTGAATTCCACGTGAGCCTTGACTGGAGTGAGACCCTGCATTGAAAAAGAGCAAAAAATAGTGAACATGTTTTTTTTTTTTTTTTTTTTTTTTGTTTTTCGAGGTAGGGTCCCACTCTAACCCTGGCTGAACTGGAATTCATTCTGTATTCTCAGGGTGGCCTCAAACTCATGGCGATCCTCCTACCTCTGCCTCCCAAGTGCTGGGATTAAAGGCATGCGCCATCACGCCTGGCTTGAAAACTGTATTTTTAAACTAAGAATTGCATCCAAATAATGTTGACATGAAGATTTTATTTCACTGGCAATTTAGAAATCTCTGTGATGATTCTGAAAATGAGTGTATTTAATTGTGTTTAACATACCATGATTGTGTTAGTGAAAACATAATAGGAATAGTAGTAAACACAGTTTCAGGAATTTCTATAGATCTACTAACAAATGTTGATTACTCATTCTAAAAATAGCATGTTATTTTTGAGTGGAAAAAGTACTTACCTCTAGAGATTAAAAAGTTAGCATACTCAACAGGTAACATATATTTCATGTGTATTTCACTAGTTGTCCTCTCTAAAAAAATAATTCTTCCTGCAAAGGACAAGCAAATATACAAACTAAAATTGGCTACAATCAGTGATTGATGATTTTCTCGTTGTTAATGAGTGGGCAGATGCCAGGGTATCCAATATTCATAAGGAGCAGAGCAGGAAGTATAAATTATGGGGGTAATTATAAATCCTTTATCGGACATCCACTTGTCTCTGTGGCCAAGGATAGCTTTGCCAGTGGTAGCACTATACTCTCTAAAAGTGGGTAGACTATATAAATTTGTGCAACTTGCTCATAAACTTCATCAATATAGAGGGAAAATACCATCTTGTTGCATTTATATATTAAAATATATTTCAATATGTCTGTTGAAAATACTTTTATATGAAGAATAAAATGAGTTTTGGAACTATGGTCTATGCTGAAGAGTTTAAATATATAAGATTGTCTTATTGGAGATCTAAAAGGTTTCTATACTTCCTTTATTTTCAACTAACCTGAATCAAGGTAGAAGGCAAAAATTTAGCAAGATATACTTGCAACTATGCAGTCTAAATGTTAAAAAAACTATTTTAGTTTGTTCATTCTTCAGTCAGACTATAAATTCAACAAAGATGTGCTGTGCTCATACATCCGCAGAATCCAGGAAATATCCAGGGGAAATCTCCATATTGTAGACACTTCAGACGTACTGGTGGATAGTTTGGTAGTTGCGGTGGTTTGAATTAGGTGTCCCACATAAACTCATGTGTTCCGAATTCTGGTTTCCCAGCTGGTGGCAATTTGGGAACTGGAGTCTTCTGGAGTCAGTGTATTGTTGAGGGTGTTATAGCAGCTTCCCTGGCCAGTGTCTGGTTGAGTTTCCTGTGCTATTGTCCACCTGATGTTGGCTAGGAGGTGATGTCCACCCTCTGCTCATGCCATCATGGAACTTCCCCTCGAGTTTTTAAGTCACCCTTTCCTCTTATAATCTGCTTTTGGTCAGATGCCTTGTGTTGTCAATGGGAAGCTAACTGCAACAATAAGCAATGTGAATACAACGTGGGATTACAGCATGAAGGGCGGCGAGGAATACCAGGACACATGCAGAAAAGTTGCCAGCATGCTGAACTCAGAGCAGAAGGAAACACCCTGAAGCTTACTTGTTCCAGAAGCTTCCTGGGTGAGATGCTCCTTGAGCCGAATATGAGTTCAGGGGATCACAGGCAAGTGGGGAACATCTCAGGTTTCAGGGGAAGATAATATGTAAATGGTTTAGAATATTTCAAGAAATGAAGACATTCTTCAGACACAAGTCTGGGCTGCATGCAACCAAGAGATGTATGTAAGTCTCTGGAGGGGTATGTTAGTCTGGGAGGCTTCTCTTTCCTTGTGAAGAATGTTTCTTCATTCTGTGTTGGGGTCCCCCCTAGGGCCAGCCCAGGAAGGATGGCAGGGCCTCTGCCGAGTTGGTGGTGAGAGGCGTGGAATCATGACACAGATTCCAGGAGTTGGGTGGAAGCAGGCAGAGAGCGAGCTACTGCAAACTCATTTATTCAAGGAAGTGCAGGGGGTTTTAAGGGGCTTGGCTGGCCAATCATTGTATGGGGTGGTCCCCTTCTTATGACCACTGACAGCCTGTCCCTGGACAGATCATCTTGTAGCAGGTTTCTCGTGAGCATGGGACTGTAGCTGTTGTCACGCCAGGCCTGCGCAGAACACCATGTTCACAGAAGCCACTTCCTGATTTCTTCTGACATGCGGTCTGGCTAGGGCCAGACCTGCATTGTGCCATACATATCTTCCTTTTTATTTTTATTATTGGCAACCCTGGGAGTCATGGTTCTTTGCCAAGCCATTGTTGAACCCAGGCCCCAAGGGATCATCGCATGCAACGGTGCCTGTCTTAGGTTGCCCCATCTCATGGAGTCTTACCTGTCATTTACTACCCGCCATCCTGGTGAGAAAACCTGAGGGGTGTGCCCTGGTTTCTTTTAGCATGAGGTCTGGCTAGGGCCAGACCTGCATTGTGCCATACAATTCTGCAATTGGAAGGATGTCTTTTACAACTCTCCATGAAATTCTAAGTGGCAAATCAGGATGTCATTGTAGAATGAAAACTCTTACAGTATCATGTCAAATAAGTTGGTGTGTAGACTAGAGGGGTTGTGGATGGTATTTTGTGAATTGTAAGGGACTTCCCTAAAGCAGGGAGACGTATACTAGAGTTTAAGACAAGAGGAATACAAAATACCGATAGCATATAGAGAATAATACAGAGATTTGTCATTACTAGGAGAAATGTTTCATGGAAATTTCACATGGTCTTGAAATAGCAAGGTATCATTACATCTTGGCCAGTGAACACTCAGATTAAGCCCATCATTATCATTTGTTCATATCAAATCAGAGGGAAATAATAATGACAAAGAGAAACTTAATCCAAAATGTTAACTGCTAAATTATATTACATTAAGGCCAGAAAAAAAAATCCTCAATTCAAGAATAGTAACAAAGCAATCTCAGAGAAGGAACAAATTGGATGCAATTTGATGCAAATAAACACTATTATGGAATTATAGTGTTCAAAAAGTTAACACAATGCAAGGCATAAAAAGAAGCCAACAAAGGGAATGCAATAAGTGTAGCTTAAAATTTTAGGAGAGAAATATACTTAAGAAAAATCGTATAGTCTATTAATAAACATACACACAGATGGCCTTCGTGTTAGTCCTAAACAAGCTTTGATGTTAGAAATGATTGAACTATCAATATTTGATGATTTTAGGCTGTGTTTTAGTGATCTAGAACAAACTTTCATCCCGTAAACACTGTCATCCTATAAGTTAGCAGGACAGTCTGTGAGTCACAAGGTAACTTCAAAAAATACTAGAAGAGAAGCACATGTCTAACTATGCAGAATAAGGTGTTGCCCGCTGCATTTTCAGCAACTGTGTACTGCTTTTGTTTTTGTGTTTCTGTTGTTGCCGGTAAGGTAGATTCCACTGCCTGCATATGACTTGGCAGGGTTTTATGTCACACATTAACACTGGTATGGTTTGCAATTAACGATTTCTAGTGTGTGACTCTGCTGTCACCTTAATTCATTTTCATATACTCTGCTTGAGGTGTAGTTTTTTGTTTTCACAATTATTTGCATATGCATATAAAAACCATATAATATTAACGTGCATGCTTACTTTTTCTCTTTTATTTTCTTATCCTTTTACTCTCATATACTAAATCGGTAAGTTGAATGGAAATTGGTGAATGAAATGTTTTTTTTTGTTTCTTCAGTGTTAGAAAAACTTGTCCAGAAAGATATTTTTGCTACTGATCATTTAAACCAATGATTTGGTGTATTTAAACATATTTTTTGTGATTTGTTGTTAATTTTGATATTGTTCACAAGAATTAAAAGCCTCAATCAAAGAACATAGATAAAAATATTTATCTAGTGATCCAATGTGACAGAAGTTGGCCTTGTAGTATCTTCAGTCCTAATAATTATCCTGCCATAGAGCTATCTTAATCTTAGAAAAGAATTGCCCTCATGTATAAAGCAATGGTGCTATGGAAACTTATCCAATATTGGATATTATTAGTAGGGATTATGCTTTTGAAAGTGGTAATATGTTAGCATATTTTGTTTAAGTATTACCACATTTGTAATGACAAAAGAAAGGACAGCTGCTGGTTGGAATGAAAAGGATCTTTCCCCATTGTCACTCCCTCTGTCGTCAGCCCTTGTATGTGTCTCTCTCTGTATTTCAGAGTTTGGCCAATTGAAAGAGAACTGAGAAATAGGACATGCCAATTATTCAAAAGAAAGGTCAAAATCACAGAATCACAGAAATACAACTATGTTTCACCATGGAAAAGAAAAACCAGACTGAGTAAAGAAATGGCAACTGCTCACTGTGTCCAAGGCTGTGGTACAGATCTTTGACTCCACTGGAGCTATAACAAGTTGCAAATTGACTATGGAAATAATTTACTTTCAGAAGACATTGCAGTGCCCTTCTTGACCTGGGCATGCTTTCTTAATTTTTTTTTATTATCATTTTATTTATTTTTGAAGAGAGACGCAGAGAGAGACAGACAGAGAGGGAGACATATAGAGATGGGTGCGCCAGCAGTGTCTCAGCTGCTGTGAACAAAATCCAGATGTGTGCGCCCCCTTGTGGTAAGTGCGGCATTGTGCCCTTGTGTCACTTTGCATCTGGCTAAGCATGGGATCTGGAGATTGGAACCAGGTTCTTAGGCTTAGGAGGCAGGCGCCTTAACCTCTAAGCCATCTCTCTAGCCCCTGGGCATGTTTTTAAAATCACTGAAAAATCTCGTACCTTTTGGGATGATTTAGGTGTTTGCTTACTCAGAAATAAGGGTGCTTAGGATGAGTTAATGAAATTCATATTCATGCTCAGCTTTTTGTCAGATCATCATGAACAATTTTCTAAGATGAAATTAAAAAATGGTATTTCTTTGTCAATTTAGGCCCTAGTGAAAGAAGCTGAGCTGAAGCAGGTTTACTTGTGTCTGGGCGCAGAATTTATAACAGGCTGTGTAGGTGGAAGAGGCTCTGTAACCAAGCGTCACAGGAGATACTGATTCCGAACAACTTGGGTCTGACTCAAACTTGAGATACTTTAATGGCAGGAACTTTAAAAGTGAGCTAGAGACATCGGAATACTAAACTGTCAACATTAATCTACTTCTTAGGAGAGTCAACTGAGTGCTACTTACTCTATGGTTGGCATTAAATAGCAGAGTTGGGAAAATACTGACAGCTTAAAAAAACACATACTGGCATTTTAATTACGTTTGGCAGAACCATTTCATTTGAAAAATAGTATTTTAAATGCACTTGACTAATGACTTTATGATCGTGAATCCTTATTCAATGCCAATGCATTTTTGTCTATTTTCACCCAGATAGGAAAAGGAGTTCATCGAAATGCATCCATCATTTCATTGAAATAAAGTGACTTTCTACTTTCTGCAAGTTGACATAGTACAGAACTTACCTGCTTACCTTTTCTCATGACTTATAAATGTATCACTGAGTTATTTTCACAACAGTGATATTTTGTTCTCATCCTATGGAGGACAGGATATTACATGCAATTATGTAAGTTTAACTGACATGGATAAATGGGAAAAAATCATCATCTAAGCATCTTGATGCTCAAGGATGGAAGTTTAGGGCTAGAGAGGTGGCTTAGTGGTTAAGGTGCTTCCTTGCAAAGCCAAAGAATCCCAGGACCCGCATAAGTCAACTGCACAAGGTGGCACATGCTTCTGGAGTTTGTTTTCAATGGTGGATTCCCTGGCATGCCCATTCTCTCCCTTTTCCCTTGTCTCTTTCTCCCTCTCTCAGCCTCTTTTTCTCTCTCTCTCAAATAAATAAAAATAAAATATTTTTAAAAAGAATGGAAGAAGTAAGTCCATCGCCTCTCCTGGGCATGTTAGGAAACACGCTTTTGCTTGATAAAGATCTGTTTGGGGTGAGTGTGAATCATTGTTTTGTCTATTTCTTCTGGAAAGCATTTTAGATGCTTAGAGAGGGAAAAGAAGGGTTTACAACTATACTAAAATTACATATACACACATACATACATGCATACATACTAATGAAAGATTCCATGTGGGCATTACATTTGTTAATATTTAAATATTTAAATTACATAAAATGACAAATCACATAGTTTCAGTAATGTATTGAACAGTCGCTACTATTTCAGTATCTGACTCAGAGGACACCTGTTGAGTTCTAAAGCCCTGGCAAGCACCTCAGTACTAGAGCCCCGAGGTTCTTACTGCACACCTCCCTACTGCCCAGTGGTTCACCCTGAGCTTCCCCTGGGTCCTAGAGCCCTGAGGTTCTTGCTGCACACCTCCCTACTGCCCAGTGGTTCACCCTGAGCTTCCCCTGGGTCCTAGAGCCCAGAGGTTCTTGCTGCACACCTCCCTACTGCCCAGTGGTTCACCTGAGCTTCCCCTGGGTCCTAGAGCCCCGAGGTTCTTGCTACACACCTCCCTACTGCCCAGTGGTTCACCTGAGCTTCCCCTGAGTCCTAGAGCCACGAGGTTCTTGCTACACACCTCCCTACTACCCAGTGGTTCACCCTGAGCTTTGTCATGTTCCACGTGTGTAGGGTTGGGGGTGAGAGGAGGCTACCACTGAGGACAACGTGC
Source organism: Orientallactaga sibirica (assembly GCA_036365145.1). Taxonomy (NCBI): domain Eukaryota; kingdom Metazoa; phylum Chordata; class Mammalia; order Rodentia; family Dipodidae; genus Orientallactaga; species Orientallactaga sibirica. The sequence goes on along the minus strand of JAEOAD010000041.1, from coordinate 14,782,864 downwards.
ACTTACTCAGAAAAAGCTATAAAAATTTCAAATATTATTGTGACAAACTTCCTAAAAATGAATGCAACTTAATGAAACAGAAATAAATTTATAGGTTTCTGGAAGGAATTGTACATTTTAAAATTCAACATTTATATCTTTCATTTGCATGCTTATAATAAAAGTAATTTAAATTGCATTTCAGTCCTGGTCCACATTGAAAAGTTACCAAACTTATAGTGTCTGTGCTTTGCATGAAGGGTTACTGTGAAATGGGTTACTCCCTTTCAATGACATGTTATATCTTTTCCAAGGCTGAGCACGTGGTATTTCTTTTCTATGACTTATTGTAGAAGTGATTAAAAATAACCATAGGAAAAAACAAGATCATGATGCCTGCTAAATAATACTGTCTTAAAGTTGGTATCCCAAAAGAAAGATTAGATCAAGAGAGAAATGAATACTTAAGAAAAGTTTGCAAGAGACATAAAATTTACAGTAACAATAATGCCAGTGAAGAGGCACTGTGGGATGGGCAGATAGAAAAATAGGCATCTGAGTACACAGATAGATGGTAGGTGGATGGATGGATGGATGGGTATATGGATATATGGACAGATAGTAAGGAAAGATACACAGCATAGTATTTAAAAACAGGACCCTAAGGGCTGGAGAGATTGCTCAGTGGTTAAGGTGCTTGCTAGCATGCACAAAGTGGCCTATGTATCTGCAATACATTTGCAGTGGCTGGAGGCCCTGGCATGCACATATTCTTGTTTTCTTTCTCTCTCTCTCTCTCCCCTTGTGAATAAATAAATTAAAATACTTAAACAAGATTATAGAATAGATGTTACTTTTTCATTCAGGCTCTTTCCCTTAGCAAACAAATTATATTATGAAATATTTTCAATAAGTCATTACATTTTCTGTGAAAGGTTACCAGTGGCTTCAAATCTTTCCAGTCTTACTTTATCCTCAACAAGATTGCATAGTAATAACGAGATCTTTGCATGGTAGAAAAATTATCAGAGTGAGCAGGGCAACTGGACCTCATTTTTTATCAATTTTCAGTCCTGCAGGTTTTTTTTTTCCTCACCAAAATGACACTGACTGTGTTTCCTAGTTCACTGGTGCTTCTCATGTTCTCTGTCATCTGTGTACAGTGCCGTACGCCCTTGCTATTTTCTCTCTTACCAATGGTTATTGCAAGGTTTTTATAGGGGAAGATGCCCAACATTATTTTATACTGTGTTGTTTTAAGCTGATATCCAAGATATTTATTTAGCAATTTTGTTTTAAAAAAAACTAAAGGATCCCTAAGGTATGAGCTCAAAATGTGAACATTTATATGTCTTTTCCCCAAATCCATTCATGATGATCCATGTTTGGCTGGAAACTAATAAAACTCTCAATGAACTGATCATAGCTGCTTCTGATCATCACATAAATGCTCGCAGCATGGCTGTGCTGCAAAGGCTGAGGCAGCAGACATTTCTCACTGACGCTCTTGTCATGGCTAATGAATGTGTGTCTGCTTTATGTCACTTCAGCCCATTTATCCCCTTGCTTATTCATCCTTATGATCATTATATAAAACTTCTGTTTATACATGATTATTTGAGAAGTATATGTAATTATTAATGTAACATGTAATCTATTCTAAAGACATTTCCTTCCAAGCTCCTGAAATAAAATTAGTCTTTTATATTTTAATATTAACCTGCTATACTTCATTTTCCTGCCTATTGAAGAATGTGTTATTTTTAAATAGACTATCTCACAGTGTAATCCCACCAATCTGAAGGTTGAGACAGGACAATGGCTAGTTTGCATCCAGACTGGGCTGCATAATAAATTCCAGGCTAGAGGTATATAGCAAGATAAAAAGGGGGGAGGGAGAAAGGATAGGTAAAGAGAGAGAAATCTAGAGAGAACTCACAGTTCTTCAAAAATTCACTTCCAATATAGTTGTGCAACTAGCCATTTAATGTTATCTCTTTTCCATGTGTAGACACACACACACACACACACACACACACACACACACACAATCTCTTCTTGTTTTCCGCTGAAGTTCAGATAAACGGTGATCTATTCTTCCACAGCTACTCAAGGGAGCAGTTACGTGAGACCTGGCAGGCTCCTCGCTCCAGTCAGAAGGCCATTTGTGGCAGACACTGGGGTTGTGCTTTGATCTAATTAAATTTCCATTAACTTGGACAGACTAACCATGTTTTCTTTCTTTTATAATCAATCCCCGGCCCAGAATCTCTACTAATTATCACATGTTGCTCAGTTTTTCTTCATAACCTCTTCCTAACTACCGCTCTCCATCTGCACCTTAATAAAATCTTCCCTCCACATGAAAAAATATAAAATAAAATCAAAGCTTATAATCACACTGCATTTGCTAACTGCTAAGGCCCTGGTTTCTGGAGCTCACCTTAATGAGATGACAGAGACAAACTCAGCGGAACTGGGTAGTCATTTTCGCCATGTGTGGCGGTGCTCTAAGTAAGGTTTCATCCCGTGTGAGGGTGACATGTTGGCACGTGCTCAGAATGCCTGTGCCACCAGGAAGACTCAGTGAAGGGAGGGATCAAGTGAATAAGGACTTCAAATAGCTACACCATGGGGAGGAAGGAGAGAGGGGTTGCCAGAAGGAAAGGGATGGGTATGGCACTGTGAGAAGAGTGCATTCACTCAGAGCTGATTCTCCAGTAGAAGGAGAGAGAGAGACAGACAGAGAGAGAGAGAGAGAGAGTAGTGAGGCCATCGTGAACTGCTCAAGCAGAAGGATTTAAAACTGGAAGATGCTGTGGTGTGGTTGTCATTCAAAACTACAGTGTGCTGAGCCAACCATGGAGAACAGATCAGTGAGGGCAAACACAGAAACCTGCAAAACCCTCCCTTAGCCTGAATGAAGGAAGATATTTGGTAACAGTGAGATGGGAGCTGAGGCAAGAAAATGAGGGTGTTGGGGCAGCAAAGTTCAAACATGGAAGATCATTTATATGCTGAGGATGGGGTCCAACGAACAGGCTTACTGACACGTTTCAGCAGGGATTCCACTGGGAAAGCTAAACAAATAAGGACATCAAGTGATTGGTGTTGGCTTTGAGGTAGCCATGGGATGATCAAGGAAGACAGCTGGTTGGCAGATGTACACTTAATGTGGAGATAAGGATGCAAATATGAGTTACAGTTTCATAAATCACATAAATGAATGAAACCACCAGGGTCAAAAAAATTGAATTACATCATGCGGGAAGATTTGATTAGAAGATACACTTATTAGTAATTTAAGCACATAAATTAGAGTTTAGAAAAGAATGGTCTTGATGCTTCCTGGGAGCTACCTGTTTTAATTTGCAAGACATTTCAGACCAGTAGCAGAATATTTTTGAGAAAATATCTTCAAAAATAGTTAATTTTATCTACAGATTTAGCAGAACATATGGAAGGATGTTCCAAGAGTTAGGAAGGACTGGATCTATTTTCCCAGTACCCCTAAGATGCAGAAACTTTGACCCTAATTATATTATGATTCACATCACAATGGGTCTGGTCTTATAGATTGTAAAAATACTCATACAAACTGTGAATCATTAACAGAACAAAGGGGACATTCCAGATGGAATTCTTGTGAGTCTGCAGTACTTATAAGCCTCTAATGAAGTTTATATCTTTGAATGAGTCCAATTATACAGATATTGTCATTATATAATTGTGATGATAATATTTTCTGATATATGCAGATGTTATAGAGAAAATTATGGTTAAAGTTTCATACTGTTGAAGATAATTGGTATGCATGAACATGTATGGATTTCTCAGCAACATAATATATTCTGTTATGAGTATGACAGCTTAATGTAATAATAAGTGAGTGATATCACATGAACATAATGGGTCTAATATGATCACTGCAGATTTTCAGTGAGCTTACGTGAAGAGCAGAAGAGTAAGCAGAGGAATGATGAGACATTATTATCGTCACAGTCCAGGGTATCATTGCCCCAGTTATGCACCAAGACTCTGCCTTGTTCTCTGTCCTGGTTGGCGACCACAGCACTAACTCTAAGCTTTATCTCAATGTGTTCCCTAAGCACATGGGTGCAGCCTCTGTAGGAGGTGAGTGGGAGGTATGTGAAAGAAGAGCCCCAGGTTAGGTGTTTACCTGTTGGATGATCCTGTCCTTCCTGTATCCCCAGTGAGGCCCATGACCTTTCAGTGGAGACCTGCTCTTAGATTCTGCCCTTCCTTGACCCTTTCATCTTTTGGGTCTTGGATGTGGGAAATGCTAGGATCCCACTGGTCCATTGGTTCTGTCACTCTTCTTTAGAGCATCCCTAATTGTTGTTTGTGCCTCTATTAATATGTAGCCTCTCCAGCTTATACTTTCACAGTTTGGGTGACATCTGCAATGCTGTCATATCTTGATCAGTGCAGTGATCGCTGCATTTTCGAGTCATTCTTTGTCTCTATAGGCTCTGAAACCATCCACATAAGATTATCTATGCCACTCCGCGAGAGCCCTGATTTTCTTTTGCATCTCAACAGAATATTTCTTCCCAACTTGATTTTAGCATTGGTGAGTGTCAGCTTTAAAATAGCACATGGGATCTTTAGGTCATTTCTGATAGTTTGTTTTCTATATAAGGAGCAAAGGAGTGAGTGAAGTCTTCATGGAATGACCCAAGAAGTAGCTGTTCTTGTACTTATGAGTTATTTTCTGTTATCACACAAGGAAATTGCTGTTTCCATGGTTACTTGGTGCACATTGTTTCCATTTTCTTGATTGGTGAAGTAACAATCTCTAATGGAGTAATTAGCACATCCATTGCAAATCTTTGTGGAAATCTAGAATATATACATGGACATGTTTCCCAATGTGCTGTCACTTTTCATTTAAACCATGCTCCACATCCTTCCCTCTTCAGAATTCGTTATGACTCTGCAAACAAGGGTTCTAAGCCACTCGTCCTCTCTGGAATGTGTAGATCCTGTGACAGTCACCTCCTGCCCTCAGGAGCCAGTTCCTTCAAGATGCTGAGGGGAATGCACGTGGTCACGAGGTCACCTCTGATGGTTAAAGGGCTCCAATAAACCATTCTCATACCATTTATCCAAAGAAGTGAAGCTTCATCCTTATCAACAATTGCCCTCATCTGCTAAAGAGTAAAACAAAGCTAAACAAAACCAAAACCTCTCAAGTAATGTCTCATCCACTTTAAGTCATTTTTGGGGTGGAAAACAATTAACAAATATGACTATATAACAATCAATTATTTGGTCCTTTTACTTACTCAGCAAGATCTACTGAATTAGGAACTGGGGTATGGTAATAATAAATTATATATGTATCTATACATATCTGTATATATGTAATATATTTCCAAAAGTTACTACACACACACACACACACACACACACACACACACACACACACACACATATACATGTTGCTCACATAGTAACTAAAGTTAATAAAGGGAGCATGCAATCAAATAAATAATTAAAACCTTTGGAGACCTATAGATGTAATGGAACTCAAAATTAGTTCTGAGGTCTGGGTCAATGGCTCAGTGGATAAAAGAGCTTGTGATGTAAGCATGAGGACCAGTGTTAAGATCCTCACATCCATGTCAAATCTAGGCGGCACCAAGCATGGAGTGGAGGTCACCTGTAATCCCAGCACTCAGGAGACAGAGACAGGCCATCCCTGAGGTAAGCTGCCCACCCAGACTCACTGAATCAGTGATCTCTGCGCTTGGGTCTGAGGTGCTGCCTCAGCAAGTAAGGAGTACAGCAATCATGGACGATGTCTGATGTCTGCTCCTGGCCCCCAAGCGCACGCGCACACACACACACACACACACACACATACACACACATGTGCCCACATGTATACTAACATCCAGGCCCCCTTCACATGCAAATAAGAGTCCTGTGACATGAAGCGCTGTGAAGAGATTGCTGAGGGATGGGGCATGTTCCTGACATGGGAGGAGCAGTTGGCACATTTGTGACCCAATCAATAAGTGGGAGCTGATGATCAATTGTCAGTAATTAGACCCAAGTCCATTCTCTCAGAACACAAATGCAAACACATAGGATTAGTTTTGGGGAAAGAACAGGCATGTTCTTTATATTGTTCTTTTCTTTGATTCACATAGTACCAGACGCTTGAGACAAAAGAAATCCATAGTGGGTGTGGCATAGCAGTATGGTGAGTTAAAATTCTGAAGATGAAAAATTCAAGCTACGTGAAAACAATCGTGACTCAAGCTGGCTTCTTGACGTCTCTAGGCTGTGGAACTCATCCTCTGCCTAGGAAGAAGCCATGCAGCTTCCACGTTGCCTTCGAGTCGACATTAAAAATACACGTGAGTTAGAAATGAGTGTCTTCTGGTTGTGCAGACACCTCTGTTTTCTGTTTCATAGGAATGAACTGAAATGACTATTTCATCATGCCCATGTGACACATCAAGAAACTGCAATTAAACAGAATAAAAATGTTCTCCTAAGACTTTGCAAGATGTCAATAGACATGGTATCAAATATGCAAATATTAAATGGCAGGAGGATTGAAGTATGAAAGGAGTATAGAATGGAAATCATGACTACATAGCACTTTCCAGAAGTTCAGAGTCTTCAAAGGCATTAACTTATTTGATCATTTCATGAACTCTAAGGAATAAAGACCATGTTTTTGCTTCCATATGACACATCAGGAAGCTGCAATTGAACAGAATTAAAAAAAAATGCTTCCCTAAGACTTGAAAAGATAATAACAGATACGGGTATCAAATATATGCAAAAAGTGAAATGCAGAAACCTTAATGAAAAGGAAGAGTTAGCTAGGTTAGGGTAGAAAACATGGAAGAGGATGGGAAGCAGGAAAACTAATAGTTCAAAGGATTGCACCTATGAGTAACAAGTTGGGACTGGCTAACTGCCAGAAGGCTTTAGCCTGAGGGATGGGAGGTTGAATGTGCCATCACCAGTGGCAAAATGATCTCCAGTAACAAATAGGGTAGAAAGCAAGAGCTTAGGTCTACAGGAAGGAGGAGCCCTGTCTCACCCATGTGAAGAGCAAACTTCCATGTTCACTTTATCAAGTGTCATTTTCTTTCCCCTCTGCTTTCAAGGGGCATGAGCCAAATGTGACACTTTATAGCAGTCATTATCCTCCATCAAGATAGCAGCATGGGGGCTGGAGAGATGGCTTAGCAGTTAAGGGGCCTGCCTGCTAAGCCTAAGAATGCCCATTCGATTCTCCAGGTCCCATGTTTAGCCAGACTCAAGTGACGCAAAGGCGCAATGCTGCACTTGCCCACAAGGGGGCGCACACTTCTGGAGTTCATTCACTGGCTGAGAGGCCCTAGTGCACCCATTCTCCCCCCCCCTCTCTCTTTGAATCTGAGCTCTTAGTTTCTGCTTCTGCAAGCCAAAGGAAGTCTCCAGGAGTTGTAGAGGAGAGGAGGGTGTAAGCAACACAGAGAAGAAATTCAAAAGGCCTACTGGAGCCACTCATGTGCAGAAGTCTCAGGATGGCATTGAAAACAGGCCTCTGAAATCTCATCTAAGGGGCAGAGAGGATGGAATGAACCGTGCTTGGCTTGGAGCCCATGTGCCTTATTCAGCTGTGGATGGTTTGGCGGGCCGGAACGTGAGAAGGAGAGGACTCCAAGAAGAAGGAGAAGACCATCATCTTGCTCAGGATGAGTAGCAAGACACATGGAAACTTATCAATATCTGGAAGCCACTAGGTCCGATTTGTAAACAGGCTCATCACATACCAGTGCAGGGGTATGTTGTAAATTACATAGGAAAGCCAGAGCCATTTATTCATCCAGAGAAGGAGGGAAAGAAACATCATTAAAAAACCAAGTGTTCAAACTGATTTGGGAATGAGGTGGCAGTTGGGTATAGAATTCACCCTCCTAGTTGATTCAAACACCCTCTGACTCTGTGGGTTGACCTCAATAAGGCTAGGAGACACTGTTAAGATTAGACGATTATTCAGAAAAAGCAGCAGAGAGCATGGTGCGCAGAGCCGTAGCTCTGAAACACACGCGCATGTGAGCACCGGCACACGCATTTGACTAGGTCCAGGGCCACTGCCGCGCTGATCAAGACGTCTTGCGACACCAGATGTCAAGAGAAGGGGCTGAAATGATTTGTTCTTGAAATTATTAGGGGTCTAGAAGATAGTAGACACTCAGGTAATGACTGATAACAAGCCTGAAGATTGGCTTAGCTAATTAATCAACTTCATAATGAATAGCTTAAAATACTTGAAATTGATCACTTAAGGGAAGAAAGTGATTGAAAACATAAAGGGAACTTTGCAACTCAGTTGATATTAAATTTGTACAAAGTATTGGTATTTATTTTATTTTTAAATAAGGCAATTGACAAGTTGGGGCATTATGCACAGAGACTGGGGCCTACCCCCCCAGAACTCTTGACTAACCTCACAATGCACGACCCACATTCCCCATTGATCAGGGTCCCTTTGAAAGTGGGAGGACAGGGAGGAGGACAATGGATCCAATAATATGAATGTAAAATCAGAATAATATAAATAAAAAATATATATTTAAATAAAAAAATAAAAATAAAAAAACTCTTAAATGAGAGATATTTTTATGAAAAATTATATTATTTTTAAAATATTATTAAGAAATAAAAGAAATTAATCAAGATAAGAATTAAAAGTAATCTTTAGGTTTTGTCTATTAATTTCTTAGATTTCCCCCTCAATGACAAATAATCACAAGATTATTTTTCTAATAATGTCAAGATACAGCTCTGTAGCTTTAAATGATGGTGTTGAAGTTATTCTGTGTTATTTTTGAGCTTGCTTACCCTGAGTATCACTTATTATCACCCTGAAGTAGGATCTATCATGGGTATCAAGATGTTTCACATTTTACTTTTGCTTTAGTTAATGTTTGTGATGATAAAACTGTACACAACCCATCACACTGGGATTACCGACATGAAACATGTCAAAATCTGAATGCAAAGCACTACTGGCCAAATTGTTGCTGCAAACACAGGGCAAGTATCCTGTTGACCCTAATTAAGAATTAGGGCTGTTGGTTCATCATTGTAAAATAAGTTCCTTAAAAGTGAGAATTCTGAACTGTTCTTCCTACATCATTTAATTTATTTAATCTTTCAGCAGTAAATATAATACTACAAAGCTTTCAATTTAACAGGTAGTAGATATCTTTAAAATTTACATTGTAACAGATTTAAACATTCGTTTTATCTAAGAACAATCATGTTATACATTTTTGCTTTTTCAAAAAGAATATTGTATTTTTATTTACTTGAGAGAGAGGAAGAGGGAGAGAGAAAGAGAGAGAGAATGGGTGCACAAATGAACTCCAGATGCATGTGCATCTAGCTTACTTGGGTCCTGGAGAACTGAACCTGGGTCTTTAGATTTATAGGCAAGGCCAGACCATTTTTTGCTTTTTTAAAGACATGGTTTCATGTAGTCCAGGATGGCCTTGAACTTGCTGTGTAGTGAAGGAAAACACTGAAATCCTGATCCTCCTGCCTCTACTTCCCAAGTGCTGAGATTATAGGGGCAAGCTTCTATTCCCAGGCATGGCAGAGCTTTTATATAGAACTGTTCAAAGTAGGGATTAAAGAATAGTTAGTTGCCGCATGTGTTAGTAGGAGTTTATACAACACTAGAACCAATCTTAGAACTTTCAATCTAATAGCACAGTACACATGGGACTAGGGGTCCCTCTGCTTCTCACCATTGTTTTACCCTAGACTTTCTGTCATCATTGAACATAGTTTAGTAAATGTCACATAACACTTCCTGAAGTTCCTCAAAGGCATCCCTAACTTTACACTGAGCAGACCACACCACTATAAACAAACTGCTGACACTCCCAGCAAGGCTCAGACGGTCATGAAAGAGATTTTGTTTTGGTCCTTGAGCTGAGGTTCCCTCCAGCCTTAGAAACAAGCACCTCACAGGGATGCTAAAAGTCTAAGAGTCACTTAGACCAATACAAGAAGCTATGGCATCTCCTCTAGAAGCTAGGGAAGAAAATGAAATGAAAAGGGAAGTCAGTGAAGTTCCTTGTAATGGGGAGAGAAAGTGGAGGACCTTCCAGGAGTTAATTGTATCAAATGGAAGTGAGCACCTCTCCTTCTTCATTCAACTCTAGCCTTAAATCTATGTTACAAAATCTCTTCTTAATAAACAGACTCTACTGAATTTAAAACGATGTAATTTGGGGCTGGGGAAATGGCTTAGTGGTTAAGGTGCTCGCCTGCAAAGCCTAAGGACCCGGGTTCAATTCCCCAGGACCCATGTAAGCCAGATGCACAAGGGGACACATGTGTCTGGAGTTCGTTTGCAATGGCTAGAGGCCCTGGTGTGCCCCTTCACTCTTTCTCTCTGCCTCTTCCCCTCTCTGTCAAATAAATAAATAAATAAATAAATAAATAAATAAATTAATTAATTAAAAAATATCTTTAAAACAGAGATGTAATTTGCTAGTCGATGTCAAAGGCAACGAAGGATACTGTGAACTTTATAGTGGTGCCAATGAGGTTTCACCCTGGCCATTGGCATGACTCCCATGTGATATCAGAGGAACCCGAGGGAGGCTGGGAGTTACCCTGAATTTTGGAGCAGGAGAATTGGATACTGATTTGAAAGAAATTAGAAGGATCATTGCACAAAAGAGCCTGCATTATTCATATGTGAAACCCATGCCTTGATGAAGCATAATCCAAAGGTTAAATCCACTGACACTTATAAAAATGTTGCCCCTTGGATATGTAGCACTTCTGGGCCACTAGATTTTTTTTTTATGTCTGTGAACTATGCAAAAGTTGCATAAATGCCATTGTCATTTAAAAATTTTAGGCATTCAAAACTATGTTATATATGAAGGTGTCCACCCACCCCTCATCTGCTCGAACAATGCAAGATTGAATGAATAGTCAGAATGTAACAACCACCTCTGAAGGTTAGGTAACTGAATCAAAGGAATAATCAAAAGGACAAATGTCATAGGCAATGGCTACTGTTGGCAATTGTTGCAATTATAGGAAAGGAAAAATAAATTGAAGTTGAAGAAGATACATCTATGAAATTACTCAAGTTGTAACTGTAACCACTGTAGTTAAAATTCAGCCAGGAAAACTTAGAGCTGTGTCCACAGACTCCTGAAATTTCAAGGATTGAGCTAAAGCTAATGGGACAGTTTTTAGTGTTAACATCTATCTTTATTTCTAAGTTCTAAGGAATAACATCTGCTAGTCAACTGCTGCTTTTTCATCGGTCATAAGGATAGTATCAATTTATGGTCATACTTCCAAAATTGTTTTTCTTCATTTTCTTGTAGTCATTCTTCCAGTTTTACAGATGGGGGTGGGGCGCTTACTCAGGCAGTCATTCAAATAGTATTTCCTTGTTTTTAATCACTGCTTCTCAGAAGTTTCAGTTAGTTGGGGGTCAGGGATAAATAAACAACTTCAGTAATTTTGTTGACAACTTGAATGTTTGAAAACTATCATGTAATAGTTGCTTTACTGTAGTCCTTTATGGTAGAACTTTTTCACGTTATCCTCAGTTATTCAGATGACTCTCAGGTATGCATTTCTTTTTTAGAAAAAAAAGAAAGCTAGGGGTAATATTAGTGAAATAACTTACCACAATCACACCGGATTTAGCATGCCAGAGCCATAATTCTACACATAGACCATTTGTCCACTGATTGAGTGCTTAAGCAGGGCCAGATGCCATTCAATGCTTGTGTATCTACCATTATTCCCAGAATCACCCTGCACAGTCTGCATTATGAGCTACTCTTTCAGCAAACTGTGCCCAGTGCACGTGACCCCTGAGTGACAGTGTTCCCCGAGCCTTCTCATCCAGCTCCTGGCTCTGCTCTCGCCTTTCCCTGTCCAGAGAACAGGTGCCCAGCAGGATGTTCTCCACTGACCACTGGGGATGAGTGGTGGTGGTTGTCTTTGCTTCTCAGACATGTTCCTTAGACATGCTCCCAACACAAAGCTGAGTGTCCAAAGTGGCTCATATTTCTGCAGTTTGTTTGCACTGGCAAGAGGCTCTAGTGTGCCCATACTCACTCTCTTTCTGTATGCACTTTATCTCTCTCTCAAATAAATAAATACGATTTTAAATAAAAGAAACAATGGATGATGAATCAAACAAGAATGCCTGTACTATTTGGGGGAATTTACAAACTGTGTTATAATGCAGGCGTGTATCAATTTATTTATTTTATTTTTGAAAAATTCTAAAATAGTATTTTTTTTTTTTTTAGAGAGACAGAGAGAGAGAGACAGAGAGAGAGGGAGGGAGAGGAAGAAAGATAGAGATGGGCGCACCAGCAGTCTCTCAGCTGCTGGGAACGAAATCCAGATGTGTGCGCCTCCTTGTGGTCAAGTGCGGCATTGCACCCTTGCGTCACTGCATCTGACTAAACGTGGGACCTGGAGATTGGAACTGCTGGAGATTGGAACCAGCGTTCTTAGGCTTAGGAGGCAGGCACCTTAACCGCTAAGCCATCTCTCCAGCCCTAAAATAGTATATTTAAATATACTCCATTATAGCTTCCCATTACCTTCTTTTTAAATTTTTATTTATTTATTTTATTTGAGAGAGAGAGAAAGAATGAGTATGCCAGAGCCTCCAGCCACTGCAAACAAACTCCAGATGCATGTGCCCTCTTGTGCATCTGGCTTACGTGGGTCCTGGGGAATTGAACAGAGGTCCTTTGGCTTTGCAGGCAAGCACCTTAACTGCTAAGCCATCTCTCCATTCCCCATCACCCTCTTTTATACAACCTTCCATCCCTTCCATCCATTGTCCTAACTAGTCTCCCTTTGAGTTACATGCCACTCTGCTCACTCTCTCTCATTTCTTCTCTCCCTTCTTCTGTTCTTTCTCTTTCTTTCTTTCTTTTTTTTCTTTCTTTCTCTCCTCCTTCCTTCCTTCCTTCCTTCCTTTCTTCCTTTCTTCCTTTCTTTCTTTCTCTCTTCTCTTCCTTCTTTCTTTTTTCTTTCTTCTTTCTCTTTCTTTCTTTCTTTCTTTCTTTCTTTCTTTCTTTCTTTCTTTCTCTTTTTCTTTCCCTTCCTTCCTTCTCCCTTCCTTCCTTCCTTCCTTCTTTCTTTCTTTCTTTCTTTCTTTCTTTCTTTCTTTCTTTCTTTCTTTCTTTCTCTTCTTTCTTTCTTTCTTTCTTTCTTTCTTTCTTTCTTTCTTTCTTTCTTTCTTTCCTTCTTTCCTTTTTTCTTCTTTCTCTTTCTCTCTCTTTCTTTTTCTTTTCATCACCCACTGGTTTTCACTAGGGTTTCTTGCACGAGCATGGACAGAGTGTCATGTACTGGAGAATGAGCAACTTACCAGTGGATCCAGCCCTCAAGAAGAACAGGACTCACACCACACACTCCTCAGACATCATGGCCTTTGCATTCATGATCTCCCAGCAGCTAGGGATGAATACTTGAACACACACACACACACACACACACACACACACACACACACACGGCAGCCCGTACCTCTCAGGTGATTCCACAGCAGTCCATGGTCAGGTAAATACTGCTCCTGACTTTGAGACTAATGCAGTTCTCCCAACTTCTCATAAGGAAGGTGATATTTTTCTAATATACATAATGACAGGTATCCTCCTAGAATGTTTGTTTTAATTTTTATACAAATATTTATATTTTTATGTATTTTCAAGCTGGGAGAGGGGGGATGGAAGGAAGGAGAGAAAGACAGAGAGAGAAAGAGAGATATTTATGGGCATGCCAAGGCCTCTTGCCAATGCAAATGAACTCCAGATGCATACACCACTTTGTGCATCTGGCTTTACGTGGGAACTAGGGAATTGAACCTGGGCTATTAGGTTTTGCAAGCAAGCCCCTTAACCATTGAGCAATCTCTCCAGCCCCTCCTGTAATATTTTTATGTGCACTGATGAAAACTATGTAAGACTTCTGAGTGCCTTTTTGGACACAAGAATTGCATTTTCTATCCAGTTGGTGATCTAGGACACCAGTGCTAGGCTGGGAGCTGCCTCTTTTGTGCAGTTACACTTGAACACACCGCAGGAGGAGTGGAGGAATCCTGGACCCCTGGCTTAATTTCCTGGTTTTGGAGGCCAGTAATTGCATGTGGTTAGCCATCTGCACTTCCACGTATAAAGCACAAGGTAGCTTTCTTTTTACATACCCCCACCAAGAAGGACATAGGTTGTGGACTTCAGTGTCGTTCATGCCTTTCCCATTTTAGTGCATCCGTGACATTTTGTTGTTGCTTCATCGAGGGTGGAAAACCTCAAAGGATGGGTCCCTGTTTTCTGTGTGGTAATAATCTTCTTTCAGTCTATGTAATATTTCATCTTCCATTGGACTTTTCTCTCTGGCTGCTGTCTTACTGCCACTGGTCCTCTGCTCATTGCATCTCCACATTTCTGCTTCTTTTTTTACTCTGAGTTGTCCATGTGCTTTGAGGTATGAATAAATACCAGGGAGTCATTTTTGGCTTCTGTTGTTAATTTGGATATGTACAAGTTTGTGTTCACTTTGGCATCTTTTCTGCTAAAAGTCAAATGCTGGGCTGGAGAGATGACTTAATGGTCAAAGCACCTGCCTGCCAAGCCTAGAATGCCCATTTGATTCTCCAGGTCCCACATTTAGCCAGACACAAAGTGACACAAGGGTACAAAGCCACACTTGCCCACAAGGGGGCGCATACGTCTGGAGTTCGTTCACAGCAGCTGAGAGGCCTTTGGTGCACCCCTTCTCCCTCCCTCCCTCCCTCCCTCGCTCTCTCTCTGTCTGTCTCTGTCAAATAAAAAAAATAGTCAAATGTTATTAAAACAAAACAAAACACAAGGTTAGAATCCATGCTTTCTGTCTTTTCATGAACTATTTTAAACAAAGTGCATGAAATAAATATAAAGTAATCTGGACTTTTGAAAGCATGTTACATTCAGTTTGTTTGAATGAAACTAGTCTTGCATTTTAAGTTGGATCAGCACCCTGTTGCTTTAATGCAAATAGATTGATGTGTTTATAACATTGGTGGTGTTTTTGTTTTATATGCACAAATAGAAATCCTCTCATAAGTCAAACAAAAGCTAAAATTCTCTGTCTGGTATTAAGTTCATCTGTTTAAATCTGGTGGATTATAGCATATCATTAAGTTGCTTGAAATGACAAATTCTTATTCATTTCAGTCACTTTCTCTTTTTACCATTGACACATGATGTTCTGCATTTCAGTTTACTTTACAGTAAAAATTGAAGACAATTTAACGTGAATGACCTATTCTTAATTTACTTTACATCTGATTTTCATTTCACTAAAATTTGTTTGGTACACTTTGCATAATTAAAACAATTTATTGGGAACTATGATATGTGAACATCTGTAATTCGGTCAGGTCATCATCGTTTCCAGCAGAGTGGTTTTTCTAACACATATTCCAGGCTGCTGTTTGCTTTAGCTTGCTGTCATGATGAAATATATATATATATATGTATATATATATATATATTTGATCTCTAGAGATAGCATCAATTCATCTTCTAAAAACTGTCATCCGAGAGATTTATTAAACGTCGTGGCTGACTACATTCCATCCCTGAGTCTAAAGGTAGTGGGCCTGCAGCAAGGCCCACACGGGTCACACCAGTCACCTCTTAGCTGAGAGTGGAGGGAACCACCACGTGTAAACGGTACTCTCCTCTCACAGCGCTCTCGCAGGTACTTTGTCTTTTCTGGTGCCTTTGATTTTTACATTGAGCAAAGGGGAAAAAGCTAGCTAAAAAAGCATAGCTATTTTTAAGGTAGAGGGAATTGTGACCTAGAAAAGGAGGAAGCTCAGACAATTAGTGACTGGACCCTAAAAGAGGTCGTTTGTCATAGACACTGTAGGTTCCTCAAGTACTCATACAGGTTTTCTCTAAATCTTCTCTAAATACATCATTCCTTTTTAAATCTCCCAAGTCTAGGGGAGCATTTATTTCTTTAAATCTTTGTCCTTTAAACAGGCTTAAATAAAATGAGATGACATTCCCAGACCATTCAGTGAAAGCAGGATTTATAAACATGTAGATGAAGTGTTTGTTTTTATTTATTATGAATATAAAGAGCTGGTGGGTAGGAATATTATTTACAGAATGATTTCTGAGAATTGTAAAAAGCTCTGCTTAACTTTTAACTCCATCCTTGACTAGTGTGCACACAGCTACATACAGTTTGCTTGTACTCCTAGCAAGAACCAAAAGAGTAAAAGCTACATAAGATGATTTCCAAGTTTATGTGCTTAGTGATAACGATTCAATAATCCAAATGAAATGAAATTTCATACGGTGTTACTAATACAACTTTATAGTTGTTGACAGTTGACCCAGCCATACTAACCTGATGTTGCCCTTGGAACAACACATTTATTTTATTTTAATTTATTTTATTTAATTTTTATTTTATTTATTTTTATTATTTATTTTTTATTTATTATTATTATTTATATTTATTATTTTATTTTATTTATTTATTTATTTTATATTTTATTTTATTTTTATTTAATTTATTTTAGGGAACAGGTGAAGCACAATGGACTGGGTTTATTCAGAGCAGTCTCTGATGGTAGTCGGCCCTGCACAAATGAGTACTTGTGGTTTGATGAACGTCTGTGGTGCAAGGAGAATCTGCAAACTGCAATTAACTCAACAGAGCTGCAAAATGGAGGAAGTTGTGAGATCTCAGTGTCTCTGAGGCTGAGAAGTATGGGAGGAGGACTCTCTGGGAAATTCTAATCCTAACCACGTATCATTTCTTTCCATTCACTTGTAGCTGTCATTCAGAGCGGGGATAAATATATCCCTTAGACATCTTTTCCAGTGGGTGAGGGACGGCACTATATTAGAGAAAACTTAGCCGTGATGAGCGCTGTGACAGGAAGCAAGGCATACCACTCTGTGCATGAAGCAACCCCACGTGAGACTTCCAGGTCCCTCCACACTATGCAGCATTCCCTCAAGCTGCGATGTCACTGATCGGGTCCAGCCATCTAAAGGATCAGTGTGAGACTGTAGGATGGACTCCAGCCCAGAGAAGATCTTCCCAAGGATTTTTTTTTTTTTCAAGGTAGGGCCTTGCTCTAGCGCAGGCTGACCTGGAATTCACTATGTAGTCTCAGGGTGGGCTCGAATTCATGGTGATCCTCCTACCTCTGCCCCCTGAGAATTGGGAATAAAGGTGTGCCCACCACGCCCGGCTTCCAGGGAAATTTATACCCTCTGCTCAATCTGAGCACATAACTGGGTTGTCAGTGCCACAGGCCTGATTGTCTGGTTTAGGTCAGCTAAGGAATAGGTTTGTAATGGAAGAGACTTCAGTATTAGCTTTAGAGTTGCTTCGTGTTTGACATGTGACAGACTGGACATATTGATGGCATCACTGGATGGTGGTTCTAAGAAGTCATATTTCCTGGGCTGGAGAGATCGCTTAGCGGTTAAGGCCTTTGCCTGCAAGGCCAAAGGACCCCGGTTCGATTCTCCAAGACCCATAAGCTAGATGCACTAGGGATGCATGCATCTGGAGTTCGTTTACAGTGGCTAGATGCCCTGGCCTGTCCATTCTCTCTCTCTCTCTCTCTCTCTCTCTCTCTCTCTCTCTGCCTCTTTCTCTTAAATAAATAAATAAATAAATAAATAAATAAATAAATAAATAAATAAAATATAAAAAGAAGCCACATTTCCCTGGTGTTGGTTTTTTTTTTTTTTTTCCTGCAAGCACTAGCTGGATGAGACAAAGCTCCTCTCTGAGGTCGCTTTAGTAGATATGGGAATCTTTTAAAAATATTTTTGTTATTATTTGCAAGCAGAAAGAGAGAGGGGGACAGAAAGAGAAGATGGGAGAGGACTATGGGTACACAAGGGCCTCCCACCATTGCAAGCAAACTCCAGACATATGTACCACTCTGTGCGTTTAGCTTTACATGGATACTGGGGAATTGAACCTGGGTCATCAAGCCTTCCTTGGACACAAGTGTTCTTAACTGCTGAGCCACTCCCCAGCCCAATGTGGGAGTTTTGATGCCAAGGCATCTTTCTAGAATGTGTATGTAGGGAGGAGGGGTGTGCATGTATATGTGTGTATGTGCATTTCTGTCTGTCTATGCACTTACTGTCTACATCATTTTGAAACACATAATAAGCCCAGGAGCGTTTCAGTACCTAGCATGACTATGTGTGCTCCTAACTTGCCCAGCTTTCATATTTCCACCTTACTTGAAGGGAGAGGATAGAACACAGAGGGCACAGAAATCAGCAGGCAAGCCCTTGATGTTCTTCTCTCACTGCATACACTGCTGGGCCTCTCTCCCACAGGTCAGGGGATATCATGGGTCTCAGATCAAATGAAGATCAAATCACCAAGGATATGAAATATTTTTTTTTATGTAGAGTTCAAAGTAAGGAGTGACATTCTTAGGCTTAGGATGATGGCAGGCAGGAGAGTGGTTGGACCCCAATAGCGCCACCTTTATGTTGTGAAATGTAGATTCCTTAATTCCATGGCGAAGATAGAACCTGATTTAATAACAGAGCATGGTCTTTGCAATGTTACCGTAACCAGATGTTCACATCAGTTGTAGAGATCAGTAACTGTCTCTAAGTTTATTGCTGGTGTCTTTCTATTACTCTTAAAAATTAACATTGCTTGCTTCAGACAAGCAGAAGCCAGCCTTCAATTTTTTTTTTTTTTTTGAGACAGGTTCTCACTAAACAGCCCAAGGTGTCTTGAACCTCACCACTATCCCTTTCCTCTACCTTCTGAATTCTAGGAATATTTCCTAACAACAAAAGTACCCACGCAAGCAAAAATATTTTCCAAGGACATTTAATGTGGAAGCAATACTACCCAGGAGTTATTATTTTTTTTTCCTCAGTGAACTGGGAAGATCTGTCATTTTTAAATGTAGGAAAACAAACAAAAACAAACATGTTTCAGTAGGAACACATCAGTATAGACCCCAGATGTTCTGAAAGTACATAATTTGAGAACCAGTGATTTACAAGAAGAAAGTAATAGCAGAGCAGCTAAGTAACTATTTTAAGCCTGTAAATGGATGCTGTGTGGGTGTTGTCCACTGGCCCTTAATTGAGTTGCTGTTTTTATCTGCTGAGGTCTAATTCAAGGGAAGGAAAAGGGAAAAGTAGAGGAGGGTGAAGAACAAGTTAGTTCAGTGTTCCATATTTATGTAGACACTGAGTTTCTATTTCTACAATGTATAAAGTATTATGTCGACTGTAGAAATGGTTTCAAATCATTTGTTGGCTAAGTTTTATATGTCATCCTATTCAGCATTTTTCACCAGCGTGCACTATGACAACTAGCTGGGTGTCAAGACCAACTAGAAAACAATGCTAAAATAGATGTGTTGTCATTCCTTACAGCCCACAAAGCCCATCTGAAGCTGTTCTGTTCATGTCATTTTCCCCTTTGAAAGTTTGGAGTAGGTTTGTTATCACTGGTGAGATCATGCTGAAATTTCCTAATGAAATTCATGTGACTTTCTTTTAAAAATCAAAAACTATAGGCTGGAGCGATGGCTTGGGGGTTAAGGCACCTGCCTCCTAAGCCTAAGAACACCCATTCGATTCTCCAGGTCCTATGTTTAGCCAGAAGTAGAGTGATGCAAGGGTGCAATGCTGCACTTGCCCACAAGGGGGTGAACATTTTTGGAGGTCGTTCACAGAGGCTGAGAGGCTGCTGGCACACCCATTCTCTATCTGTCCCTCTCTCTCTCTCTCTCTGACTCCCTCCAAAAAAAAAATCAAAAACTAATTGTAGTAATAAAAAGACACATTGCAGCACGCTAGCATCTTAGCCACTATTAAGTGTAAATTTAAGAAGTATAACTCTGGGCACACAGTTGCAAGATGTGTTCCAGGATGTTTATATTTAAAAACAATAACTGTACAAGTCTGCTTTTTCATCTCTCCCACCTCTGTTGCCTACCATTCTACTCCACTTCCTCACTCTCCTCTACTCCTCTACTCCTCCACTTCCTCACTCTCCTCTACTCCTCTACTCCTCCACTTCCTCACTCTCCTATACAGTTTGATCTTTATTTACTCTTCTCCCTACCTGTTCCATTGCCAGACATGGCATCTCTGGCTTGTTATTCCAGCATTATTCCAGAGCTCACTGCAACACCCTCCACCTATTATAGGCAAACATGAGACTCATCTTTCAGATGTACAATGAGGAGGCTAGAGTAGAGGGCAACACCTACGATGTGCCTTTATTTATTTATTTATTTACTTATTTATAAGACAAGACCTCATTGTGTACTTAGGCAAACTTTGAATCCACTGTATAGCCTAGGCTGATCTTGAACTCACAATCACATATTCCTCAGCCTCTTGAATGCTGACATCACAGGTATATGCCGCTGCTTCTGACGTGCTTTGTGCTGTTGGATGGTGTCTTCTACTTTAAACTGTCATTACAAAGGTCTATTTTTCTTTTCTCATAGAATTAGAGCTCTTCCGAGTGAATCCAGCAGCTATGTAAATAAGGTCATAAGTCTTTCTCACATTATCCCTAACTCCACATTTCACACTATGCACACAGTCATTAACTGAGTCAGGAGTTTTGTGCTCAAGCACCTGGGTTTGCTGGATTTGATGGTCATTACCAATTAGATTCTACTCTGGGGTAAAGAACCATGATGACAATCATCATTTGGTTAAGACCATAGTAACAGACCATCTCTGAATTTATAAAGTAAGCATTCCTCACAAAGCATTTTGAACCCTCACTTACATCAATTCATTTCTTCTTCATTGTAATTACTGTGACAGGTGCAGTGATTACAGCTGTTGTCAGGTGAGTAGAGTGGACAGGGATGTCCTGTGATTGCCCAAGGTGACATCAAGAAATAGAACCATGATTGGAATTGACCACTTGGATATGAAGTACTGACATGTTACCATTTGCTGTGTGGAGTCCTGTTCTTGACTTACAATGAGGGATTGTAGTTCAGAAATGGGCAATTAGCAAGACATGCCTGAATGCACATGTGCCAGGCAGCACAGTACCTGGCTCCACAGTGAGGATGCACGTCGACTCTTACCATCACAGCCTGCCTCAGGTGCCCTGTTCATGCTTTTAATAAACGTGCTTTCATAAATGCTCACCCTTTCCTCCTCCTCTCCTCCCTTAATTAGAACAAACAGAGGCAACTACTACTGAGGACTTAGGTCATAGTGATGTTCCAATGGCTGCCAGGAGAATGGGTTATACTTGGTTACAAGCTGAAGGACAGCACAGACTTAAGAAGAAATCCTAAGTCATGGAACTGGGGGCTGCTGCTTTGCAGCAAGTGTCCAGTGTTCCAGTAAAGGAGCTTTAGAGATGTGCTTACAACTATTCTGTCATGTTTATTGATTTCTGAACAGACATTCAGATTTTGAGAGAGAATATCAAAATTACCACTTATAGCAGAGCCACCTTCCCTTAGCTTACTGGAGGAAAATCAGATCAACAACAACAACAAAAAAAAGAAAACCCTAGACAATGCACTTGCAGATTACATTGGGACATCAACCTCCCCGACACGTTGAGACCACTCAGGAGGTAGGGTGACCATTGCTCTCCTCATGGCTTTCCATGTCACATCTGTATTTTCATTTAACTTTCCCAAGAACCCTATTTGGGTTGAAAGTTGGGCTGAAGCAGCAAAAAATTTATTGTCTCCATTCTAAGATTTTAATCCAAAATCCAGGTGTGTTCATGGTGTGTGCTAAGAGGCTGAGGGAGACCATTCCCATGTTTCCCCTACAATATGGGTTCATGAGCCCAATCCTCCCTCACCACATGATGTCCTCCCTGTGTGTCTGGCGGGCACATGAGCAAATTTAGAAGAGATGGGAATAGCGCCCAAATCCACTTGTGCTCTCATGGGATTTGCAATGTTGCTCATTGGTGTGGAATGCCTTCACGTTAATTAGTGCTTCAAAAAGAATAAGTCGGCTGACGTTATAACTCCATAGCAGCTCTCCTTTTCCATGGGATAGGCGGTGGTGACATCAACTGACTTACAGTTTAAAGCACAGGGGAGGCTGGAGAGATGGCTTAGGGGTTAAGGCGCCTGCCTCCTAAGCCTAAGAACACTGGTTCCAATCTCCAGCAGTTCCAATCTCCAGGTCCCACGTTTAGCCAGATGCAGTGACGCAAGAGCGCAATGGCGCACTTGACCACAAGGGGGCGCACACATCTGAATTTTGTTTGCAGCAGCTGAGAGGCTGCTGGTGTGCCCATCTCTGTCTTTCTCTCCCTCTATATCTGTCTCTCTGTGTGTCTCTCTCCAAAAAAAAAAAAAAAAAAAAAAAAGCAGGGGAACTATTTTCCATGTTAGGTCTGCAAAACTTCTATGAATGTTTTATGGGGGATTTTCTATTGAGTGTACATGTTGTATAGTTGTACCTCCATTATGAATAGTATTGACTGAAATAAAATTAAGTGAAGTTCTTGGTGGTTCATGCCAGACCATGCAGATATCAGGAAGACTGCCAGGCTTTTGGGACTAAGTGGGATATTCAACAGGACCCATGAACACTTGGCTCATTTGCAGGTCAGAGGCAATCATATGCCCATTTCCCCTACTGAATTCTACCTAGGTAAGGGTGTATGCTTTAGACTACCCTATGTATTCTTTCTGACCTGAATGTTTGCCATTTCTTTATAACACACTGACTCTTGTACATGAGGTCCCAAGTCCATCCTGCATGCTTCTGGCACGTCATGTCTCAACACTTGAAAGACCCTGGGAAGTCATCTGGATGCGACTCTGTCAGTTGTCCCTAAAGTCACAGCTTCACAGAGCCCCACCATTCAGATAAAGGGATATTTGTTTACTTTGTTTTAAAAAACATTTTATTATTTATTTATCAGAGAAAGAGAGAGAGAGAGAAAAGAGAGAGAGAGAGAGAGAGAATGGGCATGTCAGGGCCTCCAGCATCTGCAAACAAACTCCAGACACATGTGCCACCTTGTGAATCTGGCTTACCCAACTGGGCAATTGAACATTGGTCCATTTTGCAGGCAAATGCCTTATCTGCTAAGCCATCTCTCCAGCTCTGTCTTGTTTTTGATATAGAGTTTGGTGCTAGGGACTGAACTGCAATGCTAAGCATATGGTTTAATGCAGAGTTATGCCATCTGCCTAGATATAGATTTTTGGTAATAGTGATCCTTTAAAATTCGTACTGAGATTCTGAATAAAAATTTCTATACCTCAACACTTCCCTTATCATTTAGAAGAAGTGATTTTAGTCATGCAAATTTTGGAAAAGCCCAAAATATATCATGTTTTTATAGACTCAGTAAAGGAGATGTAGAAAGGTAATAAATGTGTTTTGTATAAAAATTGAAATTGAGTTGTCTTATAGTTTAGATGATTTGAAATTTACAAATAGGATGGAATCAACACATGAATAAATAAGTATGTATTCTGGGAAGTTTGGGTTTGCCAGTATAGTAAATACTTTTATTTATTTATATCATTGTGTGAAAATGAAACAGGCAAGTAGGCTTACTTGAAATCAAAATTCCACCAGAGTTCTTTCAGTATATTATTTAATCTTAATCTATTTATTTCTTGTTCTTTTTTTTTTTGTTTGTTTTCCAGTATAGGGTTAGCTCAGGCTGACCTGAAATTCATCATATAGTCTCTGGTCAGGGTGGCCTCAAACTCATAGAGATCTCCTACCTCTACCTCCTGAGTGCTGGGATTAAAGGTGTGTGCCACCATGCCAGGTTTTAAATTCATTTTTTAAATATACTTTATTTATTTATTCATTCATATATTTGAGAGAAAGAAAGAGGCGGGGGTGGGGAGAGAATGGGTGTGCCAGGGCTTCCAGCCACTGCAAATGAACTCCATGTGCATGTGCCCCCTTGTGCATCTAGCTTATGTGGGTTCTGGAGAATTGATCGGGATCCTTTGGCTTTGCAGGCAAATGCCTTAACCGCTAAGCCATCTCTCCAGCACCTTTAATTCATTTCTTAATCAGACATCTTGCTTTCATCAACTACACAAGTCTGGAGCTCTTACTTCCTCTCTAGTTTTCCTGGTGGGGATGGGTTAGCTGCTTCCAGGTAGATATGTAACTATGATATTCACGTAAAGGTGTGGTCAATGCCGTGTCCTGAGCAATCAGTGCTCAGGATAATAAGTCGTTGGTGATCTATCGTCATTAGGGGTGATGCGATCATGTTCAAATACTTTAAAGCATTTAAATATTTACTCTAGTAAACTTCCAGTTAATCAAGGAATTTGTTTGGCAGGTGACTTGCTTTATTGATTAGACAATAAATCTCCTAAGACTTTATCTTAAGATCTTAGACCAAATGGTCTATACCACAGTGACAAAAGAAGGATCTTAGTCAGTTACAAACGGGGGGGGGGGATGTGTGTATACATGTGTGTGTGTTTATGTGATTCTACATCAATATATATTAATAATAGTATTTTGAAATGATTGAAATGTGTACTTAGGAATTAATTATTATATATCCTTCTATAACTAAAATGATCCCTGAGCTGAGGAGATGGCTCAGCAGGTAAAGGCACTTACTTGAAAATCCTGTGGCCTGCTTTCATTCCATAGTACCCATGGGAAGCCAGATGCACAAAGTGGCACATGTGTCTGGAGTTTGTGGGCAGCAGTAAGAGGCCCTGGCACACTTGTACTCTTTCACTCTCTTGCTCAAATAAATACGGTAAAACATTTCAAAAATATTTTCAGGGCTGAAGAGATGGCTTAGGGGTTAAGGTGTTTGCCTGCAAAGTCAAAGGGCCCTGGTTCGATTCTCCAGGACCCATGTGAGCCAGATGCACAAGGGGGTGCATGCATCTGGAGTTCGTTTGCAGTGGCTGGAGGCCTTGGCATGCCCATTTTCTCTCTCTCTCTCTCTCTCTGTCTCTTTCTCTCAAATAAATAAATAAAAATAAATGCATAAAAATATTTTCAGGGCTGGAGAAGTTGTTTAGCAGTTACGGTGTTTGCCTGAGAAGCCAAAGGATCCTGGTTTGATTCTCCAGGACCCATGTAAGCCAGATGCACAAGGGCACATGCATCTAGAATTTATTTGCAGTGGCTAGAGGCCCTGGCATGCCAATTCTCTCTCTGTCTGCTCTCTTCTCTCTCTTTCTCTCTGCTTGCAAATAAATAAATAAAAATTTTAAAAATGTTTTCAGAATTGACTCCTTCTTTATTAAACTATACCCATGCATTTCAATGCCAGACCATGAATTACTAAAGATTTTTAGCTCCTCCCTATGGCTCTGCAGACTATCAATAGCATGTATTGAATGAAAACAAACAATCCGATTAACTGTAATGTGGACCTATTCATAATATCATCTTCATGCCCCCTCCAGCCTGCTGTTCTGCAGGTGAAGGCTCTGTCTAGTCATTCTTTCCCTCCTCATAGGTCTCCACCCCTTTCTCCCATCCCAATGACCTTCCCAAGATGCTTACCTTCCTCTCTGTTAATATAGAGCCTGTCTCGGGATATCACCTGTCATGTAAATATCAAACTTTACTGAATTTATTTGCTGCACACCAGCACCGCCTTTCTCTATCATCGCCTCCTCCCTTATTTGAAGGCAAGGACAGCGTGTGATTAATTTTGATTATCAGCTTCCTTGGATTAAGTCACACCTCTATAGTTCATTGGTTAGGCATACTTTTTGTATATGTCCATGAAAATGGCTCCTGACAGGATTAACTGAGGAGTTAAGACAGCTGGCTCCCTGAGTGTGGATGGCAGCATATCAGGATCTTGATTTCATAAAAGGGGCAAAACATTTCATTTTTAACTACTATTATGGATGGAATATGACCAGCCAATTGCCTGCCCCACCGTGATGAACTATATCCCCTCAAATCATGAGAACAAATAAGTCCTTCCTCCCTTAAATTATTTCCTGTTGGTACTTGGATACTGCAGTGAGAACAGTAGCCATTACAACTGTTTTCTCTCATATCATGAGCAACGTGGAAGGGTCATGCTTATATGAGTTAACACAAGCCTTCTGTGTATCCTGTCTGCGCGGGATTGTGTTCCGTCACAGTGTGCTTTGATGAATGATACAATGAGGGGCCAGTGGAAGTTTGTGGCCTTTAATATGAACTTATCAACTAAAACCTGCTACTAGTCATGAACCAAAGAATCCACGAGACCAATTGTGAGGATTCATGTGACAAATGCTGATAATGTCATTGCAACAAACTCAAATGCTCACACCCTCCTCTGGGATCACATGGATTCATTTCATAAAACAGTGTGGTCTCTGTCCTCTTTATCACATGAAAAAGGGAGTGCAGCCCCCGCCCCCGTGGCTAATTGTTCTTTTCAGGGAGAATGCACCCTCTCTCACACCCCTTTAAGACCGTGTTTGACTCATCTTGTACTTGTGAAAATTGATATCCATGACTTATGGGCCACAAGGAATAAATTAAATGGTGGCAAGTCCCTGGAGTATTTGATGCAGTTAAGAAGGCATGTTCCATAAAGGGCTACATATTGAAATAACAGTGGTGAGGCTATGAAAGCCGTGTGAGGCCTCTCTGGGCCAAGACTTGTTTTATGCGAAACTGGAGAATGGCCATGATTTATATTGGGCACTTGTGGTTTATTTGTGACATCGTGTGTGTGCTTCATGAACACAGCCACTTAATATGTAGCTATGAATTATTCAAAGCAGACTTTCTGCTCGGTGCTGTCTGTCTCCTCAAGGTTCAGTCCCTGGATAGCAACACTGCAGTCCCCATGGGGTTCTGTTAAAAATGCACAACTCAGGGGCTGGAGAGATGGCTTAGTGGTTAAATGCTTGCCTATGAAGCCTAAGGACCCCGGTTCGAGGCTCGATTCTCCAAGACCTACATAAACTAGATGCACAAGGGGGTGCATGCATCTGGAGTTCGTTTGCAGTGGCTGGAGGCCCTGGTGCATTCGCACCCATTCTCTCTCTCTCTCTCTCTCTCTCTCCCTACCTATTTCTGTATCTCTCTCTCAAATAAATAAATAAATAATAAAATATTTTTTAAAAATGCACAACCCAGGTGCATCCTGGAGCTGACAACATCCTCCTAGGATGTGATTCAAAGTCACATCTCCCCAAAAAACCTCAAAAGAAGTTCTTTCCAACGTAGCCACTGCAGAGTCCAGTCCCTTCTCCTCCCCCTACCCCATACCCCATACAGCCAAGGCCAAGACCAAGGCCTTCTCCCTTTCTTCTTTGCTCCTTTTTTTAGAGTCATCTTCCTTCTTGTTCCAAACCCCATAACTCTCTTGCTTGGCATTAAATAAAACCTTGGGCCCAAGTGAAAAATAAAGGAGGGGGGTGGATCTGCAGCTTAACGCGACCATCCCCTGATGCTGTGTGATCACAACCAAGCTTGGTACTGTTTTGTGTCTCCATCAGATGAATTCTGTACAGGTAAGTTAGTGTTCTTTTGGGACACTTCTTGTTGGGCTTGTAAGACAGCAGCGGTTGTCTTTTGGTGGCCAGCACTAAACACCCCACCAGAAGCAGCTTGTGGCATTAGATCGTTTATTTCAGCTTAAGGTCTTAAGAAGAAGGTGCGCCATGGCACAGCAGAGCCGAAGCTGGGCATTGCATCTTGCCACGGCATCTGTGTGTCGTGGCATTGACCAGTAGTCTCGTCTACTTGGGGGACTGAGGAGGGGCCTGCTACAGTGAGTTCAAACTTGTGTGCACAGCTTAGTGACACAGGATCTCAAAGCAACAAGTGAGATAAAGGGCTAGATTTTATTCTGGTTAGGATTGGAGGATGAGAAGTCTAGTAAATTTAGACGACAAATGTGGAAAGGCACTTCTCAAATGGTTAACTATCATCTCATATAGTCTGAGAATGAAATGTTAACTGGAATCATTTTGTCCAATTTCCATATGGAGCTCATAAATCCTTTTTACTTCTTTCTTGGTTTTCATTGAGATGTTGTTTGAGCTAAATTCCAGATAGATTTTTTTTCTCTCTCTCTCTTTTTTTTTTTTTTTTTTTAAGGTAGGGTCTCACTCTAGCCCAGGCTGACCTGGAATTCACTATGTAGTCTCAGGGTGGTCTCGAACTCACGGCAATCATCCTACCTCTGCCTCCCAAGTTCTGGGATTAAAGGTATGCATCACCATGCCTGGCTCTAGTTTTCCCTATTTTTAAAAATATTTTTTAGAATATTCTTTTTACTTGGACTGACTAGAACTCAGAAAAATAAATCAATGACTTACTTGTACACCTATGATTGGCCATAGATCTTGAAGATAATTTCAAGATTTTCTTTTGAATTTTTGTTTTTGTTTTTCAAGTTAGGGTCTCACTCTGGCCCAGGCTGACCTGGAATTCACTATGTAGTCTCAGAGTGGCCTTGAATTTACAGCGATCCTCCTACCTCTGCCTCCCAAATGCTGGGATTAAAGGCATATGCCACCACGCCTGGCTTTTGAGTTTTTCTTACGTGGTCATTTTTAGATTCTTTAAATGTTCCATATATATTATACACAAATGTGTCAAAACGAGCAAAAAGTTTATTTAATTGTATTTTTAAAAGTGCTAGCATGTGACTTGTTCACATTTACTGAGTTAGTAAAATCAATAAAAGTTTTATGTAGAAGTAGGAAGAAAGATTTTTATGATAAAAGAGTCCCTACCTGACATCAATATAAGTTCTATACACTGAATATCATAGAAAAATACAATCTATTTTTGTCAATATGTCTCTTACCTTTTAAAAGTATTTATTTATTTATGATAGAGAGTGGGAGAGAATAGGCACGGCAGAGCCTCTAGCCATTGCAAATTAACTCCAGACACATGCACCACCTTGTACATCTGGCATTATGTGGGTACTGGAGAATCCAACTCAGGTCCTTAGGCTTTACAGGCCAGCACCTTAACTGCTGAGCCATCTCTCCAGTCCTCTCTTACTTTTTGTAAATGTCAAAATTAGATACATTACCTTCCAGTTTCATCTTGGCTGCTTGTCAGTGCTGTCATTCCATTTGCTCATCTGCAGCAGTGGGAATTGTCAGGCTGCCCAGTGCTATGTGCATAATTAACGTTGAACCCCAAGGTTATACTCAGTACTCATATGGTCAACTTTATCTTATTGACTCTGGCTGACTACTGTTTTGTTTTAAGAACTTTAAAGTTAAGGATGAGGAAGGGGCTGAGAATGTACTTCAGTGGTAGAGTGCTAACCTAGCATGCCTGAGACTTCTGGGTATCATCAAAGATTAATTATTAATGATGATGTATAATTGGATAGATTGATTTCAGGGTCCTCAGGCTGTCACATAAAAGGAACAGAAAATTATATAAAATTCCTTGCTGGAAATATTTGACAAATCAATAGTATATCATATTTCTTTTGTTTGATATGTCAAAACGAATCTGTGCTTTTTTTTTTTTAACAAAACAAAACAAAAAAAGCAAATTCTAAGTTGAAGTTTGGGGAAAACCCAATGTTTTATATCCTCATCTCTTCAAAAGATGAGAGAGAGAGAGAGAGAGAGAGAGAGATCTTCCACTGGCTTTGTCATGACTAACTATGGTATTTAAATTAAAATATCAAGAAAGAAAATTTATTCTTTCACTTCTAATTAATGAACCAAGTAGTTTGGGGACAGGAAGGCCCACAAGATGAAATACATTGTAATTTCAGAAAACCTATGGTATAGAGAATCTACTTAAAATTAAGGAAAAGCTTTCTAAGTATGAGCAGGTTAAAAATGAGAATATTGGTTATGAATGCTTGCAAAAATAAGAATTTAAGTAGACAGATGGCTAGAAAGAGATCTACTTTCAGATGCATAACAAAGACTCAGATCTATCCCTGTGTTTAAGACAAGTATAACCTTGGTTTCAAAGACATGGCATTTATAAATATTTATTAAATATTTATGTTGAGAACAAAAAAATTTATACCAACATTCTACTTAGAATTTTACCATGGTACAACTTGAGAAAAAAAAAAGATCAAACATGGATATTCATTTACTCTCTGTGTTGACACTTTTGTAGATCTAATGATACATTTGCTATTTGAAACGCATTGCACATTTCCGTAAGTCTTCCAATTATTTAATGTACAAAACATAATGATTTATTCAGAGTTTCCCTCTTGCATTGACCTTTAGTTAATAGGTGATAAGTTTACTAGCTTGCAATTAACAAGTTGTGAAGAAATGATACTCATACTGAAGGGTTTTTGAGATAAAATGATTGACTTTGAAACACAAGTTTTAAAAATTATTCCACATAGAACCAAGTTAAGATTGTGTTTGTTTTTCTGTGCCTGGTTTACTTCCTTACAAATAATGTCCTTTTGATATTGTGTTAATTTTCCTGGGGACACATAAACAAGTGCCAGTTCACTCCAGAAAGAACACCAGCTGCAGACTAAATTAATGATGTCAGCCAGGTACAGCCTGGTGAACTGATACATTTACGAGGACTACACATAAAAGCTTGGGTGACATAGCTAACTCATTTAATATTGTGTTTCATTTTGTACAGATATAGTCATTGCATCATAGATTACTGCTTTCTGTAATTTAACCTCAAATGTAGTATGAAAAATCAAAGATTTGCTTTTATTATTATAAATAAAGGTTAAATTCTAAGTATTTTGATTACATCAATTTTATGATTTTTAAAAATTTATATATATATATGCATATGATACACACACATATGTAATGTAAATAAATAATGTATAATTACATGTGCTAGCAGCTGATAATATAATAGTGACAAATTGTTGAGTCTGTTTTGGGATGATAAGTTACTTCCTGAATGTGGATTTTATGATTTTTTTTTTTTTTTACTACATTCAGATCATGGTTGAAGATTTCAGACATTGGTATTTCACAACATGGTGTCTTGGTGTGGCTTCTCTCTGGCCTTGTCTTGCCCATGTCATTCAGTAGATGATGCAGGCACGACCAGACTCTCTACAGTAGATGATGCAGGCACGACCAGACTCTCTACAGTAGATGATGCAGGCATGACTAGACTCTACAGTCCATTAATAGCACTTGGGTCATTTAATAGAATAAATTTTCATTCAGGAAACTATACACAAATGTGGCCACATTTCTCTTTGTGGGTTGGTTTTGTTCACAGACCCTTTCATTGGACCTTTCTTCTTGTTTACATTAATGCAATTCAGTCTGAATTTTGGGGACTGGGAATTTACCCTAAGTAGTAAATTTTATTCTTTCTTTTCCTCTTTCATTTCCCAACCTTTAATTTCTGTAAAAATAAGGGTTCCTTTTTGTCCATTTGCATTTCACAATGCTTCTAGATTAAAAAAAAAAAAAAATCCTAACCAAAATTTAAAATAGAGGATACTATTCAACTCTCTTTGTTAGTATGTTTATGTTGAACCTATGAGTTATATAATTTCATCTGTACCTTCTTGAAATATTTAGTTTCTAAGGATACTTTGTGTAACACCAGGATTGACTCCCAGTTTGACTCTAGTCTTCCTGTGTGATCTAGTCTCAAACAATGATGCTCTTGGGAGAGCTGAGTCTCTGTGCATATCAGTTCCTAGTATGAAGTTATGTGACCTCACATGGCTACTGAGAATTTGGAATTGAGTCAGGAAGCCTGGGGGAGTACTATTCAAATATGCTGTCTAATTTTAATTAATTTAAATTTAAATTTGTCATGATCTCATTGCATATTGAAAATAGCTTATCAGTTTGTTTTAAGTACACTTGGTTGTATTATAGTTAGCTTACATGTTGAACATTTAGCATCTATTTAAGAAGGCCTGTAAGTATGAAGTAAAACAATTTGAAAATGTAGCATGACAGGGGGAAGTGAAATACTTGGGAGAAATTTTGCATTGGTTGCTTGCTGTAATCATAGTTTCAGATACACTTGGTGACATGAATGAAATAGAGCATTAAAAGTGACTTCACCTGTCCCTCTTTTACCCCTTTAATGTTCCTGCACTGAAAATTGCTTATTGGGTCCTGTTGCATTTACATTCCTGGTTCAGATGGATAACATAGCCATGACTCTCCTCAGGGAAGGAAACTCCACAGCAAATAAATTCCCATAAATCCCAGATTCCCTAGGCCCCTCTTCTCGTTCTTTTGCTCATTTCCAAGCTCATCCTTTGTGGGCAAAAGAACAAATAACATAATTAAATCACATAATGTGTGTGAAATCCCTATGGCAGCCTTTGGTCAATGCATTTTCAAGTGCTAAATATTTCTAATTCCTATCACTGGCTTCAATTAAATATTCTACACACTAAGTTAAGACACCAGAGGACTTTCAATGTTAATGATTTAAAAAATTATTTCTGTCTAATGAGTATTAATTAACTTGCAGGTCAGTTAACAAATATTTATTAAGAATTTACAATATACAAGCAACTATTCTGTATACATTGGAGATTCCTCAGTTATAGACATAATTAGAATTAAATAATATCCAATGTTGTGGAGAATTGTGGTTATTACAAAATAAGATTTTCTATATAATATATATCTATAGATATATATTAATATATAGCTATATTGTAATCTATATAATTATAGTGATACAATATATATTATTAGAAATAATATTATAATAATATAAAATAATATAATATATTATACATAATTATATATACTAATATAGCTAATATATAGTTATATATTAATATAGAGATATATATTAGATAGAAAGATCCATATATAGAGGAAGAGAGCAGTAAAAATAATTCCATCATTTTATTTTTGAGAGAGACACAGAGAGAGGGAGAGGAAGACAGATAGACATGGCACGCCAGCAGCCTCTTAGCTGCTGTGAATGAAATCTAGATGTGTGCGCCCCCTTGGGGACAAGTGCGGTATTGTGCCTTTGCGTCACTTTGCATCTGGCTAAAAGTGGGACCTGGAGATTGGAACCGGCGTTCTTAGGCTTAGGAGGCAGGCGTCTTAACCGCTAAGCCATCTCTCCAGCCCTCATTCCATCATTTTTAAGACTTTCTTTTCGTTTCTAGTATTAAAGTAAGGTAGTTTCTATGGAACTTACATAAAGCAGTCATGTGCATACGATAGATGTGTAACTTTGTAAGTCACAACTTGTGGTTTAACTATTTATTACATATCAAATTAATTAAAAATATCCAATTATCTGCTGAGGAAGCATTGATTATTACCTCATAAGATTTCCTTCTTTTTCCTGTTTGGGTCTGACTGTCCCCAGCCTGATTCACTGTGTCACATCCTGCTTGATCCTTGAAGACATGCAGGGCTTGGGGGTGGTTTTCACTGCATCCAGAAAGGTTAGAATCCAGGGCCAGAGATTAACTTCCATTTCCTTTTTAAGTCTGGCTTATTTCCTTTCATATAATGAGTTTTAATCCATTTTCCTGCAAATGTCTCGTTTCCATTCTTCTTTACAACTCACTAAATTCCATTGTGTATCTGTACAGCATGTTCCTTGCCAGGGACCTGCGGGTGAGCTTCTAACCTGCTGGCATATCTTGGCTGTTGTACTCAATGCAGCAATGGAAATGGACGGACAATTATCCGTGGTCCACAGAGTTTTGATCAGACTTAGAAGACACACTCGACTTGTCCCCATATTTAGTAGAATAGAGATTCTTCCTTTCTTGGAAGGACAGCTAAACACCTACATAAAGAGTGCACTCTCTACTCATCGCTGCACCGATGGTTGGGAGACGGATGAGGATTCTATGGAAAGCTCCCTTTTCTTCTCCCAGGATTAGTAAGACATAATCAGCAAATAAACAGAGCTCACCTTTCTAGTGTCCAGGGCGATGTTTTGAAACTGAGCTACGTTGTTACATGATGAAATGGAGACATTCAGTGTTAAAGATCACATCAGATACTTTGTCATACTGAGGAGAGCACTTCTGATTTAATCTCTTCGAAAATTTTAGCCGTAGGATATGTCATCATTAGCTACAGTCACCGTGCTGTGTAATACATCCCCAGGCAATCCTCTTCCTGTCGTGCTGAAATATTTCCTCCCCAACCCCCGGCCATCTCTTCACCCTAGGGAGGATTATTTACTTTGCAGGGCAGAAACTTTTAGCTCAGTGCTATCCCATTTGTCTACTTTTGCGGTCAGTGCTTCCAAGGTCACATCTAGAACATTGTTCACAAGCTTCCTCCCTGGATTTTTTTATTTATTTTTTTACATTTAAACTTTGCATTTAAAGTTTATTTCTTGAATCTGGAGTGATAAATGGCGAACTGTCTTTCTTCTGCAAGTGGCTAACCAGTGATCCCAGCATCCTTTATTGAAGAGACTGTCCCTTCCTCATTGTGTGTGTTTTGGGAACAGAATGGGCAACCCAGAAATAAATCCACCCATTTACAGCCAGATGAAAGGCCCTTTTTAAAGTGTTATCACACCAAGTATTCCTTTCCTGTAAGCACTGTGAAGAAGCTTCTAAATTTAGGGCATCTCCAAACAAGGGTGTAAAAATAAATAACTGTTTTAAAATGCAGCTGTTTCTCCGTAGTAAGAATTCGCATGTAATAGAAATGTTCTGCAGCACTTGGTAATGTACGCTTGTGGATGACTAAAGAGCCATTCACGTCCACAATGCCCACACTGAAACAGTGCCCAACTGAAAAGTCCTGAGTCCTGTGAAATAACGGAGTGTTTCATGCAATGTCTTAAAAAAAAAAAAAAAAACCTGAGTTTTTCCTTCATCAAATTCAGTCATCAATATTTATTAAGCACCTCAGGTGAGCTCTGAATCTATGTTATTGCTAAGCTTTGCTAGAAATAATAAAAAAAGAAAATAAATGTAGGCACTATGTGTGAGAAGAATTCTCTGATTTGAGTTTTCTTTACATCAGAAAAGATAAACAGAAGTCATGATAAATACTTCAGCATTATCTTATTATTTATCTACTTGATAAAAAGGAGAGGCAGAGAGATTCAGATCTGTGTTGTCTAGGTAGAAAAAAACAATGTGGAGTTCGTGTTAGAATTTACAGAGGCTTCCATAATGATTTCATCCAATAATCTTAGGATCACTTGTGGAAGCTGAACTCTCGGAGGTCCTGTACTGGGACGAGTGTCCCACAGCACAGCTCAGACAGAGCACCACTCCTCATTTCTGAACTCTCAAGGCCCATCCTTCCATCAACAGTGCCAGGCAGAGACAGAGGCAGGGAGAAATCTTACTAAAGACAAGGAAGGAGGAGTGAAACCTCTGGCCTTGTTTCTATGGTGCTTAATTTGTGGTTGCAGCTAAAAGCTGGAACTGGATCACGCAGCCTTGCTTACTGACTGTGCAGCTCCATCCCCTCATTACAAAGAGGCATCTCTCTCCACCTATCAAGTTTGTCCAAGTCACTGACTGGACTCCAGAATGTTCCCAGCTTACCTGAGGCTCTGGTGGTGAATGGAAATGGAGTGGAGTATGGCAGAAAAGCCGCGTGACTAACCATGTGTTCAAGACCTCAAGTCACAGTGATTATTCAGGATGAGTTGACTAGATTACATATATAAATTCTGCTCAGTTCGGAGTTCAGTCTTAAGGTTTTTGACTCATACAAACATGAATTTCCCTGATATGGAAAGAGTAACCATATTAAACCATATTACAAGAGTACATAGGAATGTAAAATGAGCCTTTATTAAATAATTTCACCTTTCTAGGATGGAGTCGATACAAGTCTTTCCCAGGTTTTCAAGCTGGTCTGACAAGCATCATGGACCCCTTAAGTCTGATTTAAATGGAAAACTACTTATAATTTCAAGGTTGTTTCAAGATTATTAGAAGAGAGGAAAGCATAGTTGTTCATCTAGAATTGCACCTGTCTGCCTTTTGACCTCTTTATTGAATAGTTAATTCTGGCCTAATAAACTTTCTTTATCTTCTTATCTAATTCCTCATTTTAGTATACTCACAATATAGTTTATGTTTGGACCCAGGATAGATATCCGTTTTTAGGGATGTGGCTCACTTATTTTTGCTGTAATAGCAATGGCGACCAGTGCCATTGATCATTCTGTGCTTTGTGGTCTCCAGACACATTGGAAATTACAAATCATTTTCTGTGTCAAACATGGGTAACTTCTACAGCATGCATAGTTTACACTGAAAAAGATCAACTTTCCTAACCACGTCATTTACCTTCAAATGCATCTCCAGTGTCTCCATCCTTCATCCCTAAGGGCATCTGAACAGGCTCAGTATCGTTTGGATCTTGTGCTGCTGTGAGGGCCTCAATGCAGAAGCCATTTCATGTCCAGAGACAGCATTCTACAACATTCCTCCCATCCTTAGACTCCTACATTCTTCCTGTTACCTCTTACACTGTGTCCCTCGAGTCTTGGAGAACAAGATGGCGATGGCCCATTGTTTCATTTAGTGATGAGCACTAAACAGCTACTTCTTCTCAGTACTTTACCACATCGGAGTCTCCCCAGTAGTCACCCTCATCTGCAAAGAGGAAGCATCTTTGAGCAAAAGTGAGAGCAGCGCTAATCCAAGGACAGCATCATAAATGGTTGAAGGGAAATTTGACAGACATATGACATTTATGTTTTTGTTTCTGTTATTTTTATTTAATACTTTTAAAAATATTTATTTATCTGCAAGCAGAGAGAGATAGAGAGGAAAGAGACAGACAGAGAGAGAATGGGCTCTCCAGGGCCTCTAACCTCTGCAAACGAACTCCAGACACATGTGCCCCTTGTGCATCTGGCTTATGTGGGTCCTGGGGAATTGAACCTGGGTTCTTTGGCTTTGCATGGAAATGCTTTAACCACTAAACCATCTCTCCAACCCTTGTTTCTGTTCTTAATGAAATATTCCAATTCTTCATTTATCATTTCTAGTGGAAAACTGCATGATTTCCTGTGTATCTGTACATGCATACATGTACATATCATATTTTTCTTTAGAAGATTATGGCATCACTTCTGGAATGGGAATTTTACCTATTATATTCCTCAATGTCTGATTGTGAATGCCTGATAGAGTTCTGTTCCCTCCAATGTTAAGGAAAAGCAAGCTTTACCGTGTACCACCAGGACGGCATTATGCCAGTGACACATCCAAAGTATACTTGTCACCATATGTTCTCAGTGATTTAATGAGGTCAATACCAGCAGGTGGGACAGTTTGCCCAGTGTATGACCCAAACCCCCTGCTGCAAGATTTTTGAGTAAATATGCACTTGGATTATAAACATATAACTTCAATTTTTACCTCTGTAAATTATCCAGAACTCTTTTGAAAGAAATGTATTGACTTTCTACGAAAATGACCTTTTATTGGCCAGCTTTAAGATTGCAGAGGGAAAGCTCTCCATAGTCTATGGTTACTGAACAAACTGGTATCAGTGCTTTTTCCTGGTGTGATCTTGTCATTAATGATCTATCCCAGGGTGACTAGGGTGGGAAGGGGTAAAGTATTTGGGGATCTGGGGCTGGTAAGGGGCAGGCTGACTGTACACATACCAGGCTTGTGATTAACATCCCATTAGATGGGCCCTCTTACTGCTGAAGAGCAAGGCTGATTTGGGCCATCAAATCATTAAGTCCACAGTGGTGGTAAAAGGTGGGCTCTCTCATTGAGAGCAAAGTCCTCAGGTGGAAAGGCAGATGACAATTGGGATGTAGGTCTTTCAGTTCATTTTTAACTTGTTTTCCTTTTTGAAATAAGATCTAGTTTTGTGGCCCTGCCTGGGCCTCAAACTCACTGTGTAGACGAGACTGGCCTTGTTTTTATGGCAATCCTCCTGCCTCTGCCTCCCAAGTCCTAGGATGGCAGTTACTTACGTAAACCATGTCTGGCTATTGTGTGTGTGTGTGTGTGTGTGTGTGTGTATTTGACATGATATAAGTAAACTGTATATGCTGGAAATTTTAATGATATCTCCCAGATTTCCTTAGAACTGTTTAAATGACACAGTTAAGTAAATGAGACGGACAAATTTCCTTTCACTCCCTTCCTCAGTAAAAGATGTTGACTGCAGGGACCTACATTTTAACATGTCCCAACGTTCTGCCCCAGTATCAAACTCACTGGGTTACATCCATCTTTATGGCAGAAATCATATATATGTTTTACAAGAGACTTCATGTTCTCAAAGCCCTCAGCTTGGCTCTTACACAGACACATTTTCTACTTCCCAGGTAAAAATACCCTGACTCTACATTAAGAGGAAGAAAATTTTCTTCTTGGCACTGAGAACCCTACCTAGCATACTACTCTGCAATGCAATGCAGCAGTATGACTTATCAAAATCATGGGTAACTCATATGTTCCCA
This sequence comes from Orientallactaga sibirica, assembly GCA_036365145.1. Taxonomy (NCBI): domain Eukaryota; kingdom Metazoa; phylum Chordata; class Mammalia; order Rodentia; family Dipodidae; genus Orientallactaga; species Orientallactaga sibirica. The sequence continues at coordinate 14,744,483 of JAEOAD010000041.1, read as the reverse complement.
CCAAATGCAAAAGGAGATATCCAGTCTGAGCTGCAGAGATGGCTCAGTGGCTAAAGGACCTGGTGCTGAATCAGCATGATGACCTGGGCATGGATTCCAAGTAGCCGTGTACAATTGCTGGGAAAGGCAATATGCTCCTGTCTTGGCACTGGGGAGATGGAAGGGAGATGATTGTGAAGCCTGCTGATAGCTACTCTAAGCCTAATCAGGGTGCTTTAGTTCAGTGTGAGACAATGTCTGAAAAACTAAAACCACTGAGAAAGTGACCCGACATTGGCCTCCGGTTTCCACGTGCATGTTCACGCACATGCAGGCATACTTTCACAGACATGTATGTCCACAGACATATAAACACATACACACACACACAAACACCACACACAACACACACATACATGAACAAAGGAAACATCCAACAGCCATCCAACTCATTTCTTCTTCAGTTGGTAATGCAACACATCAAGTATGTCAAATTAAATAAAAATGCAAGTAAATAAAGATTAGGATTATATTTTGGTTCATCAACATTCTTGGAGTTAAGGAAAAACTAATAAACATATATAGAGTGACAACTCCTACCAAACCAGAGACACAGAGGCTCCCAAGATCTCATCACTGAAGCAGACCTAAAACAAACCCAACATGGCTCAGGGAAATTCACGGAAGAGGGGGCGGAAAGAGTGTTAGAGCCACAGTTGGGACATTATGCACAGAGACATTGCCTCTTCCCCGTAACTGATTGATACCCCCACTATACATGATCCACAATCCACATGGGGATAACTGACATCCCCAATGAGGAGGGTCCCTTCGGAGGGGGAGGACAGGGAGGAGGCTAAGGATGGTCCCAACATGTGCTGTTTACAGACTGAGTATGTACATAACTAATAACGAAAAACATACATAGAGAGAGTGAGATGATTACATGTCATTATTAAATGTATTTACACTTAAATAATACATACCTCCCAACTTTCCCCATTAATTTATCTCAAAGAAAAGACTAGCAGATGCTACTTAGGTCTCAGTGAACAGTAATTCTGCTGCATCTTGAGATGTGAGTAAAAATAATTATTATCTGTCTTCCCTATCACAAGACTCGTGAAATTCTTCCTCTAAAATATGATTTCCTTTTTTGTATTTTGTCCATTTCTACCCTACCATTATCCTAGAAGAATCACACACTCTCACCTCGTACCCAGGCTGCAGCAAATGTCTCCTGATGGCTTCTCTGCTACCCAATCACCCCCTGTTCAATCCAGTACCCCGTACTGCACTTGGGAAATATTAAAATTTTCATTTCTGAGACTTAGGCATAGAAGGTTTCAAGGTTCAAATTAATAAGTATTATCTCATTCAAAGCAGAGTGCTGGACGTACCTGTAAGCTCACTTCTATGTTAAAATATGGTTGGTCAATTGTAGATCTACTAAATAAACATTTATTAGTACAAAAAATATATGTCTTACTAGGTTCAAAAGGATCCATTACTTTTGGCCTGGTTGTTAATTTATGTGAGCTGCGCATAGAAACAGCAGTAGGCTGCTGAAAGGTGGTCCTGTGAAACTGAGTGGTCTTCAGGGAACACGGGGATGGACAATGTCCAATACAGAGTGCATTAGCATGGTTCTGTGTGATGCTGTTACACAGCTATGCACAATGGTATTTGCAGATAACACAGTATCATTTCAATGTTCAGAAAAAAAAAATGGAAAAGTTGATGTGGCTCTCAGCTGGTTTCCACACTCGTAGAACAGATGCAGCTGGGCTGTGGATTTCAAGAAAATAAATATGGGTATTTGGGAACAGAGAAGGGCTCCGGTGCTTGGTTAGGATTTCTGCCTATGTGGGATTCTCCTTACTAAATTAGCTTAGGGAAACAGTGTCAATGTGGCGAGTTGCTTTCACTACTTGATGTGGTTTTGTCTTGGAGAATGATGCTGGTCTGTGCTTGGTGTTTCCTGTCCACCTTCATGTTTTGGTGTGAGACTAACTGGTCCTGGCTTCTTTCACAAGTCACAGCAGTAACATAAAGGACTAGAATTTATAGTCAGCAAAAGTACTGAGCTCAAAGAAAAGGTCAGGTAAACTTGCGAAGCTGGAAAGCTAACACAACACCCAAACTGAAGAGTGGGAGTGGAGTATGCAGTGCTGAGCTGAGGCTCCCAGCTTGCAGAGCAGTCACGTGCACATCTGAAGGAGACTCCAAAGGAAGTGTTCTGGGGCACAAAGGAAGGAGTAGCTTTGCTGCTTGTTTGTGCAGATGTGTTCCTGCTGCTGATCTGCAGAAACTTATGCTCAGGAAAACCTACCGACAGGAGCAGCAGCTGGGGCATCTTCAACCTGCAGGAACACTTGTGCAAGCCAACACCTGTGAGGAAGCTGTCACAACCCAGGGCACACTGCAGCTGCCTTCACTCCCACTGACCTCTGCGTAGACATACCCATGTTCCTTGACCAGGTCAAGGGGCGTGTGTGTGTGTGTGTGTGTGTGTGTGTGTGTGTGTGTGTGTGTGTGTGTGCGTGCAGATGTCTTGGGATGATTGTCAGAGATGCCATGGACACATCATCTGATTTTTTTACATTGTGTTCCTTGCATCAGTCACCATGTCATGGTAACATCAACTCAGTGTGTGTGTGTGTGTATGTGTGTGTGTGTGTGTGTATACACATATGTGCATCTTGGGATGATTGTCAGAGAAATCATGGAAACTTCATCTTTGATTTTTTTTTATATATATATTGTGTTCTATTCCTCAGTTACTATGTCATGGTAACTTCAGTCAGCCATGCATGTTTGTCATTCAATATAATATTCAATATATAAATACATATATGTATATATATTTATAATATCATAAGGAACTTAAGGTTAACATAAGATAATGTCAGGGCAGATAAAATGAAATTAATGATGCAAGAGGGGCATATAGATAAGAATAGAGAAAAATAAAACCCACCAAGGTGTGCGCCATGAGTTTGTGAAGGCTCAGTTCTTCTCATTAATAGGAAATCTAGTCAGTGTCACAGTGTCACTGTGAGTAGGAGGGTTCCCTATACTTCTGCTGGTGTGCCATTGTTGGAAGGAACAAGGCTGTCTTCTTTCACTGCAAAGGACATAAACACATTTAGGCTACAGCTTGTCCTACCAAATCTACTATTTCATCAAGGTGACTTGTATAAAGAACCTTACATCTCTGCTCATAAACATCATTATGACATTTAAATGACATCACAACCTTTCAGTGAGAATAAGTTTATGGTCACAATTTGAAGGAGGTGTCTTCTGGGGTATTGTCAGTAATGTATTTACTTCCCTCTACCACTGACTCCTCTCCCAGCTTTATCTAAGAGGAAAGAGGAATGAAACATATGTGCATTCAGATGGGAAATTTACAGGTGAGTCTTTCTAATTGATGGCATCTTCCTGGATAAACAGTGCTAGTCAGCACTCTGCAGCCAGCAGAAACAGGCAAGCTGCCAAATCTCAAATATTGGCTGAAAACATTTGGCCATTCTCTGCAAATTAATTATTTTATTCATCCAACCATGTTATATTCCTGATCACTGAGAATTAGAATTGCTCATTATTTATTTCTTCACAAAGGCATGGGATGCCTTTCATAGCTGTGCTATGCGAAACTAGGACTTAGAAAAAACAGAAATTTATTATTAGGTTTCTTCTCTGAAACTCATATGAGAATATGTGGTTTTGGTTACTCTCTCTCTCTTTTTTTTTTTTTTTCCACCAGAGGCCTATGCCTATAAAATTCTCAGCCAGTGTTTCCTGGACTCTCATCTCACCAGGTTGCCTGGTGGAAGGCTGTAGACACAGAGGGAAGGGAGGTAGGCGTTTCACTCTGCCATGTCAATCCTGCTCTCAGAAACAGCAGTCTTAGGTTTCAGGGACAGGTGAATGGAGTTTAGGGCACTGGATGGATGGCTCCATACTGACTTCGTCACACCGTGGAGGAGCTAGAGCCATGGTTGGTCTCCAGGCTGGAGCGCGGTGGAGAAGCCAAAGGAACACATCACTCTGTAAACGAATGCAATGTTGTTTCTGCAAGTCACCAGCCTCACCCAGTGCACTGCCAGCGGTAGTTTAATGTTAATAAGCATGTTTCATACATGATTTTGTTGTTAATACCAATGACAATATTACAGATAATCTAATTTCATCTTCACAATATGCATATGAGAGGAATCTTAAGATCAATGTTTCATGAATGAGGAAACTGAGGCTTCAGACTTGAGTGTACCGTCCTCCTCTTCCTTATTCACAAGGAAAGCTGTGACGTGAAACTGTGTCTTCCTTTGTTGGAAGCTTGTCTCCTTTCTGCCACGGGCTCTGCTATGTACCCCAGCTTAACAGTTAGTGACTCTTAGAAGGATTATTTCAAGACATCTATTACAACAGCCATGGACATATATTCCCACTGTCCTGCATCTGGCTCCCAGTTGCTTCCTAAATTTCAGTTTGATGTAATTATTCATTCATTTATTTATTTTTATTTGGGTGTCTGTGCGGTAAGGTGTATGCCAGGGTCTCCCTCCACTGCAAATGAAAAGCCACCCAGCTTTACTGGCTTGGGAATTGTACCCAGTCCATTGGGCTTCGTAAGCAAGCACCTTTTAACTGCTCAGCCATTTCCCCAGCCCTCAAATAGATGCAGTTTAAGAAAGGGTGAGATGCATGGACAGTCACTTTGCTTCACAGTGTATGTTGACAGGGGTTCCTAAGGATGGCCTTCTTGGAAGTTCAGGTGAAGGTTCATCAGAGTGGAGCACAGCTGGTATGGTGGCTGAGCAGACTCCTCCTCAGACACCTGTTGATCCTCTGCTCCTCTTCTGAAGGCAGACACAAAGTGTGTACCAGGAACTACTTTTAATATCCTATATCAAAAAGTATCCATATACATTAATGAACCATGCTGTTCTTAATATGACATTTCTACTAGGATTCTTAAAGTTTACTGACTTATTTTATTTATACATATTAGAAATTCATCAAAATAAAATTTCTTCTATTTTATGCTAATGCAAACATTCCTTTTTGAGGCTGATATGTGCCTTTGATGTTAAAAAAGTAATAGGTATAATATATGACATTCTCCTTGATATTTGTCATTTTATTTTTTTTTTAGACGTATCTAGGGAGGGGCTGGGGAACTAGCTCATTTGCTGTGCAAACATGAGGACCTATGAGTTCAATCCTCAAAATACATATAAATAAAAACATCTGGGAATGGTGGTGCGTTCCAGCCATCCCAGTGATGGGAAGTGAAACAGTAGGGTTCACGGGGCTCGCTGGCTCCCTGAGCAGCTGGTTTAGCCTACTTGGAGAGCTTCAGGCTAATGAAAGAGCCTGTCCCATAAAAAGATGGATGGCATCTGATAAATAACTTCCACGGTTGTCCGTGGTCTCCACATATAAGCATCTACTGACGCATGTTCACCTATACCTACACAACACACACACACACACACACACACACACACACACACACACACACACGGCATGATCTAGGTTATCTAAAAACTGATTGTAACCTGTGAAAATTTTCCATTTGATCAAAATTCTAACAGTGCAGAATAACTAAGACAACAGTTCACAATGACTCTTGCAGGGGTTTATGGTCTTGAATAAGATGGCCCAGGAATCCTCTCAGCAATCTTGTGCATGTTCTATGGAAGAAGTCAGGAGACAAGAGATTCTGACTGCAGCCTTGGTCCCAAGCTAAGTAGAGAATTTGCATAGGGCACGAATGACTAAAGACCTAATGCCACTCAGGTTATTTTAATCATTATAGGAGAGTTTATTACCTTAAAGAAATGCCCTGTATTTCTAGAAATTTTGAAAATGAATATTCATCCCTTCTGTTTTCCAGGGTTCTGTCTGACTTTTTGACTTTCCAGATCAACCATGAAATTAGCATAATGTGTTTGCAAACAAGAGAGCCCTAGATGCCAACCCCTTACCTTTCCCTGAACTCGGTAATTAACTCAGGAAAACCCAGTTTCTTTTGAGGGAGCTAAGCGCAGGTTTTCCCACACCAATTTTACGGGGGAAGGAGTAAAATTGACGCAGATGCAGCACTAGACTGCACTCACTGCCGGTCCCCCTACATGGTGACGTGTTTTCTTTCTATGCCAGATTTATGTTATTTTTTCCTATCTGTTTATTATGGCATCGAAATAAATAAAAGATAAGAGAGAGCTTCAATTTGTAACCTCTTCCTCCCTTCTGTGCAATGCCCACCGGGAGCCTGCCCTTTGACGGAGTCTATGCCCCAGATACATGACAGCATAACCCCAAGGTGCTCTTCAGAGGAGATAGCCAGAGGGCAGGCTGACTCACAGGCAAAGGCAGCATCCCCGGCTGTTGCTTAGGGAGCAGCACAGACCAAGACCTCCAAATCCAGGGCAGCAGGCCTGCTCCTTGCTGGGAGGCCTAGGAGCTCCCGGGCAGCATGGTTCTTGGTGAGTGCAGCTGACCCAGTGCCCATGGTATTCAGAGCACTATGGACAGATGAAAACCAGACCTTATGCACTTGGACGGCAGACGTAAAGTGAGGTGATCTCAAAATCATCCCCCCCCCACCAGTGATGCTTGTTACATACGACGCAGATACTATATATCATTACACATACGGGTATATGTCTGTCCCATATTAACAGTATGTGGCATAATGTCGTAGGTCTTGGCTCAGAATTATGTGAAGGAGACTTGCTTTTCCCTAACCTGAGGAGGCATGGGGGATTGCTGGACATGTGAGTGAGCGCGCGCTCACCTTCCCATGGGGTCTTTGTTTTCCCTTAACCTACAAATTCCGGCAGTCCCCTCATGTAAAGACTCCTAAGCAGAATTCCTGTACAGGGAAAGAAGAAAATTTTAAATTTCTAACATTAGCTATGGTTTGCACCCTCAGGTAACAACAACAACAAAAAAAATTAATAATTATCCCCAGTGTCTAAGGTAATGTTGATTTTTCACAGGCAACATAAAGGCTACAAGTGAACAGTAAAGTGAAAAGGAGTCCTGGGGCTGGCTGGGGAGACTGCTCGTTGGTTAAAGGCACTCACCTGCAGAGCCTGTCATCCCTGGTTCAATTCTCCAGACACATGAAGTCGTGCGTGTGGCTGGAGGCCCTGGCATGCCCACTCTCTCTATCTCTAGCAAATAAATAAAAAAAATTAAAAATAATTAGTAAGGTACAATAGTATGCTATGTATATATTATATACTGATTTATTTGATGAATCCTAATGCATGAGCTGTATTGGAATCATATGTATTGTATTTAGTGCAGTATACATGATATACTGCATATTATGCATAGTATAGTATATATTCATATACTATGGTATATAATATATTGGACCATAGTCTGCATCATGTGTCATGTAAATGCAACATGCAACATATATTTAACTTGAAAATGGTAATGAATCTTCAGAGCTAATTGTTTGATTCCCATTAAATAGGGATGCATTCATACCCAATGGGCACGTGTGTTTTTTCAGCTTCTCAGTTCATACTCATAAAAATCAGTCCATAAGGCTTCACTAATTTTGCTGAAGAAAACTCTATATAATAGACGTGGTGGAACAGTAGAACCTTCTTATCTTTTCTGGAAATCCCTTCACACTGTCTCATCCAAATCTTTATTTGAGCTAATATCCTAGACTCTACCTACCTTCTCAGAGTTTGGAGGACACCCACCCATCCCGGTGTCATGAAGGTCAGGAGCCACAGGGGTAACTGCAACAGAAGCAGGCCTAGGTTCACTTTCAGGCTCCCGGGCTCACAGAACATGGGTTCTCAGCACTTAACCAGAGAGCGTGTGCTCAAGGAAACCCACATTTGAGCATGGAGTCCAACAAGGTGTCTTTTAGAATCTTTTATTCGGTTTTGAAAAGTGATGACAGACAGCTGCGTGGAAAATGAAACCATGTGAAGGCTCTGCAGGCACTGCGTTCAGCGCTCTCTTGCTGTGCTGTTTGACACAAGGGGGCTGTGGAAGGGGGCAGCAGGGCTAATGTCCACCCCGTGATACAACAGTATGAGCTTACTGGGCTCCTTGCAAAATACTTGGAATTGTCACAGCATTCCATAGTCCTTTAATAGATGAACTCAGGTGGTTCTGTTACCTGTTGGGTGGGGATAACTACAGACCTGCATGATGCAAGTGTGTTCTCTGGCAGGTCACCAGGGCTCTGAGTGTACACCTGAAGACTGCCACCAAGGCTGTGGCAGGAAGGGCGGCCTCTAGCGCCAGACTGGGCAGGACCACTGTTGTCTGGGCTCCAGCATAGAAGACCATGTGGTCCTCAGATGCAGCGACAGGACTGAGGTTTTTCCTTATGGCCAGCAAAGGGAGCCACCACCTCACTCACTTTCCTAGATATGTCCCTTTCTTTCCATTTATTTTAGATTATCAACATGTGAGACCTGTTTTCTCAGGTAGACAATGAGTTTTTAATTTATTTTTATTTTTGTGTATTTTTTGAGGTAGGGTTTCACACTAGCCCAGGCTGACCTGGAACTCACTCTGTAGTCTCAGAGTAGCCTTGAACTCAGGACGATCCTCCTACCTCTGCCTCCTGAGTGCTGGGATTAAAGGCATGCACCACCACACCCGGCTGACAATGAGTTTTTAAATTATCAAACCCCTTCCCATTCTGTGCTCACTCCCCCACTCCTCCTCCCTCTTCTCTCTCCTTACTCTGGATTTAGGTCATTATCCACATAGAATTCCACCTGAATGTCTCTATTTCTATGTTAGCTGAACAGATTGCATTGAATTTAAAATTTAAAGGCACATGCGGGAGTGTGTGTGTGTGTGTGTGTGTGTGTGTGTGTGTGTACCCTAGCTAATGACTTCTTTACCTTATAACTAGGCAGTGTGAAGGGTTACACAGAAAACTCCACAGGCTTTCTTCAAGGCATTAGAGAAAAATATTCATGTAACTCTGGTAGAGCAGCGCCCTGATTGTGAGGTATTCACAGTCAGCCACCAGCTCTGGCTCTTCTTTGGTCTGCTCCTAGTTCTTCAGGAGAGAGTCGTCGACGGGGTTAATGTGTGCTCCCTGACACCACAGTGCAGTGCAGTGCAGTTCCTAGAATAAGAATGCGGAATGCAGACAGACAGCATCTCCTGCAGCAGTCCATCCTCCCCCCCCCCCCGCTCCTCCTCTCCCTCTCCTCCTCCTCCTCCTCGGGAGGGATTCAGCTGAGGAAGCAACAGAGACGCATTCTGGGCAGAGCCAAGAGGGAAGTCCTTTTGGCAGCACTAGGGAGTCTGCCTGTAATTTCCTGCAACTGGGCCACATGGGAAGTGGAGGTGATTTCTCCCCCTGTGGCGGGGGGAAGGAGGAGTGAAAGAAGAAGGAGGAGGGGAAAAGAGGAAGAGAGTGACACAGCCCAAGCGAAATTTGCACCACACTGTGGAGACAGCTGTGTTCTGCACTTTTTTTTTTTTTTTCAGGAACATATTGAACTTGAAGTATTTTTACCTGCTCCATTGGAAATGTAGTCTAGCATTGAAAGTGAGGAAGTCTGTAGATATGACTCAGTCTCCTTGCATTGCTTACTCATCGAAACAGGCCATGATTGTGTGTTTCCTAGGTGGAAGGACTCTCACTGCAGTTGGCTAGACTGTACAGGGCTGTGTTTCTCTCTAGAGCTGGGTCTCTCGAGCTGAGTATAGTGGGAAGGACTCAGGGACCCACTCCTTTCCTGAGATGGCTGACGACAGTCAGTTTGTAAGAGCAAGGCCAACTTGGTCTCACACAGCACTGTTTAGGAAACTACATTATTTCCATATATATTAATTTATTTTCATACAGTTTGGTTCGTGATGCTACACACAATCCTGTACTTAGCACATTCTCAAAATGAAAGTTATGATTACTATATTCGTTTTATATATCTTGCAATTCAATGAAAATACAAACCTAACAAGGTTAAATTAATTTTTGCTTTAGAATGAAAAAATGTAGCTTGAAAATTCCAACATACTTTTCATATTATACACGTAATGCATTGATGCCTTCAAACAGTGCCAGCATTGATATGGGTGCAAATGAACTAGAATACAGTGTCTTCTGTTATGCCAGATAATAGTTCGGCTAAGACTGTAGTCAAATAGAAGGAGCTGGGGCCTGGAGAGGTGGCTTAGTGGTTAAGGCATTTGCCTGCAAAGCCAAAGGACCCCAGTTCCACTCTCTAGGACCCATGTAAGCCAGATTCACAAGAGGCATATGCATCTGGAATTCGTTTGTAGTGGATGGAGGCCCTGGCACGCCCATTCTTTCTCTCTCTCTCTCTTCCTCTCTCAAATAAATACATAAATAATATTTTTTAAAAAGGTGCTGGATTATTTTCCTTAAAGGGGAAAAATACACATGTGCAAGATGGGTTCAAACTGAAATGGTTCCTCTTTTTTTGTTGTTGTTCTTTTCAAATGGGGGAGTTTAGAAGAATCTAACAAGGGCACCAAAGCGGGAAATACTTGCTAGAGGAGCTGAGTGGGTGACAAAGAGATGATTGACTGATTAATAAGATTAAATGTTAAGAAATGCAAAGCATCACACTTATTTGCACACTAACAGATTATCAGTAACATCCGTAGTCTGTAGACACCTGGAAGAGTTTAAGAAGTTACAGAGGGTAGGGCATGGGATAAATAGTTCTTTCAAAATGCTTTTGACAGAAAAAAGGAAAACAACCCACGAGTAACCTGAAAAGTGATTACGATAATTATCGTTTACAGAATACCTATCAGAGACCAGACATTATGTGCAAATTCTCTCCATTTGAGTCAAACACAAGCAGTTGGAATTATGACTCTATTTTCCAGATGCCTAATTTCAGATGGAGTGTTTAGGCAAAATCACCCAGCTAGCAGAGTTGGCCCTAGCCTTGTGCAAGAGAATACTCTAAGAAGAGAATGTGTCTGTCTGTTTAGTGTTGTCCTGGACACATGCATCCACTAAGGGCTTCAAGAATTGCAAGGGTGACCCCGGACCTGATTTCTTTTTTTCAAGGTAGGGTTTTACTCTAGGTCCAGCTGACCTGGAATTCACTATGTAGTCTCAGTGTGACCTCAAACTCGTGGTGACCCTCCTACCTCTGCCTCCCGAATGCTGGGATTAAAGGTGTCCACCACCATGCCAGGCCAGGACCTGGATTTTTAATGTTATTTCATTTTAATTCATTTAAATTTGCTTAGGTACATTGGCTAACAGTGCATGGCTTCGTGGAGAGCAGGATGCAGCCACCATTTTTCTAGTATGTGGCATGATGGAGTCCAGTGTGGAGCCTGCCATGCTAGCTCTGGAACCCATATTGGGTTCTAGTCACTGGTTTCCCGTGAGTCAGTAAGTTTGCTGCACCTTTGTAACCTTCATTAGTAACCATTTTCCTCATTGTGATCCAACACCTGACAAACAACTGAGGGAGGAAGGGTTCACTTAGGCTCATGGTTTGAGGGTGCACCCCACCATGGCAAGGAAAGTGGTGGGGTGGCTCTGGCCTGGGGCATCAGAAGCACAAGGCCACTTGCTCGTGTCTCAACAGATCACAATGCAGAGCAGGGCAGAGCAGGAAGTGGGGTGGGATATAAGCTCCAAGGAAGCGACTTGCTTCCTTCAGCTAGGCCCACCTTTTAAAGGCTCGCAACCTCCCATCAGAACACCATCAGCTGGTGACCAGAGGTCAAAACACGAGCCTATGGGGGACATTTCATGTTCAAACCATGGCATAATTCTACATGTTCTTCCCATGGAGTGCATGTGCTCTGTGGTAGTTTGAATATATGGCCCCCAATATATTCAGTGTTTTATTAGTTATAGTTTGCATCTGCAGCCACCTTGCTGGAGGCAATGTCACTGGGCAGATCTTAAGGGGTGATGGTGGGTTTGAGATTCCATTGTAAAGATATGCAAAGTGTGCCTAGAGGGAGTTCCTGAAGTGTGCTGTGCTATGTGGCTGGGTGGCTTTTCTCTCTCTTGCCTGGTCCTGTGAAGACAGGCCAGCTTCTTCTGCCATTATGGAACTTACCCTGGATCTGTAAGCTTCAATAACTATCCCTTCCTCCTTAACTGTGCCTGGTCTGGAAGTTCATCTCAGCAAACTAGAAGCTGTCTGCTACATGCTCATTCACAAAGTCCTATCTACTTGAGGTCCATATTAAGTAAAGCTGAGCAAATATTCTCCCCCAGACAAATATCCAAAGACACAGGTATCTCTTATGATTTCAAGTGTGTTGGCTGTGTGTGGGGTGGGAGTACGATTCCACTGTGGTGATTGTGAGTGGGGTGGGAGTAAGATTTCAGTGTGGTGATCGTGGGTGGGGTGGGAGTAAGATTTCAGTGTGGTGATCGTGGGTGGGTGGGAATAAAATTCCAGTGTGGTGATCGTGGGTGGGGTGGGAGTACGATTTCAGTGTGGTGATCGTGGGTGGGGTGGGAGTAGGACTTTGTTGTGGTCATCATGGGTGGGGTGGGAGCACGATTTCAGTGTGGTGATCGTGGGTGGGTGGGAGTACGATTTCAGTGTGGTGATCGTGGGTGGGTGGGAGTATGATTTCAGTGTGGTGATCGTGGGTGGGGTGGGAGTAGGACTTTGTTGTGGTGATCGTGGGTGGGGTGGGAGTACGATTTCAGTTTGGTGATCATGGGCGGGTGGGAGTACGATTTCAGTGTGGTGATCATGGGTGGGTGGGAGTACGATTTCAGTGTGGTGATCATGTGTGGTGGGATCATTTCAGTGTGGTGATCATGGGTGGGTGGGAGTACGATTTCAGTGTGGTGATCATGGGTGGGTGGGAGTACGATTTCAGTGTGGTGATCATGGGTGGGTGGGAGTACGATTTCAGTGCGGTTATCATGGGTGGGTGGGAGTACAATTTTGGTATGGTAGCTGTGGGTGGGATGGGAGAAAGATTTCGGTGAGGTGACTATGGGTGGGGATGGAATAAAGGGTAGGAAAGCTTTTTCTTTCTTGAGTGAGGCAGACTCTCTGTAACTGATTTGGGACAGCTGCTATCTGAAGTTTGATACCCAGGGAAGACAGACTTTAATCATCATCTCTGGATGACCAACTGGAAACCTTTTACCACACCTCTAAGACAAGATGGTAGGCTCACAACAGAGACATGGTGAGCGAATTCCAGAACGGAACATCTCTGGGATGATCAGGTAGGCAAACAGCACACCCAGAACAGGCATTGACTTCAGCGGTCCCTACATGAGGAAAAAGCTTTTGCTCCAAGGACCTTGGATACTGTTCTCAAGTCAGTGATTGTCAAATGGAGGAACTGAAGAGAAAGGGCACCTTCTTCAGCTGGGCTGACCAGCTGGTAGAATGATGGGTCAAAGTGGGACAAGCAGAGTGGACCAGTCAAACTGGGATCTGGAAACAAGGGTTCAACATTGTTGACATAAGATGGATGCAAGGCTAAGCAAGTCAAGTTGCATCTTAATCATCTTACCTTAGCCATGGATGATTTGGTCCAGCTGAGATTGGAGATGCCCATGGGATTGAGAGATGGAGAAAAAGGCCACAGTGGGTACACTCCCCACCACTTGCTCTTGGGAGTTGAAACAATGATAAAAATCGAGCTATTTACTTCTCTTGTCAACCATTTCTTTCGTTCCTTCTTCAGCCCATTCATCCTTTCCACGAGAATATACTGGTCACAGCTCTTCATTCAATCTGTCCACACTGTCTTCTCCTCCAGTCTCTTCTCTTCAAACGCTTTAAAAGCTCAGCGGTTCTCAAGACTCCCTCTCTCAGGACCACCTAGAGTGTAGTTGGAACTGAGACATTGTAGGGTTCCACTACCAGAGTTTCTCACCTCATGGATTTGTGGTCAGAACTGAGATTTTTTTTCATTTATATTTATTCTTGGTGATGCTTAGATTGCTGGAGGGGGGAGGCATTCAGACTGAGACCATATTGCATTTATATGGGAGTGTAGCAGGTGACTTCAGATATCTACATGGTTGTCAGCAGAACAGGGATTATTTATTATTATTATTATTATTATTATTATTATTATTAATTTTAGTGGCATAGCATAGTGTAAAAATCTGGCTCTCAGAGAGGAAGTATGGATTTGGGATTTGTGAGTGATAAGGTCAAACTTCAAGGACAGATGGGATGTCTGCTTGTGGAGGACGCTGTGGCAATTTTTAACACGAGTATATAGCAGAAATGGATGGGTTTTGTTTCCCCTAAGTCTGAGTCAATGATTTCATCTTTCTCCAATTCAGCTTTCTCATTTAATATCATATGTGCCCTCTTTTCTTTATAGACCATCCCAATAAAGCAAACAATCAAAATAAGGGGGCAAAGAAAAATTTCTTGTCATAACTTGACTCCTCCACAATTTTTGGTAAGCTCAGTTGATTCCTAAGCTTTCATTATATTAAATTCAACATGAGTGGCAGTGTTCCAATGGGCATGCAACCACTGTGTGATAACTTATCAGACATTAACGCCACTTCACTTAAAGTCTTTCCATATTTAAATGCCTTCACATTTCACACCCACATGTCTGTGGATAAGCTGTCAGTGCAAGCCCACTTTGGGGAAGGAGGTAGTTTCAGCCTTCTACATATAATGACGTCTCCATGTGCTACTTGCCTGTGCAAAAAGTGAATATGAGCAGGTAACCCCACCAATGTGACCCCTGACTTAAGTATAGAGTTCCTGTCTCACATCAAGGTAGGAATTTGTAGGTGTTGGCAAGGTACGGGGAAGTCTAATGTTCCCTCTTGTATACCAAGTGTACAAACTTGTAGTGTGAGGGCAAAGCAAGGGACTGTGATGTAGAAAAACCTTCTGGGATAGTTCCTGGGTGGAGGGGGAGTGGTGGTGCTTGGTGATTACATCTGTCAAATCCAGAAGCACTATGCCTGGGGGAAGGAAAGATCCCTCCTGCAAATGCCAAGATTTTGAAGCTTTCTGAACCTTCAGCACTAGCTTATCCTTGGTAATATTTCATTAAAGAATTGTAAATGAGTCTGACACCTTTGAGATTGTCTGAATGCTCTGGATAGAAGCATTGACAGGGTGATGGGAGATTTGAATGCTTCCTGAAGAGTGATGTAATGGTTTGAGTTGATGTCTGAGATGGACAACTCACACATCCCATCCCATTCTCTTTAATATTCCCAAAGTCATGCTTCATTTTGATAAGCATTGAGCTTATTAAAGTTTGACAAACCAAGCACAGATAAAGCAGGTAGACTGCCATATCTTTACAGTGTTTCATTCACTTGTTTTATTTCCTGATAATTATAGGAAAAATATTCCTTTCACCCATAAGAATCTATGCATCCCCATATTCTTAGTTTTAGTTGAAAAAATGAAAGTTTTTATTTTGGGGTGGGGGGATTTTCCAAGGTAAGGTCTCTCTCTAGCCCAGGCTGATCTGAAATTCACTCTGGAGTTCCAAGCTGGCTTCTAACACACAGGTTCCTCCTACCTTTGCCTCCTAACCACTAGGATTAAAGTTGTTTGCCACCATGTCCGGCAAGATATTTTTTTTTTTTTTAAGCAAGAACTTAAAAACTTGAAATAAAGTGACTCACCATTGCTAACCCGGTGAAATGGTCAGTGTCCATATGTGGATTGTCACACTGGCAAACATGAGGACACTGGAGCTTCTTGGCAAAAGTCCTGCCCTGTTGCAGTGGTCCACAGCTCATTTCTGCTGCAGGAATCCGTAGCTGGTCTGGATCTTCCTGCACAACTGTACAAAACTCATGTCCCGTTCAGTTAATCACGTGATTTCAACAACCACTCTAAACTATATCTGTTTAGCATGGTAACCCTTGGTCACATACCAGAATCTCATAGCAATATGGAGTGACTATAAAAGTATTTTTTTAAATGTTCAATTCTGGCACGTGATATACTTGCTATGGACAAGAGCCACTGGTCCCACACAGCAGCTTTTATAGGACATGGTCAATTCTTGACATGTTTCCTAATAGGAAACTCTTTGGCCATGGGTGAAGGACAATGTTGTGGACACAGTCCCCAGTATTTTGTAACAAAAGTGAAAAAAATGATGCTGATTGAAGACCCCATCGCATCAAAGTTCCCAGAGAAGGCAAATTCAAATAGCTGATCGAAACACAAACAATCATGGGAGAGATCATGTTCTACTCAGTTGGAGGAGTAGTTTCCCAGTTAGGCGAGGAAAGGATGGCTCTGGGCGACACTCTGGGGCCCAGGGTCATGGTGAGAAGAAATCAGAATGGACGAGCTGGAGGTTGAGGACTGTGTGCCTGCTACGGTTGACAAATGCACTCATCACAACATGACCCGTCCCGATCCACCAGAAACAGAATCTTGGCCAAGAAATGGATGCTTCCTATTAAATTTACAATGACATAATTATGAGTTACAAGAACCTTTGGAGAATTCAACATTGGTGATTTCCTTCTCTGTGGCGAAGTCAGCTTAAATCAAGAGAAGTGAGGCAACTTGCACGGTCCTCCCTGGTCATAGGACTCAGGCCCATGGCTTCCCACTCTAAACATGAGATCTTTAATTTTTACCTCTCTCTCTTTCTCTCTCTTTCTCCATCTCCATTTTCCTGCCTTTAACTTAACTGCTTAGCAACACTTCTGTCCTACAGTTTTTACAGCAAGTTTCTCATTGTGAAGTGGATTCCAAGACTAAGATTTTGTTTCTTCTTCTTCTTTTTTAAATATTGTATTTATTTATGAGAGAGAGAGAGAGAGAGGCAGATAGAGAGAAAGAAAGAATGGGCATGCCGGAACCTCTACCCACTGCATATGAACTTCAGACACATGCACACCCTTATGCATCTGGCTTATATGGGTCCAGAGGAATCGAACCGGGGTCCTTAGGCTTCGCAGACAAATGCCTTAATCACTAAGCCATTTCCCCAGATTTTGTTTCTTATCATGCAGGGATATACTTGCTATCTGGAAAGCACAAGGCATGGGTCATCGTCTAGGTTCTCTGGGAATCAGATAAACCTTAGTTATACGTATGTAATACACATATTGTATGTACACATTTTTCATTTTTGCATGCACCTGTGTCTATGTGTTCATATATGTGTGTGAACACATGTATAGGGGTGCACATATACAGTATATGCATGTGTGTGGAGGCAAGTGATAAATGTTGAGTGCTGGCCATTTTGAGACAGGATCACTCACTGAAGCTGGGGCTCATCAAGTCAGGTTGACTAATCAGCTGTAAACCTCAGGGATCCTCTGTCTCTACCTCCTGAGCACTGGAATTCTGTGCCGCCCTGCCTGCCTTGCATACAGGGACTGTTGATGCAAACTCAGGTGCCCTTATGCTACTTAATGTCAACTCACCATTTCATCCTTCTCCTGTCTTATACCATGAAGCTTACTAAGAACACCAGGGCCTGAGTGGGGTCAAAGCAGATAAGAAAGTATTAACAGAATGTCAAAAAATAATCATTATGGAAAACCCACTCCTAAATAGAGTGATGTGACCTCCGTTGGCTGCAGTCTCTGACTCTTGAAGCATCTCTTTTCAACTCTATTGATAAGGTTGGGCATTGGCCATGGCTGGTCACGTGAGACCTTAACAAGCATGTAAGGTACTGTCCATGGCTGTCAAGCCCAGTGAAATGCACATGAATTTCACATTGATATCAGTGCATTTACTACATGAGAAGTATATATTGAAGAAGTCCTTAAGAGATGCCATGCCCTGGATTAAGATTATGTTGTGCTCAGAGAGGGTGAGGACCACCCATTTGTGTTCACTTCCCTCCAAGGACAGTCAGTGCATGAAAAGTTCTGTTTTCTGAAATGAGAGGGAAGTAGAAGATCATCATGAACTAGGAAAATGCACATAAGCAAGCCCTGTCTAGAAGAAACCAGAGCTGCTGGCTGGCTGTGGTGTCCTCTGGCAGAGGTAGATTGTGCCAGCAGAGCTGGGTTAGGAGCCTCAGGAGCCGCAGTGACTCTGCAGTTCTGCCGCTTGCGCTTGCGCTTGCTCTGGAGGGAGCTCTCAGGTTCACAGGCAGGCAGGGGCCTTGTCCATGCAGATGGAAAAGCAGCTCTGGACCCTCAGGCTCCAGAAGCTTTGTGTGTGGCTTAGAAAGTCAGCTTCCATTTTTGATGGCACACAAGAAAGTCTTTTGAATGTAAAGAATCAAGCCACCGCAGCTGTTATGAGGCAACGAATGGAAAAGGCTTTGTAGCTGTCTGCTGAAAGACAGCTTTGCACCTTTTCATACAAGCCTTTCACACACGGCGTGACATTTCTCTGCTTGTTTTTTTTTTCTTCTTCTTCTTTTCTAGCACATGCCACAGAAAAATTATAAGCACAGTGATCACCGTCTGGGAAAGCTCTCCTCTCTGAAAGAAAGCTGGAGCTGTGGAAGGCGCTTTGGGGTGTGTGTTTCAGTGTCACACTATGCCATCTCTTCTGCTTTCAAATCAAATCTTGTGGGGGGAAAAAAACCTTTGAAATTAATTTCTGTGCCTCATAAGACTTCTGCATGTCATCTAGGATCTCAGCTTATTTCTGGATCTCAGAATTAATTTCCTTTTGTGGTTCCTATCTAGCAGATTTTTTTTAGGTCATGTACTGCCCTGCCCTCTTTTATTGCTGTGATTGTCTGTTTTATGTTCATTCCTTCTATTTTTTGATCCTTTGGAACATCACTGCTTATTAATATCTGTTGCAGGGGAGAGCAGAGAAAGGAAGAATGTAGCATAGGGAGTTCTCTGCATTCTGGTGGAAACATAAGAGTTCAATGGGTACCCGGGACAACTTTTTTACATCCTTTTTGCCAAAATCCAGCACAGCTATCATATTTGTTTCTATTCTAAGGTTCAACATAGCTTGATTAAGGTAAAAATTCAAAGGATTTAAAAATATTTTGGCAAGGAGGAACTGATATAATGAAGATCTCATTTAAATATTTCTGTTGCAGCTCATATTGGGTAATTTTAGAAGTCCACATAAAACTATGTTTCTTGCTTTAGAATCAGTCTATTTCCTCCATGAACATATTATTTTGAACAGCAACCTTCACATACTGTCTTCACTGAAAAATCTGCTGTTTCTAAGCATGTTTCCTGTGAACTAGGAATAATAAAACATGATCAATAGCTATAGTCAAATACTCTTACCTCTCTTCATTCCCGCTACACAGAAAGTGGTTTTGAGAAGTAGTGTTGAGAGTGCTGTTTGAAATGCTTGAGAAATCCTCTCTGGTATCTCATTGATGAAGACTGCTTCTTTTGGCAAAGTTTGCACCATAGTGTCTTAGGGACATCCACAGACGTTGCTCTGTACACCGCCTTTCCTTACATGACTGCATCCACTTCCCGGTTAAGGAGAATGTGATTGAAGAATGAGGACCATGAGATTGGTCCAGTATCATAAGATAATAGATAATTCAACAAAACACTCCTTTCTCCAATATCCACAGGGCAAGGACACTTCCAGTTCATGCAACACATGACACATAACCCCTTCAGTTGCTTATATATGCTGGTGAAATAATGTAAATTAATCATAATTATAAACACATCACACATGGTACAAAACAGAACATTTCAGAAAGGATAAATCAGCTTGTTTTGGAGGGATGAAGAAAGAATACTGTAAAGATTGTTAGAAAGTTCTTTCATAAAATAATCCGTAGCAACTAGATCCCAATATTCCCAAGCGAATAAGACACAAAACCCTAACAACCAGGACTTAAAATATATAAATATATATATATATATATACATATATATATAAAATATATATATATATATAATATATATATATATATATTATATATATATATATATATATATATATATGTATATATATATATATATTTCTTCAAGTCCATATGAGACACTTGCCAAAGGGATGCATCCACAATGCTTTGAAAAAAAAAAGATTTTATTATTTATTTATTTATATATTAGAAATAGAGAAAGGGACCAAGAGAGACAGAGAGAGTGAGAATGGGTGCCCCAGGGCCTCTAGCCACTGCAAACAAACTCCAGATGCATGTGCCTGGCTTACATTGGACCTGGAGAATTGAACTAGGGTCCTTAGGCTTTGCAGGCATGCACCTTAACCACTAAGCTATCTCTCCAGCCCTGTGATGCTTTTTATTGATACTCATTGACTACATGTGCATCTCAATTTTAGATTAAAAAAAAAATCTAATGGGATTAGCTACAAAGCTACTTGAGTCAAATGCAGTGTTGCTCATACCTTCCCATCCGATGCTGACACCTGGCATATTTGAACAAAATTCAAGCCAACATGAAGGTTCACATAGAGAAACAGTTATCAAAGTGTAGCATCTATTCATATGTATACCATTCCCTTCTGTAACAGTATGCATAAACCCCATAGAATAACTTGGTGGGCCTAATGGAAATTCATTGCCTATTCATTTTCTGAGGATGATATGCCAATAGTTTTATCTACGAAGTGGAATTTAGAAAGCAATACTTTTATTTATTGCTGTAAAAGGAGATGCTGTAAGCGTGACGATCCTTGAGAGATGTTGTGTGATGTTATCTCAGTGATATTTCATTCACCCAGCACCCAGCCTACATTGCCGTACAAGACATCCATTAAACTTCAACTTAGGTTAATTAAATAAAAATTTTAAAAATAACATAGTTACCACATTTAAAGTGCTTTGAAGTCAAAGATATGTGCAGCATCCCTGTTGGGGGTGGGGAGGGAGGTAGGGGGCTGGGGGGTTCAACATTTCTGTCATCATAGCCAGGGCTGGGCTTGCGTTCATATGGGAACACAAAAATATATTTCATTGCGTAGGAGAGTCAATAGTACTATATGTATCAGAAAGGCAGGTGAAGAGAGTTTTAATACAAAGCATCTCCTCCCCTAGGGGAAACTTGTTTTTTCGAGGTAGGGTCTCACTCTGGTCCAGGCTGACCTGGAATTAACTCTATGTAGTCTCAGAGTGGCCTCGAACTCATGGTGATCCTCCTACCTCTGCCTCCCAAGTGCTGGGATTAAAGGAGTGCGCCACCACGCCCGGCGAAACATTTTTTTTTTTGAGAGACAGAAAGAGAGGAAGAGAGAGAGAGACAGAGCATTGCGCCTCTGCGTCATTTGCGTCTGGCTAATCGTGGGACCTGGAAATTGGAACCTGCATTCCTAGGCTTAGCGGGCAGGCACATTATCCGGAGGCCATCTCTCCAGCCCTAGGGAAAACTTTGGTGCAAGCACTACTCTCTGCCGAGGCTGTGACGGCGACTGTGGTAGTGCTGACCGTAAGATCAATGGTAATGATGGCTGAGCTCACAGTGCTGACGCACAGATAAAAATGTCATACCAAGGAAGAGGCAGCCTGGGGTCGAGTGTCTTTGCATGCCCTGGACAATTGTCAACTCTACACAGGGAAGAGGTGCTGATAGGTTTAGGCTGTCTACACTACACTGCAGATGCATATATGCATATTCACCCCAGTCACGCCTGAGTCTGAACAGTACATGTTGGAAAAATTCAATATTTGGAGCTGAGGGTTCTTAGAACAGACCTTGCATGTGTGGAAATGAGCCAT
Organism: Orientallactaga sibirica; assembly: GCA_036365145.1. NCBI lineage: Eukaryota > Metazoa > Chordata > Mammalia > Rodentia > Dipodidae > Orientallactaga > Orientallactaga sibirica. Next base: position 14,722,895 of record JAEOAD010000041.1, on the reverse strand, counting down.
GATATACAGCCCATGAACTGCTTGCCGTTGAGCGCAATGAGGAGTGACAAGAAAGTCATTGCAGTAATTCCAGGTTGTACGAAGCTGAACCCTTAGTGCCGACATCTTAAGGGATGGACAGCTCAGAAGAGGTCCTGGACTCCACGTGTTGAAACGCTTGGTTCTCCCAGAGCTCTTGACTAAGAGGAACCACGTTCATCAGAGGTCTATGGACAGCTCAGGACTTTGCCAGCGCTTCTCCTCTAGCTGGGTGCCTCCTCTTGACTGTGTGGACGAGGCATCAGGACACCACCTGCCTCCCGGACAAAGCCCACGGGGAGCCATGTGGCGCCCCCTGGGCAGCGCACGGCGCTCCTCTGCTTGCCCTACCCCATCTCTCCTTGTTCTACGAACATTAACTGTTCTTACCTGTTTTCATGTTCTAGTTATACACCAATATATGCTGGTGTGATTTAACTAATATCATAATCCAAACATACATGGCACTGAGCCAGGGGAGTAGTATTTGTGGACTCTAATTCAATATTTCATAAAACAAATGAAATTTCTTCTCTTTAAGCTTGGAAAAGATAATTTTAAGAATTATGTTTCTTTTTTTTTTTTATTATTTTTGGTCTCAAAATGTCACTGTTAATGGTGTTATTTGCTTTTACTGTGCAATGTCATGTTACATTCCTGTGAGTATCTGCTTCTTATGAATTCTGATAAATACATTCTATTTTGGAAATTCAGGGTTTTCTCAGATGAGAAACAGGAAGAAAATGGGCAAGGCAATTTGCTGGTGGTGAAATTGTTCTTTGAAACAGACATCTGATATTGTTTTAACAATAGTATTTTTCTAAATACTTTATCCTGGGTAAATCCAAGATTCCTTCTGTGATTCCTATAAATAGTAAAATAAAAAAAAAAATCTTTCTTAAAACCACCTAAACACTTGGCCTATATTTCTCTTCCAAAAATGATGGCTTGTCTTTTGCACATTTTCTTTCTATTTTTAATATTTCCCTAGGGTACGAGTTACAGGATTCTTAAAGGCAAGGCCCATGTCTTAGTTTTCTTTCCTTTCTTTCACAATCCCACGTAGTGCCTGCAATCATCAATGTTCTTGTGTGTGGACATGTCAGAGACAGATGCTAAACCAGGAAATCTGATTATGGCATAAAACAGTAATTGAGGGGAGTTCACAACAGGAAATAGTGGCAAAAAAGAGAGCGGATGATTTTCAGGGTAACTGTAGTTTCAAATAACAATCGTTCTTCATTCCTAGAAGACTCTCCTGATCCCAAGTGTGTGGGGGAAATTTCAAGGACCATAATTTTGTCTAAAGGTAGATTATTCACTTCAAAGAAAATTTTATCATTAACTCTCAAAGGCATCTGCCATTGTCTGGGTATAAAAATGTTATATGAGCATTTTCTAGAAAATAAATTGACAATATTCATCTTTGCTGTCATCCACAAAGCACATACACCTATCCACACAAACAATTTGGAAGCATAATGTTATTTTATGTAAGAAAAACATGCATTTCCAATACAAAGATAATGGACAGTGTCCTTGGTCTTCATGTGCCAGCTATGTTAAGAAGACCACACTGAAGACAGCATCAGCACACATTCTTGTTTGTAAGCAGAAACCTGGGCTACTGGGGAAGCTAGCTTAAGCAAGAACATTTTAACCACCTAGGAGCCAATAGAACCAACAGGAACACCCACTAACGGGATAAGATGCCAGATACTTAGAAAATGAAATCTGACCTTGTGCTGTATAGGCTGACAGAAACACCTCTTGCTGCCATCTCCTTAGATGCCACTGCAAATTACCACCCACATAGTCTCTGTGCCCCTGTTCTGAACCAACTTCCTGCTCACTGGAGGAAGTGCGTGAGTGGGCTGTGAGACCTACTTCAGAAGTCTGTGCCCTGGTTGTGGGTCACATAGGGAGAGACGGTATTGAGAATTTTAATTTCAGCTCTGACAACTGAGGTCTGGGAGAAGAAGACAACTTTACAATGGCCAGCAGGGCTTTTGGAAATCAAAACTAACAGATAGGTGCCATGTGTAGGTCCACCCCTTTACCATCCCTAGGGAAGCCTAGGAATCTTATGATGAGAGAACTTGAATTTTTCTCAGATTGTTAGATTTACTTCTGCCTACTTGAATGGGCAATGAAATATGATATGCATAGGCACTTAATCAAGTAGAGGTCTTAATTCTATCCTAATCTATATTAAACAATAAACAATTGCTACTTGGATTAGTACTATTAAGAGAAAATATATTCTGGTTGATAAATTAGAAGATAGGGACATTGTAGGAGTTACACTGGGAGACTGTTGGTATACATCCAGGCATAGCCTCAGCCTGGGATACCCACTCACTTCAGAATAGACTACTATATGTGTGAGAGAGGACTGGGTTATATTCTCTCCAGTTTAAAAATTATTTTACTTTTCTGGATGACATAGTTTTTTTTTTTTTTTTTTTTTTTTCTCAAACTGCTCCTGGTTTTCAGTTACCAAAAGAAATAGACTTCATTTAAAGCTTAATTTAAATTTGCATTGAGAGCAGTTCTGGAGGTGGGGAGCTTACAGATTAGGCATGCAGAAATAAATATGATAATGAATTTTTTAGGATAAAACTCAGCTACTTAGAGGGAATGCAAGTGAGAAACCTAAATATAACGCAAAGCTGTATTAGGCTTAGTGAAGACTGCTGATGTATCTGCATTGCTTAGCTGCTCTTCTACTAAGCCCACGTCCCCAGGAAACAACAACAAGAAGCCGAATGCCTGGGAGAAAGAAGAATTTCTGTTTGGGTTTTGTGTTAATAATTGACTCCCTCTTTTGTTCGAGAATTCAGGAGAAAGCATTTTACAGGGATTTTATTTCCACTAAAGATTAAATTCTACTGTTCCAGAATACTGCAGGCATCCAGCTTTTTTTCTCTCTCTGCAGTTTAACAAAATATTGATAACATGTTCTTCAAGTTAACAAAGTTGTGCTTAATCTAGAGGTCCACACTCTAGTCACTGGTACCACCTGAGTAAATCTCTGATTCCCTGATGCCTCCAGCTTTTAAAAGCTCCTTCTGTATCTGCAGACTCTGCACCACTACATGGTTTTCTCTCTCCCTCCCTCCCTCTCTCTCCTTGCTGTCTTATTTCTCTTTGTCTTCCTTTTATTTTCTCTCTAGCATATCTGCAATATCTTTCAGAGGGAAAAATAAATAACCAACCTTTATCAAACCTACAAATTAAACTTTCAATGAAACCAATAATAACAAAATAATGCTTCCTGAATTTTGCACAACCATGTTCACTAAAGCATTTTTTTTTTTTTTTGGTTTTGTATGCTGAAAGCATGATTATTTCCATATTGCCCCTAACAGTAGAGGGTCTCTAATTAGATCTTTCAGAAAAATGCTATAGCACTGGTTTTTGAAATAAACTGTATTGGTTTCTCACTTTGTTTTTCCCTAGGCCATCAACTTATTTATGTCTGATAATGCTGTCATTGTGATCAAGCATGAATCCTTGTTTTGTATGGATACATTCCTGTGTGAACATACATCTTGTCCTCTGGTAGATGCAACATATGAAGATTTGATGTGATCTGCTGATGTTGCAAAAGCAAGCAGACTGTGCCGGTCCTCACAACCACTGTTCCTCTAACCACAGTCAATTTCTTGAATTTCCTTAAACTCAATTTCTTTAAAAACTAGCATATCAGACTGAACCAGGGAGTGAAGCAAGTACAGTTTGTGTCAAGAACATCACTGCCGCATTCAGATGAAGGACGGCCCTGCAGAGAGGTTGGTAGTGTAATCTTCATGGTTGTACAAGGCTAGTTTGGGGGCCCAGTATCACCATCCCATAATGCTTTGGGAAAGAAAATACCAGGATTCTATGGCCTATAAAAGGGATTCCTGTGTGTCCCTCCTTTATATGTCAGCTGTATGTTCACAGGTGAGGAATTTAAATTTATACTACCTATTTAAATCCTGGTTTATAACCCAAACAAGGAGACCGTGAATGTGGAAGAATTCATGTCTATGTAGTAAATGGCCCAAGAATGAGACTGAGAACTCATACTGGTCATAATTGTGTCAGCATGTTACACAGACCCATAGGTAAAAGTCTAAATGGCAGCTCATATTCTTTCATTACCACAGTGGAAAATCAGTATAAAAGTTTCTGAAATTTATTAAAGAATAATATATTCAAGAATTACATAAAAGTTTGGCTATTTTCAGAAATGCAATTGCTTTATTTTCTGAGATAGGGTGTAGCTCTGCTACCCAAGTGGATCTCAAACTCCTGCACTCTTTTTCCATTTTCAGCTTCTTGAATGTTGGGGCATGAACACCCCTCCATTCCAGCCCTGACATGTGAATCTGAATGCTAAAAGAAACTACAATAGGTGATGATGTTTGCTCCAGAGAAGAAAAACTAGCGAGTCAGAGTTTGGATAATGGGCACTTAATAACTGACTAGTTAGTAGAATCTGATATTCTAAAGTCTCTGTTGTTCTTACAAATTATTGTAGTTAGTCAATATTCACTTTCACATAGTGAAATGAAAAGCCCATAAAATGCAGTAACTTTGCCTTTTGATGATTCTGATCGCAAGTAAAGCATAATTCTTTAAATCAGATCTATGTGACCAGCCCTCAGGGTGACACAGTGTCACCAAGGAAGGCATCAGTGTATGCACACACTTGTTCCTGCCCCACTTCATCGAAGAAGTAACATGGTTTCTTTTAGAGTTGCACTTGGCTGTTGGAACTGGTCACAGCATGCTTTTGCTGTACTTCGTAGCCAGCTGTAATTTTGGTTTCTACTTGCTCCACATGGGTGCATGGTGTTACGAGCTCACTTCTTCTTAGCCAACGTGAACCACTGAACAGAGAACACTGGAACTCCAACAAGGAATATTTTCCAAATTTGCTTCCACGTCTCTATCTCCCACCAGGATAATGTGTTTGCATAGTTGCTGCAACTTCTTGCTAATAAAGGAGTGATAATCTTTATCTATTGACACCGAAGTTGTTCACCGGATGATTCTGGAAGAATGTGCTGGAGGAATAGTGTCAATTCCTTTCTTGTGACTGGACAACAACCCTGCCAGAAGCAGCTTAAGGAAGGGTAGAATTTTAGTTTATAGCTTCAAGGCAAGGTGTCCATCAGGGAAGTATGGCAGGTCTGAGCAAGAAGTCTGTGTCACGTCATCACAGCAGCAGGGAGGAAGTACAGCTTACCTGCTCTAATACCTCAAGGTGCCCCTGGTGGCACACACTTCCTCCAGCAAGGCTCCATCTCAAAGGTTTAAGAACCCCCAAGCACATCATCACCTAAGGATTAAGCATTCAAACATGAGTTCATGAGGACAATTTTTACATTCAAAGGTATCATGATCTTCTTGTTGCCTGCTGTAGAGTGTCCATGAATAGCAAAATTTCCAATATAACTCAGAATAATTGGGTGTTTTAGTAGGGAATACTCTTGCAATCAAGATTCAGTCCTCTGGTCCTTCTATCAAAACGCAGCACAATTTCAACAGTGAACAGCTCCTTCTCACTTCAAGTGTAAGGTTAGTCACGTGAAACTACCTTGGTGGTGGTGGGGGGGGACATCAGTGACAACCACAGCAAAACACCAGTGTTCTCATAAACTATTAACCATCAATTGAGACTTCCCAGTTGAATGAACAATTCATTGCTTCTGCACATGCTATGGAATGGATACTAACCAATAAACAAGTTCATAAATGAGTGTAGAATACCTAATCTGATAGATATTTTAAATATTTTATTTTTTTATTCACAAGCAGAGAGAGAGAGAGAGAGAGAGTATGGGTACACCAGGGCCCCTGCAAACGAACTCCAGATGCATGTGCCACTTTGTGCACCTGGCTTTATTTGGGTGCTGGGGAATTGACCTTGGTTCATGAGGCTTTGCAGGCAAGTGCCTTAAATGCTAAGCCATCTCTCTAGGCCCTGATAGACATTTTAAAGGAGAGGAATTGTTTTTTTTCCCCTCCTTGTAAAAGCCCAAGCTGACAATGCTGGTGTGCTTGCTTCGTTATGTAGTGGCATCCCAGGGTGTGTCATTCTTATTGTTATGCCAACCCAGACCTCCGTGGTCCTAATGTCCATTCCACCCCTATCTGCCTTCATACTCCAGCTGACAGACAAAAGGCCAGACATGCACTTCCACATGATCATAATGTCCATCTCCACCTGTACCTGCCTCTGCACTACAGATGAAAGACAGAAGGACAAACATGCACTTCCACATGGTCTTAATGTCCATCTCCACCTCTACCTGCCTCCATAGTACAGATGAAGGACAGAAGGACAAACATGCACTTCCACATGGTGCTAATGCCCATCTCCATCTCCACCTGCCTTCACACTGCAGATGACAGAGAGGAAAGGACAGCTATGGATTCCCACTGCAGACAGCAGGAGGAGCTGGGTGCTTTTTGGTTCCTGCCTCACAAGATTCATGGACACTTTGGGCTTTAAAAGCATCAGGGAGATACAGTCATTATCACTATATTTTTGTGTCTACAAAATCATAATGATAGAATGAAAGGGAGGACATTTGTTGTTTTGAGCTCAGAGAGTGATATGTTACATTTTTTATGTGTTTAGAAATATAATCGTGAAGCACATAAACTTTTAGTAGACATAACATGCTAGTTTTTTTTTTTTTGATGTAGTTTATTTGCTATTCTGGTCTATGAAATCAAGGTTATAAATTAGTATTTTTGGCTATAGTTCATTGCAAGTAATTATTTCCAACTTCCAAAATTGATTTTTTTCTTTATGGACATGAAGATATATTTCATGATCAGTATCTTCATATGACACATTGTTTACAAATCCAATACAATTAGGAATCACTTGGTAGACTCAAAACACATCAGAAGTTTTTAACAATAAGATTTTTTTATTTTTTAAAAGTATTTTATTTTTATTTATTTATTTGAGAGAGAGAGAGAGAGAGAGAATGGGCGCACCAGGGTTTCCCACCACTGCAAACGAACTCCAGATGCATGTGCCACCTTGTACATCTGGCTTACGTGGTTCCTGGGATCCCCTTGGGCTTCACAGGCAAGTGCTTAAGCATCTCTCCAGGCCCCTACAATAGGATTTTTGAAAAGATCATTCTATTAAAAATTTAAGTAGCACACATTAGACATATTGGTCATTATATTTACTTATTATTTTAGCTTCCATGCCCCATTTATGTGGCTGTAGGGTGAAACATATTCTGGGTAATCATTTAGGAATTGTCTCAAACAAAAACACTCAAAAAGAAGTAATTCTTCATCCTTACTTACTATTGGTCATTGCACATGTTGATTTCTTGACCACACAAAGAGAATATTTGAAAGAAGAAAATAGGTTATGGAATAAGAAAGTGAAAGAATGTATTTAAGTATATGAGTAAGCATGTTTAAAATGAGGATAGGCAGGGGCATGCTAAATATATATAAATATTTCTAGGTAGGAGATTAATCCCAAATTCTTGGTGCCATATGAACTAGAAAAATCTAAAAATAGCAGCTATTTTCTCACGTTTGTTGGATATCAAACATTGCTTATGTTTGTACTTACACATAGTCTCATTTACATCCCAATGGTTTCTATAAAATATTATTAATTCCGTTTTGCATTTGTTTGAGGTCTTCAGTGGTAGAATGGAGATTAGGTGTATGAATCAACCATCAATCACAGGAGTGGTCACTAGGATGTCCATTTCCACATGCTGGAGAAAAGTGAAATTGTAAATTGTATGTATCTTTCATCTGAGACACTTGTGTTCCCTGCTGTTGGAGTTGTTAGAGGCTCAAAGATGACTAACTGATAAGGGCTGATGTTAGAAAGAAAACCTACCTCATGTTTTCACCGTAAAATTACAAGAATCCATCCCACAAACAAATACTGAAGCTGACATTGTGCCATAAAGTGTGTCCTGTTTATGTTGTAGAGAAAGGTCTGTCTGTTTAACTGCATGGGATCTGAAATAAAACCATCTATCATAAAGTACTAGAATAATGATAAATCAGGGAAATATGAAAAAGAACAGTCAAGTGGGAACTAGGAAAACTGAGTTTTGCATTCACTGACTGCCTGGGGTACCTAGTTTCTAGTTCTTCCACTGGTAATTTAACACACACACACGCACATACACACACACAAACACACACACGCACATACACAACATTATATTCAAAATGAAACCTTTGAACAGGAAAATAAATTAAGTAAGACAGGCAACTAAGAAGGAAGAGATATACAAAACCATTGGGGTACAAAACCATGAATCTGCCACTACAGTGATATATCTGTGAGGACAGGCACTCAGCATTTGTGCTCATGTGCCAAGTTGGCTGTACCCTGCTGTGTTTGTTTGCATGTCTGTGGGATTCTGCAGAGCTCAAGTGAATGGACAGTAATGGGGGCTCTCTCTCTTGAAACTCTCTGGCATGCATTTAATTTTCTCTACCTAATGACTCTTGGTATGGGCTCCTCAGAACTTCATTTCTGTCCATCTCTGAGGTAGAATTAGTTCTGTATCATAAGTGAGAAAGCTGGGAATTTAGACATGATGGAGCCTTCTCCAAGTTCAGGTGTACTGAGGACGCGGGCTCTGAAATCGAAGTCAATTTCCAAGATAAGTTCTGGAGGCAGAGGATGTGCAGGGGGTGGGGCACCTCCACTTCTTAAAGCTTGATTATTAGATATTGATTATGTCACGTGGTGTTGTGAATGCCTTTTCTTTGCTGCAGAAATCAAGACTATTTAGATATAATTAAAATGTAGTCTCTGACTTGAGCAAGAAAAGTTCAAAAACTGATCAGGTGGCTGAACCACCAATACAACCATTTGCTGTCACTAAACACTCTACAGGCAGGGCCTAGTCTAACCTTTAGTCACTGTCCATAGAAATAAAGTAAAACACATCAAGCTCTTCAGGAATTCTTCATCCTGCCAACCAGTCCTTCAAAACTGACTTTTGACTTTGTGATGAGCTATATAGAGTGGAAGCTTACCTAGCCAATTTTGCCCTAACTTAACAAAAAGTTAAAAGTTTCTACTTAATAAATAAAAAGTAGATCTATTGATAAAAGCAAAATAATAATAATAATAATAATATAATAATAAGTGAGGGCTGGAGAGATGGCTTAGCGGTGAAGGCACATGCCTGCAAAGCCTAAGGACCCCGGTTCAATTTTCCAGGTCCCACATAAGCCAGATGAACATGGTGGCACATGCGTCTGAAGTTCGTTTGCAGTGACTAGAGGCCCTGGCATGCCCATTCTCACTCTTTCTCTCTCTCTCTCCCTCTCTCTGTCTCTAAAAAAATATATGAATAAATAAATAAAATAAAAATAAGTGAAAGAGAAAGCCAGAAAAATGTGAATTCAGAAGGAAGGTAAAGAGTCGGCAGTTTCTGGAAGAAGCAGAAAGTGAAAGATAACCTGACAATGGGTTTGAGGAGGGGGTTTGAGAAGAAGGTCTCCTAAGATGGAGGTCACCACCAGGGGCCCTGACACGTTCCAGCTCCAGCAGCGGCTTGAGGAGCCTCCCACCTGTGTCTGTAGCAGGGCTGCTCCTGATGCAGCAGCTACTGGCTGCCCCAATCCTACCTGCAGCCAAGTGTTTCTCCACAGAAGCCTGCCTTGCTGGTGGTGAGGGGCAGAGAGGTCAGGAGCGGATGTAAAGTTCAGGCTGCTTCTCACCACTGCTTTTGTGAACTGTCATGTGTGATTTAGACCTACTCTTCAGTAAGGTTAAGGTTTTTTTTTTTTTTTTTTTTTAATTTTATTTATTTATTTGCAAGCAGAGAGAGAGAGATAAAGAGGAGAGAGACAGACAGAGAGAGAATGGGCATTGCCAGGGCCTCTAGCCACTGCAAATGAACTCCAGACACATGTGCCCCTTGTGCATCTGGCTTACGGGGGTCCTGGGGAATTGAACCTGGGTCCTTTGGCTTCACAGGCAAGTGCCTTAACCACTAAGCAATCTCTCCAGCCCAAGGGAATTCTTTTTTTTTAACCTAATGAAACATTGTAAGGAATTCACGATGGAAGTGCATGAAGCTGGTCACTCACTCGGCCCTTAGTAAGGTCCATGGCTCTTGAATCCAAGAGTCATTTCTTAGTGTTCCAGAAATTGAGTTGTTTTCTGTTCCTGTGTACAGTGTTGACATATTCTGAGAGGAACATAGTATATTACAGATATGTAGCCACAGTCCAGTAACAATCAACACAATGATAAAGTACAGTGCACCCAGTTAGCACCCCCATTATGAAAGAAAGAAACAAACAAAAAACCAAAATTGATGTTGTAAAAGTCTCTCGCATATAAGGACAGTTGGGATTCCACACAAGTGTCACTGAAAAATGTTCCTCCCATTCTGTTTGCTCTAGAAATATACTGGTCCTTCCTGACCCTCAGAACGTACTTAAGTCAGTTTCAGAACTGACAGTGTTGTAGTCGTTGAGGTACAGAGAGAAAGGGCTGTTTCTCCGAGACCCATAAGCAGAAGGCACTTTTTGGTATAGGCATAGTTATATAAATGATTTTTAGAGACGTCAGCTGCACAATTCATTCTCAAAGCTGGGACAAAATTTTTACTTATGTGAGATAGTTGGCTTCTGACACACATTTTTATGAAATTATGATTGTGACTCCAGAACCACATAATCTGAATTTCTTTTACTGCAAGTCTTAACACTTTAATCCATAAGTAGCTAGAATTAAAGGAATTTCTAGAATGTATCAAGCTGCACTAGACAGCACAAAACAAAATCCATTTAGATTCTAGTTCTCAAAAAAATTGAAATTTATAAAATAAATACATATTTGTTTATAAGTTTAGATTTATAAATTTATATATTTATAAAATAAATATGAATTTAAGAAGTAAAAAAGATAGATGAGGTATGCTTTTTATTTAGTTTTTGACTTTTTATAGACAAAATCATAATATAAATTATTTCAAGAAAATGAACTATAAGTGACAACCTGTTTATAACCATCTTTTAATGTAAACAGTTATGTCTACATAGATAGTATCTTCATCTGCCTATGAGATTTCATTTTCCTTCAGTTGTTCATTCATAGGCTTGAGAAGCATTTACTGAATAAGAACAAGTTACTCATATCTGTCCTTAGATGCAAAGATCAAACTCATTTGATATGTGCCCTGCCTTCAATTGTTTCATAAAATTAATCACAGTAATTTAAATAGCATCTCACTTGAACTCTATTTGCATGTTTTTTATTCATACCCTCGTGTTGGCACATTTTGCTTCAGTTTTACAAATATTGTTTAGGATTTGTTTATTTTCTTTTATAATTACTTAAGTGTGTGTGTGTGTGTGTGTGTGTGTGTGTATTGCCATCCTAGGGTCTCTTGCCACTGTAAAAAAATGTACATACAGCATTTTGTGAGTGGCTAGGGAATTGAACATGGGCCAGCAGGTTTTGCAAACAAATGCCTTTATCCCCAGCTCCCTATTGTTTTTGTTTTCACTCCCATCACCCTTTTGTTATGTTCACACACCTGGAATACATCACAGCCCCATCAAATGAAACATAACATTACAATATGTCAGAATATATTGTACAGGATTTCAGAGGCTCACCTTCTCCAATATTCAGCTACTGTTATTGCTGTATCTTTGTTTGACATTGAAAATATTGTGTTTATTAAAACTGAGTGGTGTCGGGTGAGATGTATGACCTCTTCGTTTTCCGTTGATTCTAATTTCAACTGCATAGGGTTGGAGGTCAGACCATAGCAACATGATCAGGATGAATAGACCATCAGATGTGAAGTACAGCCAGGGAGGCTTTATTCATTTCCCGGGACTGGAAAGAGCCCCACACTGAGTGGCTGGAACAATAGAAGTGCATCATCTTCACAGTGCTAGCGGCTGGATGTCCAAGGTCAAGGTCTGAGTGTGATTGGCTCCAGAGAGGCTTTGTTCTCATTCTATCTCTTAGCTTCTGGTTATTTTCCAGCAGATATTAAAGGCCACCACATGGATCCATGCCTTCATTTCCAGTTGGCTTTCTTGCTGTGTGCCCATCCGAGTCCAGCTCCCCCTTCTGTAGTTGCAGCTGTCAGATTGTATAGGGGCCATCTATTCTGGTGTGACTTCATCCTCACTTGACTAATTGCATTTGAAAAGTTAATGCACATGCTGAGGCATTTCAACACATGGAGGACTAGGAAGGAAGCATTATTGGATTTCCAACATGACAAGGGTGAATGAGTGGCTGCTATTCTTATCGTCATGGGTGAGGCAACGACCTTTATGAGTGGTAGATGTTCATCACAAGACCCATTGTATGAAGAATTAAACTTCCACTTCTCTTTCTTTTCCCATCTCAAGTACAGCATTCAATTCTTTAGTTAAGACATCCCGTAATCTCACACTTCCATACTTTCCAGCCATATCTGATAAACTGATCTCACAGTTTTTTTTTTTTTTTTCCACTTCCAGGCTCCTCCAAGGCAACTCTGTCACTCTCTATTTAGTTCCTCCTTCCTACATTTTGAAATAATCATTCTTGATGTACACATTTGATCTGTTCCACCTCAAAAGAGCTTGCTGGCTGCTTTCTTTAGTTACATCACTCACCCACTCCCCAGGAGACATCGTGGAAGCCACTTTAGCCTTAGCTTTGTAAAGCCTGTCCTTCTGGATGTCCTGCATTCAACTTTCCTGGGGAAAGCAAATCTTGGAAACTTTTAGATGTTCTTGAATCTGTATTTAGAAAATAACTTCGCCTGCTCACTTCATCTCTCTTAATATATTACTGTCACTGTCTCTACCTCATCCAGCCCTTGTTTCTGCCATGGACATTTTGACCTGAAGATTTGGTTAAATTATATTTAATTCATTTTTATGAGAGAGAGAGAGAGAATTGGTGTGCCAGGGCCTCCAGCCACTTCAGTCGAACTCCAGATGGGTGTGCCCTCTTGTGTGCATTGTGAACTTGTGTGCTTGTGTCACCTTGTGTGTCTGGCTTACATAGGACCTGGGGAGTTGACCATGGATCCTTAGGCTTCACAGTCAAGTACCTTAACCAATAAACCTTCTCTCTAGCCCATGACCTACAGTTTTGAAGACATCCAGCCTGAAAATGTAGTATGATGGGCCACGACAGGCCTCTAACAATCTCAGTTCAAGTTCTTTTAAATTCTTGCATTGAAACCTCTACTTTAATTCTTCTTTTTCAAATTCTTATCCTCTACAAAAGTAGCAAGAACAATTTTTTTAGGAATAATAAGGAGTATTTCATCCATAGGTGTGTTAAAATGAGAGGCAATTAATATATGGTCATCTCTTTTTGTAAATGTTCCTTTGTGTCATTTCTCACTTTTATTTGCATAAATGCTAACATTGTAATAATGTGTCAACAAAGTATAAATTATGAATTATGATATGATCCATCTTTGGGTGGTTTTATTTCTTAAATGATACAATATATCTCTTCTTTCTGCAATGTTATCTGATGTCTTCAAATTACAAAGGAAATGAAAGCAAATAAACAGGGAAATGAAGTTAAAAGACATGACCTGGAATGGTCTCAGAGTTATTATAACATACTTATTTGTACACACTAATGATATAAATACTTTTCCAAGGGGGGAAAAAGTATTTTTCTCTGCTCTACTGTTGACCTCATATTCACATGGAGAATTTCAATATCCCCCAAATAAATCCTTTATTAATAGTATCTGTCACAACTTTTTTTGTTTGTTTGTTTTTGAGGTGGGTTCTCACTCTAGCCCAGGCTGACCTGGAACTCACTATGTAGTGTCAAGGTGGCCTTGAACTCATGGCGATCCTCCTACCTCTGCCTCCCAAGTGCTGGGATTAAAGGCATATGCCACCATGCTCAGCAATTGCCACAAATCTTTGATATGTGAGTTTTTAAATAAGAAATGATAATATTTTGCAATTATAACTTGGGCTCAAGGAATAGTCTCTTAAAATTTTGTGTTTGCAAAGGCCCATAGGTTGAAGATAGATTTAAATTTTTTTTTCAACATATATCCATGTTATATACATTGTAGTTTTAGAAAATAAAAAAACTATAGAACTTCAATGGTGACATGATTCTTTACTTAACTTTATTATTCATTATTTACTTAATTCACTCTTTATTACTATATTCCTTATGAGAACATTTAAAGACTACGGATTCTATTATGCTAATTATAAGAGGTTGCAATCACAAAATGCAAGCAGTGGGACTTATAAGAGGGCAGGGGAGTCGAGCTGGAAGAGGGAGGTCAGGCAAGGATAGGACACAGTAGGGAAGGTGAGGGAAGCGCTCACCCCAGGGAGCAGCTGCAGTTTCCTGTGCATCTTGGCAGGGTGACATCTCTGTAGATGCTGTCAAGAGTACCTGGGAGAAAGTGTCCCCAGGGGAGCACACTGTCTGATCAGCTTTCCTGTCCAGTCCAGTGACAGAGCAGGATGCTGTGCTTTTCAGGCTGGGTCACTGTGTCCTTTGCCTCCATAAAGAAGTGTCTTCCTGTTGTCCCTCTTCCCCATCACCAGCGACCTCCACATCAGGACTCTTATGTGCCTCACTCTGTGACATTTTCCTTAGGAAATGCCACAGTGTCAGCAGGAGCCACTTCTCCGATGACCTCTGTCTCTGACCCTGTAGCTTGCTAGCATATAGACTCATGTGATGGTGGAAATTTCTCAGGCAGGTCTCTAGCAACAGGTCTTTGGCTGGCGTCAGAGCTGGGTGATCTGGGCAGAAACTGGGGAAACATCCTGATATGTGCTCCTTTCAATCTTGCCCCAGGGTTTTTTTCCCCAGAAATATAGACACAAAGAACACTTAACTCCTACCAAATCAGAGATCCAGAGACACAGAGGCTCCCAAAACCTCATCACTGAAGCCAACCTAAAACAAACCCAACATGCCTCAGGGAAATTCACGGGGTGTTAGAGACACGCAAAGACGTTGCCTCTTCCCCATAACTAATCTGCTACCCCCACAATGCACGACCCACGTGCCCATGGGGATAACTGGCATCCCCAACAAGGATGGGTCCCTTTGTGGGGGAGGGATAGGAAGGAGGCTAAGGACGGTTCCAACATGTGCTGTTTACACACTGAGTATGTACATAACTAATAAAGAAAAAACACATTTCCTATACAGAGAAAAAGCAAGCTGCTTTCGTCACCATAGAGCTATCATCCCTCGACATCATTTCTCTCTTCCTGTTAAGTTCTGAAAGCAAGTGAACAGAGCTTTCCAAAGTGGTCCATGACATGCTACAGCTCATCAAAGTGATACTTTTTCTATAGCTGGTATTTTTGTGCTTATTTAACACCAATATAATTTAAGAAAAATGCCAAGGACTTAAAATTTACCGAATATCAGGAGTAAGAGCCTACCTTTGGTCTGAGGAAACCCATTGGGAGGTGAGGCTCAGAAAAAGGAGAGTGGAGTCAGCTGCCTCCATGCAGACATTTCTGAACACCCCTGAAGCCTTGGGAACGTTCAAGATGAACTGAGTACATGTGTCACTAAATATAAGTGAACAAAACAAAAAACAACGATGTGCTAATATGGCTAAGATGTGTCACACACGTTAACAGAGTCATCACTCACCATTCTGACCACAGTGGCTGTGGTGCTTGGCATGGTCTAATTGCTGTCATTATCTTTCATTTCAAAGTATAAACATGCTGTCCTCTAGAGGATATATACATACATATACATACATATACATACATATACATATACATACATATCCTCTAGTAGCCTCTAGAAGAATGGGCATGCTTTGGAAGTCAGGCTGCTACTTGGTTGAAAATCTGGTTTGCAATCCCACGTGTTCCTCCTTGTAGGCTGCAAGGGCGGAATGGTTGGCTGCAGTGAACACATGGCCTACGGCTACTGCCACTGGCAACCTCTGACTGTAATCGCCTATCATTTCAATTTGTTTCAATGTAAAGAGCTTCAGGGCAGCTAGACTTAGCAAACAAAAACACAAGAGCTCCAGTTTAATGTTGGGGTCCCTCCTAGGTCCAGCCCAGGAGGGACGGCAGGGTCTCTGCCAAGTGGGGGGTGAGAGGCGTGGCATCATGACACAGACTCCGGGAGTTGGGTGGAAGCAGGCAGAGGGCGAGCTGGTGCAAAACTCGTTTATTTAAGAAAGCGTAGGGGGTTTAAAGGGTTTGGCTGGCCAATCATTGTATGGGGTGGTCCCCTTCTTGTGACCAATGACAGCCTGTCTCCAGGCAGATCATCTCACAGCAGGTTGCTCGTGAGCGTGAGACTGTAGCTGTTGTCATGCCAGGCCTGCTCAGGATGCCATGTCCACAGAAGCCACTTCCTGGTTTCTTCTGGCATGCAGTCTGGCTAGGGCCCAACCTGCATTGTGCCATACATATCCTCCTTTTTGTTTTTATTATTGGCGACCCTGAGAGGCATGGTTCTTTGCCAAGCCACTGTTGACCTCAGGCCCCAAGGGATCATCACATGCAAGGTGCCTGTCTTAGGTTGTCCCATCTCATGGAGTCTTACCTGTCATTGACTACCTGCCATCCTGATGAGAAAACCCAAGGGGTGTGGCTGTCACCTAGGAGGCATGGGAGGGCCAAATGGTGGTGGCTCTGTGGCGTAAGAATGGTCCCAGCAAGCGAGAATAACTATAGAACCTGAAAAAGACTGGGGTTTACAAATGAGAAATGGTGGATAGATATCATATGGTGGTTCACAGGGTTGCCTCTTCCAATTGATAAATGGCTCCCTGTAGTAGAACCTGGTTTGTTTGGATGGCGGGGATGTGCTATCAAATCCACACACACAAATACAAATAATTGTATTTGTCCTAACAACTATGCCCCAACCTTGCAACCTTAGTATGACATACTCATACTAAGTATTTTAAACAAATGAACACCTTTCACTGCTGAGTCATCTCCACGGCCCTTCATGCTAAGTGTTTTTATGGGAAGCTCTGAAATAGCTTCATGTCATGAATACTTAAGATATAAAGACAGAATTATGCACTTTTAAAAGTAGGTAAAATCGCCATGCCAACTCAACAAGAACATATGACATCACCGTAATTAGTTCTCTCACCTTATTTTCTGACCCATTTTTTGAAAACCAAAATATATACCTCCTGAATGATATCAGAGGATGATGCCAAGGCTTTAAGTGATGTTACAGGGAACCTTGTCTCCTTATTTAGTATGGAAAGAAAGGTCCATAAGTGAAATGAATGCCACGTTCTGTGTTTGTGTGAGACAGTATAAGCAACTGCATCCAGGGCCTGCACATTCTACTGGCATAAGGAAGGGCTGCTCTTGAGGCAGAGACTCAATGAACTTGTGCTGTGGGGTCAGCTAAAACAGCATTAGTCTTTTGTTACCCATCCACATACCACTAAGGGTAAAGAATTTGAAATGCCACCAACTATTTCTTTTAGAAGAGACAGCAAAAAATGATTGAAACAAGAGAAAAAGGAGAAAATTTCATAGTTTCTCAGATTTCTCTATAGAATAGATGTGTGTGTGTGTGTGTGTGTGTGTGTTTCTTTATCCTGACAGAAACGTTTCTGCTTGGTTACCGAGTTCACAATTATTTGAAATCTATTTTATGGTCTCAAAATACAAAATTGGTTAAATATTTTTTTCTTGCTAAAAAATCAGAAGTATTCACCAGCAAGGGAATTTTCCCTGCTTATTTAATAAGGCAACAGCAGTTGATGCCAGAGAGAGAGAGAGAGCACGAGAGAGAGAGAGAGAAGGGAAGTGTTCTTGGGTAACACTTAGCGTGAGAAGCTCATCATCAGAACATCTCACATCTGCCCAGCTGCTGACCTCCTGTAACGTATGCATACACAACCCTGCTTTTCAGAAGTGTCCTGTAAGTTACACTTCATTCATTTTAGCAAGAAAAAAATATTTAACCAATTTTGTATTGGAATTCACTATGTAGTCTCAGGGTGGTCTCAAACTCAAAGCGATCCTTCTACTTCTGCCTCCCAAGTTCTGGGATCAAAGGTGTGCACCACCATGCCTGGCAATAAGTCATTTTTTAGAAAGACATGTTTTAAAAATGCATTGAGAATTTTAACACTGAGGGCTCTTTGAGAGCCTAAATGTGGAGCCTAAATGTGTTTTGTCTTGGGAGGTTATCTAGGGACATAATTGACTGAACATGGATGGGGTCTCAGCAGGTGGACAACGTGTAGGGAAAGCCCTGGCAGAAGGACCACCACAGAGAAGGAGGAGGCAGGAGGGGTGGGTATGGCTGTTTGATACGCTATGAACTACCAGCAGTAGGAGCTCAGAGATGAAAGGTGAGAGAACACAGTGTTTCTCTGGTCATGGCTGTGATCAAATGCCCAAATGCCTGACAGGAAGCAACTTGGAGAAGAGTATTTATTTTAAAAATATTTTATGTTTATTTATTTATTTAAGAGACAGTGAAAAGACAGAGGGGGGGGGGAGGAGAACTCCAGGTATGTGCTACCATGTGCATCTGGCTTACATGGTTCTGAGGAGTTGAACCTGAGTCCTTAGGCTCTGCAGGCAAGTGCCTTCACTGCTATGGCATCCATCAAGCCCAGGAAGGCTGTGTTCTGACTTGCACTTGGAGGGAACAGTTCACTGCAGTGGGAAGGTTGGGGCAGCAGTAGCTGGAAGCAGCTGGACACAGTCAATCTACAGTGAGGAAGCAGAGAGGCATGGATGCTGGTACTCAGCTCACTTTCTCCTTTAATGCAGTCCAGGAGCCCAGCCCATGGAGTGCTGTTGCCTACAGTCAGAGAAATTCCCACCCAGACATGGGTTTCTTTGCTCGGTGATTCTAAGTCCAGACAGCCGTTCCAGAGGGTCGGTGAGACCAACAGCTCATGGCCTTCAGCTGTTCAAAAGCTCCGTGAGAAACAGGGACCAGAATAGTTTAACCATCATTGTTTGCCAAACACTGGATCTGCTCATGAGACACGCAAGATGTTGGACGATGTTAGAGAGGTCAGGGACTTGCTGGAGGTAGGTATAGATTGACCCCAACTGCCCCCGACACTGCCTGTACCAGCTCACATCCAGTACTCCCTATCTGCTGGTAACCGGTAGGAGTGGGGCTCACAGACAGGAGCAGATGAATATCCACACGAAGCTCATGGTTCGATCTGGACACTTTGCACATTGGAACCCTGAGCTTTGGGTCCCTCTCTCCCCATCTCCCACCTTCCCAGCTGCTCTTCAGCCTAGTGCTAAGCTGGAGCTTCTTGGAAGGAAAGGAAAGCTCGCTCACCTGGGTAAGGCTGGAAGAAGTGGCTGGGTCACCATGGCCTGTCTAGGATTATTTTCATTTTGATGCACATGGACAGAATGGGTTTTATGCTTTCATGGCCTGATTATTAAGAAGTCCAAAGTTTAATACTTCAACTGTAAAAAAGGTCACTTTTATATGTAGACATTTTTTTTTCAGAGCATACAATCTGAAATATCTCTGAGAGGTTATAAAATGAAAGGAGAAGCTATTATCCTAAACTCAAACCTGTAAAATGTCCTAGAAACCTAATTCCAATCTCCTTAAGCCATCTGAACCAAAGACCTCCACCGGTTTCCTTTGTTTTGTTTGCTTCCCAGTATCACATTCCACATTCTAATGCTTTAGGATGTAACCAGAGGCCAGGCAATGCTGACAGGACCACAGGATTTAGAAAGCAAAGACTGACTCACATAAGCATTCTGAGCAGTATTTTGATCATATTTAATGTTTTGTTTTATGGTTTTAATTTGACAGTTTGTTTTTTTATACCTCTGTGCATTCTTAGAATACTTTCCCTGACATGCAGTATTGTTGTATGGATTGGTCATGCTGTATTTTATTATGCCTCTGGCTTTGAAAGTTATTCTTTTTAATTTTTAAATATCATAAGTAATACTCTTGGCAAATTACTGACAATACGTCTCTGTGCACAAGTCGATTTAAGTGACACCATTTTAGGAGGGGTGTAACAAAGTAGTATATTTAACCTTATTAAAATTCTTGATAAATATCACCCTCCATGGTAGTTATACAGTTGGTATGCGTCTGGCCTCAGAATTCTTGCTGATTGTGTCTAGGTGTGTGTGGTTCCCACTGAGAATTTAAAGTCAGTGTTATATGATTTTGACTGCCAAATTAAAGGCAGTGTCACACCAAACCATGTAGCAGCATGAGCAGTCAGGTATTTTGTGTCATCTTGAGTCACTGGATACAACTAAGTGGCTGTGACTCTGGTTTGGATAAGTGATAAGCTGAAGACAAACACATTGGGAAGTGTAGGGGGTCCGAGTGGTCATATGACTGAAGTATGTGGTTTGTTAGATTGATTGCAGTCTTGCAAGGGAGGGAAGCAGTAATTAATCTTGACCCTTTGGCCTGAGTGAGGCTCCAGAATGCTCGTATTAGCTGGTGAAAATGCGTGAAGGCCTGGGCTTCTCTGGGGAACGAGAAGAGGTTGGGCAGGATCAGCAGACCTGCAGCTTCACCACCTAGAATCTCTGCCCATAACTGTCAGTTTCTAGTTCAGTCACCTAGACGTATGCTAGCTCAGAGCTCCTTACTCTGAGAAGGAAAGTGTGGCTTTTCTCCCATATCAGACAACCAGCAATTAGTGCCAGGAGGAGGATGGGGGAAGTGCTCTGCTTGTCAATCCCCATTGTTGAGTGACGTGGCTGGCCTCACCTGGAATTGGATCTGTCATGGTGATGGCAGCATTGCTTCTTTCCTTATAATCACACCTGCAGACTGTGTAGGAGAAGAAGTGGGTGTACTCCCGCAGAAATACTAAGTGCAAGACTAGCAATGGCTTAAGCGAAATCAGCCCTGTGTTTTGCATGGTCAAAGTGATTGGCATATGCTCCTGATTGCATGGCACTGTCATTAAATGCACAGCAATAAATGCCCTTCACAGAAACTCTTACATTATTCAGAATGTAAGCTCACAGGAGGGGGCTTGCATTGTGGATTGAACTAGGAAGGGCCTCTTGTGAGACAGGACAGCACAGTGCTGTACTTCTGAGTGGTGCTGTTCTTGCTCCCCGCTCTCTGTTCTGTGAACCTGGAAACCTGCTCGATTTTCTGACTCTCATTTTCTTCAAGGCTTTCAATGGAAGGGAAGCCAAACCTTTGTATTGATAAGATCATAACTGCCTTTGTAATTCTTACAAGCCCAAAGGTCAAACACTGTGGTGGGATTTTATTAATGAATACAGCTTATGGGGATTATGGAGTGAGATACATGCATGTGGAGGACACAGGTATGGAAGTACCAAAAGAACCAGAAATGTCTCAAAACTCCATCCACCGGGGCATAGCATGCAGACAGAGACAGGCAGTGATTAGAGACAAGGCTGAGGAGGAACACAGAATGGCCAGGCCAGGAAACAGGTAAAAAGACCAACGTGAGGATGCTACAGGTACAGGAAGCTAGAAAGCCATGTCCTCATCCAGAGAGGTGATGAGATTAAGACAAGTGGAAATGGGAGTGGAAGTCCTGAGAAATACAGATCTATAGAAGGCTGGTGACACAAACCAGGCAGAAGCAGGAGAAGTAGGCAAGGGCTTAGACCCACGTTTCCTCAGGATACAGTGGACTACCACAGCCCAGTGCACTAATGAGGGGAGCAAGTACACTAGGTGAGAATTTCTTGTCGTCTTTGAACAATGCTAGGAAAGACCTCAGTGAAGCATTCAGTGTGAAAAATGACAAAGTGTTCTCTTGGCTCCAATCAACCACTTGATCAGGAGTTACCAAGGGCATTTCCTAACCTATATGGCGATGTATTACATTAACAGATCCTTCCTATGAACTCAGGGACTACATCACTTAAATATCCAGCTGTTTTAGTCCTTTATAACTGGCACACATTAATTGCATAAAAGTAAGTGTTCCTGAATGCACTTACATTCATACCTTGATCCTATTGACTTCTGCAGTATTCTTTTTTTTTTTTTTAATTTTGATTTGTTATTGACAACTTCTATACTCAGACTATAAACCGTGATATTTCCCTCCCCTCCCTCTTTCACCTTCAGAACTGCACTCTCCATCATATCCCCTCCCTCTCTCCATTAATCTCTCTTTTTTAAAATTATTTTATTTTTGGAGAGAGACACAGAGAGAGACAGACAGAGAGAGGGAGAGGAAGACAGAGATGGGCATGCCAGCAGTCTCTCAGCTGCTGTGAACGAAATCCAGTTGTGTGCACCCCCTTGTGGTCAAGTGCAGCATTGCGCTCTTGCGTCACTGCATCTGGCTAAACGTGGGACCTGGAGATTGGAACTGGGTTCTTAGGCTTAGCAGGCAGGCACCTTAACCGCTAAGCCATCTCTCCAGCCCTAATCTCTCTTTGAATTTGATGTCATCATCCTTTTCTCCTATTATGAGGATCTTGTGAAGGTATTGCTAGGCACTGTGAGGTCATGGATATCAAGGCCAATTTCTGTCTGGACAGTTGCATTGTAAGGAGTTGTAGCCTTCCTTTGGCTCTTACATTCTTTCAACCACCTCTTCCAAAATGGACCCTGAGCCTTGGAAGGTGTGAGGGAAATGTTTCAGTGCTGGACACTCCTCCATCTCTTCTTCTCAGCACTATGTTGCCTTTTGGGTCATCCCAGTGGTCATCGCCATCTGAAAAGAGAAGCTTCTCTAACCAGAAGTGAGAGTAGCATTAATATGTGAATATGAACATTGCATGTAGTGCTTCCAGGGCAGCTTGGCGGTATTCTTTTTTAGCCCACTGATCCATCTCCCTTTTCTTTCTTCCTTTCCACATTCCTCTTAATTGCCCTTTCAGATCCAAGTCCTGCTAATTCTTTCCGCCCTAACATTCACAGAAAAGACAAAACGTGCTATATTTTGTGTGCTACCTTTACTTGGTTTAAAATGGTTTTCTCGGGTTGTACCAATTTTCTTATAGACATGACAATGGCCTTCTTTCTGCCTGAGTAAAATTCCCATTGTATATGTGGACCACATTTGCTTTTTCATTCATTTATTGATGGATGGTAAGGCCGATTGTACACTTTGGCTAGTGTGAATAATGCCATGCTAAACATGGGTATGTAGGTATCTTTGTAAGGTGAATTTAAGTTTTGGAGATGAAGGGAATATTCTCAGGAGTGGTATGGGTCAGTCTTATCAGCTTTATTTTTACATTTTATTTATTTATTTGAGAGAGGTACAGAAATAGGCAGGTAGAGAGAGAGAGAGAGAGAGAGAGAGAGAGAGAGAGGGCACTCCAGGGCCTCCAGCCACTGCAAACAAACTCCAGATGCGTGTGCCCATTGTGCATCTGGCTTATGTGGGTCCTGGGGAGTCAAACCTGGGTCCTTTGGCTTTGCAGGAAAGCGCTTTAACCGCTAAGCCATCTCTCCAGCCCTATTTTTACATTTTTGACAAACCTCTGTTCTGATTTCCATGGTGACTAAACTTATGTAAGTTCCCACCAACAGTTCAAGGGTTTCTTTCCTGCTGCGTCTCCTCCCGCATCCATTGCTGTTTGCTTTGTTGATGACCATTCTGTCTGAGGCAGGTGGAGTTTCAGTGTCACTTTGGCTTGCAATTCCCTGATGGCTAAGGATGTTGGATGTTTTCATGTATTTGTTGGACATTTGTGTATCTCCATTTGAAAAAAAAAAATGACTGTTTATTTCCACTGTGCATGTAATCATTTTTATATCTTAATATATTTTGAGGCAATTCTCTGTCACTTAAGTGCTTAACAAATGTTTTCTCCATTCTGTAAGCTGTGGCTTTACTCTGACAACTATCTCCTTTGCTTTGCAGACCTTTAATTTGATACTTTCCCATTTGAAAATTTTTGCTCCTCTTTCCGGAGCTCCTGTAATCCGATTCAGAATGTCAATGCCCATTCCTCTGTCTTGAAGTGTTTGCCTGTGTTTTCTTCCAGCATTTTCAAAGTTTCAGGATTCACATTAAGGTCTTTGATCCATTTTACGTTGCTTTTCTGTATAGGCTGAGAGACAGGAAACACTGCTTCTGTCTTCTGTGTATGGATACCCAGGTTTCCTAGCTTGTTAAGAGCAGACCCACCCTTCTCCTTGGTCTTATCTTTTGTTGGTTGTTTATTTGTTTGTCTAGAAGGCAGAGGTCAAAGAATGATCAGGAAAAACAGCCTAGAAAATGCCCAGTAAGTAAATGCAATTTCTAATTTTACTAATAAGAAGCCTGAATTACTTGAAGTCTTTCTGACAAGTTAATTTGTAAACAAACTAACCTGCATTCAAACAAAACAGAACCAGACGAGCTGCCATAGCCTCCGTAGTGTGCTGCCTCTCCTTACTTGCTTCTGGAAAAGAAACTCAAAGCTGCCTGGCTTCTCCTTTGCAGTGCAGCCAGGTACCGGCCCTGTGTTGAGCTTCTGCTTGCCTTCCAATGGTCCCTGCTTATGTAACTGACAGCGGATGTGACTTTCCTGCTGACTAAGGCTGCTTTTGTGTGAATTGGAAGCCACGCGGCATTTCTCTGCAGCCTAAACATTTGTCAGTGGTTCAATACAAATTCTTTGCCCTGTAAATGCACTGCATATTCTTGACAGATTATTTGTGTAGATCACTCATTGTATTCCGTTACTTTGAGAGGCAAAAAAGGTTCCATATATATGGAGAGAGAGAGAGAGAGAGAGAGAGAGAGAGAGAGAGAGAAAGAGATTGGTAAAAGTCATTGTGAATTTTTTTCTGGTTTGAGACACATGTATTTGGGTTCATTTTACTGTGGACAGATTGCTGCGGTCAGCATTTGCTTCAGGACCTCGGTATGATTAATGATGTGGTTTTGAATTTCTACGGTAAGAAACAGAAGACGCTGTAACAAGCTGTGATAAAGATGCTTGCACGGGAACGCTGTGAGAACAGCTCTCATCCCATACACTCCATGACCTTCTAGTGGTCATGACATTGGTCATGGGCAGGTGCCATGGGATGGGGGGAGGTGGGTAGATCCAGCAGGAAGTAAACTCAAACCTACTTGTCAGTGCACTGGGGCCAGGAACATGGCTGTAGAGCAGAATAAGCTGTTGCCATAGCAACAGTGCACAGTGTCATTTCTCTTCTGGAAGGGACAATTTAACAGGAAAGATGATATTTGAGTTGGACATTGTATAAAAACCTGCACAAATGTCTCCCCAGTCCCAATGTCTTGATCTCTGTGCTACTATCAGCTTCTGGCTTTGCTTGGCTCCTGATGACACTGCAGTGATGAACTCTGGCCTGTTTGTGTCAACTCCGTCCTCCCTTGATGGTACGCCTGCCCTGTTTCACAGCCTGATGTATTGTAGCCTAAGCAGCTGGGGAAGAGCTAGGGGACATGATACATGCCCACCCTCATTGTTCTGCCTCTTGCCTGCCCTCCTGCACTTAGCTTTTCCTGGAGGCCTGAGACGGGAATGGCCTTGATTATTCAATGCTTCGAATGTGGTACTGTATGGTCTTGTGCATCTTTAACAGGCAGTTTTACATCACCTCTCAGATCTACAGGCCTCCACTGAGGCAGAATGTGCCAAAGATTATTGATCTCTCCATGAATCTTCCCCAGTCCAGAGACTCAGGCCTCCCCCACCCGCAAAGAAGGTGGGGGTTTTCTTTGAGGATATTTGCGGATGTTGAAATAGATCTTCTGATGCAACTTGCAAAAATGAGAAGTGATGAGTAGATGGCTACTGGCCATTCTCACAGCAATAAACCACAAAGAAGGACCTGGGCATTCGGGGAGAAACAACCATGTGAATGAAATCTACCACGGGCAAAGGATCTTGCCTTATCCAAAGACCACAGGTGATCCTGGGAGGAAAGGGAAGAATGCTGCAGTTTGTTTTGGCGACAATAACTGGTGGCATGCTAATGCTTCTGAGAACAGAGTCGGCTGTGAGGCCCACATTGGAATGTGCCACACCCTTTCCTGTCTGCTGTCTGCGGATCACCTTAAGATTGCCCTTCAGCTGGTAAAACAGCAGTGAACTTGTATGTAGGATTTTGTTTAGATTATGTAAAGTTTCCACTAATCATAGTAGGACTAAACAGCTAGTAGTGCTAGGAAGCCAAATGAGATACTGAGCCTGGGCTGAACTTATGGAAATGAGGTGACCTGGTAAGACTGCCCATCTTTGGATCGCTACCAAAGGGGCATGCCGTTGTGGTTTAGAAACATTTCATAGCCTCTGCACAACTCGTTCCATGCTGACTCCCAAAGGAGGGAGACTATGACCAACGTTTCCTCATATGGTGCTTCCCCAAGGAGGCACTTCAACCTGATGGAACCTTCTCTGACCCACCTCATATGCTGAGAATAAAACAAAGCAAGCAGTCAAGACAGGTGTCAGAACTATACTTCTGTGGCGCACCCAACCTTGCCACCTCCCAGAACACAGCAACTGTGTTGTATTTTTTCCGTAGGACAGACTCCACTGTCTGAGTCTCAAAAGGGGTGAGATGAAAAAGGCGTTTTTGGTGTTTCTCTTTCCCTAATTGCACGAAAGCATTTACATTGGGAAAGAAAAGTCTTAAAACTGCTGTATTAAACTGACAACGAAGACTGGGATGAGGGGAGAGAGGGGAAGAAGACTTAGCAAAGGGGCCATGAGAAATCTTCTAACTAAACCCTCAAGCCCAAGGGCAGATCCAGAAAGGAAAGGAAGCGTGGCTGTTTGGGGAGTAGTGTGCAGGCAGCTTTCAGGTCACACATGAATGTGTGCCTGGTGGTAGCATTTCTGAGACAGGAGTGAAGATCTGGATTTGAGATGGGGCAGGGATAGGTGATGAATGATTCTGCAGAAGGAGGAACATGATCCCAGGAAGGAAAAGGTGGGATGAGGGATGGGAGTGAAGTGTGAAGGTGAAATGAGTGACTGACGTCAAACACTGACCAGCCCTGTGGGATTATGGGAGTCTACAGTTAGTCAGTGGTGACCTTGGAAGCAGATCCTGCTTGGGGAATTTAAAGTCACTTTAGCTTGCTAGAGTTTAATGAGTGAACTTGTGGGGGAGAGAAAGATAGCATAGGTAAAAATAGTTGAAGTAATGAGAAAAAAAATAATGTGAAAAAAATGGACATATTGTGAAAGTGAAATATCTTCCATGCTCACTGGAGGACAACTCCCTCCAAGAAGCAACCCTAGCTCTCTTCCTGCCTAGAACTCTCTTTGTCCATCAGTTTTCTTTTCACTAGATGGTACTGAGGTTAAGGAAAGCCATCCTCTAGTTGGTAGTAGACCTGGATCACACCCAACATGACTGTATTGACATCATCACTGTGCCCTGTCCCTCACTGGACACGATGGATGAGTCCTGAACCAAAAGTTGCCTTGGGTGGAGCTACATTTTGTACCAATTTCTGAAACCAACTTAGCAACAATGTCCAATGTGATATTATATTGACAGTATGATAACTATATTTTAAATCTATTTCAGCAAGCTGTAGAACAGTCTCATGACACCTTATGGACACATTCGACTGAAATGAGCTGG
This sequence comes from Orientallactaga sibirica, assembly GCA_036365145.1. Classification (NCBI taxonomy): domain Eukaryota; kingdom Metazoa; phylum Chordata; class Mammalia; order Rodentia; family Dipodidae; genus Orientallactaga; species Orientallactaga sibirica. The sequence goes on along the minus strand of JAEOAD010000041.1, from coordinate 14,695,339 downwards.
GTGATACTTAATGGTGACTTGTAGTGGGACAGAAGATGCAAACATATGTGATCTTGCCTAACTGGGGACCAGAGCACTCAGGATGACGGGAGGAAGAGCTCCCATGAGCACACGCCCACCCTCCAGGGAAGTACCTTAGGAACTTCCCCAGCTTCACCAAATTTAATTCTCACAAAACAATGTGAAATGAGTTTTTGAGGTAATTTTACCCTGAAGTAGAAGTAAGACATTGAAAATTTTTTTTTTTTTATTATGTAGACATCATCATGAGTCTTAACAAATAAAAGTTCAGAAGGTTATAAGAAGAGAACAGAGCTTTCTCATTGCCGAGAGAAACAACACACTTGATATTTTCATGCATTTCCTTGCAGGCTGTCGACTTTGTTCAAGGTGGAGCCCATCACAACCTCCGAGTGCTTCTCATGGCCGAGCCTTGAATAGCTTTTGCACATTTACCTGCTTGCTTTTGTGAATTTTCTGTCCTTACATATGACCACTTTTTAATTTTTTACAGAAATGGTGTTTTGTTTACATCTTTATGGCCAGTATGTTCCTTATACTTTGATTTTTAATTATTTATTTGAGAAGAGAGAGAGAAAAACAGAGAGTGAGTGTGCCAGGACCTCCTGCCACTGAAAATGAACTCCAGATGCCTGCGTCACTTTGTGCAGCTGGCTTTATGAGGGTACTGAGAAATTGAATCCAGGCCATCAGGCTTTGCAGGCAAGTGCCTTTAACTGTGGAGCCATCTACCCAGCCCTACATACATACTTTATAAAAGTTAAGAGTTTCAGGCTATAATTGAAGAATATTTTTTCTAATAATTTTACATAAAAATTTTACCAAGATATGCAGATAACTCTCTTCCAGATATAAGCACAGCACTATCCTGTGAATCATGCACTGTTTTTTTCTTTCTTTTTATTAAACATACTTATGCTATGGATAAGGTTTTCAGTGCAGTTAACTATCTCTAGCACATCCATCCTATTGTATGGTTCTTTTTATCCATTTATTTGCTGATGCTAATATTTTAATCAGATTTTCAAAGGGCACGTTATTACCTTAAAGTAAAATATTGTCCATTGTCCTCGAATTCACTTTGCTCTTTTTAAGCCCTTGTTATTCAATGCTTTGGCTGTTTAACTAGTATTTTTTAATTTGTATGACAATTCTGCTGGTTTTTCTTTTAAAATGAATTAGGTTATTGATAAGGAAGACACAAATCTGAGATTCACAATTGATTCAAAGGGCCCAAAACTGTCATAATTGGGAATTACCCCAGAGAGAGTGGCAGCAGTAGCTGGGCAGGAAAGGAATAAGAGCCCAGGATGCCGTGACTGCCTGTCTAGACAGACTCCCCTGCATCTTCGTGGCGTCGGCACAGTCTTGATTCTTAAACAAGGGCAGGAGACATGGCTTAACAATAATTCTTAAAAACAGGAGACGGTGTTTAGGCTGCCGTTCAATACGAGCAGCACCATGCCACACTGTCCTTTACCTACAGCAGGCATGGCATGGGAACAATAGAGAACATTTTGTCAGCAACTGCGCTTTGGAAGAGAGAGCATAATGCACATGCATGGAATGTGGCAGTGGTCACGCTGCATGCAAAAGCGTCAGCATGGCAGTAACCACCCAGCGTGCCTGCCACACTGCGGGCCCTGTGCACACGTTAGCTCCATTTACATAACAGCCTCCAAAGCAAGCAGGACTGCCGCGATTCCCCATGGGAAATCGAAGGCGGTAGAGGAGGAGGCCTAGAGCATCTTTCCTGAACCTCTTCTTGTGTAATCTCTTATTTCACGACCTTCTCCCTTGAAAAGGAACACATGAATGAGATGGGAATGTTTGCTCTCCCCCGTGTGTGAGAGTGAGAGGGGATGTGCTTGTGTGCTGAGGTTATGTGTGCATCTGTAGGTTAGGGAATATCTTCAGAGGAGTGGTAAGTTGACTAGTCACTAAACCTATATTTCAGTGCATTCTGTTGATGCCTGTCTCAGCTCGCCCTTATGTGTAATGGCTTCTCTTTCCTGAAAATGTACTGAGCCTTTTGAACAATTCTAATAAGTGACTGGAAACCAGAATCATCGCCTTATCATGGTGTGTAGATAGACAATGATGACCAAATGAGTTGTTTTCCTAAGAGTATTGTAAGCCACTACTTTTCATTTTCTGTGATTCAAAAAAGAAAGAAGTCTAATAGTTCCAAACCTTACTTCAGCAGAGTGTGGCGTTTGTAACCAAGCATTTCCAGTATCTATCAGTGCAAGTCCGTGATGTTAAGAGAACAGAACAGGGCAACCCTGGGCCCTGGCCAGTAGTAAGCAGATAATGAATGTGGCCAGTGGTCAGTGGGCACTGAATGTGGTTGGTGGTGAGCAGATGCTGGATGTGACTCGTGGTGAGAGGATGCTGGATGTGGCCAGTGGTCAGTGGATGCTGGATGTGGTCCTTCAAGAGTGGATGCTGGATGTGACTTCTGGACTTGCATCTTATTTCTGATTTTGCACTGTATCCCAGAGCAATTACACATTTCCTCTCTCGCTTTGCTATAGAAAGTAGCCAAGGGTTACTATCTCAGCTCTGGGTTGTTGCATTGAGTGCATGACCATGACGAAAGAGCTCTTGCAAAACAAGGGAGAGACACATGCTCAGGTGCCATTCATCTCTGACAATGTGGTCTTGTTGGTAAACCACTGTGGTGTGCTCACACAAACACTGCTTGTAAACCTGTTGTAAATAGCAGATGTTCGATTGTTCATGTCCCAGCCCTGGGCTCCTTCGGGGACTCCAGCATTCTCAGCTGGCCCCTGGTGACTCATTCGCAGGGTACTGAGTGATTTTGCTCAGTGCTGTCACTGCGCTTGCAATCACACGTTCCTCCTACTGTTCTTTTGTATTTAAGATGGGACATACACATCTATGTATGATGTGGTTTTTAAAATTGCATTTCAAGTTTCACTTTGTCGTTTGTTTTCTTTTGTTTCTGTGGTTTTATCCAAGTGTTTTTTTTTAATTTTCATTTATTTATTTATTTGAGAGAGAGAGAGGCAGATAAGAGAGAGAGAGAAAGAGAGAAAGAGAGAGAATGGGTGCTCCAGGGCCTTCAGCCACTGCAAACGAACTCTAGATGCATGCACCTCATCTGGCTTACATGGGTAGGGGAACCAAACCTGGGTCCTTAGGCTTTGCAGGCAAGCGCCTTAACCACTAAACAATCTCTTCCTGCCCTTATGCAAGTTTTTAAAAGTAACCATTGCAAGTAACTGTAGAGTATTGTTCATTATGTGAAAAAAAGTGGTTTCATATTCAAAACTTATGTATGAGAAAGCCACTGCTAGCATTTTCTAATCACATCAAATTTATCTCCCAACGTTAAAAGAAAAATGAAGAAAAGAAAACAGGGGCTAGGGAGATGGCTCCGTGGGTGCAGTGCCTGTCGTACAACATCTGAACAGAGTTCAAATCCCAGCATGCACATAAAAACAGTCCCAGGCATGGTAAAGTGTGCCTGCAATCCCAGCACTGGTGAGGCAGCGATAAGATTAAAACTGTGTGTTGTACACAGTCTAGCATGGCCAGTGAATTGTGGTTCAGTGAGAAACCCTGTGTCATCAAAACGGAAGGTCAGTAAACAATAAAGGAGAGGATCCAGTGTCAGTTATGGCCTCCACGTACAGGCACACTCATATGCACTTGCACACACAGCATGCCCATTGGCATACAAACATGCACATAAACATGCATGCTCATCTTACATACAACTGCACACACAAAACAACACACAAAAATTGTTGTGTTTTCCAACAATAATTTTTGGAAATATGCAAAACAAAGAGATAAGCCAAGACTTTTCTGAATGATTTAGTGATTTCTGATATCAAGGTCTTTATTTTATTTTATTTTATTTTATTTTATTTTATTTTATTTTATTTTATTTTATTTTATTTTCTAAAGAAAAGTTTCTATCAGAAAGTGAAGACATGGGTGACCTTCTACTATTTAGTGTACTGTTTATGGACCATCTATCTTCCAAGAAACTCTTATCTCCCCCTGCACTTGATGTCATTAAGTCTCATACTATTCCTCCAAGGTAGGTGATGAGCCATAGCTAAATTATACATGAAAAGCTGTTAGATTTATAATAGAATATTTCATGCCCAGAGCCTCCAAGGCAGCGAGGAAGCCTAACTAGTCGATGAACACATCTCAGACACTTGAGGACAGAGGGCCTCTGGGTTTCGGTGGCCACATCTGTGTAAGGTCTGGCTGGGGGAAGAAACATTTACCATAGCAAACACTGAAGCCCCTAATGAGGTCACTCGTAATAAGCACTGCAAGTCTGTCTTGCAAATGGGAAGAAACAGGGGAGGGGGGGGACATGGGGACATGGCTTAGTGGTCAAGCTGCTTCCCTGCAAAACCACAGGACCCAAGTTTGATTCCCCAGGACCCACATAAGCCAGATGCACAAGGTGGCACGAGTATCTGGAGTCCTTTTGCAGTGGCTAGAGGCCCTGGCATGCCCCTTCTCTCCCTCTCTTCTCCTTCTCTCTGCCTCTTTCTATCTCTCAAATAAATAAGCAAACAAGCAAACAAATAAACATTAGGAAAAAAGAAATAGGAGGATTCAGTTATGTCAGTAAACAGAGAAACACAGGCAACCACTTGCTGATGGTGGCACCCCCAGAGAAGCCTGTGCTGAGAGATGGGGTGGGAGACCTAGGGGAGCAGTAGGGAGTTCTTTGGATTCAGTTGCCACCCCAAGCAGACAACCGCATACAAGACACCCCAAATCCAAACCCTGGAGACAAGTGGCAGTTGAGAGGGTGAGGAAAACACAGCAGAGAATTATGCATTATTCTGTCTTCTTTAAACTCTTGTTTTTCTGTGCTTAGACAAAATAAAGCAAAAAAAAATCCATTTTATTTGGTGAATTGTTCAATAATATTCTGTGCTTTCTTACCCTCCAGGAACTTTTAAAAGGGTTGACTTCAAAATAAATGGGGAACTGCTTGCAATGTCAATATTAGTTGTTTGTTAAATATGTATGTTGCCATTCCTACTTAAAAATGATATTGATTCCAAATTCCCTACAGCCATATATCTTCATGATTTCAAATATGCTAATTTGAGCTCAGAATAAATAAGCTAAAGAATAATACACAACAAATTTCCATCATAGAAAATAAGAGAATATTTTCTATTGCGTAAAGGTTTGCTTTTACAAATTCAATTTGTTGTCTAATTTTGTTGTGGTCGGTGGAGGTGACTCTTTTGATGTTAAATAATTGTCTGTGAGGATCTTCAGACTGACGTTTATAAAAATTATAGAAACTAACTTTTTTTCTCTAGCAGATGTTATTTTTTTTCTTTTTTAATATTATATTTATTTATTTGAGAGAGAGACAGAATGATCACACCAAGACCTCTAGTCACTTCAAATGAACTCCAGATACATGTGCTACCTTGTACATCTGGCTTACGTGGGTACTAGAGAATCGAACCTGGGTGCTTAGACTTTGTGGGAAAGTGTCTTAACTGTTAAGCCATCCCTCCAGCTCAGATGATTCTTCTTATGAAAGGAAGGAAATAGATTTTAACTATTGACCTTGAATAGTTTAAATGCTCACATGCTTAGTAAGGACGCTGAGGTTTGAGCTGCTTACAGAAATAAAGACGTAAAATGGAAATCTCCATCTCATTTTATGTGCAAAAAGTCAGTATTGAAATGAGAGTCTCTTTCTTTCTAACTTGCAGTTCAAAATTAGAATTCTACTTTCTGTGGCATAAAGCAAAACTACTTAAGGGAAGTCATGTTAACAGGACCTCATTACATCATCATCCTGTAATTTTCTGTGTTAAGGGAATACTAGCATTTTTAGGGGTTATTAACTTTTTTTGTGAATTGGAGGGTCTCAAAAAGTTACATTTGATTCTCAAATATAAACATCCTTTATTGTAAGTGACTATGATGGTAAATGCCATTCAGTGCTGGGTGCCTGCTCTTCAGTGGAAAACTACATTGATTAAACAGACTGTAAGTGGAAAGAGAACTGGGATCAAGGCATCATTAGGAATCTAAAAATTCATCAGTACAATTGGTTATGTAAATGAGACAGTTCAAGAGCATATAGTATGCAATATCTCTTTATATTTTTATTTACTCTTCATATTTTGATAAGTAAGGAAGATTAGAAAACACAAATGATATGGCAAGGTGAAATAAAACAGAAATCGATATGAAAATTAATGGAGGAGAACAAAATATTTGAACTAGTGACCATAAGGCATGCAGCTCTAAGTATGTCCCAGAGCTAGAAAGCTAGGCATGGGGGCTCACCTCTAATTCCAGCACATGAGGAACTCAAAGAAGAGGATTGCTGGGAGTTCAAGGCCATGCTGAGTAGCATAGTGAGTTTCAGGGCAGCCTGGATTGCAGACACTCTGTATTAAAGCCAAAACAAAACAACATATAAAACTATAATAAGATAGGGAAGGTGATGATTTATTTCTTTTCAGTTTGACAGGATCTAGAATCACCCAAGAAAAGAACTCTGGGGGCTTTATGTAGGGATTTATGTAGGTGTAGATGTAGATGAAGTTAGCCGATGGGCTTGTCTGTGAGAGAGTATATTGATTCAGTTAATTGAGATGGGAAGACCGATGTTCACTGTGGGCAGTCAGCTGTGCTCCATGGGCTGGCATCTTGAACGAGGTAAAAAGGAGAAAGCTAGTTTAGAAGCCGCATGCTTCTTCACTGTGGACGGCATGTGGCCTGCTGCCTCAAGTTCCTGCTTTCACGCCTTCCTGGTCATAGTAACCATAGCCTCAAACTGTACTGGAATAAACTCTTCTTTCCTTAAGTTGCTTCTTGTCAGTTTCTGTGTCCTAGAAATTAGTACGGTAACTCACATAGGAGAGCGATGGCTTTTGGAAAATTAGCTTGCTATTAAATAAGAGTGCTTGCTGGAAAAGAGCTGCAACTTCCTCTTTAAGCTTTATTATAGTCCAAACCAATAAAGAAACCTGCCAGTTATAATGACAGCATCCATATTGGAAAACAAAACTACTGCTCCAGAAATGATCTATCATGACACTAGCAATGAAGGTCTCTTGCCCAGCATCTTAAAAATATTCTCAGCAATCTTACTGTAAAAGTATGAAAAATTTCATTTGATGTTTTGTAGAATAGTTCTGTGCATACTACCTGTAAATACTCAGTACAAAGTGCAGGGAGAAAATACAACTGGAGTACAAGTGTGTCTTTTGCAGTAAGGTCTTTAAAATGCCATTGATAGCCACATTTTTCCTTTACAAAACTCAGGGAGTTCTATTTGTATGGTTACATCGATCAAAATATTTTGGGTTCTAAGTGTCATCTTGTTCAATGGCGATTTTGACGTCTCTTAACTTTCTCCAATTTAGCCACTGTGCCTTGAGTATCTCTATGGTCAGCTAGGAAAATAAAGAACTAGTATAGGTTGTGACGATGAGGGATAAAAACACAGGACAAGACAGTCCCAACTTGAAAGTGCCCTCTGAAGTCTGCAATGGCATTTACAGTAGAGCTTAATCCAGGTCATTTTGAACACAACTGGATACAGAGAATGACATGAGTTTACAGAAATACAGTGCAAGAAAATACTCACAGGGGTTCTACAGCTCGGTCAAATGCATCAAGGGGAACCATTTCCTTGCATTTGTAGTTGCAGCCAAGATGTATAAAACCAGCTATGGATTAGAGATGAGGGGAGAAATCATTTCTTAAGATTAATAGTAGACAAGCATATCGGGGAGTAGAGATGGGCATTGTAGACAGTATAATCCTTTTCAGGGACTGGGGATGGTGTTGTTTTCCCCTCAGTGTGACACAGGAACAATGGAGGAGTTTGTTCAGAGGAGGGACATGACCTGAAATATATACTACTCGATTGAAAATAGACTAAGTGAAGAAGAACATAAAGAATGTAAGCAGAGGGCTAGAGGGAAGGATTAGTGGGTAAGGCATTTGCCTGCAAAGCCAAAGGACCCAGGTTCCATTCTCCAGGACCCACATTAGCCAGATGCACAAGGGGGCGCATGCATCTGGAGTTTGTTTGCAGTGCTGGGAGGCTTTGGCATGCCCATTCTCTCTCTCTCATTCTCTCTTTCTCTCCTCCCTCTTTCTCTGTCAAATAAATAAGTAAATAAAATAATAATAATAAAATAATAATAATAATAATAATAATAAAAGAATGTAAGCAGAGCTGGCTCCACAGTGTTAGGGAAAATCAAGGCATCAAGACCTTGGATAGGAGGAGCAGGAGGAGGTAGAGAGCAGTGGCTGGGTTGTGCGTATACTTGGAATGTGGAATACACAATGCACACATATGGATAGACTGGATACAGTGAGAGGAGAAATGGAGATGGTTTTTAGGTTTGCCTGATAGCTGGGGAAAATGGGATTGTCCTGTACTGAAATATAAAGACTGTGTCAGTAGGGGGTGGGAGACAAGATCTGTGTGGAAAACAGGAAGAAGCTTTTTAAAGATCTCTTCAGATACCCACGAAGTGATGCCATGAAGAGCTCTACCATGGCTCAATGGCTAGGAGCGCTTCCTGTGCAAGCCTTGGTGCCAGAGGAGACCTGAGAGACTGCTCAAGTTCTAGCCCCAGCTCTCACATAAACAAGCAGACATGGCCAAGTACATCTGGAACCCCATACTCTTAGGAGAGCAGAGACCCAAGAATCACCTGGCTTGTGAACAGCAAGCTCCTGGATCAGAAAGAGACTCTGGCTGAAATGAAAACAGGAAGAAGAGTGATGAAGTAGAACACTCATGTTCCTCTCTGGCTACCACCACAGCCAAGCAAAGCAAACTCTGCCACAGACAAGTGCATGGTACCATACATGTGTATAAGCCACACATACAGAAACCCCACATTTTCCATATACACACACATACACAAACACACACACACACACACACACACACACACCACATTTTACACACGCACGCACTAGCAAAAATATGAGAGATAAAAAGAGAGACAGAGAACACTCTTCACATGAGCTTAGACTTCCGAGGACGTTTCTTGGCTGGAGAAGTCCAGTTGGTTGCCCTCAGCAGAATGCTGCTACCTAAAGTCATGGTGTTTCTGGGGACACAAAGGAATGATTGTGAAAAGAGGACAGGAAGACCCTGGGCTACTCTAGCATGAAGAAGCTTGAGAACCTGGACATTGGGTGGGCCAGTAGCATCAGTTGGGAGAGTAGAGAGGTCTGTTGTGGGGTGGTGGATGAACAGCAAGGACACTGTGTTGTCTAAGAGCCCCCGTGGAGACCGTGTTTGGTGGCAGACAGAATCAGCTGTGGGAAGAAGCTGACTGTGATTTCGTCTCTCCATGTGGTCACTACGTCAGTCATTGTTGAGCACAGCTTTTGTAGAAGGCCAAGAGAGAAGGAAAGGTTGGCTGGCCCGTGGTTTCATGCAAAGTATTCAAAACTAAAGTAAGGTTTGGGACTTGCTACAAATAAAACATTGTGAGTCGTATTTAGTTTGTAACTCTTACAGATTCCAGTGACTGAAAATGGATACAGGCTCCACTCTTCACTATACAATTCCTGTCTGACTCATAGATAAACTGGAAACTAGACTAGCAATTTTGTCTTTCTTCATGATGAACGACTAACTATTCTGGTATAAAAGATTAGCTGGGCATGGTGATGTACACCTTTAATCCCAACATTCGGGAGGCAGAGGTAGTAGGATCACTGTGAGTTCGAGGCCAGCCTGGGATTACAGAGTGAATTCCAGGTCAGCTAGAGTGAAACCTTATGTCAAAATAACAAAACAAGAGCTGGAGCGATGGCACAGGTGTTAAAGCACTTGCCTGCAAAGCCTAAAGACCCAGGTCTGATTCCCAAATGCTCTCAGTGGCATGCGCATGGAGTTTATTTTCAGTGGCTAGAAGCCTTTGGCATGTCTGCACTCTCCCTCTCTCCCTCTGCCTCTTTCTGTACCTCTCTCAAATAAATAAATAAGTAAAAGAAAAAAAAATGTGTGTTTTTTCAAAATGCCTGTAATGGATAATGGTATGTTTCATAGCTATTGATACTGAGGATTTAACACTAGACATTGTGGTTTAACCAGAATATAAGTCCATGTAAAACTACTGAACTAGAGCTCAGTGGTAGAACCCTTTCCTAGTAATTGAGAGTCCCTGGACTCAATCCCTGATGCTACAAAGGTGATATAAAAAATAATAATAAGCTAAACAAAATACTTGCCTATTAAGTTTGCCAGTCTTCTGTACAGGTTTTTGTTTTGTTTTGCTTGAAGATTACTAGGAAGGAACCACTGAAGAGTGAATTTTATGTGCTGCATTGTAGAAAAGTAACCAGACGTCATCTTAATCTTCCCAGGGGCCCTCTTCAAAGATGAATGACCACAGTGCATTTTATATGTGACGTCTTATTAGTGTGACAGTAGGAGACAGAACAGGTGCTACCATCAAAATTTGTTTTGTAAGTTTAAGGAATCACACAAAAAAATTCCCAGGTTATAGTGAATATGGGAGAGATGTATATTTTGTTAATTTAGATGAATTGATTCATTTAAGTTTGCATAGGAGACACGTTATATTGGCTCATGTGCAAATATCTTAAATATTAAAAATAATTACATTATAAATGGATACTAAATGACCTAATTTTCATTTTCCAAAATCTCTGAAAATACTTACGCTGAAAAGGAATACTCTCTTAGTTGAATTTAATTTGCCTTTGATTGCATATATGCTCATTATGTCTTTGTAAATTGTGAGTATCTATTAACAGCTAATGAACGTATCACTGTCACTTAATTAGAACACACACACAAGTGCAGTTCTCTTTCTTTCTATTTCTTATTTATTGTTAATTTGATAAAATTTTCAGCTTTTTGGGATGTTTAAAGTCATAGAACTTAGTGAAAAAGAACTACGCAATGCTAATTGTTTTTAAGTCCGTTTAGTGGTTCTGGTGTCCAACAAATCCATGGGACACGGACTTTGTCATAGTAAGTTATCTCAATTTTGTTGAAATACTAGTTCCCTATTTTTCCTATAGTATCTGTGTACCTTATGTTTGACAGGGTTAAGTTCCCCTGCTTAAGGAAAGATTACCTATGTTTTCCCAGTCTACATTATAACATGTGCAGATTTGGGTCTACAATACTGGTTTGGGGGTCTTGTTTTTCTCTACTGCTGGCTGGCTGAGCTTAGCACCTAGGAAACCATAATGCTACTGTAGACCTTGTGACCGATTGTCACTCTGATCAGACTGTGATGCTTATGTCATGATGCATCAAACAATGCAGAGACGAGGTTGCCAAAGTAGCAGAGAAGACGTGCCATTAGTTTTCCATGTCCCTAAATAGACCATGAAAAGAATTCCTTTCAATGGCATGATGGAACTTTCTGTAGAACACTCTTCCTTCTACCCCCACAAGCCTCATGAGCAGTCATGATGTTAGCTCTCCTCGGAACAGAAGTAATTGCCAACAACTTTTAAAAGACCAAAGCCATAAAAACAACACACAGCCATTATAAAATAATAAGTTAGTTAGAGGAATGGAAAACTTTAATGAATTTGCAGGGATTTCTTATTTATCTTTGTTTCTTTGACTCCTTTTCTTCTGGATACGGCTGTAACACATTTAAGCATCAGGCTTAAAATATGTACAAAATTAGTGTTTCAGAATATATTTATTCCTTGACATCCCTTATTAGCTAGGCATAATTACCTCCATGTGAGCTGGGCTTGGGGAACTCATGATTTTCTCAGTGATGATGGATGACAGGATGTTATCTCAAACTGTGAGATGGGAGGGAACTCGGTTTCCACAGAACATTTATGTAATGCTAATTGCATTAATCCTGGGGTTATGTGGCATGTCTTGTTTAAAAAAGTCTATGCTTTAGTACTTTTATTTGTTAGGAAGCTTCTCCATCATGCATTTTGTGTTTAGTTATGAATATTCCTAGTTAAATTGATTGCTTGTAAAAGACTGGTAAAGTTTTTTTGGAATATAGTGTGGACAGAGTTTTACATCCTGGAATATGTCATGAGCAAAAAATATGAAAGCTATGAGGTTTTTTTTTTTTGAGCTAGTCAAAATACATATTTTATAAGTTAAAATTGAAAGATCAAGTGTACTTGTCATCATCAACTGCTAACAACACCACAGGATTGGTTTCTGTTTCATACTAAGATTTCAGGCAAGGGGGGCATGGAGCAGCTGAGGATGAGAAAGGAAATCAGACTCAATCCACACAAAGATGCTTGTAAGTCTCTTAGAGTGATGAACTAAAGTGAATTTGAAAGCCAGACATGTTGGGACATGCCTGTTATACCAACACCTGGAAGACCCGGGTAGGAGGATTACCAAGCATTCTAGAACAAAATGGGCTACTTAATGTGACCAGGTTGCATAGGGATGTGTAGTAATACCTTGGTTCTTTTTTATTTTTATTTATTTGCAAGGAGAGAGAGAGAGAGAGAGAGAGAGAAGAAGAGGCAGACACAGAGAGAATGGGCATGCCAGGGCCTCTAGCTACTGCAAACAAACTCCAGATGCATGTGCCCCTCATGCATCTGGCTTATGTGGGTGCTGGAGAATTGAACCAGGATCCTTTGGCTTCACAGGCAAATGCCTTAACTGCTGAGCCAATTCTCCAGCCCACAATAACTTGTTTCTGAAACAAACAAAACAGTAACAATGAATACTTTGCTGAACACTCCCAGAATCTCACAGAGAGGTCCAGATCTTGAAAGGTTCTCTTTTCTTCCTAATGATAAAGGAATTAAAGCTAGCTCTGTGTAACTTGGTAAAGCCAACCCATGCAATATTCCCAAATGGAATTCTGCAGCAAAAAGGAGACTCCTCCTGCTGTTTCACTACAGATTTCAATTCTTTTAGATCACTTTTCCCTCCCTAGCTAAATCCCGTGAAGAATGGAGGTCCCTTCCCCCACCCCCACATGTGTAGCCATCTTCATGACTGATACCTCACCACACCTGCTTCTGTGACACGTGTGAACCTGCACCCAGGTACCAGGATTACTCAGAGTCCTTGGATCACATTATGGTTCACTCTTGGCAGTGAACATCAAATGAGTTCTTGACAAATGATTAGTGGTGAGCATCTTCAATGCTCTTAAAACTCCTCTGAACACAGAAAAAGCATGCTGCTGTGCTCTTCATGTGATAGTGCCTACACATACAAAATCATTGAAAAATAAAAAATATCCATATTAATAAGGTTTCTAAAAATAAAATGAAATCATTGTTTATATCATCAAAATATTTTAGATTCACAAATTCATTAGATTGAGAATTTATTTCACTATATTGAAAATAGAAACTCATTTTTTTCACTTGAAGAGGACTCTATATTGCTTATCTAGTCTAATATTTACAGAAGAATGTGTTCCTTATTAATCTAAAATATTATTGATTTCATAGTTTAGAATGTGCTGTTTTAAGTCCCAAGCAAAGAAAAAAACCATATTTCTTCTGTAAACATCTTTCATGGTTAATAAGATAGTCTATTCCACTATATCTCAAATTGGACAACTATGTTTCACTTGATTTCAGCCAAAAATGTGATAGATCATTGTATATTTACATGACAATTAAAGTCAGGAAGGTAAGTCTCCAGGAAGAATAAAATGTTGATCATTGAAGGGGTAAGAAAAATGTTCCTTCACATTCTTTCACAAACCTTTGTTTTTTTTAATGGCACAGGGTATAAGAGGCTCCAGTTAGTAGTAAGACACAATGACAAAAGGCAGTGCAAAGAGCACCAGCGATCAAGTGGAGAAATGAACCAATGTGATCAGATACACACAAATAGATGCTAGAAGTAAGTGTAAATGGGATGAGAAAGTGTACGGAAATGGTTGGTAGTATACCTTTCCAGGTGTAGTGTCTTCCCAGGATAAAAAGACTTGTCAGAGAAAATTGAAAACTGACTATGTGATAGAATGAAAAGTGTGTGTGTGTGTGTGTGTACTTGCATATGTGTGTGCATTCAGTGGCAAGGTAAGGCAAGAATGACAAATAAAACACATAATAAAATACACAGAGGGACTGAAAAGGAGTAGTGCATGGGGTTTCTGCAAGCAGCTCTGTTTTTGAATGCCTGGAGCTTCAGGGAGCAGATGGATAGCAGATTTCATCGTTTGCTGTCACTACGGGGTGTCCTCGTATTGGGACCCACAGAATAAACAACTTGAGTAGGCAAATGACCATAATATTCCTAAAGGAATATTACCCTGTTGGTATTATTGAAGAGGAAGCAGAATTGAAAAAAATAAAAAGATTCCTGGCGGGGTGTTGTTTGAATACTGGTAAAGGTAAAAACAGCATTCAAGGGTAAGCAGACTTGAATGAGTTCAAAGAACTTGGGTAGTTGGGGTACATGAGTATGAGGATCAACCACCATAAATCTACAAGAAGGGTGAGAGAATCACGTGTGAGTTTTTAGAAAGAGAAAATGTGATGGCCAGAAGTGGGTTTCGAAAATGACATTAAGTTTTTTACCAATATTAGAGGTCATGGTAAAAGACCGATTCATTTAAGTTATTATTATTTTATAAGGCACAATGTGCACAAATGATACAACATAACCTGAAAAATGCAGATACTGCTAATGAAGATGATGTAAACCTAGTGGATTTGAAATCAGGCAAGTAGATAAAGGATGGGCTAGCAGATTAAGAAGGATGGAGGGCTGACAGATAATGCTAATCAACGTTGTAAGAGTAGTGTCGTAAGGCAAAACTCAAAGACAGACAGGGATCTTGTACAAGCTGAAAATCTACCAGTCCTCCAATTTAAGAGCACTGGCCAATCTCAATGAAGATGGGTTAAAAAGAAATCTACACTGAGACTTCATTGTCAAACCTCCAAACAAAAAAAGTCATTAGGGTAACTTATAAGATGGTAATCAGAATAACCATTGGTGTCTGAGAGCCCACACAGACACGCCTGTGCCTCCACACAGACATATGTGCAGATAGACACAAGAGCACACAGACATGCCTGGGCCTCCACACAGACACAGATACACACAAATTTCGTGCAATAATCTAGTCTTACTGATTTCAGAGTTTCTGTTGACAGTGTTGTGTGTGTATACTTACAAGAGAGGAATGGTTCAAGTCAAGGAAAGATTTGCAACACCTGCAGAATTTTGCAATATATGTATATGTTACAAAAATCAAGACACATGTGTCTTGTTCTCAGGACATTAACTGACCATGTAACTTCCTGAAGACACTATTGTTTTCCTAGTGATAAATACATAAGTACTTAAAGCTATGATAATGTTTGTCAATGGATTTGCATACATTGATGCAGAATTAACTAATGCTGCATTGCTTTTTAGTGGAGAGAAAACAGTGGCGTGGAATTTCCATCCATTACTTATCTGTCATTACTCTAGGTTCACTTTTACCTTAAACAATTAGAAAAATATGCTATGCTTTAAAAAAAAAAATAGGCATGGAGTTTTGACCTTTACAAAGATCCAGAATGAGGACATGATAATGGAGTTCAACAGAGCCTTTCTTCTCCTTCTTTTATTCTCATGCTTCTTTTCTTATTTTTAATCTTTGAAAATATGTTCTAAAGGTCAATTCAAAATTCCGCTTTACTTTCAATTACCTGCATGCTATTACTTCTTCTTGATTTATCTATAAAATTGCATTGGAGCACTGTCTTCCAAGTTTTCCTCATGTATTTATAAGCCGTGTTTTAATTTCTGAATAGTTATTCATTTACAGCTGCATCTGAGGCCTTCTGTGAGTGGCTGTGAGGGGCATAGTGACAGGAGGCATCCTCACTGGTTCTGGTGAAAAGCTTGCAATTTGCTTGAATAGAAAAACCACTGTATTCAATTTAAACTTCTATAAATAAGCCATGCCATTTGTACAGAACTGGGGTTTGGAGGGGAAGTATATTCAACACATAGTGGCGTTTTTTTTTTTGGTCATTCTTTGATCATGCCATGTGACACACAGAGAACTGTTCAGCAAAAAGACACTTGAAGAGGACCTGTGTGAGGACCAAGGACGGAGGGGCTGAGGGTCTAAACATAGAGGACACTGGCACTCCTCTGTACCTCGGAGCCTTTCAGCTTCTTGTCCCTGTGTTTTGGTGTCACATGCATAGGGCATCTGGACATTCAGACACAGGAGCCCCTGCCTCATTGGTGTGTATGGCTATGCAGTTTTCACACAAGTATTATATCTGTCCTCCCTCCTTTTTATTTGGGATCGAACAGCGCAATTGTCTAAAGTTTCAAATAGAAGAAAACATTTTAGAGAAACACACTGTGCTACTTTTTTTCCTCGTGTGATGTTAGTCTTTGCTGTCAGCTGCACTGGATTCAACACCACCTGGAAGATACACTTCTGTGGATGTCTGTATGGGTGTTTTCCAGTGAGGTTTAAATATAGAGGGAGCACCTGCCCTAAATGGGGTGACACTGCCCAATGGGCTGGGTTCCAAGGCTGAAAAAAAAAGGAGAAATGAGCTGGAGAGATTGCCTAGTGGTTAAGGCGCTTGCCTGTGAACCTAAGAGCTCCCGTTCACTTCTCCAGCTCCTATGTATAGCCAGACTCAAGTGACACAAGTGTGCAATGCTACGCATGCTCACAAGGAGGCGCACACATGTGGAGCTCGTACACAGTGGTTGAAAAGCCCTGGCACACTATCTTCTCTCTCTCTCTTTCTCAAAAAGAGAGAGAGAGAGACCAAGCTGAGAACCAGTATTCCAATCTCTCTCTCTGCTTCCTTAAAATGCTTCATGCTGCCACTCCTACACTTTCTCGCCAGTGCCAGACTAAATCCTTAAACTAAGAAAAATGAACCCTTTCTTTCTTATGTTTCTTTTATCAAGCATCCTGCCATAGCAATAAGAAAGTAACTAATATACCGGGTTTAATGAACCTGAGATCTCAAAGCTCCTCCTCCTGGTGAGAAGTACCTACCAAACGCTTCCCTGCTGTCCCTGTCACTTACCCTCTCACCACTTCGATTCCCTGTTCACACTGGGAAGCATATGTCCACAGAACATCAAGGTACAGGGGTTTCCTAGAATGTGACATATAGAGACGACCCCCGCAAAGAAAAAATACCTCCAATCCCTGGTACTTTATATTAAACCACTCGCCCCTCTTGCTACTGCCTGGTGACAATAAATTCAGGAAGCTGCTACATGGAGGCCCAGGACCTCAAGTGGAAAAGCAGACCTCTCCCACCTGCAGCTGTAATGACTGGGGAGGGTTCAGAGTGCATGGATTTTCTCATTTGTTTTAACATCGAAGCTCCTGTTGGCATTTTCTTAACCTCGTACTCACCATTATCTTCAGCGCGTGCACGCGTGCGTGTGTGCGTGCGTGCCTGTGTGTGTGTGTTGTGGAGGGTATCGAGGTGGCAAGTAATTTTAGCTCCCAAAATAGCTCCAGCTGTTTCTAGTTGAGCATTTGCAATGGGTTTGGGGATCTAGAATAGTGAAGGTCAAGGTCATATCAATAGGGAGAGACCTTTAAAGGTCCTTGCAGGCCTGGTGGGTAGTCAAGAGAATGTGTTCTACACTGAGCATGTCCTGTCTCCGTGAAAAGCTGGACGTTCACAGGAGTTCAAAACCAATGGAGTTGTAAAGAAAGGAGGAAACCTGTCTTGAAGTTAAGCTCAGTGACAGCTTGATTATATATACTGAGGTTGGACGACTAAGGACTAAAATAAACGACATACTAGTGTCAACATAGGAAGATAGTTCTCCCCAGCACCTAATTTTCTCTTTTGACAGTCAGGAAATATTTCCTGACTTGGGCTGCAACAGGGAATTCCCATGTGCCTTCTCCCCTGCAAATGTAAGTGAGAAGAGAGGGACTATGGCTACCTATAGAGCCCAGAGCCAAGCACACATCTCAGTCCCCAGGTTTCACACAGTCACACGTGCCAAAATAAGAGTGGGTTTTGTTCTTAGAAGTATCGTGTTTCACAAGCACAGCAAAATGTCTGGTTTTGTTTATAATGTTCCATTTTAATCTCACAGAGGGCTTAAGGGGATCCCTGGGTGATTTCTTATAAAATAAGAGCTAAAATAAAATTTAAAATTAAAATGCATACTTGTTCCTGTCTACATTTGGCTAGCATATGGATTAATGTTATAATTATTTTGGCCTACTGTGAACAATAGGCACACTAGAAAAATCCAAAGAGAAATAAATTTGGATTAGCTAAATATATTTGTATATACCTACTTTAATTTTAATATTTTCTTTATAGAAAAATTTATATTCATTAGCTATACAGAGAAAACTATCATAAATAATCAATATTTAATCCTTTAAAATATATTTACCAACTTCAACATCTGTTTGTCCCCAAATATGACATTTCTACCAACATTCCTCTCATGCTTGTGTCAAGATTCGAAATAAAAATAAGACAGGGGGTTGCTATATATATTTACATACATATACATATATAGCATTTAGATGTGCAGTGATTTTGCAATTTAAATTTAACTAATGTAATCTATGGAATGCTGTGTAACTGACATCGTACTTTAGAGAAGCATCAACCCTCTGAGTAGATATTCAAATTACACAGTGTTCTAGCTGGGCTTCATTTATATAAAAGGCTCGTGCAATTACTTGAATTTTCTAAATTATTATCTTTCAAAGAACTGATGACTGATATTAAGACATTCTGATAGAGTGATTTAATAAAATAAGTGTCAAAACCACATACTGTACTTCAAGTTTGAATTGTTCCTTTTAATGTTACGTATGCTTATATTCTTAATCATAGTATTGAAATTTCTGCAAGTTATATCTGAATCACCATCAACACCTTATTTTTCAGTTTAACATTGCCTTGACAAAGAGATACTATTTTTTAATTTTTATTTATTTATTTGAGAGAGAGAGAAAGATACTGAAATAAGCAGGTAGAGGGAGAGAGAATGGGCACACCAGGGCTTCCAGCCACTACAAATGAACTCCAGATGCATGTGTCTGGCTTATGTGGGTCCTGGGGAGTTGAACCTGGGTCCTTGGGATTTGCAGACAAGTGCCTTAACTGCTAAACCATCTCTCCAGCCCAAAAGATACTATTTTAATACAACTAAAAAGTTGTCTTTTTGGCTTTCACTATTTTTTTGTTCTCATTTTCCATTTACATCCCATTTTCTCCCCTTTGGCAGTGTATTAATTGATAGAATGCAAGGCTTGAGGCTGCCTCTCAGTGTCCTGGTCATTTATGTTGAGGGACATTTGAAGAGCAGGATTTGTATTGAGTCTTCAACACCTGAAGCTTTTGTTTTTCTTGCTCGTCTCTCCCCTGCTGCATATCAGTCTCTTGCACACCTATCCACAAGAAACAGCAGAATGAACGTGCGCCTGTTTTATGCCAAAATTATTGTGAACTCTACCCCGAAGTTTCCATATATTAAAAAATATATATTCCATCTAACCAACCAGTTTCATAGTTTCATAGAGGTAGGAGCTCAATATTAGAGCATATTAAGGGGACTTTCTCAAACTATCTGGTGTTATTATTGAGCTAAAAACCATACTTTAATTAGTTTTGGAAAAACAAAAACAGTCAAAGTATCTTAGAAGATGATAAATTATTATAATTTATTTCCTGACTTCTTAAAATTCTGTGACTAGCTCACTGCTGTAAATAGCTTGGCTCGGCATGTTGGCAGGAAATGAATGCCAGTGAATGCAGCCTGGCTGTGCGTGACATTGCCTCACAGAAATCCATGTTTCCACATGATAGAGAACCTCTGACTGAAAAGGATACATGAGGCTGTGCGTGGTGGTACACACCTTTAATCCCAGCACTTGGGAGGCAGAGGTAGGGGAATCGCCATGAGTTCAAGACCCTGAGTCTACATAGTGAATTCCAGGTCAGTCTGTGCTAGAGTGAGACCCTACCTCAAAAAAAGAAACAAACAGACAACAACAACAAAAAAGATACATGAATTATTCTCTAACCCATTCTTTTTTTATGACCTTTATTGTAATGAGATTAAATTTCAGTCAGCATTTTTTTCTCATAAACAACACAGGAAAACTCAAGGTACAATAAACTCTAAATAGGAAGAAAAATATTTATCATAAAAGAGTTTTCATCACCATAAATATTTTGAGATATAGGACTTCATAGTAGGATTTGAGTGTTTTCTTTACCAGGGAACAAAATCAAATGTTTTATTTTTTTTAATTTTTAACTTTATCATATGAACATATTGCAGTCTGGTCATATTCTCATTGCATTGCACTTCCATGTCTCCTCTCTCCAACCTGCATTCCAGTGAGGTCCCTCCTCGCAGGGGTTGTTGGTCTTCAGATGTGAGGTAATGAATGTAGTGGCTCTCTGTCCCTGGGATAGTGCCTTAAGATACACTTCCTCACTCTGTGGCTCTTACGTTCTTTCTGCAATTTTCCCCGAGCCTTGGGGGGTGATTTATAAGCATCCTTAAGTGTTGAGCTCTTAGCAGCTTCTACTTTTCTTCTTTGATGAGTTTTGAGTCTCCTCAATGTCTACCACCTTTTCCCTGGAGGAGTTTTTCAGACTAACAGTGAGAGCAGCACTCATATTCAGTCAGCCATTTCCTCCGTTACGTTACTTGGGCTCTGGAAAATGTGACAGTCGGCTTTCTTTTCTTGTACTTATGGGTCTGGGGCCTCCTACTATTCACTTCCATCCTCTAAATGATTGAATACTTTATTTTTTATTATATCTTTTAGTTAACATACACATACAAATAATGTGTTTCATTATAAAACATTCATACTTACATGTCATTGTACTTTGCTTTAGCTCCTGGTTACCAACCCCTGTCTCTCTTCTCCCCTTCCAGTTGGGTCCCTTCCTACCTCCAGGCAGGTCCCCTTCTGCTTCCATGTTATATATAAATCTGAACTCTCCAAATGGTAAGAAACCCATGATTTGACTTTCTTTGACCCCATTACCCTCTTTTGTGCAGCCTCTTGAGTGTTATATTTTATAGTCCTTTTGTAATGACTTAGGGTCTCGGTTCAGAATATCTTTTATCAAATTATTTGGACAGCAGCTGTGGCCTTTTGCAGGGGACAAGTAAATAAACAGCTCTTCATCCCAGATCGGATACCAACAGACCAAACAAATGACTCCAAACAAGGCTATCTTGGTAATCCACTGAGTTTATCAGGGTGACTTAGAGAAGCCTGATTGACATACAGGCACATGCAGCACAGGAAAGCCCACCCCAGCATGCTCCACTAAGAGTCTTTACAGCCAGTCAACCTTCCATTTCCTGCCTACTCCCCATGTCCCCAAGGCCTTCTGCAGCTAGAGAAGGAGGGCACGGCAATTGGAGTCTTAGGCGAGGGTCTCATGACTCACATTTCCCTGCGACCTAAGTGTGGGTGTGGTGTGCTAGTGACCTTGCTGTCAGTAGCCCAAACCTAGGCGTCTGCTGTGCTGTTCCACTTGTCTCATTGCCATGACTGCTGGGCAAGGGATTGTTTTTTGTTTTTTTGTTTTTCAGGGTCACTCTGATTTAGATGGCCATTTCACTCTCAGGAAATTTCTCCTAATTACAAGAGTAGCAATGGCATTGAAAGCTCATATGGGCAAACAAAACCGTCAGTATGGCCCAGTGATTCTTTACCTATGCCAGTGTTAATGGTTGACTCCTTTTTGAGTATCGATAGCAACAAAAAGGATAATTTAACTGAATAATTTCACGGAAGCTCATGCTATGGGTGAGCTTAATTTTCAGAACCTGGGATGGTCCTGGATAACATCAAAAGCAGTTGTGTAAACATCTCAAGAATACTTACCAGGTTTGTTATTATTCTAGCATTACTTTTAAGTATCTATTCAGTAATGTTTACACAACTTACCACATGAGGGACAGGCAGAAAATTTCTAGCCTGTAATGGAATGGTTGGAAGGGAGAAAGCCTCAAAGTTCTTAAAAATTTTTTTCAAATATAATTATTTTGTGTAACTTTTATGTTACTTGAACATATGTATACTTCTCTGGAAAGAGAGTTTTAAAAAATTCTTAACACAATCATTATTCATTAATTTAATAATACGAAATGTGGGCAACATTTTGACATTTGATATTTACTTTTATATATTTGTATTATTTGCTCTGAACTACTCTGTAACACTACGTTACATGAGACTTTTAATCTAAACAAGATTCCTATCTGGTAGATTTCCCAGACTGAAGAAGAAATACATACAAAGCAATGTGATATTCCAGTTATAAAACATCTGCCTTTTTGCTTCAGGAAGTAGATGGCCCAACTTAATTTGTGTAAAGCCAGCCTGCACTCATGAAACCTCTAACAGTAGTCCCGAGCATGCTGCCAGAGAGGGGAGTCAACTAGAATCGATGGAGACATCGCTTCCTCTGGAGACTATTTAGCTATCTTATGTTAGGTTTCAAGAGAAGAAGCAATGCCATTTGTTACCTGACCAATGACCTGATATGTTAGAAGATTGCTAATTGATGCCTGACACATATAGTCTCTTTCCTCGAGGTCATTAAAGTTTATGTCTGCTCAGTACCAAAACGTCTTGTTAATTAGGTGAGGCAGTTCTGGTCACAGATTTTTTTTTTTTTTTTTTTTTTTTTGCTCAAAGTTATGACTTGATCCCCCAGTAGATCAAAGGATTAACACTTGAGCCTGAAATCAGGTTTTCAGAGTTGCTGGGGGCTGGCGACTCTGACTTTGCTGTATATTTTGAACTAGAATACGTACTGGCTGTAGCCAGTCTTCCACAATATTTTAGGAATAGGACATTTCTATCTCTAGTTGTCTGCTGTGGGGATGACAGCATCCCTAAAATGTCTATATTCTAAACCTTAGAAGTTGTGTTTGTGCAGTTTAATGAGAAAAATAATTTCCAAGCCTTATTGTGTCTGCTTTTAATGTATCATATATATATGTATATGTATATGTGCATGTGTGTGTGTGTGTGTGTGTGTGTGTGTGTGTGTGTGTAGAATCTTCCTTAGTGATCTTTAACAAAGTATGTTCCTTTTTTCCACAAATATACTTGAGTATTTTAAAAGTCATTGGGCACTTAATGAACTTTTGAACAAGCTCTACAACAGAGGCTGGAATAACAAATATAGCAGTGTCATTATAGGAGGAACAGAAATAAAACAGGAGAGAACCATCTGTTTTCAGGTACCCCAATCCCCATATTGTGTGGATGAGATGACTGTGGCTCAAAGGTCCATGTGAATAGAACAACAAGCCAGATGAGTCCCTGGGAGGAGCTCAGTCTGTGTGAACTTTCTAGAACTTGAAGCCAGTGCTATATCATAATTCAAATCATTTTTCAGCAAAGCCTCATACAACTATTTATAGAGTGGGTCATACTTATAAAGGAAGAATTTAAAAAAGTAAACCTTGCTGTGTTTTCTATTTTGTAATTCACTTTCATTAACATGGAAAGCATCCAAGTTTAAAATTAGCTTTGATAGATTAAAGGTCATCTCTAGAACATCCGAAGACAGAATCCTGTGTCCCTTCACCTTCGCCACCTTCAGTCTGTCCTGAAATCTGATTTCCACTAGAGTGGATCTTAGTGCTTGAAGCCCAGAAATCCTCAAATGCATGTTATTGCAAGCACAGCTTTGTGGAAAGATTCCCTGGGAACTTATGTAAGAAGCGATGTCTCAGCTGCCTTTAACAACAGTCCTGGAAGGGAGGGTGTGGGTGGGCATTTGTGTCACCTCCAGACAAGACAGGAACAACTGAAGTACCCACTCCATTTCAAAAGTAATTAAAACACAGCTCCTTTGAGCCTACTAGCTTTCAAATCTGTTTAGCATGTGTGTAACCACACAATTTTTAATCATTGTAACTGCATATTTTATCTTAATACTTTGTTATGTAGATTTATTTCATGGACTTTTTCTCCCCACACACAGAAGCAAATCAAGTCTCTAGAGCATAATGTACTGTTGAAAGTCTCACATGCCCATTCAACCAGATAAACCAACATTGCTTTGTGGCTGGACATTGTGAAACTTGCATTATGCAGTGTCTGCAGCATCCTTGGCATGACCTATGGTCAAGGTTTCATAGTAATTATTCTTTGCATATAAAGACCAAGAAATGGAAAAGGCCTTGTGCTAAATGCCAAATCCAAAGGTAACGAGTGCGCCATGAGCCTTTTGGCAAGTTCATTTGCTCCACAGAGAAAACAGAGAAATCAGCCATTTCCTAGTGTAGCATAAATCTTTATATGTTAAATGCAGAATCAAATGTATAATTCTATCCTTAAGCATCTGACAATAGCCTGGTTTAGCTAGCAAGTCTCGAAATTAGAGCCACTAGATGGCACAGCCTCATTTAAAGCTCCTTTCAGGCCAGTCTTCCATGCCCACACAGACCTTGACCCTGTATATTTTTTAAAACCTATTATGTAAATTTTGTTTCAACCCATGAACTACAAAACGTTCCTCAAGATCCCTGTCAGTGTGAGCAGATACAACTCTAGATATCTGTCAGTGTAACAGATACAATTCTAAATCTCTGTCAGTGTGAGCAGATACAACTCTAGGTCCTCAAGTGTTTCTTGGCTTGCTGATCTCCAGAGGTTTATTTCAAGACAAGAGCATCCCTCGATGAGAAGTAGGTTATCCGCACAAACACTGCACATTACAATTTCCTACAGTGACCCGAAGATGACAGTAGCCCAGTAGTTAGTTCAAAGCATATCTGGTAACTTGCCATTTTTCCAACAAACCCAGAAAGACATACTTTGGAAGAAATATTCAAAAAACACACAGCTAATAAAGGAATAGTATTCAAAAACACCAAGATCTTTCCCAAGTAGCAGTATGGAATGATAAAAGGCTGGCAGAAGACCTGAATAGAGTCCTAAGCAGATTCCTCATCCAAGACCTGAGCAGAGTTCCCATCAAAACCTGGACCGTGCTCATCAAAGAAGTTATTCAGATGCCAAGTGATCCTCTGAAAAGATGTTTAGCATGAGATGTGGTTAGAAATGGAAAAGGAAACAGGAACATGCTCCCACTCTACGCTTATTAGGAAGCCTACAACCTGTAACACTGACATCATCAAATGCTGGCAGGTTATGGAGCACTGGGAATGCTCACTCAATGTGTGGAGAATGCAGAATGGTGTTGATACTCTGGAACGTGGTCTGGTTTGTGAAGTTATTTCAAAGCTAAACAAACTGCTCCCATATGACCCAGAACTCATCATCTTTCATATCTATTCAAATAAATTAGGGATAAATTTCCCAAAACCTACACATACATGTTTCCAATGGGCCTATTCAAAATAGTGAAACCTACAAGGGCAATAGATAAACAGACTTCAGTGTGTGCATGAAATAGAATATCATTCAGTGGCATAAAAAAGTAGCTATCAATAAAATTGACCACACAGAAGTTTCAAATGAATATTGCTAAGGCAAAGAGGCCAGAGTGAAAAACCCAGGTATAAGACATTACAGAAAAAGCAACATTATTGAAATAGTAAAAATGTTTGGTCACTGTGAGTTTATAAAAAAAGAAATAGGGTGATGATAGGTGAACCCCTGAGTCTATATTTCAGTGAAGTTGTTCCATATGTTACTGTGATACATGATCCTCTGCATTTATAACACTTTACTGTGCAAAAAGCCACCCTTGTGTGTCACAGATTTCAGTTAACAGTACTATATCAGCACCCTCCTCAGCCTTAGTAAATGTACTGATGTCAGGTGGTAATAGAGAAAGCTCTATGGGGGACTCTGCCACATACTACACTTTATCTATAAGCCTTAAATTGATCTAAATAAAATTTAGACTGTAGCTACTTTAAAAGAAAGCTATTCTATCCATTTCTTCACTAATACTTCGATGCAATACATATAATTGAAAAATTATTAGAATATGGCAGGCTCTGGTAAAACTTAGTTTTCTAACCTCAGTTTTTTTTTTTTTTTTAAATCATTCATAGACAGATGACTTTCCAGATAGTATATATTCTTCCATTTCTCACAGGGGACAAAACTCAGCTATTTTTGGTTCATAATGACAGACAGTGTCAAACTTGCAGACAGAAACATTGAATTCCACCACTGACATTGGGGAGTGTACACCACAATTCCACACACCTCAGATCTCAACATTCTCCATGTATACTTAAAGAGACCTTTCTGCATTTTTCTATGTGTTCCTGACAAATTGAACTCAAAGACATAGGTAAAGCACTCAGGCCATGCAAGTTGTTCCTCATGGAAATTTCGAACCTTAAAGCCCATGGTTCATTTAATAGAAAATGCAGATTTTGTTATGGAATGTCTGTTGCTATGAGGAATTCATGTGAAGTGCCATTTTTACTTGTCGGTCTTTGTAGACCATTAGGAGGAGAAAGCTGAATGCCTTTCCTAAACTCCTCTGGGGAAGTCATGGAACAATGCGAAGGCGACGCTCTGGAGTTCGTGTGAAAGTAGTGAGGGTCTTCTGTACGACGGTAGGATGTGCTGGGTAACATAAGCACATGATGAAAAAAAATTTGGAAAAGAATTATAGAACAAATAATTAAAGAACAAGATGCCTCTCACTCACTGGAGACATGTGTGAAGGTAGGATTTGCTAACAGTTTCCTGTGTACTTTACAGGAAAATTCCTAATTGTATAACTCCCTTTGCATTTTGTTTGTTCACTTTTTTTTAACTAACAAATTTTGGTAAATGCCCATATTAAACATCAGCTACTCACTGAATACAGCAAACAGAACTTACTTAATCAATTCCTTATTAATTGGCCTGTATGGTATCACCAAGCTTTGATTTATAAATAATATTATAATGAACACTAAAGTATATATTTTTTGTTCATAGGTGTAATGATATCTATAAGCATAATTTCATGATCAATACTTATATTTCAATACAGTTTTCATTAGGTATTACCAAAGGTCTGTCAAAGTTTTTAAAGGGGATACTGTAAATCAGTTTCTTAGTAGGGCTGGGGATGTAGCTCATGCTAGAGAACTCAGCTAATATACATACCCACACACACATACACACACAAGAATATCACTGCTTTTAGAAATGTTTTCACTAGGTTAATTATTTTAATGCAGAGACCATGACTTCTACTGGCCAGTTCTTAAATGCAACCACCAATGTAAAATAATTTTCATTATATCTGTGACATGATTAAATAAAGCTAAGTAAATCTCATCCAATTAATGGCTATACAATGCCATTTTATATTGGAAATCAAACACATTGTCATGCCACCTCTATTAATAGAGAAATAATTCATGTAGGGAAAATATTTAAACAGCAATTAATCATAAAGTAATGGCAGGTCACTTGATGCATAAGACACTGCAATTGGGGAGAGCATTCTAGAAGGGGAAAATATTCAGGAAAGCAGCAAATGGCCCATAAATAATTTAGTTCATGGAAGATGCTTCTCAATGGAAAGACTGTGATCCCATCTCATGAAAACATTTTCACTCCTTTGCTAGAATGGGGAAGGGGTATAAACTGTCTCCACCTCGGTTGTCCCTTGTATCCCCTCACAAGCTGGCTCTTATTCCAGGAATATGTGTGCACAAGTACAGTATGGATCACGTTTTCACTTAAAGAAGTGAAATGATTCTCCCAGTTATCAAAGGAAATGGCTTAGTGAACTGTGTTTGCAGTGAGATTTAGAAAAGTCAGACAAAAACCTTTAGAGTATTAAAAAATATCAAATACTGAAACAGTGTCCGACAGAAAGGCCGTGACCAGGAAAAGAGACTGTTGAGATCAATAGCACTCCAGGCCTTCATGGCGCCCCTAGAGGCACTGGCACAGAGCCACCATGGACCAGACACTCAAAGAGGGCTGGAGAGATGGCTTAGCAGTTAAGGCACCTGCCTGTGAAGCCTAAGGACCCAGGTTCAATTCTCCAGGCCCCGTGCTTAGCCAGACTTAAAAGTGACACAAATGTGCAATGTTGCACATGCACACAAGGGGGCGCACGTGTCTGGTGTAGTTCACAGCGGCTGAAAAGGCCCTGGCATGCCCATTCTCTCTCTGCCTCTTCCTCTCTTGCTCTCTCTCTCTCTTTCTCTCTCTCACACAAAAAAATAAAAAAAAAAAAAAAAAAAAAACTACTCAAAGATAGAAAACGTCATATACTTTTCCTCTATCTGTTTCTGCCTTTTCCTGTCTCCTTCTTTCTCTCTCTCTTTCTCTCTCTGTCTGTCTCTTTCCATACACACAAACACCACCACCACTACCACACCAGTGTTTCTGTGATGCTGAGGAGAGATAAACTGGGTTTTGAGTTTAAAAAGAGAGAACATACTGCAGGAAGCAATCCAGGTCCTCTGCTGACAAAATAAGACAAGAAGAGAGAGAGAAACATAACATAAAATGGATAGAGCAAATATATTAATAAGAAGGCAAGCCTAATTAGGCCAGCTAGTTGAATCAAGTCAGGGAGGCATTAAGTGTGATATTCCAAATGGATCAAAAAGAAATACTTCTGTATAGCATTATTAGAACTACAACCTGAATACAAGCACATTGAAAGAAGACAAGGAAGGAAATATACATCTTAAAATGTTTCACAAAAGATTACTAATGAAACTTTGCTAACATAAATAAAGATGGACTGTGCAAATGGAAAATTTCACTAGATGCCAATAAGATAATTCTTTTATAAAATGATGTGGTTATGATAAATAAAATGTTATTTGATTTTTAGATTCAAAATACTACTGATCAAATGAAAAGGAACATAGAAAACCTGAAAGGAAAACTGACATCTATCTAGAAACTGATTGAATAAGAAGAAAATTCAGTAGCATTTGGAGAATTTGAACAGCATGATTAACCAACCACCTTTCCTACTTTACCACCAATTATCATTGTAGGTTTTTCTTCTACAGCATGTCTAAATATTTTGAAAACTAATTATGACCCATGCAACAAAGCACATCTCAGCTTCTTGTAGAGCAATTAAATCTTTTGAGGGAGAATATTTAACTCCATACTATTGCAAAGATGATCAATAAAAACTTACAGGATGCAGCTAAATCTGTATTTAGGGGAACTGTACATCCATAAACACAGATATTTTTAAAATGAAAAGCAAAAAAAACTTCAATGAATTAATACTCATTTCAGAAGTTAGATTAAACTTAAATATATTAAATGCAAATGCTAGATAAGATGTAGATATGAATAAATATAAGAGCTAACATTAATTTAATTGAATATAGAAATGTCTAATAATAGAACAGCATTCTCTTAGCAGGGACCTTGGAGAGATTAAAACAACTGACAAAGACTTCACAAATCTGGTCAAGATGAAAAACAGTAAGGGCACACACACATACACACACAAACACACACACACACACACACACACACACTCCTCAGAAGCTATCAATATTAAGAAAAAGGAAATAGTCTATCATAACATGCTTTATAGATATTGAAATGGTCAATGGTTATAAGAATTCAAGTGAAATCATAAGGAAATAAACTTGAAAATTCAAGTGAAATAAAAAAACAATCCTAGTAAAATACAGACTATTAAACTTGACTTACACAGAAAAACCAAACAGAACCTACAACAATTGAAGCAATTCTACATCCATTAAAGAAATATAAATGTGTCAACCTCCATCTCATCCTCTTAATGCCATGACTATATAACATTTCATATTTATGATTGTGGGGATGAGACATTGTGTTTCCACCAATAACATCTAAGAAATATACACTAAAACCAGCTGGCCAACCTCTGTCCAGCACATTGGCTAAACATATATATATATAAAATGAAGACATGGCTGAGTCTTGGTGAAGACAGCAGGGCAGCAGGGATAACCATAAGTGCTTGTAGGAGTGCACAGGAAGAGATCAGTTTGGAAGGACATTTAGTAACATCTACTAACTGGAACACATGCGTGCCTTACAATGAACAAGGATGCTCAATGACTCGCATCACACAATGAACAAGGATGCTAACAACACATGACTCAATGATCACACTAACTGGAACACATGCGTGCCACAATGAACAAGGATGCTCACAATGACTCGCATCACACTAACTGGAACACATGCGTGCCTTACAATGAACAAGGATGTTCACAATGACTCGCATCACACTAACTGGAACACATGCGTGCCTTACAATGAACAAGGATGCTCACAATGACTCGCATCACACTAACTGGAACACATGCGTGCCTTACAATGAACAAGGATGCTCACAATGACTCGCATCACACTAACTGGAACACATGCGTGCCTTACAATGAACAAGGATGATGCTCACACTAACTGAACACATGCATGGCTTACAATGAACAAGGATGCTCAATGACTCACATCACACTAACTGGAACACATGCATGCCTTACAATGAACAAGGATGTTCACAATGACTCACATCACACTAACTGGAACACATGCATGGCTTACAATGAACAAGGATGCTCAATGACTCACATCACACTAACTGGAACACATGCGTGCCTTACAATGAACAAGGATGCTCAATGACTCGCATCACACTAACTGAAACACATGCATGCCTTACAATGAACAAGGATGCTCAATGACTCACATCGCACTAACTGAAACACATGCATGCCTTACAATGAACAAGGATGCTCACAATGACTCACATCACACTAACTGAACAAGGATGAACAAGGATGCTCAATGACTCACATCGCACTAACTGAAACACATGCATGCCTTACTAACAAGGATGTTCAAATGACATCACACTAACTGGAACACATGCATGCCTTACAATGAACAAGGATGCTCTCACATCACACTAACTGGAACACATGCATGCCTTACAATGAACAAGGATGCTAACTGAAACACTAACTGAAACACATGCATGCCTTACAATGAACAAGGATGCTCATCAATAACTGACGCGTGCCTTACAATCAACAAGGATAACTGAAACACATGCATGCCTTACAATAAACAAGGATGCTCAATGACTCATCACACTAACTGAAACACATGCGTCCTTTACAATGAACAAGGATGCAAGTAAACACATGCGTGCCTTACAATGAACAAGGATGCTCACAATGACGCATATCACAATAGAAGAAGTAACGCAAGCCTAAAATCAGAAGTCTTAGGTCTTGGTGCCCACCAGTCATAGAACTCATCGTGTGTTCCTGGGATGGAGTAAAGCAATGGGATTGAATACTCTCTTGCTGGACACAAAGACCAAAAAGTAGTTGACCTGGAGGTGGTTTCAAAGGTCTACTCATTTTATTGCATGTATTGTTAAAAACAAAGTTTACTTTTAAAAAACACTTAAATATGTAAATATTTTAAGATAATGTTTCACACTATGAGTAGTATTTTCAGTCTAGTGGGACCTCTGAGGAACTATAGCTTAAAAGGATGTTTTTTTTTTTTTTTTTTTCATTTCCTGATGCTAAAGGATTTGGTAAAGCAGTACATAATCGTGTGTGAGTGGAGGAAGGACATGATCTACAGTTAATTTGGCAAAGGTTCAAAACCAGTCTTGGGCATTGGTTGTCTCTTGAATTAGTATTGGATAGATTTTTGCTCATGTATATGAAGGGAAAATTAATACCAAATCTGTTGGGCTGTCATAACAATGAAAATATACAGAGTGCATCCCTCAGCATATAAGGTACCGGCCCGTGTGTCTGCAGGACTATGCCACTGCTCTTAGAGCAGAGAACCTTGCAGTCTCCTGAAATGACCAGCTCACTTTCTCAGGCCAAAGTCCATGTGCACAGGAGGTCAGCTCTGACTGGGCAGGGTCTTCCAGGAGCTGTACAGCAAGAGGCTCATGGGAAGGCTCCTTAAAGGACAGGGACTTCCACACAGGTCAGGTCACAAGGTCAAATCGCCTTTGGCTTGGGCATCTCTGTGACTCAGGAAACTTGTTCGCTTTTAAATACAACTTTTTCTCATCCCGGGAGTCAAGCATATGAAAATTTGAAAATTGGTAACAAAATTATAGAGAAGAAAAGAAAACGACTCATTTTCCTAGGGGACCCTACCTCTTAGATTCCCTTTACCCCAGATAGCCATGTTTTCAACAATGTATGTTTCCTTCTTTCTATTGGGTCTGATATCCTTCCATTCTCTGCTTTTTTTCATAGTGTATATTCCTAAATGCAGTAATTCTCTATTGATTATTTTCTCATTTCTCAGCATGCATATTCTCATATGCACAGCAATTCCTATATGTGCATATGAAATTCCTATATGTGCCATGTGGAGTTCTTAGATGTGCTTTGGGTAATTCCTATATATGCACATGGATTTAACTGTATTTCCATTGTCACAATCTGACTTTGTCTTTTCTCATTCTATTTGGAATCTTTTCCTCCAATTTACCTACCTTTGAAAACATAATCATGAAGAACAATGATATTTGATTTTTGAGTGCAAATACTTTATTCAACTATAAACCATTGGTTTGCTAGACCTGATTTCTGCCTCTTTATTGTTTAATTATGCAAATATATTATTTCTATAATTTTACCACTTCTTGTTTTATTCAATAGGCTTGCTGATGGAAATAATCCTTTCAACAAAAGTGTTATTTGTGTTTTATAACACAATGGCACCCAGTTCTTTGGGGCAGTCATGTATTCTCTAAAACATTTTCAGGATGATTAAACAAAGAGGAGAGTATGCGATGATCTATGGCAGGTCAGTAAATCAGATGCTAAAGCCCCTGTGGCTGGGAGCTAGGGGTCAAGACTGACATGCAGATAAAACCTCAGAACCCCACTCCTAACCTGATGGCTGGCTGTGACATCTTCATCGATGTGATCTACCTTCTGCTTCCTGTGCTGGGTTTGAGGTCATGTGACAACTGTAACAAGGCAGGAGCTCTGGTATGTGATCCTGTCCTGAGCTCCTTCCCCTGAGAAAGTCCTGCTTGAGAGCAGAGTATAGTGGCCACCTGCCACAGGTAACCGTAACAGTCTCTTCTGAAGTACTGTGAGCAATGAAAGGGCATGCCTGTGATAAGTGCTGTGCAACAGTTATATGGGTGCCAGGCTTCGGCTCCTGCCCAACCCTCTCTCCACATTTCCCCTTTGTGGCATCTTCCAACTTTGGCATTACTTGTAACCTTTCTGAAATGAATAAACAGGGATTCAGCTAGGACAAATCTTAGTCACAGTTTTAGGAGATTCATGTCTATACATGTAGATGAAAATTGAGGAATTAATTACATGTGTCAGCTCACATGGTAAATACAATAATGACCATCTTGTGTACTGAGCATGTAACTTCTATTATTT
This sequence comes from Orientallactaga sibirica, assembly GCA_036365145.1. Classification (NCBI taxonomy): domain Eukaryota; kingdom Metazoa; phylum Chordata; class Mammalia; order Rodentia; family Dipodidae; genus Orientallactaga; species Orientallactaga sibirica. The sequence continues at coordinate 14,661,966 of JAEOAD010000041.1, read as the reverse complement.
CACCTCTCAGAAACCAAATCACTATGCTATCTGCAATAAGGTTGGACACAGTTTTGGCTTAATAAATGTTAGAGAAACAGACATATTGTAGCTTCAGTTCAGATTTTTTTTTATTGGTGTGGTCAGTACTACTGCTCAGTTAATGAAACCACGGTGCATGAATACATGAAGCTGTACCTCAGCTTAGAGAGGTATGATTCAGTAAGTTAGGGCTGTCACTGTCCACCAGCCTGCACGCAGGTTTTAATCCATGCTTCACAGCTATTCACTGTGCATGAAAATTAGCTGGTGTCGGTGCTCAGCTGCAGATTCTGGCCTCCTGAAGGTTGTTGAGACCCAGTCTTTCCAACGTACCCCGGGCATTGCTGATGCTCTTGGCTTGAGAACCACCTGCTCCCAGGACGGGGCTGTGTTTGGAGAACAACTGTGAGGCTGTAAAGCTACAAATGCTGAAAGCCACTCCCGCAATCTTTGGGTTTCATGGCTGTGTACTAGGAATGCTATTATGAGTAAGGCATAACCCCTCTGTAAATTGTTACAGAAATAAAAAGTAGACAGTGCAGTGGTATTGCGCAAACTGAATGCTAGTGTGCTCATCTCTACTTGGCGTGTCAGGCATTATGGGAGTTTAGGCAGATTTATTAAACGAAATTGCAAAGCCCAAATTTATCTGATATTTAAAGTATAATTGGATGGTTATGGTAGGGTCTCTCCATTCAAAGCAGCAGTAGAGATGTCATGGTACGTGTGTGGAAGTTTAAAGTTCCAGTTGTCAGGGGTCCCATAGGGACAAGGAAATGTTTGTTGAGAGGTGGGCTTGAAAAGAAGAAATGGCTCAGATGGTGCAGGGTTTTGTGTTCCAAACAGAATCACCTCCCTGTGTCCTGTGACAGAAAAGGGGGGGGGGGGCGTTAGACATTGAAAATGCACTGGTCACCATGGAGATGGCTTACAAATCAGCCCTAGCACAATAAATGATTTATATTAGGTAAATTATCTCTTTAATAGGATCAGCGATCTCTTTTTATCGTTTCTCTCAAGAGGACAATTTGTCGTATTGGGAATGTACTGTAATCAATTAGCTCCCTTAAACTAATCAAGCTGTAATTTTTTTTTTGAGCTCCTCTTCATGAAAATAATTCACATCTTCTATGTCTGTGAATGCCTTGCATCAGCCCTCAGTTTCCTTTTCTGTGTATGTGGAAGCCTTCTGTCAGCACTAGTGGAAGCCTTGTCTTAGCTCTGCTGGTACCCTCATTCTTCCATTGGAAAGTTGAGTCTTGCCCTGCTTACAGTGGTGACGTGACCCCATCCAGAGCCATGCCACGGCCCTGTTGTCTTCTTCAGCATTTGTGTCATTGACTCATCTCACTCAGTCGCCACTGCTATTGCCCACCACACTCTTTTTGCTAATAATTATTTCATTACACAAGCCAGACGTGGTGGCACACACCTTTAATCCAGCACTTGGGACACTAAGGTAGGAGGATCGCCATGAGTTTGAGGTCAGCCTGGGCTTCAGATTGAGTTATAGAGCAGTTTGTGCCACAGTGAGAAAGTGCCTCAAACACATGAAAAGACTCATTACAGCAAGGCTAGCTCCTGCCTTATGCCCCGTTCTTCTCTTGCCCTCTGAGCAGCACAGCTACATAGTTTGCATTCAACCAATGCTTTTTGAACAAAGACTTTATGAACGAATGAATAAATGGTATGAAACTTTGCCTATCTAAGCTTCACAGCTGATGTTCTCTACTTCCATAAACAAACATGTCAGTGCTGCTTTGCTAACAAAATGCAGAATCTATAGATATTTCCATAGGAGGTAGGAACACTGTCAATGTTTTCCTTAGACAATATATTTTCTCTGGGATATAAATATGTACTTTGTAGCATTTTATATTCATATTGCTGTCAGATATGGCTTCATTGTTACATTTGGTTTCCATGACAACTGGAGCAGGAAAGAATGCTATATCTTTTGTTGCTGTTATTGTTTTGTTTTGTTTTTCGAGGTAGAGTCTCGCTCTAGCTACATCTTTAAGATGCCACTTATGAGTCAAGCTGAGTTCCAAATGAGAGTTGATGGTCATAAAGGCACCGAGTGGCCCAGATTCATTGAAGTCATACCTGTTAAATTTTAGTGTTGTGAATTATATACCAACCTTTTCTTTTTCCCTTGCACCAGGGATGGAACCTAAAACCTTCCACCTGTTAGGTAAGCACTCTGGCACTGAGCCATGTGTGTGACCTGAGCATGCTGACACTTGACGGGCTGGTGTGACTCCCTGAGCTGGAAGTCACCCCTGAAAGTCCAGTGTGTGGGAGGCACATGAGGAAGGTGGATGGGGTAGACTTACCATAAATGACAACTGGGTGCTATATGCTATGTACCACTAACGGCTCTGAATCGCGATCCAGTGTTTTCTCACAAACTTACATTGTGACATCCTGGTTCACGTGTAGCTGATTCGCACTTCCACCTGCATCGATCTGGGGCCAGCATGGGTGAAAACACTCCATCAGAGAAGGATGGGAAGGGGGATCCAATTGAGACACATACAGAACAATAATCAAGAATGAATGTGTGTTAATAAGAGGACCCAAGAGAGGTATAGGATATGAAACCAGGTAGAAGACCCAGAGGGGGGAGAGTGTGGATGAGACAGGGTGGAACACAGCAAGCACAGTGTGAAGACAGGAAGGAGGCTTGGGAGGGGGCACATGAAGAGAAGGAGATGGAGAGAAGACGGTGGGAAGGGAAACTTGGAAAACAAGAAACCTAATTCTTTGTAGGCTAATAAAATGATTTAATTAAAATAATTAAAAAGTTGGCTTAGTGGTTAAGGCGCCTGCCTCCTAAGCCTAAGAACGCTGGTTCCAATCTCCAGCGGTTCCAATCTCCAGGTCCCACGTTTGGCCAGATGCAAAGTGACGCAAGGGCGCAATGCTGCACTTGTCCACAAGGGGGCGCATGCATCTGGATTTCGTTCACAGCAGCTGAGAGACTGCTGGCACACCCATCTCTATGTCTCCCTCTCCCTCTCTCTCTGTCTCTCTCCAAAAATAAATAATTAAAAAGTAATTAAAATAATAAATTAAAGAATGTTTTCTGGCAGGATCTGCCATGGACGAGTTCACCGGCTGGAGGCTCAGTCAATCAGTGAGAAGCCTGTGTTCACCTTTGGGTTGATTTTTGGATAAAGAAACAGACAGGCAACTGGCATGCTGACCTTTGGGGCAGCATGGAACAGGGCCAGGCTGGAACTCTATTGAAGAGGTCTCTGCTTCTTGGAAGGAAATGCTTTGATATAGTCACCTAAGGGTTAGGTTTGGGCCATGGTTTGGTTGTGGTTTGAGTTTTGAATGTAGGAGAAAAAAATTTAAAAAGCTACAAAAACAGAATAATGACATAATACGTGAAGTTTCCCAATAACTTAACAAATGAAGTCTTGCCTTACTAATTACATGTGTGAGACAGAGACAGACAGTGAGAAACAGAGAGTTATCATGGAACATAAAAACTGAGTCACCGGCACAGGTTTCCCTACTGTGTCATGTCCTATTATGTACACCACCAAAAGTGAAATTTAAATACAATATCCTAGGAAATATCAAGAGAAACAGAAACTGACCAGCTACTGAATAAAGATGCAAAAAGGGCACTAGTTAGGCAAATTATTAGCTTAAGAAGGATTAATAGATTACTGTAATTAATATTCCACAATCTGCTCTCCTTTACCATACAAGGTTTGTAGGAAGGATTAAAGCCTAATGGAATGTAACTACTTCAAAAAGCAGGTGAAAAGAATTACAAATTCTGTGCCATAAAAATACTAACCAACCCACCAAACAAACAAACAAAAAAATCTACCAAGCCAGCACTGAGTTCGGGCAGCATTCCGCTCCTCTCGAGTCAGAACTAGTGGAAAGGGTTTGTCCTGTAGCATCTCTTCCTGGGCAGAAATGGTTAAGTGTTAGCGTGTTCCGGATCGATGTCTCTTTGGGGCTACCATAAATCAATCTTTTAAATAGCGTGCAATGAAGACTGTTTCATCTCCTCTGGTGAGTTCTATGGAATTGGCCCAGTCAATTCCAAGCAATTGTGTTTGTTTAAAAGCTTTCAATAGATGGATGCTTGGGCAGACTCATCCATATTTCATTCCAATTTATTTCTTGTTTGGAAACTTTGATTTTTGGATGAAGTTATTCTGGATAACGGATTCAGTAATTCAACGATGTTCTGTCCGGAAGGCTCGTGAGTCCTTGCCACATGGGAGGGACGTGGGATGGCCTTCCCCTTTCTGCTCCTCTGGTACAAAGCCAACCTTCACTCATTGGGGTGCTGACTCTGCACTGGAACAGCGCGTAGCATATCTTTCCTTCCACATCTCTAAAACAGCTGCCCTTTTACAGCTCATGCATGTGTGGTTTCTTCCTAAACTTCTTACAACCTGATGCAGATTCCAAGGGTCAGTAATGAGTAAGTCAGGGAAGGTCAAATCATCCTTATATTGTAATGAGGGGCTGTACTGGTTTGATTCAGATGTCCCTCATAAACTTTGGTGTTCTGAATGCTAGTGTCCCCAGCTGATGGCAATTGGAAATTAACACCTCCTGGAAGCAGTGTATTGCTGGGGAGGGCTTATGGGTATTCTAGCCACTTTCCTTTTGCCAGTGTTTGGCACACTCTCCTATTGCTGTTGTCTACCTGATGTTGGCCAGGGGGTGATGTCCACCCTTTGCTCATGCCATCGTTTTCCCTGGCATCATGGAACTTCCCCCTCGAGCCTGTAAGCCAAAATAAACCTCTTCCCCACCCCCCCGACAAGCTGCTTGTGGTTGAGTGGTTTCTACCAGCAGTGTGAACCTGACTTTGACAGAGCACATTTCCTTTTCTAACCAGTGATGGGTTCTGTTTCTATTTGAAGTTCAAACTGAAACTGACAAATGACAAGTCATGTCTTCTTCATGGTACATTGCTGTGATCAGTCCTTTACAGAACACTGTGTTCTATATCATGTCCATTTCATGGATGGAGGAAGTGAACTTTGGAAAGGGAAGTGAACTGTCCAGGCATAAGCTGCAGCTCATTGAGAGGCAACTGCAGAGAGCCCTTCAGAAACCTGGCCCAGCTTCTAACGCGCACTGCCAATCACGGACAAATGTGTCTTTGAAGGTGCTTGATGGTCAAGAGCCCAACGCTCTGTGGGGCTTAATCTGAAAAGCCATGAATAGATTCTTATAAGGCCAAAATGAGTGTTGCTCACCTGTGCTTAGAACTGTGACTTGGATAAATATAAGTCGAAAACAAGAGCAATTCAGTGCTGGGTGTGGTGGCACATGCCTTTAATCCCAGAGGTAAGAGGACCATTGTGAGTTCGAGGTCACCCTGAGACTACATAGACATTCTTGGTGAGGGATGACCACACTGAACATTCTCTCTCTGAAATGCACACAGGGCTTTATTTCACATGCTGTTCCTCAGGAAAGACAGGTGCTAATTGTACAAACAGATGCATTAATTGTGATCTGCCAATCAGAATTAAACACTTGGATTGTGGGGGGAGCGGTGGTAAATTTCTTTTGTAAAAGTTTATGCTTCAATTTCCACTCTTCTGGGATTTTTTTCCTCCTCCAGATTTACAATTTAGTAATTATAGGCCATTTATTGTCTCAGCCATTTTGAATAAAATGTTTACTTTCAATTTTCAAAACCATTATTGACCTGTGGGGTCTGTATGTGTATGTGTGTGTATTATCAAATTATATTGTAAAAATAGAAATTCTCTCAGATTCAGCCTTTGTAACTTCTGGATGGAGTTAGCAAAGATTGTGACTCTTTACTTCTGTTTGTGATGAAGAAGGGACAAGTGACCTGGCCTCAAGAAGCCACTAAAGATGTGGTGAGAAGAAAGTGGTCATAAGATGGGAGAGGAAAGGAGAAAGGAATAGATAGATCCATGACCTTCGAGAGTCACATGTGGCAACGGGCCTTTTGGAAGTGTATTGGGATGTGGGTTTCTTAGCAAGGGAGGCAAGAAGGAGACATCAGAGGAAGCTGATGGAAGCCCAGGACCCTACCCTTGCTTACACGTCATGCCAAGGACCAACTTCCAGAAGGGTAACGACACGGAGGTCAGAGTCACCAAAAACCAAAGACAGAGCTGACCTGTGTGTGTGTGTGTGTGTGTGTGTGTGTGTGTGTGTGTGTGTGTATGTTTACACGTGTGTGTGTGACAGATGCAGGGCGGAAGGATAGAGTAATGGACATAAATAAGACAGACACATAAACTGAATACAGTATCTGTCAGGAGAGCATTCAAAATGGTTTATATTCTATTACAGAGACTCATAAAATGCTGATGCACTGCATTTGACTCTAGCTTTAATTTACTCTTTACTTTTTTTTTTATTTCTACACCTAGAGTATGGAACATGGAAAATAAAAACATGAGTATTATATCTGAGGCCTAGAAGTTTTATGTTGTATAGATATGGGATAAAAATATTGTAGGAGGGAGGAAAAGAGAAAAAAGGAGGAAGAGAGAAAGAATATGTCATCCTGGTTGTTTTTTTAGTCTGTTTGTTTTTTAAAGCATAAACACAAGGAGCTCAGGCAGTGTGTGTGATATTTGAATCTCCATATATTCTGTATCAAGGAAGATGAATTTTTCTTTGTTGTTGCTGTTGTTGTGGTGGTGGTGATGGTGGTGACTTATCATTCAGACAACAAAGCGTTCACTCCAGATGGGCTGGGCAGGACACAGCCGGGCTGGATCCCATGGTATGAGCCCCTGAAGTCCATTCCAGGGTGACTCTTGCTTAGCGTGCTTGTCCCCAGCCTCCCCGTCACGACAGACTCTGATCAAGCACTTATCATCCACGCCCTCTTTGGTGACCTCAGAGACACCCTTTCTGCTCTTCACCTGAGTGCATATGAGAAATTTTCTCATATTAGAACTAATTGAAAGACCTAAGATGAACATTTAACTATGGTCTGAAAAAGTAACTTTGGCCCACTCCCATGTTTCTCACCCAGAGATTTTATGCTTGGGTGCTGGCCTTGCCTTGAACAAGAAAGGCTGTTACACTCATGTCAGGCAAAGAGGCAGCTGCATGGGCTCCCAAGACAGGTCTCACCCCTAGCAGCCTGGCTGCCATGATAAGCTTTGGACGATGTACATTCAAGGGTATCTGTAGCATGGCTGAAGAAAAATGTGACTTAGCCGAAAAGAGATCTTTCCAACAGTGTGCTATCACTGTGTTCGTGGATCCCCAAGGCCTGGTAGTTTGTGCTGGTAGACTGTTGTCCCTGTATGCTGGTCTAAGTGCAGGTCTTAATCTACATCAACACAAGCCGAGAAGGTTAAAAGAATGTCCTGCTGAAACAAGCAACATCTGTTTCACAAGCACCATCTCTTAAGTTCTTCTTGTGTTAGAGCATTTACTTTTCTGTTTTCATTTGAAAAAAAAATCAAATTCTACATATTATTGTGACGTTGTGTCCCATGTTGATATGTATGTGCACTACATGATGTTCAAGTCAGGGACAACATGTGTTTCCTCAAATATATATCACTTTAGATTATGAAAATGATTAGGGGCCATTGTGCTAAGGAGGCAGTTCATTTATCTCTTCAGTTTTGATTAGTTTTAAATTTTTTATTCATTTTTAAAAATCAATTTATTTTTATATTCTTTTTGACAATTTTCATAATGTATATAATGTATTTTGATCATATTCACCCCCATCATACTCTCTAATTCCCCTCCCACTCCCTCTGACAACCCCTTCTTTCTGGTTAAAATTCTCAAAATTCTTTCTTCTATCTTTTCAAACTATGCAACACATGACTGTTATCAATAATCACCCTGAAGTGCGATAGCTCACCAGACCTTCTGACTCTGTCCTCTCTGTAATGAGCATCCATTGACCAACTCTCCCTATCCTCAATTGTTTTTTAAATTTTACATTCATGTTGGCGCCTCTGGTAGCCTCCTCTTTGACCTCCCCCCTCCGAAGGGACCCTCCTCATTAGGGAATGTGGGTCGTGCATTATGGGGGTAGCCAGCAGTTATGGGGGAGAGGCAAAGTCTCTGTGCATGGGCAATAGTGCAGCTTTCTTGGTGAACCTGACACCAGAAGAAGGCTGAAGGAGATAAACAGTGAGAACATGCAACTCCTACTAAGCCAGATATCCAGATTTTTTCTCCACTTGTAGTAACCACTGTGTTCATTTAAACTTGAATAAAGTCATGTGTTTAGATTGCATGTATGATTGCGGTCACATGGTGGCTCCTTCTGTGTCTGGTGTATTTCACTTAATATCCATCTTGTCACAGATGACAGGTGTTCATCTTTTTGTGGCCAAGTAGTGTTCTATTTTGTACATGTACCACATTTTCTTTATCCATTCAGCTATTGATAGCTAGTTAGTCTGATCCCTTCACTTGGCTGGTTTGTTACCCTGCTGTTATCATTACACAGTGCACATATGAATCAAAACATCATAATGTACCCCATAAGTACCTATAATCTTTGTGGGCATCAATCAAAAATATAAATGAGGGCTGGAGAGATGGCTTGGCAGTTAAGGCACTTGCCTGCAAAGCCAAAGGACCCAGGTTCAACTCCCCAGGACCCACATAAGCCAGATGCACAAGGTGGTGCATGTGTCTGGAGTTCGTTTGCAGCTGGTGGAGGCCCTTATGTGCCCATTCTCTCTTTCTGCCTCTTTCTCTCCCTCTCTCCCTCTTGTTCTCAAATAAATGAATAAAAATAATTTTTAAAAAGTACAAATGAGGTCCTAAAGAGATGACTGAACAGTTAATGCCTGCCATCCCAGGTTTGGTTTCCTGAAGCCAGGTGTAAAAGGGGGGCATGTGTCTGTAACCCTAGTGTGCCTGTGACAACTGGAGATGGAGACATGATAATCTGAAGCTCTAGGCCCACATTCATCTGCAGTGGCAGGAGATCTTGTCTCAACGAAGGTGGAGAACAGACACCTTGAGGTTGTTTTCTGACCTACGCAATTAAGTGATAAAAATATAAAAATGAGGAATAGCAGTTTCCTTGGAATTATATAATTGCCAAAAATTTCAGTCTGTGTTTTAGTAATATGATTCCATTCAGAAAAGAACATCATACATTCTCTCAAGATAGCTTGAAAATGGATTTCGAAACTTTTATGTATGGCGAGGTGAGTAAATATGTATGAATGAGAGAAGAATGGCACATTACTGATTGTACTATTTTCATAACAGCAAATTAAAGCCAATGGTCAAATAAATAAAATTGTCACCACTGGTGTAGGCAGGAATGTTTTGTTCTGTTCATGTAACCTTGGATTTTATATCCAGGAATTTGTCTTCTTTAGTGCACATTAGTTTTAAGAGATCTAATTATGCCACATACCTGCCTCTTTCTAGACATGGAAGTGTGAGGGGTTTTGCCAATGAATTTTTATGTTTTAGAAGAGAAAATTTAATCACAGTATAACTCATAACAGGTCAAGTGGGTGTGTTAAGTGACAGTGGGTTTGGTTGGTGATCAGGGCAGAGAGAAGGCTGGTAGAGAAAGGGAAGGTAGGCACCCTTTCTTAACCCACAGCTAATGTTGGACATAGAAGCACGTTGGCATCTATAGATGTGCTCATTTAAAAGTGCCTTGTTTTTATTAAATATTTTGAATTAAAAATATGAACAATTCTTTTAAAAAGATACCTTGTTTGGTATTCCTTATGAAATCTTTTCAAGGATGAGTGTGTGCATTTGGGACTCTTGTTTTGTTGTTTCAGTGATATTCACAGAATGGTAGGATTGCTTTACACAATGACTTCTTTCCTGAAGTAAGAGAAAGAAATTATGGCTGGGATTATATTAGATATTATTTTAAAACCTGACAGATTTCCATTTAAAAAGAGTGCTGGGAATTAGCTCAAGTGAAAGAAACATTTACCTCATCGGATGCATAGTACATTGGCATACTTATTTTTAGCTAATTATCTTTCCCATTTGCAATACACTTGTGAGGACTTTGAGTCGATACACCTTTTAGAGAAGTGAAACATACTTCCTGAACTATAAAAATGACATGGCATTTTTATAGGCTTCGTTCACCCCAGTCACGACACAAAGGGAGGAGAGAGAATACTCAGAATCAATGTAAAGCTAATTGTTTACCAGGAGTTTTGCCAGTGGCCTCAGCTTCTAACTGGGCAAGAATTTCACTATCAGCTGACTTACTCTTCCTCTAAGGAGGTGGAGTACCAGGGGTTGGACATGCACAATACCCATTCCACAATAAAGGACTTTGGATTTGACCCTAAGTCAGCTAAACTATGCCATTTTGAAATGGACTATGTAAACTATACACTAAGAACATGCACATACACTCAGAGCATCAGGTGATTTACACAGAGACCAGGGCAGATATGTTCTGTCTTTTTTAATAATATGCTTTCCTGTGGGGATCTGGAGAGTGCCTGTTCCAAGATTAGCTGACCATTCTATGGATTATTTAAATATTTATTTTTAATTTTTATTTATTTGAGGGAGAAAGATGGAGAGATAGAGATAGACAGATAGATAGATGATAGATAGATAGGTAGATAGATAGATGATAGATAGATAGATAGATAGATAGATAGATAGATAGATAGATAGAGAATGGGTATGCCAGGGCCTTCAGCCACTGCAAACAAACTCCAGATGCATGTGCTACCTTGTTCATCTGGCTTATCTGGGTCCTGGGGAATTGAACCTGGGTCCTTTGGCTTTACAGGCAAGTGCCTTAACTACTAAACCATCTCTCCAGCTCACTTTTTAAATATTTATTTTTCATGTTTATTTATTTATTTATTAGAAAGACAGAGAGAATACCTGTGGATTACTTAAAACAAACACACATTGATCACACAGCTAATGATCAGTCATGTGTGAGAGGAAGGGTTTGTACCTTGAAGAAATAGGAGTTTGATCTGTGAGATAGCTTTTCCGTTTTCAGATTGATAAGCACATAATGCTATTGGCTGACATTCGTAATCTATACAAACATCACTGATGAATAAACACAGTGTCTGTGTTCAGTTGTTTTTCTACTTTCCAAGCGGGACACACCTTAGCATTTCCTTCAGAACTACTTAGAGGTGACACTTGTCCTCAGAGTTCCTGGCAGGTTCTGGGGAGTGCTCATCTTGAAGGCATACACATTAGCCCTTTCTCTCTGGCAAGCAGGAGGATGATAAGCCCAAAAATAATGGACAGAAGACAGTGCAGGAAGAGAGAGAGCCCCCCCCGGCACTCCTTCTCCACAGTGCTATTTCCGTGGGTTCTTTGTTCCAAGTGGCCTTCTGAGCGACATGCTCCTTCAAGTCTTCTATGTGGGCTTTCAATTACAAGTGTTATAGGAAATTGCCCAGGGAACAATGTGTCCCAGTTGCTGACATTCATGCAGAGAAAATAGAGGTGTGGAGGGCTCCTTCATTAGTGGTACCTGCTAAAAAGGAGCCACCCCCTCACTCTCCAGTCAATAACCCCTGAGAGAATATAGCTTTCTGGTAAGTCACATACTCCAACACAGGGTTGCCTAATGATAATCACTTGGAGAAACAGCCCTTAGGGGAAAATGTTCTTTATAATAGCACAGTCTGAGAAATTACTGTGATAGAATCAAGCCTGTGCTGGGGGCTTCATCACACAAGCTACTATTTCCCTTTTATAGAGAATCACTCTCTAATTCCCATATCCCGGGGAAAAATAATATCGTATCTATATAATTAACATTTTCCTGAGTTCATTGGAACATATACAAACAACTAAATCAATGTGATTAGGAACATTTTATTGGGGGACAGAAATCACCTCATTTTCTGGATTTTGATATGATTTTTGATGTACTATGCCATTTTGAAAAGGACTCTGTAGATTGTATTATGAAACACGGAAGAATGGGTAACAGTTTGCTGTCCTAAAATTTGGCTCAAACTTTAGAGTTGATCATTGCTGTGGCAGAGAAGGGAGGAAATGTACCCTAATTTACTTAGCCAATTTCCCATTGTAAATCAGGTTCCCCCGCTTTTTTAGCTAGCCACAACAATAAAAGCAGCATCTGTGTGTGCAACCCCTTTTCTGTGTGTGTGCTTAGGACAGACTTAAACATTAATAATATTTTCCAAAGCGATGCATTGCATAAGGTTAAGGTAATTTTAAAAGTCCTCTCAGAGGGCTGAAGAGATAGCTTAGTGGTTAAGCGCTTGCTTGTGAAGCCCAAGGACCCTGGTTCAAGGCTCTATTCTCCATGACCAATGTAAGCCAGATGCACAAGGTGGCACATGCATTTGGAGTTCATTTGCAGTGGCTGGAGGCCCTGGTGTGCCCAATCTCTCCCTCTCTCTTCTCTCTCTCTTTCTCTCTCTCTGTTGCTCTCAAATAAATAAATAAATAAATAAATAAACTTAAAAAAATCCTTTCAGAAACTACATAGTGAGTAATTTTTATTTTTAATTTAATTCTTTATTAGTTATCTATATAATGTGTATAGATCCATGATGGTACCATCATTAGCCTTCTCTCTGTCCTTCCCCCTTGGGATTATGGGTCTTGCATTGTGGGGGTAGCCATCAGTTATGGGGGAGAGGCAATGTCTCTGTGCATAATGACCCAACTTATGTCTTGAACAATTTAAATGGGTGTTAATGAGCACAGCAAATGCCCTAGGTTTTTAGTGAACAACTGTAAAATTTTTCTGCTTTGAAAACGGAATCTTCATGTATCATTCATGCACTAAACTGACTATGCCTTGGATCCACATTGCCAAAACAAGCTGTCAGCTCGGGGAAAATAATCAGTCAAAACAATTATTTGGTGTCAGGTAGGAATGAATTTTCACTTTCCAACAGGTTTTGTTGGTGTCATGTGAGTACAGCCTGGAAAAGCACATCTATTCCAGAATAATTCTCCCTTTTATGTGAAATGGAGCCATTCCCCAGATTGAGATGCAGGTGAAGGGGGGCTCTGGGGGATGACAGAGACATGGAGAGAAGATGGAAACTGGGATTAAACAGGCATTGGAGAAACAAGACCTGTTTATTTTTTCCAGCATGGCATTTACATAAACCTTGATAGTCCAGGACTACTGTGTAAAGGCAGTCAGCATCTCACAGGAGATGCAGCTGGGACATCTGTAGAGATAAAGGAGGATCCTTGCACTTAGCACTGTCCCTCAGGGACTTTGGGACACACTCAGACATACAGCCTTTTATCTGGTGATGTGGACATTAAGGAGCTTCTTCTCTCTGGGTGCAGTTCCCTGTTTGTAATGGGAGCTGAGCAGCTCATAGCTCAGCACAAGGAAATCATCTCTGAGTTGTTAGGAATTTGTAATTTCAAGATGTTTTGCTTCTGGGTGGAGAAGAATTTAATATTGTTTTTATATAAAGCTGAAGTAGAGATAAATAGGTTTTAGGTTAGTTATCAGAGACTACTGAAATTTAATTTTGTTTGTTTTTGGTTTTTGGAGGTAGGGTTTCACTCTGGTCCAGGCTGACCTGGAATTAACTACATAGTCTCAGGGTGGCCTCGAACTCACGGCGATCCTCCTACCTCTGCCTCCCAAGTGCTGGGATTAAAGGTATGTGCCACCATGCCTGGCTGAAATTTAATTTTGAAAGGCAAGTGAAAGTGATGCTCTCTGTGGGAGTTCTGCATCTGCCTGTGACAGGAGCCACCATGGACCATTAGAATGTTGTTGACACAAGTTAGATTGAGCCACGCTAGGAAGAGTTGTGGCTGTTCAGAATAAATCTACGTGTAACGATAGAAATTTATGAGTGTCTATGGATTAGCTCAAGCAAATATGTTGCTTTCAAGCACTGGCCTAAAAATAATCCCCCGAATTGTCCTTGAAGACTGGAACTTGAACCCCGTGTTCTCCTGTCTTCATGTGGCTTCCTTCTTTTCTCAGGGGAGAGGAGCTAACGTGGGCAGGCAAATAAGGGGAGAGACCTGATCATAACATAGGAATTGAGTGAGGATGGGGAGCTCACAGGCAAAGACTACAGAACATGGGCAAAGCCAACCTTGTATTCTAGCTCGGTCTCTCTTGGTATTTCTAAGTTTTATAGCAAATATTGGAAAGTTCTGAAAATATTCCTCCACGAATCATCCTGTAATAGAAAATTGGTTCTAAAACCTTTTAGGATATGTTAGATGATTAATCGGCAGAGTCGTGTGTCCGGTATGATATCACTTATGGAGGAAACGGGGGATGTTTGTGTGTATGTGTATTGATAGGATCACTCTGTTCATATGCAGACCTGTATGTTTCTATGCTTGTGTGTATGTATGTGTGTATGATGTGCTATGGAAGACACACACTGTCTGTGGGAGGAGAAGGTGGGCCTAGCAGTTGGCCAGAATGAGAGCGACAGGAATCACAGTTGAAGTAAAATGGATCTGTGACTTATTAAAGCAGTTTAATTCCTCAGCCATACAAATGCATTGTTCCTTTGGGGTTAATTTTTAGAGAGGTGAGTATTGTGTCATTTACAACAGGCATGCGTCCATCTCAAATAAACGATGATCGCTTGAGTGGATTATCCTGCAGGATGACATCCTGTGGTACAGTCCAGAACTACACATGGAGGGCTTTCTGATTTTTAGAAGATTTTTACAATGAAACTCCAATGCACTCTGAAAGAATGATTGTAAACCGTTTGAATTTTAAGGGTTCTTAAAATTGTCTCGTTTTTTCCACCCTTCCTGCCCATTAACCACATGGAGTACTGCTCCATTCAAATCCTTGCATTTGAAGCAACCAGGCAGCAGCTTCTTAGGAGAGCTCTGAGATGCAGTTACACTTGTGTTTCCTCCACTGTTGTCTTGGAGAATACTCAAATTAGACCGTTGCTAATATTTCACAGCCTCGATCTGTCACCAAGTAATTTTCCAGCAATGACACAGTACACAAGGACTAGAAAGATGACTCGGCAGTTAAAGGCACTTGCTTGCAAAGGCCTTAAACCCTGTTTGCAATGCCAATTGACCCTACTATTCCCCTTACACATGTGTGCAAATTCATGTTTCTTATTAAAACATAATTTAAAACAACATAAAGCTTATAGCACAGCAAACATATTCTACCAGGTAAAGTGTCATGCAGGTGGATGATATGAATATCTGCCATACAGCTGGATGACCCATGTGCTTTGATCAGCCATGGCTACGTGCACAAAGCACTCCTTCCCCTTCTTCCATTATATGGCTTATATGCTTTGCCAAGCCATTTTCTGTCTGTACATATTTATCTAGAAAGTTCTACTAAAGAATATTTTGGGCCAATCCAGTTTTCTTTCTTCTATCTCACCCTGACTAAACATTATCTAGTCTGCAAAGACTTTCCTAATCAATATTTTTAATATTTTATTTTTATTTGTTTATTTGAGAGGATGAGGCAGAGGAAGACAGAGAGAAAGAGAGAGAGAGAGAGAGACACAGAGAGAAAGAATGGGCACACCAGGGCCTCCAGCCACTGCAAATGAACTACAGATGTATGTGCCACCTTGCATATCTGGCTTACGTGGGTCCTGGGGAATCAAACCAAGGTCCTTTGGCTTTGCAGGCAAGTGCCTTAACCACTAAGCAATCTGTCCAGCTCCCTAATCAATATTTTTTATTCTATCAGTAACCACTGCATTTGACTGCTCAGAACAGAGATATGGACCATTTTCTGTGTGGGTTTCCTTGGGACTGTAGGAGACTACAGAGAATCATACTCACCTGACTCTTACTTCAGAGAATGCTTGCTATTCCATACAAATAATACAAGCTGCATAAAGCAAACTGTGCTGCGAGAATACCTTTACTTGTATTTTACTTAACAGTATGGTATATATTTATTATTATTATTATGTATCTATTTGAAAGAAAGAGAAAGTGGCAGAGAAAGAGAATGAAAATGGCTGCACTAGGGCCTCCAGCCACTGCGAAGAATTCCAGATACATGTGCCACCTTGTGCACCTGGCTTATATGGGTCCTAGGAAATCAAACCTGGGTCTTTTGGCTCTGTGAGCAAGTGCCTTAATTGCTAAGTTATCTCTCCAGCCTATATGGTATGTTTTTAATTATTTTTTATTGACAACTTTTTAAATTGTAGACAATACCCTATGTTATTTCCCTCCATCCCCCCGCTTTCCCCTTTGAAACTTCACTCTCCATCATATCCCCTCCCCTCTCAATCAGTCTCTCTTTTCATTTTGATGTCATGATCTTTTCCTCCTATTATGATGGTCTTATGTAGGTAGTGTCAGGCACTGTGAGGTCATGGATATCCAAGCCATTTTGTGTCTGGAGGAGCACGTTGTAAGGAGTCCTACTCTTCCACATGGTATATTTTTAATGTAGTTTCAAAGTTTTCAGAACATTTTCAAGAGTAACTTCAGAGTTGGCCCAGGGGAAGTGTGTATTTAATGTTTTTAAATTTCTTTAGCTTATCCCAAACCTGAGAACATCTCCTTTCTAGCAACATAAGCATCACCTTAAATTACCTGCTCTTGCATGACAAACAACATTTCTATTTAAAAAAAGGCATGAAAGGTAAATTTTCTATGAAATTTTCTCTCTCTCTTTCTTTCTTTCTTTCTTTCTTTCTTTCTTTCTTTCTTTCTTTATTTTTTTAAAGATTTTATTTTTATTTATTTATTAGAGACAGAGAGAAGGATTGAGAGAGAGAGAAACAGTGAGAATGGGCACACAAGGGCCTCTAACCACAGCAAATGAACTCCAGACACATGTGCTACCATGTGCATCTGGCTTACGTGGGACCTGGAGAATCGAACCGGGGTCCTTAGGCTTTGCCAGCACGCACCTTAACTGCTAAGCCATCTCTCCAGCCCATTTTCTTTATTTTTGAATGGAAGTTGCTGAAAGAAAGCCAAGTTGAGCAGTACTTCATCAGTAGAAAGTTACAAACAACCAACATCAGCACACTGACAGCAAGGTGAGAAGAGAGCTATCACAGGTCATATAGACTTGGGATTTGCGGGGTGTCCAGTGATGTGTTCTCCAAGGCAGCTCCAGACCCTAATGACTCTGCCATCTGGTTAAGCTTAGCTGGAACCCACTGTCTTCTTAAAGGCATGCATTTGCCCAGGCCCTGCCCAGCCCAGATCTTCTAGACATATTGGATGACTGTAGGTTTTATTGGTTAAATCAGGTTTATTGCCTAGTTCTAGAATTTTGTGTGCTGCTATAAGTCTATCTCCTATATATGGGTGTTTGGTATAAATGTACTTTTCTACTGTGGAGGAAAACCTTATGGTTCATTTCAATTACTCCTACTTCCCCTGCTATGAACAATTTCTCTAATAGTTCATGAAAATTATGTACACATAATTCTATACATAGCCTTCCTATAGAAAGGGGAAAAAATCAATGAATTAATTTGATTTGAATCTGAATTGAAAAGGGTTGTAGTGACTTTATTATTAGCTAAGTGTTAAAATTTCCATAGAGGCAGACAGATTTGCAAATATCCAGGTTGAAATCAACTCTGGGGTGTTGTGTAATGTATTTCTGTGTCTTTAGTTAAGTTCCTTCAGAGGTCAGCACTTCAATTCAGCCCAGATGGAAGGTTTCTAGGGTAATGATTCCTGAGACACTGTCTGCATGAGCACGTTTTGGATGTCATTGCTTGAACCATGTCCACATCCACGTGAGGAGTAAGATCCCATCCCCCATTAACACGTGACACGCATGTGGTCTGGGAGGACAGCGGCAACCATAGATCTGGGTGACTGAGGCATGCTGGGCATAGCTTGAATCAGAACCTGAGGGACTGACTTCTGACTTTCTGTCACCCGGATGGTCACATCCTGGTCGAAGTGTTGAGCATACCCAGTGGAACTGAATGTCTGGGCTATTCTCGTGGATTTTGGACAAATGTGACAGGTCAGACAGGCAGGCACTCCTTTCCAGCAAGCCTTGGAGAAATGCATTTGCCCATGAAGAATAGGAGCTCTTAGACTTTATAATGATCTAACCACTGTAATAGAGGGAAAACAGTGCCATCATTTGAAAGCTAGAGCTTTTGACAGTTGCCCACTACAGGAATTAGTCCAGCAGGCATGAAGAGTAGGTGATCAGCTGATGGAACTTATCTTTGATCACGCCACACTTATATCTTTGTAATCTTATGCTTGTCGAGTTTACTTTACAAGCTCACCAAAGGGACTTCCCCAGTGTCTTGATCCTCTCAGTTGACAGCTTTGCCATAGAAATTAGAAAGGTGAATGTTGCCATTCACTAAAGATATGTGAACTCATCTTTTTATGGTTCTTTCAACCTTAAATGCTACTAATAATACTAGGAAGGCCTTATAACATCAAAAGTATAATAATAGAGCGTCCCTATTAACCTTCAGATATATAAACTAGTTAATAGTTAATAGCAGTGTTAACAATGCAATTTAGAATAGGAAGAATCTGAAGAAATTGCAAGGGAAATTTAAGGAGTCCAAGTGCATGTGCAGTGGGAAGACTGTCCACTCTACATGCTCCTTCTTTCTTTGTTTTTTAGGTTTTTCATAATATTTCATTTGTATTTATTTATTTGAGAGAGAGAAAGAGAAAACAAGGCAGAGGAAGAGAACGAGAGAGAGAAAGAAAGAATGGGTGTGCCAGGGTCTCCAGGCACTGCAAACAAACTCCAGATGCATGTGCCATCTTGTGCATCTGGCTTACATGGGTCCTGGGAAACTGAACTGAGGTTCTTTGGCTTTGCAGGAAAGTGCCTTAACTACTAAGCCATCCCTCCAGACCTCCTTTTTCTTTTTTTTTTTTTTATATTTTTATTTATTTATTTGCAAGTAGGAAGAGAAACAGATAGGGAGAGAGAGAGAGACAGACAGACAGACAGACAGACAGACAGACAGAAAGAGTATGCATGTGCCTGGGGCTGTTGCCACTGCCCCTTGTGAATGTGCCAAATGCATGTGCCACCTTATGAATGTGGCTTTTTGTGGGTACTGGGGAATCAAACCCACGCTGACAGGCTTTGCAAACAAGCATTTTAACTGTTGAGCCATCTCTCCAGTCCTACAGGCTACTTCTTAATGGCATGTACATAGCACAGTTTTCACAGCCATGGGGCAGCCTGAGCTGAACCATGGGTTCTACTTAGTAGGATGAAGGTGTACAGACCATCCAGTCACATGCTCTTTGCTTGAATTCCTAGTAGGCTAGGTATGGTGATGGCATGGGTTCTTGCTTGTAGAAGCTGAAAGGCATGCACATGTGCCCACACGTGCACATGTTCATGCACACACACACATCACCCGCATTCCACAACAAATGATTTATGATGTTGACCAGCATTCCCTCATCCGCTCTGCATTGACCTCCTGCCTTCTCTGTCATAGAGCCCCCTGACATTTGAGCACCAAAGGGACAATGCCATTGGGCTGGCCATTCGTTTAACACCTTGGGGCATGTATACCCAGTGGGATTTGTTGATTGGATTTTGGTATATACAAAATACAGTCATTGACTGCCTTGATACTCTATCTGTTCCATTTAGGGGTTAGTAGAACAAACAAGCTAGGAACCAGAGTCTCCCTGGCTTGCTTAAGTCATGCTGGTCTAAGAGTCAGAAATCTCTGTCCATCCTCCAGGGAGACCATGGACAGAGAGACCACCCATCGTTGATAAAGTTACGAAACCTGGTAAGGAGTCTATTAAGGTCATAAATATCCAATTATGAAACCATAAGGCAGGAGCTTTTTAGAATTTCCAGGTGACACATACAGTAGCAAGTATCCTGTCTCATCGAAACAAGGGCATGAAATTTCCATGTAGATTGTCTCTATTAGTGGATGATGGTCCCTTTTTTAACTCAGGACTGCACAGCCAGGGATATTTGCCACTTGACCAAATCAGCACCATTCTTTTGAGACCTCTTCCCTGGCCCAGCATCAAATTGTGATTCCTATGTGCATTTTTGGACTTCAGTGATAAACTCTCAGGCCCAGCATTGACATTTATTCCTCCTGTTTTACAGGGGAAAATGTGGATCATGTTTTAAATATCACAATCAAGATTATTCAGTTTTAAGACTTGACAAAAGCCAAATGGAAAATGCTAGAAGAAAAATGTTCAGCTAATGTGTGCCAAATTACTTAATAATACACACAAAAGGACACCTGTTTTATTTCCACTCCCATAATCTGTTGTAGATATGGGGAATTTAACAGATAAAAAATAAGAACAGACCATGTGGGCACTTGAGCTTCTGAAATTTTTATGTTAGTCTCTGCTAGAAAAAAATTAAAAATTAACATAGCCTGGACTCTGATGTTTGAATAAATCTTATAACATCAAACCAGGCCTCTATGGTATATAGTAAGAATAAGGAAGTCAGCATTGCTGCCCCAGATGGGCATCAAGAGCTGGGCAGCTCGCTTGTCTCAGCCATATCGCCCCCGTCATACAGCTGAGCTGACAACACCCAATCTCTGAGTACATTTTCCTCAAGTGGTCCGTGATTCTCTCAGAACATGGAGCCACGAGATAATTAATACTTTTTCTTAGTTTTATAGACTTGAGTTTATATCAGTTTGTAAATATGACTGTCCTTTTTTTACTTTTTGTATTTTATTAATTTATTTACTTAAAGGAGAGAGAGAGGGAGGAAAAGGCAGATAGAGAAAGAGAGAGTGAGTACACAAGGGCCACTGACCACTGACAATGAACTCCAGATGCATGCACCACCTTATGCTTCTTGCTTACATGGGTACTGGGGAATTGAACCTGGGTCCTTAGGCTTCATGGGCAACCGCCTCAACCACAAAGCAATCTCTCCAGCCCCGTGACCATTCTTTAATAAGGAATCATGTAATGTGAAAAATATCATTTTTGCCTCCATGTCAATTGATCTGAGTTTTCTATTGTGATGGTATATTCCTTCCTAAGGCCTCACTGTGTTGCAGGGCTCAGCAACATGGTGTTCCAGGAAGGCATTGAGACACTTCATGAGGGAACTCTGCTCTTCAGCTATCCATGTTACAGATTCTAGACTGATCGTAGTAGGCTGATCCTCATCCTTTCTGTGCCCATCTCAACTGTCACCCTGCCCGAGTGCTGTTCCTTTAACAGAGAGCAGAAAGTATTAGTCTTGTGTTCCCCTGTCTAAGCTGAACATCATCACCTTCTGTCTCTAGATTAGCAGACATTTACAACATACAGGGTGTGCGCATCCCTAGACACCAGGGGGTGCATTTAAATACATGACATTAAAAGCTCTAGCCCTCACTCATTTGTCACATAGCTTGTATTGTTGTGGGGGTCTCATGGGCTTCTGTGATCAACAATGCTCTTGAAGGTGTTCCCCCTCAGCCGTGGGACTTTTCTATAACAATGTGTGGCTCCTGGGAAGGGCATCATCCATCCCAACAGGTTCCCTCAGCCCCAGGTCTCTTTTTCAAAGTTAGATTTTAATTAGCTAACAAAGAGGTAGGTTTCTATATGGCTTGTTTATAATGTCTTTAATTTTGATTAACTCTCTCTCTCCCTCTTATTTTCTGTACAATGACTACACAAAATTTGGTGTCCAAATGGGAACGTGTCTTCTACTTGAAAATCCAGGGTCTTCCCTTTGCACAATTGTTTTCACACGAACTCAGCATCCCACAGTGTAAAGCCTCATCATGCTTTGTGGCCTTTTCTCTTGCACACAGCCTGATGCACAGCTCTCCAGCCACTATGACCTTCTCCTCTCAGACTTATTTTCTGCCTCTCTCTTTCATGCCCTGGGAAGTTCATGTTTGCAGTTCTCTCAGCCTCCTATGGGAGTGTTTTACCCACACTGAAAATGACTGGTTTCTCTCAATCTGAGCTAAAAATCTTGTCTTCAATGACATTTTCCTGACCATCTCCACTGACCTCCCCTTCATGTCCCACCTCTTCCTCCAGACATAATCCTCAACACTCATCACAATCCATAAGTAGCTTTTAATGTTCTAGTGTTTCTTTTACCAAGTTGTGTATGGGGATGCATCTAAGCTTAGTCTGGAATCTGTGGTAACTTGGATGCTTATAGAAATGCTAGGGGAAAACGGAGAAACATTTCAGAACATCAGACCAGGAAATTCAGACCTGTGTATACGGGCTTGGCCTCCCTTCTTCCCACTCCCTCCATCCCTTGTTTCCATGTGTTATTCCTGTGCTGTTTTGTCTTTCTTGCCTCAATTTCTTTTGTGGTTCAGTTCATGGCATCACTTGAGATCTGATCCCGAACCTACTGATGTCCCGTTTGCCTGTGTGACCCACATTAGCTTCTTTCTCTGGCGTCTTGATCAGACATTTTTAACCCCTGAGAAAGTGCTATTCCCTATCTCACAGAGATGCATCTGAAGTCATAATCTTCATTGCATTTTTTTGATAATTTTTTCATGAACAACTTGTTATAGGAAGGTCTCTGGTCCTCACAATTGCCACCAAAAGGAACGTTGCAGTGTCCGTCCACAGATGAATGGAAAGAAATGATTCCCTGTGGAGACACTTGACCGAGTCAACACATCGTTGAATGTGTGATTGTTTAATCAGGGCACAAGGATCCGTCTCACTTGCAAGGCCTCACATAATGGAAGTGAGGGTCTTTCTTTTCATTTAACATGTGAACATTTTGAAGAATAGCAATAGGTCAAATTTAGGGATGCAAAATTTAAGGGGTAAAATGCCTACTTTCTTTTATTTGGATGATTAAATCTCATGACAAGTTCAAGGATTCTGTGATGAATTTAGTTTGATAAGTATGGATCGATTGGAATTTGCTAGAGAAATCTCATTTTGTGTGTTGCCTGTTTTTTTTTTTTATGTCTGCATTAAAAACACATCTTAAGAATGGTTACCCTCCCAGCTGCACATGGAACATTTCTCTATAAATGATCATCTTATTTCCCATACTTAGCTGTTATTTCTATACATCTTTGCAGGGTGACACATGGCTGGATATTGAGTTCTGTTGCCACGGCAATCAGGTGGACCAGGCAAAGTGTCTGGGGAAAGGTTTCCTCTGGCCACATGCAGTGTGCTGTGGAGAACATCCCAAAGCAGCCTCGGGACTGCTTGTCCTTTTACTTCTCTTGCAGTTCCTGATGACCCCACAGCACTGTGTGCCTCCTCATAGGTCAGCTTGTCTGGCATTTGTTCTACAAAGGGTGAATGCAATAGCAGCTACTGACATTTGCTTTGGACTAAAGAAGGGAGGAGAAAGACCTGGTTATGTGAGCTCAGTTTTGCAACCGTGGTGTTTGCAGAACGCTCCCCTGAATTCTATTTCAAACTGAAATATGTATTTTGCTTGCAGCTTTCATTTTCCATCAGAAAAGGGTCTTCTCTTTCGATCAGCAGCTTAAAAGGCGTATTTATTTGTTTGTTGTTAATTCTGGGTATATCATATATGGCAGCAAAAAGCTGAATATTTAAATGGATTGAACTGAAAACACCTTGGACTGATAGTGAGACAATGTCACCTCTGGGAGAGGAGGTGTTCTCACAGAGAGCAAACGTCAGTCATTAGAGATCAGGTGCTTATTTCCAACCCATACCCAGGGCCTGTGCCTTTGTGTGTGCACACACGAGAACTCTAATCTTAACAGCTGATATTCTTACTCTCCAGCAAGCCTCTGTCTTATAGATACAGGTTCTGACCTCACACCTCCTCTGCCATCTTCAGCAGCAGCTGAGTAACGTAAGATTACAAAGGTCTTCTACAGAAGCTGCTTTGTGGAAGTCATCTCACTGTTGCTCACCAAGTTCTCACCATAGACCCTCAGGAAGCTTCTCACTACACACATTTTTATGAGATACTTTCTCATTGCTGTGGCAAAGCCCCCAACCCGAAGCAGCTCATGGAAGAAAAGGCTTGTTTAAGCTCACACTTTTGAGGGAAAGTTTCATTATGGCAGGGAAAGCATGGTGGAAACAGATGGCCAGGATTCTCACAGCTCACATTAGCAGGGGAGAGGACGTACGAACAGTGAGCCAAGTGTGGCAAGCAAGGCCAGCCCCCAGAAACACACCTCCTTCAGCAAGGCTCCACCTTTCAAAGGCTGCACGAACTTCACAAATAATACCTGTGGCTGAGGATTGAGTATGAAACCTAATCACGAGCACATAAGGCTATGGGATGTTTCACCTTCAAACCATCATATTCTGACCTTGGCCTCCATAGACCTATGGTCATCTCATGGAACAAAGTGTATTTAGTTCAAATGTGGCATCCCTATAGTCTTTCCCAGGCCCAACACTATTCAAAAGAACAGTGTCTCATCTGAGACTCAAGACAGTCTCTTAATGGTGAACACTGTAAAATCAAATCATAAGCTAGACACTTCTAGCACCTAACAGCACAGAGCAAATATTTCCATTCCGAAGAGGAAGGATGGTGAAGTGCAAGGAAAGATTGGACCAAGTGCAAGATAGAAAACCAGCGAGACAGACATGAAGTCTTTAGCTCCATGCCAGGCAGTTATTGAGTGTGGCCAGGTAAGAGCAGGGTGTATACGAAGAGAACAGCGCAGGACAGACGGTAGGGCAAGTGGAAGTTATCATGGTGGCAAACACAGAAGTCAGGGCAGCAGGACTAGGAATGAGAGGTGCCGCTTATGAGATTGAAGTGTGAGTGTGTGGGATTTAGAAGACACACACACCTCTTGACCCTTTACAGGAACAAAGCTAGGTACACAAGTGTTACTCGGTTTGAAGAAGGAAAATGAAGAGGTCATCTGCCGACTGATTGAATGATGCCTTCATGTTTAAGTATCCTGGAGTTGGAATCTAATAAAAACAACTCAGGACTGAAATGAAGGGAATAGTAGAACATGCGTCCCACCCCATAAGGAAGGCGCTTGTATTCCAGTGTCACAGAAGACAACAGAACATTTGTGGTTCAGGAACAATTGCCAATCTTTGTCCAGAGTAGAGATGGTAAACTTAGGGAATCAATGACCAGTTTGAAGGTGGGGTTATGTTTCCTAACGTGGGTCTAAAGACGTGATGAAGATCATTTAATCAGATCATTAATCAGATACTAACAGTAGCTTGAGTAATTAATTGTTCAGTATGCTTCCCATTCTATGGATATGGACGCATGGCAAGGGTGTTAGACAACTTCTCGTGGTCACACAGAGGACAGGATGCTGAAGCTTCTGCATTCAGGGTGGGACTGGAGGGACGGGGACAACAGGCAGAGGCAGGCAGCACTTGATCTAGTTAACCAGGATATAGGAAAGTAGGAGAGGGCTCTACATAAACTCCTCAGTCCTTAGAAATATTGGAAAAGGTGCCAAAAATTTAAAACAGTGCTTGAGTTATTCATAACATTTTTATCCATGTATTTGTTTGTCTGTGTTCTTATTATTGTTGCTGTGTTGTGCTGGAGGGAGAACACAAGATTGTGCATATTCTAGACAAGTAGTTTAACACTAAGCTACATCCCCAGTTAATACATGGCTTAAAATGCTCACTTTTAGACAAGGGAATGTACGTTTCAAAATATATTGATCTTGCTATAATATGAAAGAGTTGGAATTGGTTCTGACAGAAAGAACCTTCCCCTGAGCCCACAGACAATCAGCTAAGGCCAGCCTTCCATTCCAGCTCTTGTAACTAATGAGAAAATATGTGAGGAAGGAAAGTTGTGTCATGGCATAGCCGAAAGGGTGGTGGAGAGCCGGACCTCAAACCTTTCTTAGATTTAGAGATTGATCTTGCTGTGGAGACAGGGGCCAACGTTCATGGTGGCTTCAAGGAAGTGACGCTCACAGTGCCACCACACCCAGCAGTCTCTTGGTCTGTGGAGGTGCTGCCTTCCTTCTTCTGTGTGAAGAGAAATAGGATTATGTTTTCATTTCTGATTAAATCCAGGGTTGTTTCTAAGAAAATCCACTGCAACCTGATGTTAAAAAAATATATATGTAATGGCTATTTTATAGCCACCATTATACCAAGTTAGCTGAAATAAGTTGATTTATGAACTGATTTAAGTAATTACAAAAATTATGAGGATACAAGAAAAGTAGTGATTCCTTTTTCTCACATACCTATATGTGATATAAGGTTCAGAAATAAGAAAATCAACGTACTGCAAATAAATTGTAGACCTAAATTTAAATTAGAGATTATAGAGGTATTTTGCAGAATTTATATTGGGGCCCCTCTACATCCTCTCTATCAGGATGGATTTGTCATGCTCTTCCTTTGACACTGGGTGAGTGACTCCAGGAAGAAAGCCCTGAGGGCCCTGGCACCAGTAGCGTCTCAAAGAGGTGATGAAAGGTAAATCTGGGGAGGGAAGAGAGGAGGTGATGAAAGGCTGAAGAGTCATCAAACTGGGGGACCACAGGGTTTTCCAGGTGGACTCCCAAGTCCTAAAGACTAGAAGAGCTGATGGTAAATCAAAAGCCATCAGGCTTGCAACCCAGATGAGCCATTATTTCAGTCTTTATTCATGGGGTTATAAACACAAACATCCTCGCTTAAATAAATGCCAAGTGCCATTCCTTCTCACTCACACTTTCGGTTTGCTTCAGGCTTCTGTGGTTTTAGTGGTCCTGCACAGCCAGGGGAGAATAATCTTTCCACTCAGCTGATGATCCAAATGTTCATCTTGTCCCGACACACCATCACAGACACACCCAGAATGAGGTTATTTGAAGCCTGGACATCTGGTAGCCTACACAAACTGATGTATAATACTATCCTGTCACACCCTGTGAGTACTTTACATGCCAAATCATATACACTTTACATGTCCAATTAACACTCCATTACCCATGTGCATACAGTTTCATGACAGATCTCTAGAACTTTGTCATCTTGTAAGACTGACACTCTTTCCAGATGGAAGAACTCAACTTTGCCTCTGAGCCCCAACCCCAGCCACCATCGTTTTTCCTGCTCCCGTCAGTTTGTGACACGTAAGGGGGATCCATGCATTATTTTCGGTCTGTTCCTGATGTATTTGGCTAAGCATAACATTCTCAGGGATCGTGTTATATAAAGATCCCTTTCTTGGGGCTAGAGAGATGGCTTAGCAATTAAGTGCTTGCTTGTGAAGCCTAAGGATCCTGGTTTGAGGCTCTATTTCCCAGGACCCATGTAAGCCAGATGCACAGGGAGCACATGCATCTGGAGTTCATTTGTAGTGGCTGGAGGCCCTGGTGTGCCCAATCTCTCTCACTCTCTCTCTCTCTCTCCCTGTTTCTCTCTGTCTGTCACTCTCAAATAAATAAAAATAAACAAAATTTTTTTAAAAAGATCCCGTTCTTTTAGTGACTTAATAATTCTTTTAGTGATGTGTTAATAATGTGGCTCCATGTGCTCATGTGTGTGCACACATGTGGTATTCTTTCTCCATGTGCTCCATGTGCACACATGTGTATTCTTTCTCCATGTGCTCATGTGTATTCGTGTGCACACATGTGTATTACGTGTGCACACATGTGGTATTCTTTCTCCATGTGCTCATGTGTATTACGTGTGCACAGATTCTTTCTCCATGTGCTCATGTGTGTGCACACATGTGTATTACGTGTGCACACATGTGGTATTATTCTTTCTCACACATGTGCTCTCCATGTGCTCATGTGTTACACATGTGGTACTCCATGATGTGTGCACACATGTGGTATTCTTTCTCCATGTGCTCATGTGCACACATGTGTTACACATGTGGTATTCTTTCTCCATGTGCTCATGTGTATGGGGCACACATGGCCACACATGTGTATTCTTTCTCCATGTGCTCATGTTTTCTACTGGGAATGTGGTATTCTTTCTCCATGTGCTCATGTGAACTGTGGTATTCTTTCTCCATGTGCTCATGGCTGTGCACACATGTGGTATTCTTTCTCCATGTGCTCATGTGTATTACGTGTGCACACATGTGGTATTCTTTCTCCATGTGCTCATGTGTATTACGTGTGCACACATGTGGTATTCTTTCTCCATGTGCTCATGTGTATTACGTGTGCACACATGTGGTATTCTTTCTCCATGTGCTCATGTGTATTACGTGTGCACACATGTGGTCTTTCTCCATGTTTTTATTACGTGTGCACACATGTTATTTTTCTCCATGTGCTCATGTGTAGCTAGATTGAGACACATGATTCTTTCTCCATGTGCTCATGTGTTCTTATAAGATCTACTAAAATGTGCTCATGTGTATGGGGCACTGGCCTTGCTTCTGTTGTTTTCTACTGGGAATAATGGTGAACTGAGCCTGGCTGTGCCGTATTCCTTCCAATAATCCTGGATTGCATGGTAATTCTGTTTTTAAGTTATTTCCCTTCTTTTCCCTCAGCTAGATTGAGACAGATTGTCGTAGTTCTTATAAGATCTACTAAAAACATAGTAGAAAGTGTGATATAATTATAAAATGATATAAAAATAGGTATGTCTGAAAGGACGGTTTTTCAAAATGTCAATACTCTGCATGTAAATACTGTACTTCCCCTTTATTGAGTCTGTTCTCTCAGTCCATATTTCTTTTTTTTTCATTTTTAATCATTTGTATTTTCATAGCATGAGAATGTATGAACACATCATAATGTTTTTTATTTATGTATTTATTCATTTTATTTCTATTGACAATTGTCATGTGTTGTGATAATGTGATATGATCATAATGCCTTCCCCATGTCTTCTTTTACTGATCATTTACCTGTAGCAGACAGCACTTTGGCATTCTCTTTATAAACACTGGGAGAAGCTTTTTCTTTGACACCTCGCCCATCTCCATCACCACCAAGCTTCTCAACTGCCTCAGGCTGAAGAGATGGCTCAGCAGTTAAAGGCGTTCACTTGTAAAGCCACTGGCCTGGGATTAATTCTCTTGTGTCCATGTAAAGCCAGATGCACAAAGTGTGCATGCATCTGAGGTTCATTTACAATGACAAGAGGCCCTTGCACACTCATTCAATCTCCATCTATCATTCTCATTCCTTTCCTCCCTCTCCTTCTATGCTTGGAAGTAAATAAAGTATGTTTTAAGAGACTGCCTAGTATCAGCCCACTCCGTTCCTGCTCTCTGACTGATGAAAATGAAGCATCTTAGTCTTTGGGAACTGTACCCTACCGAGCATGGTTTTCTTCCACTTGCCATCTACAAAACTATTCATACAAACTTTAGAATTTGTGATAACACCCACTTTTACCATCCACACCTCTGCTGATTGTATCGGAAACCACACAGACCCTAATGGTGAAAACAACAATGGCATTTATTTTATCACAAATCCACAGATGAGGTGGAGCTCTGTGGATGTGGAAGTGGTCCCTCTCAGCTTCCCTTTGGCTCAGCTAGGATGACCTGGGCCCATGGCTGACAGCTGCATCTGGCTGTTGGAGGTGGTGTTAGGTGAGCCACTACATGGACTGTGCCCTGGGGCTTCTCAAGCAATCTCAGTTTCCTCTCAGCACTATGTCTGGCTTAATTGGGTGAGATTCCCAGCAACAGAGCCAATAGAAGCTGAAAAAATTTTAACTGAGAGGATCTCAAATCTGATCTCACAAGTCTTTCCTCTCAACACTCCATTCACGTTTGGTCCACGTCAGAGGGAGACACATCACATGTTGCTGTTGGATGGAAAAGATCTCACAGAAAGTCAGAAAATACACACATGTTTTACTTGCAGCCATATATACAGAATTTCACATAGGCCTGTGTTTGTAGCTCAACAGTCTCCAGGGAGATGATGATACCTATGGAAGAGCAGCTGTCCTGTGAAGAAGAATGAAGAGATTAAGTAAAACGTGCTGTTCCTGTACCGCTCAGCTCTGAGCATGTCATGCATGTTTCCCTTCAGGTTTTCATGAAACTTCATGAGATAGTTTCCTGGGATTAATCTCAGATTTAAGGCATGGAAAATAAGTCCAAAATGGTTTAGTAAATTTCCCAGAGACATGGATCTAAAATGTGAGAAAACCAGGATTGGAGCCCAGCTGGTCCAAACTAGAATTCAGGGTTTATATTTTGGCCTCCTTTCAGCCCTGCAGTGGAGACAGTGAGGCAGGTACAGGGCTGAAGACAGGACAGAGGAGGAGTGTGACAAGCATGCCTTAATATGCAGAAAGGAGGGCTGGATGGTGGTCCTTAGAGAAAACAATGAAATCAAAGAGCCACCTCTGTTGAGTGTCCATTTGCGGCCTCTGCTTTTAAAACTATTATTCTGGGGGCTGGCGAGATGGCTTAGCAGTTAAGACATTTACCTGCAAAGCCAAAGGACTCTGGTTCGATTCCTCTCTACCAAATAAAAATAACCAAATTTTTTTTTAAAGATCCCGTTCTTTTAGTGACTTAATAATGTGGCATTACGTGTGCACACATGTGGTATTCTTTCTCCATGTGCTCATGTGTATTACGTGTGCACACATGTGTATTACGTGTGCACACATGTGGTATTCTTTCTCCACGTGCTCATGTGTATTACGTGTGCACAGATGTGTATTCATGTGTGCACACATGTGGTATTCTTTCTCCATGTGCTCATGTGTATGGGGGCACTGGCCTTGCTTCTGTTGTTTTCTACTGGGAATAATGGTGAACTGAGCCTGGCTGTGCCCGTATTCCTTCCACACCCTATTCTACTTGGCAGTACCTGTGCCCAGAGTGTGGATCCTGGATTGCATGGTAATTCTGTTTTTAAGTTATTTCCCTTCTTTTCCCTCAGCTAGATTGAGACAGATTGTCGTAGTTCTTATAAGATCTACTAAAAAACATAGTAGAAAGGAATATGAAATAATTATATGAAGTGTGATATAAAAATAGGTATGTCTGAAAGGACGGTTTTTCAAAATGTTGATACTCTGCATGTAAATACTGTACTTCCCCTTTATTGAGTCTGTTCTCTCAGTCCATATTTCTTTTTTTTTTCATTTTTAATCATTTGTATTTTCATAGCATGAGAATGTATGAACACATCATAATGTTTTTTATTTATGTATTTATTCATTTTATTTCTATTGACAATTGTAATGCATTGTGATAATGTGATATGATCATAATGCCTTCCCCATGTCTTCTTTTTCTGATCATCTACCTGTAGCAGACAGCACTTTGGCATTCTCTTTATAAACACTGGGAGAAGCTTTTTCTTTGACACCTCTCCCATCTCCATCACCACCAAGCTTCTCAACTGCCTCAGGCTGAAGAGATGGCTCAGCAGTTAAAGGCGTTCACTTGTAAAGCCGCTGGCCTGGGATTAATTCTCTTGTGTCCATGTAAAGCCAGATGCACAAAGTGTGCATGCATCTGAGGTTCATTTACAATGATAAGAGGCCCTTGCACACTCATTCAATCTCCATCTATCATTCTCATTCCTTCCCTCCCTCTCCTTCTATGCTTGGAAGTAAATAAAGTATGTTTTAAGAGACTGCCTAGTATCAGCCCACTCCGTTCCTGCTCTCTGACTGATGAAAATGAAGCATCTTAGTCTTTGGGAACTGTACCCTACCGAGCATGGTTTTCTTCCACTTGCCATCTACAAAAGTATTCATACAAACTTTAGAATTTGTGATAACACCCACTTTTACCGTCCACACCTCTGCTGATTGTATCGGAAACCACACAGACCCTAATGGTGAAAACAACAATGGCATTTATTTTATCACAAATCCACAGATGAGGCGGAGCTCTGTGGATGTGGAAGTGGTCCCTCTCAGCTTCCCTTTGGCTCAGCTAGGATGACCTGGGCCCATGGCTGACAGCTGCATCTGGCTGTTGGAGGTGGTGTTAGGTGAGCCACTACATGGACTGTGCCCTGGGGCTTCTCACGCAATCTCAGTTTCCTCTCAGCACTATGTCTGGCTTAATTGGGTGAGATTCCCAGCAACAGAGCCAATAGAAGCTGAAAAAATTTTAACTGAGAGGATCTCAAATCTGATCTCACAAGTCTTTCCTCTCAACACTCCATTCACGTTTGGTCCACGTCAGAGGGAGACACATCACATGTTGCTGTTGGATGGAAAAGATCTCACAGAAAGTCAGAAAATACACACATGTTTTACTTGCAGCCATATATACAGAATTTCACATAGGCCTGTGTTTGTAGCTCAACAGTCTCAGGAGATGATGATACCTATGGAAGAGCAGCTGTCCTGTGAAGAAGAATGAAGAGATTAAGTAAAACGTGCTGTTCCTGTACCGCTCAGCTCTGAGCATGTCATGCATGTTTCCCTTCAGGTTTTCATGAAACTTCATGAGATAGTTTCCTGGGATTAATCTCAGATTTAAGGCATGGAAAATAAGTCCAAAATGGTTTAGTAAATTTCCCAGAGACATGGATCTAAAATGTGAGAAAACCAGGATTGGAGCCCAGCTGGTCCAAACTAGAATTCAGGGTTTATATTTTGGCCTCCTTTCAGCCCTGCAGTGGAGACAGTGAGGCAGGTACAGGGCTGAAGACAGGACAGAGGAGGAGTGTGACAAGCATGCCTTAATACGCAGAAAGGAGGGCTGGATGGTGGTCCTTAGAGAAAACAATGAAATCAAAGAGCCACCTCTGTTGAGTGTCCATTTGCGGCCTCTGCTTTTAAAACTATTATTCTGGGGGCTGGCGAGATGGCTTAGCAGTTAAGACATTTACCTGCAAAGCCAAAGGACCCTGGTTCGATTCCTCTCTACCCAAATAAGCCAGATGCACAAGGTGGCACAAGTGTCTGGAGTTAAGTTTCAGTGGCTGTGGAGGCTCTGGTGTGCCCATTCTTTCTCTCTCTCTCTCTCCTCTCCCTCTCCCCCTCCCCCTCTCCCTCTCCCTGTTTTTCACTCTCTGTCTCTCAAATAAATAAAATAATTAATAAAAATTATTCTGGGGCTGAAGAGGTGGCTTAGCAGTTAAAGTACTTGCTTACAAAGTCGGAGAGCCCAAGTTTGTCTCTCCATTACCCACATAAAGCCCATTGTACAGAATGGCACATCAATTTGGAGTTTGCCCATTCTCTCTCTCTCATCACACATACACACAGATATATATAGTAAAATGTTTAAAATTATTATGCTGCCCTCAATGTTTTTAGATCACGACCACTTTAGAAGAATTGTTCTTTTATCTTCTTCTCTTTTTAAAAATACATCTTCTTTAGCCAGGCGTGGTGGTGCACACCTTTAATCCCAGCACTCAGGAGACAAAGGTAGGAAGATTGCCTTGAGTTTGAAGCCACCTGAGAACACAGAGTGAATTCCGTGCCAATCTGGGCTAGAGTGAGACCCTACCTTGAAAATTCATTAAATCTATATTTCTTTCACTGTTTGTTTCTTCCTTCATTTTTGAGTTACCTGCTTGTTTTTTAACCTTTTAAACCATTTATTCTTTCATATGGCTTGTTTATTTATAATGTTTTGTAGATCACGCAAAACTCTTAAGTCCACATGTTCTCAAGACCAGTGAAGTTCAATTCTTCATGCAGCCATCTTGTTGTTCAGGTCAGAATACTTTATGAGATCTTTATGACTTTGCCCAGGTTCTTTGTCATCTTATTTTAAACATCTTGGAAGCACGGAATTTGTGCTTACATAGTCACCGCATGTATCCAGCGATGCCCCCTCCACAGACACTGGAGTCTAAGTGTAGCAAGAATCAGTCTTTACAAGAGCAGAAAGGGGGTCCACTCTGCCACATGTGGTCAGGGCAGGGCAGATGCACACACAGTCCTTGTTAACTGAGCCAAGGGAGATGGCTGTGAAGTGAAAAGAAACCAAAACCAAACACGACTTCACTTTCCAGGACTAATCAGATGTATCTTAGAGAAAGCCAGACTACCATTCTCTCAAAGAGACATCAGAACAGAAAAACGCCAATCCAGCCAGACAACCAAATGAATTCTCAGCTCACAAAGGAATGCAGCGTGAGAGCCAAACAATTCTCATTTGGAGTTTCTTCTCATTTGTTTTTCACTAAATGTGCTTTAGACCTTTCCTCTCAAAAGATGTGAAGGAATGAAAACTTAATTGAAAGATGGAGAACTTCCCTCTGGAGGAGCAGACACACAGTTGCTCCTTCATGTAGTCATGATGAAAACTGGGGCACGTCACTAGTAATAATGTAGCTGTGGTCACAAGATGTACAGTTTGGGATTTTGTGATGTATATGTGATTTTAAGCAGTGGCAAACATGGCTTGCCTGCACTACTTGTATGTATGTATGTATGTATGTATGTATGTATGTATGTATGTATGTATGTATATGAATTGTGTTTTCTAGGGAAATACAGTGGAAATTTGACTCTTGTATCCTAAAATTTATAAGTCCCTAGATTTGTGTCCCTGACGGAATATGATTTCAATGACACAACCCGGCTGGGTGTCCCAGGGTTTTTGGAATGAATTAACTGGTGCATAAGTGGAAGACATCAGTTTCGCAGCATGGGAACAAGTTGGCAGCTAAAAAGCGTTTTGAGCAAATGTTTTCTTCAACGGCCATGTTTCTCTGTGTGGAGGGATGCTTCTCAGCAGCAGTGACCACATGCACTTTGTCTAGGCAGCGACAGCCTTGTCTGACTGTGGAGCAACACACCATTTGGAACAAACAAGCCATGATGTCAGGCCATAGAGCATGCAGATGTTAGACACACACAGATTTCCAAAAAAATGACCTTGCTCAAATTCACCTCTTAATAATGGGCTCCTAACTTTTTACCAACACACTTTAGGAATAAATCCATAAATAATACCTTTGGTAAAACTAATGCATCAAAATAATAGAAGTAGTAAAAGAACGAATGAGTCATCAACTATGCTGTAAGTCTACAAGGCAAAGTTCTGAAGTGGTTAACAAGGGCGGGTGTGAGAATGCCCTTACCTCTTTGGGGAATGGCTAGTCATGATGCCCAGTGACGCTAGACAAGGAGCAGAATAGGTCAGTACATGCTCAATGCATGACCAGTCATAGCCTGCATGGTTTCTCTTGGGAAGCACATCTAGTCTTTTC
This sequence comes from Orientallactaga sibirica, assembly GCA_036365145.1. Lineage (NCBI taxonomy): Eukaryota > Metazoa > Chordata > Mammalia > Rodentia > Dipodidae > Orientallactaga > Orientallactaga sibirica. The sequence continues at coordinate 14,626,984 of JAEOAD010000041.1, read as the reverse complement.
AAGGAAAACGTCAGACTTTATTAGTTTCACTATAAGAAGTGGAGTCTTTGTGTCAGATGGAAGTCAGGTGCGGCTGTCATTTTCTTTCAGTCATCCATTAGGGTCCAATGGGACTGACTCTATAGGGTCTCATCTCAGAAGTGAATCCCTGATAAAAATCCATGGCTTGATCTTCCTGTGACATTGTACAAATTATGAAAGTTCTCTGGAGTTTTCTTACCTATAAACAGCAATAGACTATCAACTTCTTTCTAAGAAGAAGATGTGTGTCTACCACGTGCAGTGTGGGGAATGGTATCCAGTGAACATTCAGGAAAGTTAATGCTATTTGCAGCATGATTGACATATCCTGGCTAAGAGGAGAATTGGAAGAGGAAACGTTCACATTGGCTTCTTGCAGTTAGAATTCAGCAAAGACCCTGACACATATCAGAGACATTATTGAGACTCACACCATCAGCCAGTGTCATTGGGTAACTTGGGGAGAGCATGAAAACTCTTCCAGGATAAGTTTTAGGCGATCAACTTTATTCTCTACACTAAAAAAATGGGACTTTAACACAGAAATCTGTTTTTATCTTATCCCATGTTCCATGACCCAGTTTAGTAATTAACTATGAAATAATTTTCCTATTTGCCTTTCCTTTTGCCACTTCCAAGAAAATATCAAATGTAGGATAGAACATATTCTAAACTTAAGCAATGTTTTGTTTTGATATATTTCCCACAAAATAAAAAAATCTACAATTCATATTAGAGTTAGACAGCTTTATATATTTTTGATATTGAGTGTTCTAAAAGATCTAATTGTATTAGTGTGAAAAATTATATGTAAATTTTTATGGAGAAGGTAAAGAAACCCACTGGATTTCACTTGTGGATTTTCCAAAAGTGTATTTTCATTTACTAAAAGATGAAAAACAGTTATTCGCAGGACCTGTAAAGCAAAGCACAATGTTAAACAGAAGCCCTCCATGACATTCCCTAAATAGCAACAATAAATAAATAAATAAATAAAGAAATAAATAAATAAAGAAAGAAAGAAAGAAAGAAAGAAAGAAAGAAAGAAAGAATCAGGCAATTCTGATGTAGTTACATGCTTCTATTTGGGCAAGAATTCAATGACAAGCAGCATAATCATGGCTGATCTAAAAGTCACTGGTTCATAAAATGTTTCTGAGAGGATAGGATTAGTACATTTGTGTTTTTAACTTCTGTGAATCGGATACATACCCTGAAGGTTAGACACACTTAACTACATGAATCGCTTTTGTCTTCAAATACATGTAGAGGAAAAAACATTTCTGGGAGATCTGAAATGCAGAGTGACTTTGTCCTGAATTTTTTTCTAACAAAGCAGCCCCCACCCACCATGTGTGACTAGAGTGTCACCCCTTCCCATAGTGCTCATGTCGCTTTCTGTGACTTCAAACACCACCAGGACTGTATGCAATAGAGTTATCTATTTGGACAATGTGATGCATTTTGTACGTTTTGGTGGTGTGGTGACTGACTTGCATTTTCTCAATTGTGACCTGGGAAACCATTCCAGGCACCAATTCTCAGGTCACAGAAGGACATATAGAAATTGAAAGAGCAGACACAGAGACCAGACTCCACCTGCCGCCCTGGCAGCAGCTGGGGTTTTGACTTTGAGGTTCTGTCTTCTCCAGTTGAGTTATGCACCATTTTAAGTGGGTCATAGCTTCATCTGTTCATGACTGATCTGCTGTTAAAAGGAGAGGTGAGAACTTTCTATATGATATTGGTAACCCATTTTTCTCTTTTAGTTTATAGATTATGATATTAATAAATAGCCCATGTCATCGATTTCAGACTGTCATCATTGTGTAGTTGATGACCTTGGCCTTCTAAAAGTATTTCGTCTTTGCCTAAAAATGATAAAGATAGTTCCTCATACAAGGTCACGGTGCCAATTAATCTTGGAGTTACTCTTACATTTGAGCAACTGTAAGCAGAACAAGACCATCTTTCTTCTTAAGTAATGAGCTGGCATTTCTATAGATTTTCGACAGAAAGGGAGACATAAGGGCATAACTCACTATGAAAATGTGAATAAAGCATGTCTTCTATGGCTAAAGAGTTGGCTCAGTCTGTAAAGTGGATGTCTTCTGAGCATAAGGGCCTGAGTTCAATACCCAGAACCCATTTGCAAAGCTAGGCATGATGGTATATGCTTGCAGTACTGGTGCTTGGAAGGTGGATCCCTGGGGCTTGGGGTTAGCCAGTCTAGCCTAAGTGGTGAGTGCAGGCTGTCTCAAAAAGGATGGGTAGCTCCCCAGAGTGTGCTCTCTAGCCCCCACACGCACACACACACACACACACACACACACGCATTCACACATGTGGGCAACTCAACCATGCACACATGAAAATGCATTCTAGCTAGAAAAGCTTTTGTAATGATAGACATTTTGGTGGCCATTACATTATTAAAATGATATTAAATACAAGATGGATCAAATATAAAGTAAAAATGATCATTTTGGCTCTTTAACATTGTTTTCTAGGAAAACAAAAGAACTCTTAATGAAAAATAATTTTGAAGTTACTTGAAAATCTGAGTTGAGATAGCTGATAGCCTGACCTTCTCCTTCTTACTCTGAAAACACTTCTTTACCAAGTCGTTCAGGTGTTACAGGAAGATTTACCACACGATTGGTAAGGAAGATATGTATACACGGATAAATCTACCACAAAAGATGTGGGTAGAGAATCTGCCTCCTTCTCTCAATTCAGGTCAGCAGCTCATGGCTCAGCCCCCATCAGCACCCACCTTTACTGCTACATGAGGCTCACAGAGGGACTCTACAAGCTTGGTGTGTATGTGGGGGTGGTGATTGTTCTACCCAGCCCACTTCTAGGAGGATAAGTTTGTTGATCTGGGTAATAGAACGTGTCAGAAGTCAACTTCAGCTTCAACAATGGGAGATGTAGTTCAGTGGTAGAATTTTCCCAGTTCATAAGGCTTGGGTTTGATTCCAAACATAGAAGAAGAAGAAGAGGAGGAGGAGGAGAAAGAAGAGGAGGGAGAGGAATTGGGGTGATATTTTTCCTTACTACACTGTGAGCCCATGTTTTGTTTATGGGCCTACCACATTTAGAAATCCTTGAATTTCTTTGCCATATACCAATTTTCACCCCTATATGTCTTTTCATTGTCATTGTAACATAATCTTTCTGCCTTAGACTTTGAATATCATGTGATATTTCTATGTATATTTCTTGAAGATGTGTCGTTCTGAGAGCATCCTAAAACAGATGAATTATAATCCAAGTATAATTAACTAGGAGGTGAAGAGAAAATGAGACAATTAGCTAAAGCTTTTGTGAGTATGTTTTACAAGATGTGGCAGCATGCTCCAGCAATAATACCTACTAAATCAGAGTTAAGGGATGTAGCAGGAAATGTCTCTATATTTAGATTTGTCTCTTTGCACACAACTTGAAATATATTATGATCTATTTAATTGGCCAAGGTCTTACCAAATTCCTGCAGTTATGCAGACGTAATTACTCTAAGTTATTCCACGTAACAAAAAAACCCAAGTAATATTTTTCTGTTAGATTTCTCTTTTAGTGACTAGAACTTCTATAATTGACCTTAGCCAAAGGCTGAGAAGCAATTATCTAGCTTCTTATGCTATCACACTAGTTAAATTTCACATGCAAAATTTAGTCTGGATACAAAGAAGATAAAAACAAAAATGTTTGTTACAATGATGTCTGGCCTCACTTGTAATTTGGACAAAAGGTAGAGAAGCAAGAGAGGTGTTGCCCATGGAAAAGGAAAGTCAACACTTATAATTAGGGGTTTGTGGGATTGGGGAGATGGCTTAGCGGTTAAGGTACTTGCCTGCAAAGCCAAAAGACATAGGTTCGATTCCCCAGGACCCATGTAAGTCAGATGCATAAGATGGCGCATGCACCTGGAATTCATTTGCAGTGGCTAGAGGCCCTGGTACACCCATTATCTTCCTCTCTCATGCTGTCTCTCTTGCTCTGTCTCTCAAAAAATAAATAAAAATTAGTTAATTAATTAATTAAAAATTAGGGATTTGTGGGTGAGTGTGTTATGTTTGTGTGGTCATACTTGTGCAGGTTTTATGTTTGCAGAGAATGATCTGGACAGATAAAAATTGTCACCATCAATGTGACATAAGGCATAAGGTTTTCCATAAAATTTACCTTAATTTTTGTTCTTTATAGTATTGATTTTAATGCATGTGCATTATTTTACAAGAAAAATCAAAAGCTATTTCTATTTAAAAATTTCATAGATTCTATGAAATTGAGTCATTCTTAGGATGGTTTTTTCTCTCATTATAATTCTATCAGACTAACAAATATCAAGCAGTTTTCTTTTGCAAGCTTTTGTTACTTTTCCCAGGAAAATAAGCCATTTTACACACTTCAATCCCTTTGAGGTTGGCTCTGTTATTTATAAGAACAAAAGTCACAGGAAGAAATAATTTCAATGAGTGTGAGACTGTCTCAGCTGGATCTTCATGTGTGTACTAAAATCCACACATTTCACTATTTTGATGATAAAAGGGAAAGACATGTGTGGCATCAGGGATGTTGTAGGACAACTTACTGAACACACTTCCTAAGTCATGCATGAAAAGAAGCCTCTGTGCCACTTTGGCCTTGATTTACTACCTGTGTGTGTGCAAGAGAATGTGTGTGTGTGTGTGTGTGTGTGTGCTAACAAGGTCAGTAGTGACACAAATCACAAGACCTTTAGACGATACACATACTGCCTCATGCTCTTCCCTGCAAATTACACCATTTCCCAAAGATTGACTTGAAAAAGTCCACTTTTTATCTTGAAAAAGCATTTTGTATGTTCTCTGAGGGTATATGTGTGAAACTGCCCTATTGCCCTTGCTATATGGAGAACCACATTTAGCTTTTATCTCAGTTTAATTACATATCATTGTATCACCGTCAAATTGAAGTTAGGAAGGTGGAGGGAGCTACATACCTAGAAGATCCTGTCCTCCTTAACTTAAGTGACTTTGAGGGTTTCCAAAAGCTCACGTTAAAGGATAGAACAGACTCACTGCCTTTCCCCTGAGGTTAGCGTAACATAGAGCACATTGCCAACTTGAAAATAAATAAACATGAAAACTGCATTTTCCTGTACTTGAGCACCTTAGGAAGACAACGCCATGGTTAACCTCCTCTTAATAAGGCAGAGCAGTCATTTTTGATGACAACTGATACCTCCTATTTGTCTAGCACTTTTCTCCAAAGAGCACCTTCCTCTACTGGTGATGTTTTTCTCTTTATATTTCTTGGGGTCTGAGCACATACTCTCACATACACAGACACACAAACCAGAACATATTCTAGGAAATATCGATCTGGAAATATCCATCTCCTATTTGAAAGCTCCCGCATGGAACACTTGGTCCCCAGCCAGTAATGCTATGTGGAAATGTTGTGGAACCTTTAAGAGGTTGATGTAGGTCAGTGTGGGCAGTCTTCTGGGTTTGATTGCTTGGCTCCACTTCCTCTTTGCCCTCTACTTCCTCCCAACAATGTGAAGAGCGGGCTTCCTGCTCTTGCTGCCATGGCTTCCTCAAGAAGATGGGTTGTTGGCTCAGTTATATCTTCTCCTTCCTTAAGTTGCTTCTGCTCAGTTATTTGTTCACAGCAACAAGAAGGTGACTGACAACACCATCCTACTCTCCAGTGGGTTTTCTTTTTAGTCATGGAGCCCTAACCAGAAAAGCAAGCAGCAAACCAAATGAGGTGCTACACGAAGAAGGGGACGCTTTCAGAAAATGATGTCAGATAGATTCTGTGACCCTTGGTGTGAAAATCGGAGACATACTTTGACCATGAACTGGGCATTTATTTAGAATTGCTGGGACCCAGTGCTCTGTCACTCATAGTCAAGGACATATACAATGGTAGCTGTCAGACAAGATTTTTTAAAGAGCATTACATGCTTCTTAAGAAGTGATGAGGGGCTGGAGAGATGGCTTAGCAGTTAAGGTGCTTGCTTGCAAAACCAAAGGACCTCGGTTCAATTCCCAGGACCCGCATAAGCCAGATTTACAAGGTGGCACATGCATCTGGAGTTTGTCTGCAGTGGCTGGAGGCCCTGGAGCACCCATTCATTCTCTTTCTCAGAAAAATAAATGAAATATTTTTTTAAAAAAGAAGTGATGAACAGGCTGGATAGATTGCTCAGTGGTTAAAGGCTCTTGCTCGCAAAGTCTGCTGGCCCAGGCTCAATTCCCCAGCCACTTAGGTAAAGCCAGAATCACAAAGTAATGAACCTGGAGTTTGTGTTTTCTCCTCTCTCTTCCTTTCTCACTTCACAAATAAAGAAATAACTTTAAAAAGAAGTGCTTACTTGGGAAACAGGGCAGGCAGTAAGCCAGCATTAGCAATAAGGTCATTCCTGCTCTTGTGAAAATAAAGTCATTGATGGGCTTCACATATTCAGTTTTAGCCATTTTAGCTGGTTGTGATTCAGGATCTATGTAGATAAAGGTCATGAGTTGAATGAATATTGAGGAGAAGTTACAAAATATCCCTCAGAAAACCAGCACCATTGATAGTTTAGTCCTTTCCTTAGAAAACACCTCCATCTAACCGCTTTAAGTCACTGAAAGTATTGACCAAGTGAGACTTCCTGAATTACTCTGTTCCAAATTATCTGTACAATAGTAAATTTTCTAAGTGCCACATCATGGGATGCATTAGAAAAACCCCAATTCAAGGAATCTTTCTACGGTTATGAGCATATCAAGGGTTTCATGATGAATAGGATAACAGTTTCAATGTGAAGCACTAAAGAAATTCTTCACTTTATTTGTACAATTAATACATGCTAATAAAAATTGTTTTTTAAAAAGACTGAAGGACTCAAATTCCCTCTACTGTGAACTAGGGACAGGGTAGTTCTTAAATATTTTCTATTACATGAGGAAGTACATACATATTAGAGTCACAATAGATTGATTAATTATTGAAACATTTCATTTAAGATTTGATACTGTGTAACTGTAAGAGATAATGAACTACTAACTTGACAGTGTATAGGAAGTTCAAAGCATCCACATTTTGAGGAAAGTTTCTTTTTTAATATAACAAATTTGTTTTTTGTGAACCCACCATTTCAACTTTTGCTGAAAAAAATAGAAAAACAATGTTAATATATTTTTATTTTCAAACTCATAAGGATAATTGCCATTGAATTTTAACTCACCTAAGCACATTATTATATAAGTTATTTTATGCTTTAAATAGAAATGTGAAATTGTTTTGATAATCTTGGTTTTCATCATTTGCTGGAATTGTAAATTAAGTTCTATTAGGTGAAACATTTTAGGAATTTTTTGAAGGGTGGCATTGCAGTCATCTCCATACTGCTGGGGCAAACCTCAACGTCACGCAGCTTATGGGGAGAAAGGGGTTTATTTCAGCCTTACAAAATCCAGGGGAAAATCATCAGTGATGCAAGAAGCTGCTCACTTCCATAAATCCAAGTGGAGAGAAACACCTGCAGCAGAAAACAACTAACACCAGCCACTTTCCACATAGCTAGTAGCGCTGGACTCTGATCTGCCCCCAAATGCACCTTAGGGCTATGCACTGAGATTCTCACCTTTAGTAACGCTATGAATGATTTGGTTGGTCTCTTTACTTCCTGTTACAATTATCAATTCCTTATATAGAAAACTGTCACCAATGACCCGTGCACTCGTCACTTATTTGTCAAGTGCATCTTATATTGGGGTGGGTTCCCACTGCCTCCATATTGCATAAGATGGTTAGGAGGAAAAGTGCCATGATGGAGCTGGATAGTCCTTCCATCTGAATGTAAAGAAGGTTCTTAGAGTTCTGCGTTACCACGGTTCAATGTGGAGATTTTTATGAAATTGTTACTAATCACTTAACATTTTTAAATCTTCCCATGCTCCTTTACTTGATGTATAAAAATTAAATATTTTCTAACTGTGTGATGGTGGCATCATTCATGACACCAATATTTGTCATAAGAGTACTGTCACTATGATAATTACACTCTTGATGTATGTCTGGTATATTCCCTGCCCACAGTGAAAGAAAATTTCATTCCATTCTAGTGAAACAGTAGGCATATCAGTCTATGAGGGGGGATGAGAGGATGCTTGGTAGCTTACCACTTCTTCATTTCATAGAGACATCGCTTATCTAGCTGGGGTAGATCTATGATCTGTTTGGCCTTCCTATGCATTACAAGTTATTTACATTCAAGTGTAGCATTTATCCACTGAGTCTGGAGAATTTCTAAAACTCAAGCCATCAAAGAGTACTCTAGCTTACTAGATAATCTTACCCACTTAGTCAGAATCTAATTATACATGTGTTATTGTGTTTGGGAAATAATACAGCCCATGTTTTGTATCACAATTGCAACCTAATTACATGTAATTCAGAGAAATTCATATGAAATATTATGAAAACTAAACAGTAGAAGGTTTGCTCTTACAAAATTAAGTTACTAATTAGAAACAAATAGCCTATTATTTAGAAACAAATATTATTTTACCCAGATAGTCTATTATGATAGGCTATTATCTAATGTGTATGTGGGGAAATCTCTTATGTAAAGAATTGCCCCTCAAACTGTACATTACCCAGGCATGTTGGTTTACCTGGAGGCGGAGGCAAGAAGATTGTGATTTTTAAAAAATATTTTATTTTTATTTATTTATTTATTTGACAGAGAGAAAGAGAGAGAGAATGGGTGCACCAGGGCCTCCAGCCACTGCAAATGAACTCAAGATGCATGCATCTGGCTAATGTGGGTCCTGGGGAATTGAACCTAGGTCCTTTGGCTTTGTAGGCGAATGCCTTAGCTCCTAAGCCATTCCTCCAGCCCAAAGATTGGGATTTTTAGGTTAGTTTGGGCTACATAATGAGACCCTGCGTCAAAAATAAAAAGAAAGAAAGAAAGAAAGAAAGAAAGAAAGAAAGAAAGAAAGAGAAACAAGAAAGACATATCTACAAAACACATTTGTAAAATGAAATATTAAAACTTTCAAATACTTAATGAAATATTCCTGTGATAACAATTCAAAGCATTTGTAAAATCACAGAATGCAAATTATTTTCATGGTTTTTGTTCTAATATTTTAGCTTCCATTTAGCAAAAAGCTATCAAAATTCAGACAACTGGAATTAATTTTGGCTTTAGTTGTTGTTGTGACCTGGAAAAGTAACTGAAGTTTTAATTATGGTGGAAAATGCTATATTTAAATTCATCTTCTTGATTTTCCCACCCACTCTTATTGAGTCAATATTCAAAAATATATACTGTTGAAAGGCAGTAGGGAAAGACTTAGATAAACAATAATTTGTATAATTCATAAGCTGGCATTTGGTTCTTGATTTCTTGAGACTTCATTACAGATCCTCCTCATAAACACTGAGAAAAACCACAAACAAAAACCATGGTCCAAAATATCTTGGCATTTACTGTTTTCTGTTCTGAATAGTTTAGACAAATTTTCCATTAAAATGGATTGCAATTTAAGTATTTTGGACATAAATGATGCTGTCTAACCTTTGATCATTTCAGCAGTTTCAAATTCTTAAACTATTCCTTATAATGACATCAAATTATGACACTATATTTGAGGATGTTAACCGTGGATGCCTTTGACTACTTTTTTTTTCCACCATTCGTGGAAAATGTGGTTTATTCAAGTTTATACCCACACAGGACGCCACTGACATGTTACCAAGTATACCTCGTCAAGAAAATACACAAATTAAAAGGATATTTTTATGGGCAGTAAAAATGATGTCGCTGTATATTTAAAGGTTGGGTCATCCTAATTTCCTCAGTGAAATTCCTTTCCTGTTCATGAACAACAGGTTTATAACTAGAAAACAGCACAACTGAAGCGGCCAGTGTGGTTCTCTGGTGGCACCTTCATAGCTGAGCACTTCGTAGATATCCAATCATGTGGGGCATGCCTGTTTGTTTGTTTGTTTTTTTTTCCAAGCATGCTTAAGCTATGTCCTTTTCTCAAGGCTTGTTTCATGGCCCGTGTCCTCCCTAGTTGCCATGGTAATGTTTCTAATCTCCCTTTCCCTAGACCATGTGCCACATCCATGTGCATTGATTTGTAGATAGAGAGAAAGCGAGAGGGAGATTCAAAATTGCCCACAGCAATGTGGGTCATTAATCTATTTGATGGATTAATTACTGTGAAGCCACTTAGGGCTTCTCTCAGCTAATGTGTGGGAAAATCAGTACTGGACTTTTTCTTTTTTGGTTTTTTGAGGTAGGGTCTCACTCTATCTCAGGCTGACCTGGAATTTACTCTGTATTCTCAGGGTGGCCTTGAACTCACGGCCCTCCTCCTACTTCTGCCTCCCGAGTGCTGGGATTAAAGACATGTACCACCATGCCCGGCCAGTACTGGATTTTTTTAAATGAAATATTTTACTTATTTTGAAGGAGAAGGAGAGAAAGAGAGACTTAGAGAGAACATGTGTGTACTGGGGCCTGTTGTACACAAACTTCAGTGTCATGTACCATTTTGTGCATGTGGCTTTAAGTGCGCACTGGGGCATCAAGCCTGGGCTGTGAGGCTTTGCAGGCAAGTCCCTTTGACCACTGAGCCCTGTCCCCAGTCCACAGCACTGACTTCTTCTGACGTTCTTCTTTGGATACTTTTGGATGGTAGTCATATGAGAGAATAGAGTAGAATATTTCCAGACCTGCTCACTTCATACAAGAGTTATGAGGCCAGCCTGTGATCCAGCCCATGATGTAAGAATAGTGCTCCCTTAACGTAAGAAATCCTTGGGAATAAATAACTTGGTAAAACAAGCAGGAAAGTCACCATCAGCTCTTCAGACTTTTATTTATCCATGTGATAATTTATTCAGCACATTTAATTGTGCTAGGCCAAAGAAGAGAGCAACATGGACAGAGCAACGTGCTTTCTCAGAGGGTTGCTGCAAACTCTTAGCTCTGCTACAGTAAATATGGAGACCATTGTGATGTTAAAAATATTTTGATAGCTTGCTGAGTCACAGAGTGTATGTGTTCCCTTCATTCATAAACATTATAAAAAATTCTGCATCTCAGAATAATTTTATTCACCATCTTTGGCCATGTTGATACATGTCCTTAACACATTCCCTTCATATCAGAGGCAAATCCATCTCTTTCTCAAATCCAGTTATAATCTTCTTGCGTTGTTAACCATTTTTCCTTTGCCTCTTTTTTATTTCTCACCTCCCTCTTCCCAGGTAAAAGTAATTGGATTGAACTTTTGGTGCCAATTATCATTTCTAAAATGACATTTTTATTTGAAATCTTATTTTATTTGCAGAGTCACAGATTAAAGCAAAAAACCACATTTGAAACAGAGAAGGGATGTTCCAAAGGATAGAAATTGGCAGTGTGAATATTTTCTACATTGTTAGAATGATCCTCTAAGCGACCATCTATCGATTGTTGCACTGCCTAATGTTCGAGGACTTTGCTACTAAAGTATCCTCAATGGAGTCAAAAAAGTCATATAGACAGACACTTCTATAAGCCTTGTGATATGTCTCCTCCCTGGCTCTTTCAGCCATATCGAGCCTTAGAGCCACTGAGGGAGGAATTTAAACTTGCATTAAGTACCTGGCATCCTGAGCATAGCTCTAAGCAGTGATACCAAACCAAACACACCCAGAATCAGGCATTAGATAGATAGCTAGGCATTTCTACCAGGATTCCACGTGTTCAGATTCAACCAGTGCGTTCCTTGTCTGCAGAACAAATGTATTTGGAAAACAAATGTGCATCTGTAATATATGTACAGAGAGACTTGTTTTCTCCTTTCTCCAATCCTTAAACAAAGTATAGCTATTGAAATAATAATTGCATGTATTAGGAGTGATGAGTAATCTAGATATAACTTAAAGCCTACTAGAGGATATGGGTAGGATATATGCCCATATTATATCTTCATATACAAGGGACTTGGGCATCTGGATTTTGTTGCCCAAAATGAAGACCTGGGACCACCCCCGTGGGTGTAGAAGCATAACGGTACTCATGGACAGTCGTTTCAAGTGAAGACTCAAGAGCCATCTTGAACCTGTCATAATTTATGAATTTATAGAAGTGCATCAGATAACACGAAACTAGGACAAGGTAAAGATCTTCACATAACTCTCTACACACAATAGCTTTTATTAAAAAAATTATTATCCACGATTTTATCTCCACACACAGATGTGGCCCACAGGAAGCCAGTGTAGAATATTATGAAGATTGTAATCAGAGCAGTAGAAGACTATGTTGGTTTGGAAGGGCCTGGGACACCATCCTTTATACTCCTAGGCACTGCTTGTTTTAATGCATTTTCAATCTCCAACCTAGAAAAATCCCAAAGGGAAAGCCCTGCATAAAGGCTCACTTCTGTGACTTTTTGAAGGAATGTCCCTGAAAAACAAGCTTATCAACCACCTTCCCATAAACAGACATACATTAATTTATTTAAGTAACCCAAAATTATTCGAAAGAAACAGGTAACAGCATAGTATTCTAAAAATACTTAATCTTTCCCATACAGTGTTTTGGAGCCCAGGAAACAGAAGCTTCTTGAGGTTCATACTTGAGGTTCATATATTCTTTTTAAATATTTATTTATTTATTTATTTATTTATTTATTTATTTATTTATGAGAGAGAGAGAGAGGCAGAATGGGTGTGCCAGGGCCTCCAGCCACTGCAAATGAACCCAGAGGCATGTACCCCCTTGTGCATCTGGCTTATGTGGGTTCTAGGGAATCAAACCCAGACCCTTTGGCTTTGCAGAAAAATGCCTTAACCTCGAAGCCATCTCTCCAGCCCCCCTACCCCCGAGGTTCATATATTCTTAACTCAGGTTCACTTTGATGGTTCTCTGATATGAGACCACATTCAGCAGTGTTTTACTCTTGCTCACCAGTCTGTGAAGTTTTTAACATGGCTAGTGAACTCATTTTTTAAGGAAGAAAATAGAATTAAAATTTGTAATGTAATTGGCAGAGCTGCAGATGCAAGCCAGCTCCCTTCCCAATGGCTCTCCACCCACCAGGTCTCAACCAGGGCTGACTAGAAGCCCCTTACTTCTTGAGCTGGTTTGAACTATGTGTCCCATATAAACTCATGTGTTTTGAATATTTGGTCCCCAGCTGCTGGCGATTTGTAAATGAGAGCCTCCTGGAGGAGACATACTGTTGGGAGTGGGCATATGGATGGTACAGCAGGCTTCCCCTTAACAGTATTTGGCACACTCTCCCATTGTTGCTGTTGCTGTTATTCACCTGATGTTGGCCAGGAGGTGATGTCCACCCTCTGCTCATGCGACAGTTTTCCCTGCCATGGTGGAGCTCCCCCTTGAGTCTGTAAGCCAAATTACCTTTTCCTTTTGGTGCGGTGCTTTGTGTCAGCAACTTGAAGCTAACTACAACACTTCTCTCTCCAGTTCTTTCACACACAGACCTCTGTACCCAGGGAGAGCAGAATGGAAGCTATTGCGTGGCATTAGTTGGGCACTCTCCAGGGCTAACAGGGATTTCTTTTTTTTTCTCTCTCTCTCTCAAATCTTGAATTTTCTCACTAGACGTTTTAGGACACTAATTATGAACTCTACCTCTATCCTATGCAAACATCCGAACTCAACATATGGGCAAAAGGAACCCAGTACATGTTCTGCCTGAGCTGTCAGACAACAGATACCGTCCCCAACAAAGCAGATTTGTGAAGCAGTGATTAAATAAATTAAATATCATGCAGTGTATTTATGAGGTCAGGATATAGTAATGACAAAGAAAGCCATACGAAACACAGAAACCAGTGCTTTGTCATCCTGAGGTGTTCATTGTCCATGACTATTTCCCAAGAGCAGATGGCAGGGACTGTCAGCTGGGTTAGGAAGCCCCTGCAAGAAGAAGGTGATGATAAATGATGGGTAAATGAGGAGAAGCTGGGCTCCATCTTCATCATGGGTCTCATCCTGGGTCTCATCCACAAATTCTATTTTCCCTGTTAGAAGAGAAAACACAGAGGTCTTGTCTTTTGCCTCTATGAAACTTCAGAAACCTAGAGTTATTGGCTTGCTCCTGCAATGAAAATTGGTAAAACCTCCTATTTCTTAGAAGATTAATTGCCTTGTACTTTCCCTTGCTCGCTACTTGGGTTCTCTGAGTGTTTCTTGCTTGTGATTGTTGTCTTGTTGTGATTCAGTGGTCTCCTTGGTCTTGAGTGTTTGCCTGTTTGTTTAAAGGTTTGCTTTGGAGTTCTCCAGGTTTATCTCTATATATTTTCCGGTGAAGAAATGGAAGAGATTCTTTATTTGATCTTTATTTGATTCATTTAAGAAACTGAACATCAAAGTTTATTTTGGAAATTGTGTGGGGATGCAAAGGTCAATAAGACATATCTATTTTGTTCAAAGGATATGGGTGCCTTAAAAATGAAAAAAGTAACATCTTTGAAGTATGAATATGTTACAGTCTTGTTACATTTTACCTATGAGCATAGTCAATATACTCATCTTCTGGATTTCTGTTTCCACAGTCTATGAACGGAAAATCAACTTTACTTATAATGTCCAGTGAGGAATGAAGTATTTTTAATTATTATTTTTAATATACATATTTGATAATTATTTAATTTGTCCGAGAAAGAGAGAGAGAGAATGGGCTAGCCAGGGCCTCCAGCCACTGCAAACGAACTCCAGATGTGTGCACCCCCTTGTGCATCTGGCTAACGTGGGTTCTAGGGAATCAAACCTCGGTCCTTTGGCCTTGCAGGCAAACACCTTAACCATAAACGATCCCTCCATCCCTTTAATTATTTTTTAAAGCCAGCATTATGTAGTAGGCACTTAAGACATGGTAGCTTAATGTTTATGGTATCGATAATAATAATCCCCCTGTCATGGCAATATGATTTATGGGAAGAAATGATTTTCCAGTGTAATTCAAAGGGGTGAGTCGGGAGACAGGTGGCTTCCACTGGGACAGCTAATGACGGTGTGTGTGTGGGGGCACTTCCAAATGGGCAGACACCCAAAGGCAGTGAGAGCTGCTGCTATGAGAATGAGCCATCTCATGATCACAAGTAGAAAGCACAAAGTAATATGACACACCATTACCATTTTCCCCTGGCTAAGTATTATCTGAAACCATGATAAAAAATGAGTGTCGGGCTGGGGAGATGGCTTAGCGGTTAAGACACCTGCCTCCTAAGCCTAAGAACCTGGCTCCAATCTTCAGGTCCCACGTTTAGCCAGATGCAAAGTGACGCAAGGGCGCAATGCCGCACTTGACCACAAGGGGCGCACACATCTGGATTTTGTTCTCAGCAGCTGAGACACTGCTGGCGCGCCCATCTTTGTCTTCCTCTCCCTCTCTCTCTCTCTGTCTGTCTCTCTCTGTGTCTCTCTCCAAAAAATAAAAATAAAATAAATTTAAATTTTAAAAAAATGAGTGTCATACCTGAGATTCCTAGAGGAGGCAATGACTTTAAAGCCTCTGCTGACTGCTGTCCCATTTGACACATAGATGGTGATTTCATGGAGGTCTGGCTCAAGATGTTAAAAATGCAGGCACTGGTGGATTGAATAGGAAAATGCAGGGATTTTAGACCCTTTAGGTTTAAAGGGAGAAGCTCTTTTTCTTGAACAACCAAGTGTTAAAATACTTTCAGTCATTCTGCACTGAAGTGCCTGGCTTTTAAGTGGTAGCTTTAGACCATTTCAAATCACCGCTCCCATTATACCTCTCAAATAGTGATGGAATGTGTATAATTTTTCCCCTGGACATGGTGCATATTCATGTGGATTTCACAAGTAATAATTTGGTTAGACTCTTACACCTACATGTTGAATTACTTTAGAAATAGGAGAAACATGTCCTCAGATGAGTCTACAGGATATAGCACATTTTTACACAATTTTCTGTACCTTAAAACCTTTCTTTCTTTATGTCAGTGATCAGCGATGGTTCAAAAATCAACCTAATGTCCTATGTGGTAGTTAGGTCTGCTTGTTGAGTCCTGAATAACAGAGAGACATTAGGAGAAATATTTCCTTCTTAGGATTGAGGTCTCTAAAATCTCTCTCCTTATCTTCAGATTATGAAAAGGGAGGAGGAAAGTAGAGGGAAAGAGGTGGGGGTGAGAAGCTGAATCCTCACTCTTGTGGGAGAAGTTGGCAGGTATTCTGTGGGTAGTGATCACTAGGGCTTCAGTCTGTATTAGGTGAATGATAAAACAAGGAATTTTCGGGGCTGGAGAAATGGCTTAGCAGTTAAGGCGCTTGCCTGC
This sequence comes from Orientallactaga sibirica, assembly GCA_036365145.1. Taxonomy (NCBI): domain Eukaryota; kingdom Metazoa; phylum Chordata; class Mammalia; order Rodentia; family Dipodidae; genus Orientallactaga; species Orientallactaga sibirica. Next base: position 14,610,631 of record JAEOAD010000041.1, on the reverse strand, counting down.
AATGTCAAAGGACCATAGTTCAATTCCCCAGGACCCATGTAAGCCAGATGCACAAGGTGGTGCACTCGTCTGGAGTTTGTTTGCAGTGGCTGGAGGCCCTGGCATGCCCATTCTCTCATTATTTCTATCTCTATCTGCCTCTCTCTCTCTCTCTCTCTCAAAAAAAATAATAATAAAATATTTTTTAAAAATGAATTTTCATCCTTATATGATGGATATTCACACAAAACTTCATCTAATCTTTATTGGGTTTGAGTACTTCCAGAAATGTTCAGCTAGGCATGTCAGACTAAGGAGCCTGGATGTCTCAGGGAGAATTCAGCAAGAGTCGCATGTTCCTCTCTGGAGGTTGGGTGTTGTTACAGTGAAGCTCAGAAAAGGTCTTTACTCTGAAAGGAACATGTCTTACTACTGGACTTCAAGTCTGTGTAGCTGTTTAAAAAGATCCTCTTACCAGATCATTTGTGCCATTTGATCACTGATCACACAGCCAGTAGTGATGGACTTACATGAAAACATTCCACATATATTTTCCCAAATTATACTTGATAATTTACTGTTACTATGAAGTAAAGTATCTTAGAAAAGAAAAGCACATTACTTAAGCTTTATCTATCTAATTCAAAATCTTTCTTTCTGAGTCAAAGGCTGAAGGGCGTAATAAAAAGACACAGAGGAAGTTGAGAGCTTTTCCTAGAAGGATGAAAATCGTCGCTCTCCTAGATGCATTACTGAGAAATATCCATCATGAACACAAGATTCTAAAAACTTTCAGAAGGGGGAACAAAGTGACCTGTAGAGAATACGGGATAAGAAAACTCTGGATTTCTAAATCGCAAAGCTAAACGAGAAAGCAGTACATGAATGCACAAAAACAAAACAAAACAACAACAACAAAAAAAAAAACAACAACAACAACAAAAAACCAGACTTCCAGCTACACATAGATGGTAAATGAAAGTTTCCAAGATTGCACAACATCTATATATTCTTCCTTTTTCCACCTACAGGAATTCTTCTTAAGACTTATTTATCCTTGAACAAAACCTTTTCCTCATTTGGGACATATATGGTCCTATGTGAAAATGTAAAGAAAGAAAAAATATGATGTAGCAGACAGTTTCAGGTTCGCTGAGATGAACTTCCAGACCAAGCACAGTTATGGAGGAAGGGATTTATTGAAGCTTACAGATCCAGGGGAAGTTCCATAATGGCAGAAGAAGCTGGCCTCCTTTCACAGGACCAGGCAAGAGGGCAAAAGCCGCCAGCCACACAGCACAGCATACCTCAGGAACTCCTACTGGGCACACTTTGCATATCTTTAGATTGAAATCCTAAACCCACCACCACACCTTAAGATCTACCCATTGATACTGCTTCCAGCCAGGTGGCTGCAGATGAAACTATAAACTAATAAAACACTGAATATAGTTTCAAGGTGTAAGTGTCTTCTGGCCTATGTGCTTCTTCAGTCCATCTCAACTAGCAGCTCACAAGATGTTTTTCTTTCTTACCTTAGTCTTGAACCTTTTATTTGACAAGGGCTTTCCTCACAGCCCAGGTCTTCGATCTTTAAGATCACATCCAGCTCTTTCTAACCTTTTCATCCTTTCCTGGATTCTCTGACAAAGCAAGGGTATTTCTGTAGCACTTTGGTATTTCAGGATTATTTTTATGTTTGCTATTCTATGGTATTTGCGTGTTTTTACAATAGCCTTACCATATTGTTAGAGCAAAACTCATGTCTTATACTTGCCAATAAAGTTCTTAGTCTGCATTTATAGTAGTTTCTTAATGCCTATGAAATATGAGTCCATTTCTTAACACTTCTGTCATTGATAGTAATTTGTAATTGATGCCATAAATCAACAAAATTTCCAAGTATATATTCAATTTCACATGGAGTGCAAATTTTGTTCATACCTAGGGTATGTGAGAGACAACTAGAATCCACCAAAAAGGAGGGATGAGACTCCAATTTCTAAGGACAATTTGAAATTTCTTAACAAAAATCAATACTGGGTAGTAAGTTCCCAAGGGAAATGAAAAGTGAGAGGATGGGAAAATGATGGGATCTAAGTGTAAGTAATAATAAATTGATCATTGCAGAGGCTTGCATAAGAAGGTGAGGACAGGCAACATAGAAAACCTCCTGATGAACTGTGTGAGAAATGATGACAATCTGAATCAGTGTGGGAGGGGAGAATAGACACATCTTTCTCCCTGATGTGGAGTCAGTATAGCCTTGAGATTTCTTGCAAGTATGCGTCTGTCATATAACATTTCTTAGAAGACATATGTAGAGTCTCTCTCTCTCTCTCTCTGTGTGTGTGTGTGTGTGTGTGTGTGTGTGTGTGTGTAATTTACCTCATTAAAACTTTGTTCCAACTGGTCTATTTACCTTGTTCATAGTTTGGGCATTTGTATTTTCACATAATTTTCTATATTATTGCACAAGGGTTTATGTTTTAGGTTTTAATGAAATCTCCAAGGCCACTGGTTATGAAAGTTTACTTCCATCCTATGATCACTTCCTTTTTGACAAAACAGGTGAATACATTAAGCCTTCAAGACACATCCTAATCATAGAATATATACCAGGTATAAACTCACAAAGTTTACTGCTTATTAATAACAAAATGACAGTTTACCCAGTGATGGAGCTTTGACTTAAAGATTCAGCAACACTTCCCCCCCCCACACACACATCAATGGTAGGATTTATTTAAATATTTATTTGAAAATAAATCATATGCTCAAGAAATGCCACGAAGAAACAATAATGCAGCAATTACTCAGGCTTTGATGGATTCTGTCCTGAAACAGTAGTGAGCCTGACTTAGCCTAATTGAACTGCCGCCAAGGAACAAACCAGGCACACAAAGCAGAAGGCGCTCTATTCTTCTACCTTTCCTGTAAACAACCGGTTCAGAGTTTTATTTTCACAGCCTGAGCCTGTGTCCTTCACTCTTATCTAGCCTTACTCTGCACACCGCTTTTCTCTGGTCCAGGAGGCATTTCATGCCTTTCTTGGATCCTGTTCAGATCAGCATAGTGAAGGGAGAGCGTCTTCTGTCCTTCCTATGACTTTTTCCTTTCCTTTCATTTCTTAGTTGCTTTTATTTTTTTTTTGCTTTTTTCTTTTTTATTTCTCTTTTTTCCTTCAGAATAGCCTCCAAACCTCTCTCTCTCATGGATCAGTATCTCACATTCCTTGCCACTGTTATTAAAATGTTCAGTAATAACTCAAACAGTAATAGGAAATGTGTACATTAACTCAATCCACCACAGATATAAGCTCTTTTGTTTTAAGCCCAGAGAGAAAATCTGCTTCTAGTTGAATTTGTTAAGCAAATATTCCTTGGTTATTTTACATGGGCTTGGCATAGTTTCAGGCAAATATATAGTAAATAAAGCAAGTTCCAAGGAACTTATATTCTTAAGGGAAGGCAGAGGAATCAAACGCATGAACAGTAATAAAACTTGAACGGGAGAGAGAGGGCAGTGGGTAACTGGTGGAGGACAGGATGCAGGTGGGATGGGAAATGCACTTTTTGAGTGATCAGCCAAGGCAGTCCGCTTGGCATTTGAAGAGGAACTGGAATGAGGCAAGGATCAAATATCCACAGAATTAGCCAGAGCTCCACTCAGGAATAAGAAAAGCAGGTGAAAATGCATTTGAGTGGGAACCAGGCAAAAGTGTCAGGGGGCAGTAGGCAGATACCTGGAGTAGGTACGTGCAAGGAGAAGGAGGATCCCCAGAGTAAAGGCGGAAAATTGTACAAAGGAACATGTCACCCAAAGTGCGGGGCCTTCTTTTCACCTTGATCTGTCTTCACAGCCTAAATAATGCATGCCATGAAGTGGGCACCTAGGAAACACCGAATAAATATTGACTATGCAAGTGGGTACTGAAATAGGCGCGTGGTTGCGTGGAGATCAGCACTGACGTTTGGAGAACCATTTTTAGTCATTCAAGACACCTGATGATAGTCTGGATAAAAGTGATAGAATTTGAGATATAAAATAGAAATAACAGGATTTGCTGATGGAATTGATGTGGGAGATGGCAGTAATTAATATTCAAGATGAGACTACATTGAGCTTGGTGTTCTAATGAGTGTGTACATGACAGCCTATTTGAGAAATGAGGTAAACATTGGTTAAGGATTTATGACTATCAACAGAAGAGTTCTGAGTAACTTTACCTTTGGTTCCTTTCCCTAGAATTCAGGTGTAGCCTACAAATTTTGCAAATATATTATATGTATATATATATATTAAGTATAACTCATCTTGCTAGGAATATTAAAAGTAATATGACTCATTGCACAATCATATAACAATCTAAATGATAGTCAATGCATTTTTTATTTATTAAGAGCATCAAGAAAATATAAAATGGGTATGAATCAAATGTCAGAACATTTTCCTGGGATAGAAAACTATAGAAGAGAATATAGAAGATTGGAAATAGAATACAAAAATGTATTCCATTCAAAGAAGACAGTAGAATGTCGAAAGTAGATACTGTCATACAAGGAAGGATGGAAAATTATTTGATTGGACTATTGAAAGAAGTGAAGAGTGATGAAAATCAACACTTAGTAAATTTCACTAATCAAGGTATAAATGATGTGAAAGATACAAGTCAGGAAGGAGCGTCCAAGGCACTCTCCCAAAGTCTAACCAACCAGGAAATATGGAAATTGACTGGGTAGAACTTAGGTGAAAAGTTTTCAGATGTCAATAAATAAAATAAGAGCCCACAAATGGGGCCTTTTAAATTCCAGTGACTGGGGAAGAAAGACTGAACAAGCAATTGCAGGTGTTAAGAACTGAGGAAGGGCAACGTTCACTGTTTCAGCCCTGTGACACCTTTGGTCTTGGTGAGACCCATCTGAAAGCAGGGGCACTCTTCAATGCATGGACACCCAGAGGCTTGCTGGCTGACAATTTACATGTGGAAACAAAAGATTAGAAATTATAATTGCATGAATGAGGAATTATACAATTTTTTTTTAAAAAGGAAATGCCTTCAAACATGATGTAGAAGGATGGGCTAGAGAGATGACTCAGTGGTTAAAAGCATTTGCTTGCAAAGCCTACTGGCTTGGGTTTGGTACCCCAATACCCATGTAAATGCAGATGCATAAAGTGGGACATGCTTCTGGAGTTTGTTCATAGTGGAAAAAGGCCCTGCTGCCCATTACAATTCTCCTTCTCCCTCTCCGAATTAAGTGAATAAATAAAGCAATGGACAAGGACAAGAGCCACGCTCAGGGTGGAAGGAAGAGGAGCAACAAAGGGGGTTCACAGAACAGTGGGAGGGAGCAGAACCTGAAGCGTCCTGAGAAGTGCACAGTGCCTGAAGCCGCTGTGAAGGGATTCCCACATCTGAACGGTGTGTGTTGCACGGGGTGGGGGCAGTGGGGGTTCCACAAAGATAGAGGTCATTACAGCAGAAGCCATGAAAATTTTGAGAGAAAACGGTGTGTTTTTGTCAGGTCGGTTTTGCCTCCCCTCTAAGTTCTATGAGGCTCCGGTCCCCAGTGCTGACCCTCTTCTTCTTGTAGACTGAATACACTCCAGTGAGAACACAAATCCGCAGAAGATGGTGACACAATGGTATCAATTGGTTTGTTAACTTCAACTGTAGATTATAAGTGTCTTTGTGTGTTTGTTTCTGTGTGTGTGTGTGTGTGTGGTTTTGTGTGTATGTTTGTGTTTGTGTTTGTGTGTGTATTTGTGTGCATGTGTGTTTGTGTGTATTTGCATGTGTGTGTGTGTGTGTGCGCGCGCGCATGTGTGCATGCATGTAGGGATACACATGGGCCACGCCATGAGCATGGAGTTCAGAGAAAACCTCGGGTGCTGGTTCTTACCTTCTCTCTTGATCCAGGGTCTTTCTTGTTTTGCACTGCAAAGATCCTGAGCTTCAAGAGTCTCCTGACTCCACCTCTCATTTCTATAGGCACCTTGAGATGACCTATTCATGTGAATTCTGGTGATCTGAACACTGGCTGTCAGCTTTGTTAAGAGAGACATGAGATATAGCCCAGCTTTTCAAGTGCTTATTTCCTACATTTCTGTCTTTTCAAACTCATTGTTTTTTGTTTGTTTGTGTTAGTTTGGTTTTTTTTTTTTTTTTTTTTTTTAGAGGTAAGGTCTCACTCTAGCCCAGGCTGACCTGGAATTCACTATGTAGTCTCAGGGTGGCCTTGAACTCATGGTGATCCTCCTACCTCTGCCTCCCGAGTGATGGGATTAAAATCCTGCGCCACCATGCCTGGCTTTCAAACTCATTGTCTTTAAAGCTCACTGCCTCGCTGTATTGTGTGGGCTGTCCTTTCTTCCTGAGGAAGTTTACTCTTTCCTTTCCTGGCCTGTGACTTGCAGTTCTGAAATACCAAGTCAAGAGGCCTTCCCTGGATCACCTAGACAGTAATTATTACTTTCCTTGACTCATATCTAGGTGAGCTGCACAGGGGACTGGGCATAGGTATACTGCAGTCTCACCATGAATGGTACTTATCTTTTTGTACATTGGTCACCTCCACACTGTGCAGTCCTTGTGAATTGGGCACCAAAACTGGTTCATCACTGCTTTCCACTCTCTGTTTTAGACTTTGACACTTACCCGGTGCACTATGAATTGTATCCACACAGAGATTTCTCCAAAGCATAGACAAAACCTTTCTCTTCTTTGGAGTCATGGTTGCTAGCTATTAGGAATTTTAGAACCAGAAAGGTAAGATGTTATTGAAGATGTACAAATTATCAATTCTGGTCATTCTCTAAAATGGAACTTTTTGGTGCATTTCAGTCTCAGTTTGGTATAATAAAAGCTGAGTCATTGTCTCAACAATGATACTACCTGCCAGAGACAATTCCCTTTCATTATTAAATAAAAGCTGAAGAAGATGATAGATTCCATTCTCATTTCCTGATTTGAATAGGACAGAGAACTTAACCAGGTTTGATAATCTCACTGGTTTATTTATTAATGAATAGACACAGCGCTCATCTCAAAGGGGATCAAGGGTAGTTTATTCTGGAGCCAAATGTGAGTGACCATGGGTCCACGAACACAGACTTAGGTTGTCCCGATTCCATGTTCCAATGTGTTAACAATTTCATGAAGGTTTTATAGTTACAGATGCATGTATTTTCTCTTCAACTATGATTTATATTGACCTCAAAGTAGAAATCAGAGTCTAAATGTTGTGTTATAGATAGAAAAACAAAATCTCTTTAAGTGCTGTGATTTCACAAATTCTCATCCATCAAACTGCTGCTGGATGGCTGAAAGTAACAACCATCTTTCTAAGAAAAGAGAGAGAAAATGGATGCTGAGGAAAGCAAAAAAAGAAAAAAAATCCTCTATGCAGAAGAGAACTTGGAGTTATGTGGATCAAATAGAAAATCATTCAGTGGATGCAGTGAACTTGGCACATTTTAGTCGCAATGCTGTTGGCCTCAGTATTTTGTGGTCATTTTTGTTCTTGAGGACCTGACGCTGAACCAGGCATAGCACCAAGTAAGCCAGGAGCAGCAGGCCCCTGGGAAGATGCTGTGGTATGATGGATGCTGTCACGTGAATCTTACATCTCTTTGGTCAAACTGTTCCTGGGTTACTCATTGCCACTGAGGTCTTAAGTACAAAATAAGATTTTTTTTTTTTTAATTTTCTACACAAACAGCCCTGATGTTCTATTTCTTCGGAGTCTGAGATTTTGTTCCTTTTCCCCTGGACTCTACAAGTTTTGAATTATCTGTCAAGATTCAAAGGCCCTACAAATTACAAAATAACTCATCAATGTTTGTATTGTTACCACAATTTTATATTGCTAGTAGAGAAAAATGAATTTCCCTGTAGGTCTTGTCCATTTTGTTCTCAATGAAGACCTCAGTCCTCATACGATGGAAAAAGGTACGCCCCCCCCCATGATCCTCAAGAAAAACTTGACGGCATTCTTCCTGGGGTGCATTAGCTGAGCACAGGAAGCTTCCAGGGACTACACTTACAGTAAGAGTATAATTGCTGGCGACTAGTCAACCTCCAGAGCTGCTCAAAGGTTCCTAAACCAGCACCTTCCTTTCCAAACTTCTGTCTTAGGGCACAGGTTCCCATTTGTAATTCAAAGATAACATCTTCCCTAGGAAAGACCTCTCATTGAAATGCAGGCGGAAGCCTCAGCTTGTCCTGCAGGACTTTCAAGCTGTGGAATCAACCTGAGGCCTGCAGAATAATCATGCCATTGAGTCTTTTATGATTATGGGACTTTGATCTGATACCAGCAGGTCTTCAGTATGGTCTTGTGAGCCTCGTTTAGCATGATAAAGGCAGCAGCATTTTCCTAAGTGCCTTTCATGCAAAAGTGATGATCTTGGCAGGCCCAAATAAAAGTCTTTCATTGTGTTGATATTAGAAGATCACTTAGAGAACTTCAATGGCTAGGTCATTCATTCACATCTTCAGCACTCCTCCAATGTCTGCTGTAGAGCGCTAGTAAGAAGGAATTAGCTAGGTAGTTTTATTTTCAAGAAGCCAGTCAGGAAAGGGTCCCAGAAGAGTGAACCAGAAGAGATTCATTGTTCCGCTCAGCAGAGCCTGAATTCAGTGTTTGATTTGGCCTCATCTACTCCACGCTCTCCTACCCCTGCTTAGGTGCTCTGACCTCTTCTGGAGCCAGCTCCCCCCACCCCAGTACAGACCAACCCAGACTCTTCCAGATGCACCTGAGCTGGAGGGTAATTATAAATAGCTTCGTACCAGGTGGGCAAGGCCTCTTTTAGGCTGTTCATCTCTCCTGAACCTCCAGGTCTCTGCTTTGGTAAACCCCTCTCTTGTCTCAGGCCCATCTGAAAGAATGGGGGAGGAGGCCTAACTCCCACATGGGCTCCTGACCTCCTTATGCCTTCCACGTGACTGGAACTCTCTCTGTTTCCTTCTTTTCATCTAATTAAGTCTTTCTTAATCTTACCCAATGGTCTATGGATTCAATTCTTTAAATTCATAAGACAAATATCGGTGGATACCCCAAATTTATTGGTGCTTTGGCATATGTGGGTGTATTGGCAAGGAATACCAAGATTCCCATTACAACAGGACTAGACCAGTCATCCAGAAAAAACCTGCGCTTTGGGGAAGCAGGAACTCTGTGTAGTTCAGGTGCGTGGAAAGAACCACTACAGGAAAATGCACAACGAATATTAAAGACATTGTTGCCAGGCGACGATAAGTAGTAGAGTAAAATGGTCTAAGACGGGGGTCACAGCGTGTGATGGGCAAGGAAATTTGTCCATTCAGTCACATCTCTCTGAGTGCTGTGACATTCCTGATCCATATTTTGATGTGTGAATCAGAAATTCCAAAGTCATGCAGCCACAAGCATGCGTTTCTCCTGCCTGTTTACAAGTGCAGAGGGGCCCGGTGAAGATTGCATAATGGGGTCCTAAGTGCCTTCTAAGCCTGCTCTGTCTTTAGTATCTGCTACCCAAAACTGCCTGTGCTAAAAAGCACTGACTTCCCTGGGCCCACAGGTAACTGAAAAGATGGAAACCTGGCACTACCTTCCTCTTGTATCTGTCTTGTTCACTTTCACTAAAAGCAAGCGGGACAGTCTTTGCCCTTCATTCTCCCTGAGTCACTTTGGAGTCCCTGAGAAGCTGAACCGACTAGGATCCACCCCTTCCTCCTACCCACTGCACCCTGGAAGAGGACAATTGTCCATGTCTCCTTAAGCAAAAAGAACTTAGGACAAAGAGCCAGGCGTGGTGGCACATGCCTTTAATCCCAGCGCTTGGGAGGTAGAGGTAGGAGGATTACCATGAGTTCATGAGTTCGAGGCCATCCCCAGACTACATAGTGAATTCCAGGTCAGCCTAGACTACAGTAAAACCCTTCTTGGAAAAACCAAAAAAGAACTAAGGACAACATTGGTTGCGGAACTAAAACTGAGATAGTAATGGATGCCTTTCAGCCAGAACTGCTTGATATGCACACATATTGCCCCAATATGTCTTGTATCAAAGCCTAAAACTAATGTTACCACCCGAGAGACAACTGTGTAGAAATATGATTCTGCCTGCCTGGCCGTCTTTTCACGGCCTCTGTGCAGCATTCCTGATTTTGTAGCATGGGCCAGGTCCACTTTTGGAATGGGATTCTTTGACTTAACTGTCAGAGGGTTTATTATGGAGAACACGTCCATGGAGAGGTGGGAATGTTAGAATCATCAGTTTAGGGCTTATGACTCCTTTGTTGAAAATGGGTTTTCAGGTTTGATCACTTGTCTAGAGGAAAATGAAGGGTGATGGATTGGAGGGTGGGAGAGAGTGAGGACAAACAGCTCCCGAGGTACCCTTTTCAGACCTTCAGTGGTAGTGTTCCTGGGTGTCACACCTTACCTCCTAGAATGTAGTTGTTACCTATCTACACCTTCATGCAGGAGTCACCAGAACCTGCAGTCTTTTATCTGAGTGTGGAGATCACAAAACAGGAGGGATCTATTTAGAGCAACAGCTCCCTTCTCGAAATTCCAATGAGGGGTCAAGTACTGGAGTGTTCTTATCCACAAAATCAATTACTTCTAACACCCTGCGCCCTGGTAAGATTAAGAACAATAAAGAAAACCAAATTCTGATCACAGCTTAAGAGATCATTATACTATAATGCACCAAACAAGGGGGAAAAAAAACCATATAAATAAGTGAAATAAATGCAGAGGCAAGTTAGGAAGATATTGAAACTGGCTTATTCCCACATATAGCAATTGTTTCTGAGGCTGCTTCTTGCTGTGGTCATCAGTTCTAGAACAACAGGGACCAGGGTGGGGCAAACAGTGTAGGAAGATGAAGTTAGGGCATGTGGAGGATACAGGACGCCAACACAGGGGAGTGTTTGTCCTGATCATTCCATGAAAAGATCCCTAGGGGAGCCTGTAGGTTGAGGGGAACAGTTTGAATGTGACTGAGTGGGAAGAAGATGTTGTCACTGGTATGTTTGGAAGAATGGAGTGACATGATTTGACATATATTTTAAGAGAAAGTATTTCTTGTCTGAATTACTTTTAAAAATAGAAAAAAAGTTAAAATTAAAACAAAAAAAATGAATGATGAATTTGGTTCCCAGACATAGGTGCACCATTACATAAATTACCACTTTCTAGGGATTTCAAAATGTCATTTGTCTCCCACAAATGAAGAGTCTATTTGCCAATTAATTTGTTCAAAGTGGGCCTAATGATCACATAGCTGTCAAGAACTCTGAAGGGCTTCAGGTTTTACTCTCCTTGCAAGCTGGTTCGTCAGCCTGCCAAAGCTGCACGAAGGCTGGGAGAAGTTCTGAGAATATGGACCTGAACAAAGGGATGTGCGTAAATCTGTTCACAGAACGGAAGCAGGCAGACTGCCCTTGCTTTTGTGCTCGTGTGCTGACCCTGAACCCCAGGCGGGCACAGAGAAGGCAGGCTTTGACACTTGGGTGCCTAATAGGTTCCATTAGGGGAGAAGAGGCCTGAACGTGGGAAAAACAAAGCTCTGATAATGTGCATTAGGCCTGGCCCTGCCTTTGCTCCCTGGAGAGATGTTTCTTTCCTCCTTTGTTCATTACACAGAGGTCCTTGAAAAATAGACCAGGACAAAAGGGAGCCAGTGCCCCCTCTAAAAATATGCAGAAATGCCAGGGAGTCATGAAAAGTGCTTCCCACAGATGCAGTATTTAACAATCTCATTTGAAAGTATGTCTGCAAGATAAACTCTTCAACTATTTATAAATTATAATTTTCACGTGAATTATAGTTTTGTGCACTATTTTAAGTTAGAAAAAGAAACAGTCCTTATATTGGCAATCACGATGCAAAGTTTCCTCAGAAGCATTGAGGGTTCTTTTAAACCAAAGTCCCACGACAGGATTCTTACAAACCCATACTTTGAAAACCCTCTCTATTTCACCAAAGCTGAGGGTGACTACCTGGTTAGCAAGACCTCTTATATGAGGGCTGGTGCATAGTATGGCCCCATTTCAAATACCAGTTGCAAGTGGAACACTTCTCATGGATAAATTAGGGTTTTCCTGATGCTTCTCTCAGCTGCTGTTATTTGTTATAATTACCCAAAAAACTCAGACCATCATTTAAAAAAAAAAAAAAAAACACTAGGCTAAAACTCCAAACTTGCTAAATTCAAGAGAAATAGCCATGGAAAGGTATGGAGGGGGAATGCTATGGCCCCTGCAGCGTACCATCCTCCCAGCACCTCAGTGCATTCACTCACCCAGAAGCTTTCCCTCAGGCTGACCTTCTTCTGTAGGGAGTGGTGGAAGTGTTGTTACCTGGCTCAGCTGTTAGCCCATTGGCACTGGCTGATTAAACCCCTCTCCCTCCCACAGATCCAGTGTGGTGTTTAAATTCCTACTTTCTTATCTTGCACTGGTGTTTCTGCCAAGCTGCCTCTATCTTCTGACTTCTGTTGTCCATCACATAGGGAAAAACCATAAACTGTGGCATGAGAGAAAATATTTATTACTAACAAAAGATACTTCCCTCACCTCAGTCTCTAGGGACATTGCTTTGTTTTCTTAGAGCTCAATGTCAGAAACTGGGGGCAGAGACCAAACACAGATTTCTCGTGTCTTTGTAATGCTCATTCCTTGCCTCGCACATTGGTGTTATAAAGATATTTTCCCCTTAATAATGTTTTCCCAGTTATGATGGCTATAATTTTAGGATCATGTTGCTATTGGATGTAAACTATGCACATGGGACTTAATCCCAAAATTATCTTTTCACTTTTTAACATGCAAGTTGAGTAACTCTAACTTTCTTCCTAAATTCTTACAAAAAGAGTCCAGATGACTATAGCAATGTGTGAACTCGTACAGGAAGCTCGTAGCAGCTTTTGTGATAATAGCACCAAACTGGAAGCTACATAAATGTCTTTCGGTGTGTGAATGGGTGAACACATCTGTGATATGGAAAACTAGCTAGATTTTATTTTTTTAAGTTTCAACAGGATATGATTGCCTGAGTCCATTTTTGCCACATTCTGAATGGACATGGAGATGGGGAACAGGCTAGTGACTGATGTGGAATGGGGATGAAACAATTTTAGCTCTGTGTGGATGATTGCAAAAAGGTACACATGTAATAACAGTCCTTAGAGCTACAGATGAATTTATACAACCATAGCCACACAGAGAGAAGTGCATTTGTATTCATCATGACATAACATATTCTAGAGACTGTTAACATGCCAGTTTCCTTAGTACAATGATATTGCCCTTACTTATCTAAGCTAATTTATACCTGTACTGGTCTTTGTAAATTTCTCTAAATCTGTGATTATTCCAAAATTTAAAAATAACAATTAACAAAAAGATGGAAAGTCAGATATAATTTTAAGTAGATGATCAAATCCATCTCTGTGTATTAATTTAATCATCTATTTATTTCCTGTCTTTGAATTCTATTACATTTTTGTTTTAATAAGACCAATTATAATAATAATGTGAACTTTGATTGTCATCAGTTTTTATCAAAACTTTGTTAGCAATGAAGATACATGCAATATATTTTGACAGGGATGAGAAAGCAGTTATATACATATTTAGGCTCATTTTACATTCTTAAGAATAACTGAACTTTTAAAAATAATTTTAACAATATATAACTACATGTATGGACAAAAGTGGGTGAATGTACATTACATTGTTGCAGATACTTATTTCAGAAATATAAATGAAACACTTTTACTTCTTATGTTATATTTTTCTTTAATATTTTGCATTATATTTCTTATTAACATGCATAATCAGAAAGTGAAGTCATGTAAGAAGATATAAAGTGAAATCTGTCATGAGCTTGTTGACCAATTCACTGTAGCATTTCTTTAAATAAGAGGATTTCACAAGAGTTGACATATCTATGAGTGGGCATTGGGTCCAGACAGAAGCCACTGCCTGCCTGCCTTGCCTTTGGGTCTACAGCCATGAATGCTGATCATATCTGCAAATGTCACATTGTCTATGCACACAGCTATTTCTGTTTACCTAAAAGAAATTTATAGAATTGGGAATTGCAGGATGGGCTCTTAACTCAGGGTAGACCCCTTGCTTATCATGCACAAGACCCTCTGTTAGACACCCAGAATTGCAAAGTCAAACAAGATAAATTAGGAATTGAAGAAAACATGACAAAACTGAACGTTTGTCAGGATTCACAGACTTGTGGAATGAGTGGTATACAAATGAAAGACACAAGCTATTGAAACCAGATTCAGAGACTTTTGAGACACAACCACACAACGCATGTGTGGGTACTGTTTCCTCTGTGTGAGGGGTGATTAGGGAGCATCTGTGTAGGGTGGGCAGTGTGATGCATTCCCACCTGCTCTTTAGTTCCCTGCTTGGGGACTCACATGGTATGCGTGCTTTCAGAGGCCCCCTGCTTCACTGCAGTGGCTCCCAGCACAGCTGTTCCTGCACAGATGTTTCTATGAGAGAATTCCTCAGCCCAGTGTCTATAGTGCTCAGTCTTGATGCTCCTTGCTGTTATCCTACCTGTCTTCAGCAGGCAGAATGCTCAGCTCAAGCCCTTCCTTCAAACCCACCTCACCTATGAAATAGTGAATATCTTTCTGAAATGCCTGTTATAAAATCCTCCCTGTTGCTATGGCTGAATGTGCTTATAACAATTCTTGACTTTAGGTGAGAAAAAAAATTATATATTATGGGTTTCATGTGGCTGGAAAATGTTCTTTCTCAGGCAGCAACACTCCCTAGAGCAAAAGACTCCTGACACACACAGTGGCTGTACCAGGTAGATGGAAAGTCAGGGATGTATGGTATTTTTATTTTTATTTTTTACTTTGAAAAGACAGAATTACCTTTAATTGAAAATTTGGACCCTATCCATAAATTAGGTTACTTTGGGGACTAAGAAAATTTTGGTTTTGTTTCAGACAGAAATTCGATGATCAGTATGGTTTCCTGGGAAAAGCTTGGGGAATTGTTGCTAAAGCTCCTGTGGAAATTCAAACCAGGGTTCATGCAGTGTCACAGGCTGACGAATTTCAAGACTGATCATCGAGGGAGGAAGCTGTCACTATTCTCAAAATAAATGAGAGGAAAAACCACTGACTGCATACTCATACCAGGATACACCCCCCATACACACCTATGCACACACCTTCACAGAAGCATGCTCACACAAAAGCCTGTGCACACGGATACTCAGGAACATCCACACCTGTGCACACACAGGCAGGCACACGCTGGGCACATGCACATTATTGAGTCTCCAGGAAGCAGTTTCTATAGGCAAAAGTAGATCCATGATAGACTGAGGACCAGGCAAGAGGTTTTCTATTCTGAGGGAGGAAGTTGTCAGTATTCTCAAAATAAATCTTCTCTTTCTCTTTCTGATACCACGTGCTTCTTCTCAGGCTCATATAAAGTAGAAGTTCTGTGTTTTTTCTTTTATTTTTTGGACAATTTCAAAAACGAACAAAATGTATCGTGATCATTTTCATACACCCTCATTGCCCTTTTCCCTTCCACTCCTGTAGACATTTTTTTCTTCTTAGCTTCCCCCTTCTACTTTCTGTGTGCTTTGTTTTAATATGAGTATTGCCTAATTTTCAACATACTTCATTTCTCACACTCTAATATTTCTGTTTTGTGCCCCTTCATCTAAATATTTTCTTATCTCTCACTCCCTTTCTCTCAGGAATTTTTAGATCTCTATTTCTTCTTGTGTTATACTATTGTCAGATTATATTGATTTTGTCTATGATTTTACCTTTATTTACCTTTGACAGATGTTTTTCCAGCTGCTCCTTGTTTACTACTTGTCTCTATTTAAACCCCTTCTCTTTTGTACCTGCACCTTTCTCCCACTTGCACTGCCAATCACAATGGCTTGTCTATACATTTTCTCTAATGTTATGTCATTCATTCTATTTATGCCCATTCCTTTTTATTTCTCTTCTTCATTAATCAAACAGCACAGCTCATTGAAATATTTTTCTTCCATAAAGCCACTCTTGCGTCCTTGTCTTTCTGAGCTTAGATGTGATGCTACATAAAGTGACAGGCACGGACAATGCCTTCCTTCCACACAGTGATGGGCAACGTGTGTACAATTGCATTGGTTGCAGTAAAAGTCTGGATCATATATTCATGCAGGCTCATGTAATCTTGCTCCCAAAACATAGCAGTGGTGTGTGTTTAGGTTTGGAGACACAGGGAGATGCTTGTAGTGAGTGGTCACACATGGCCACAGTAAATTCTCACTTGGTAGCTTCGCAAATTGACCAAGTCGAACCTACATGTGGAGACCTGCACTGTGCGTCCTGATGGACTCAGACTTAATGACTTAAGAGATTATGCTGCCATGAGCTGGCTGTAGATTGGGAAATACAATCCAAAGGTGATCCCTGCCCTGGCATTCCCCATCCCCAACCCCATGGCAGAATGAGTTTCCCCTGGTTTAGAGCCAGTAGTCCTTCTAGAACAGAAGGAACAGTGAGGGATAACAGCTGCCACAACAGCAACTGGTAGTGTTCAAGAGCCATCATAGCTATATGTGGAGGTGCTTCTCTGAGCAAGTTTAAAAGCAGGGTTCATCCTTCAAGAATAAAACTTTCAAAAGCCAGTTCCTTAGATACTTGACTAGTCTTCATTGTATTGGGGCTGAGGAAGAGTGATAAAGAATCTTCTGTAATACTGGAGAAACATGGCTTAGCAGTTAAGGCACTTGTCTGCAAAGCTAAAGGACCCAGGTTTGATTCCCCAGGATCCACGTAAGCCAGATGCACTAGGTGTCACATGCTATTGGAGTTCATTTGCAGCAGCTGGAGGCTCTGGCCCACCCATTCTCTCTTTCTCTATCGACCTCTTTCTCTCTCCTCTCTCTCAAATAAATAAATAAATAAAAATGAAATATTTTAGAAAATAATCTTCCTTGGAATCAGTCTCTTGTCTCCTTTCACACATACGCAAATACACATGCTAATAGGTTTCAGCCTATGTTGGCAAAAAAATTAAATCAAGCAAAAGTGAATTTATCTTCACTGGCCTTTAAAGCCAAAAAGGCTTTCATTGAAACTTTTAACTTATTAAAACATGAGAGAGGAACCTACAAATTGTAAGGATAGAGGAAACCTCACTTCCTTAAGCTCCTTGTGGGTGTGATACATATTGTTTCTATAGCTTTATGTTTCCTGGCCACCAGTGGCCTTATGTTTTATATATTCCAAAACACACCTCCAGCTGGAGATTTTGGAAAATATTGCTCTGCTTATCAGGAATGGGCCAAGTATAGGATAGAGAATGAATGGTTCGAGAGCTTGGGAAAGGTATTTCTTTTTATAAGATTATCGAGTATTTGTAAACAACACTTAATTCTTTCATATCTTAAAATGATTTTCTGCCTGATATTATTCATGGTAGATTAATCTATGCTTTTTATTTGGCCCCGGATGGACAGACCAAATAGAATTGGAATTATACAAGTAAATGTTATTTCAAACCCTCCTGTAACAGGAAATAGCTTTATAACAAAATTATGTAACAGCTGGGACTGCGGCTAGTCCAGAATGACAATGTTTGTCCTGATCCCCATGCAACTGCACAGGGTTGTTGAATTGCACTCTTTTAAAGACAAAGCAAAGCAGGATCCAAAGGTCAAGAGCACTCGGGCTTCCTAGGAATACATAACACATTCCATTCCAAAGTGAGAGCTGTTCTTCTGCGACATCAACCTTGGGGTTTATGCCATGCTTTGAAATGCAAAGAAAAAACAGAAGGCAGCTGCACCCAGGCTTCGCCGGTATGACTGTGCACCCAGATCACTCGGGAAACCATTGTCATGCAGGGGCTGGTCCCACACTCTAGGCTATGGCCTGAGATGGGTGTTTTTGCCCAGCTCTCTGCTGAAGTTGATGCTGGGCTCTGCATTTTCTGATTGTTTGATTACCCTGATCAGTGTTCTCTGGCTTGTCTAAAAGTTTTCAGAACTGTGAGAGATGATCTTTAACCAATGGGGGCCTCTGTTTGTAACCAGCAGTTGAGGCTTCAGGACATTGGCATGTCCCCAGCTGACTCAAATCACCTCAAGGCAAGGACTATGTCTCCTCCAATTCCATCTTTCCATGTGTCTTATGCTTTGTGCTCAGAAAATAGTTTTTGACCTGATTTGGATGAGCAATTATTAAACTCATCAAACATCTTGCCATCTGCATTAACCTGTTTGTCTGAAAAATTCTGTTAAGTTCGCAGAGCCAACTCTTGAATTCTAAGAACCCAGCAACAAAATCTTCAAAGTGGGCACCTGCAAGTGGGGAGTTGGGGAGGGTTTACTCTGCCTCCAGGTTAACCATCGCTATGAGATAATTCACAGCACTCCCTCCTAATTGATTCATCAGGTTGTTACGCTGCCTGCTGGAAGGAGCATATATAAAGGATGCTTGTCATCTCAATGCATCAAAACATCTTCACAGAATATGTCAGTGTGGTTTTGGAAACATACTGTCTGGTATTTTTAAAATTCTGATGTTTGTGGGAGCTGGGAGATGGCTCTGTGTGTGAAGAGCTTGGTGCACAAACATGGGTAAGCTGCACAGCAGCATGTACCTGTATTCCCAGCACGAGAAAATGGAGATAGAAGAATCCCTGGGCAAACTGATGAGCTAAGCTTGACAAATGGGTGGGCTCTGGGTTTAGTGAGAGACCTTGTCTCAGGAAGATGAGAAGCAATAAAGGCAGACACCTGATGTCACCTCTGGCCTCTTAATGTGTATGCACCCACGTGTACCCACATGCATGCACGCCATACCCACACTCTCCAGAAAACGATTCTGAAGTTTCATATCAGTGGGCTGAGGGCTGACACCTAAGGACCCTCTGGGTGCAAGTCAGGGCTTCTACATCCCCAGACATCTGTAGCCTCATCAACTGACTTTGTTTTTCAGAGCAAAATAAATGAGCAGTTTTGTGTTTACACCTGATGCTGTGATCCTGGAATGCATGCAGAGCAGGGAAGAGGCCGGAACAGGATAGAGCAGGGACAGGACTGTCTTCCGGAACGGTCATGGGGACGCGAGTGCAGATTTGGAGAGAAGACACACCTGCCTATCATTTCTCTTACAAATAAGTCTTCACAGACACCATCACAAGGACCCACTGAAAATAGCATGTGTTTCAGAGTGGCCATGAAGGCTGGATTCAGGTCAGCATTCCCCATTCCCTAATGTCAGAGGGTGTGTCTTTGGGATGTGTTACAGTCAGGTTCACATTGCTGGTAGAAATCACCCAACCAAGAGCAGCTTGTGGGGGGAAAAAGGGGTTTATTTTGGCTTACAGACTCAAGGGGAAGCTCCACAAGGGCAGGGAAAATGATGGCATGAGCAGAGGGTGGACATCACCCCCTGGCCAACATCAGGGGACAACAGGAACAGGAGAATGTGCCAAACACTAGCAAGAGGGAGCTGGTTTTAACAACCATAAGCCCTCCCACAACAATATACTGTCTTCAAGAGGCATTAATTCCCAAATCTCCACCAGCTGGGAACCTAGCATTTGGAACACTTAAGTTTATGGGGGACACCTGAGTCAAGCCCCCACAGGATGGGACACAGGAAAGTGGGCATCCTGTGGAGCAGTCAGAAGACAAGATAATACACCAATTTCCATGTGGTCAGGCAAAGCAAAACAGAAAAAACTGTTTTTGTATAAAAAATGTATTTTTTACTAATGAATTGATTGATTGATTGATTAATTAATTAATTTATTTATTTGAGAGAATATGGGCACATCAGGGCCTCCTGTCACTTCCAGCTGACTTCAGATGTATGTCCCACTTCGTATTCTGAATCTGGTAGAACACCAACCAGTGTCTTGGAAAGCAGGGAGTGCCCGCGCGCTCACGCACCACGCACATTGACTATGTGGTGAAGGAAGAACAGAAAATCACAGATAACCTCCCTCTTCTATCCGTGTTTTCCCTTTCCAGCCCTTCCGTTAACTCTTGGTCGAAATGCCCTGAACGGAAATTTTCTCCTAGTAATGATCAACGCCTCCACGTGCATTTGCACGCCATGCTGAGGAGTGTGATGGACTTTGCACCATTCTTCTCTGTCCTTTCCAAGATGAGAATCACCTCTCAGCCCCCCGGTGTGTGTATTACCTGCCCACTAGTCACTTACCCGCTGGTTTACTTGGGACATTGACTGTGTTGGTGTGACAGTACTTGTATTCAAGTAACTCCTATTTCAGTTACTTATGACATCAAACTCTCAAGCTGGCGATGCTGACAAACTTCTTACAGTGTTTAGTTATAATTACTCTGTTTTATCATTAATGATTGTCAGTTTCTTACTGCACCTAACTTGAGAGGGAAAGGCATAGCCCACTGTAGAGGTTAGTATTCTGTGGGTTCTGCTTATAGACTCCTGGGTTTGGAATATATCCCCTGTGAATTAAAGGAGACCACTATAGTAGGGGAAATTGTCTTCTATTTGAGAAACATAAAGGCTAACTCTGCTTCTCAGTATTTTATAAATATATTGAGATCTCTAAAAAAAAAGAAGAAGAAGAAGAAGAAGAAGAAGAAGAAGAAGAAGAAGAAGAAGAAGAAGCAGCAGCAGCAGCTAAATGGGAAAACTAAAATAAATAAATAAATAAATAGCCAGGTCTGGTGGCACATGACAGTAGGAAATTGCTGAAGAGGTAGAGGCAGGAGGATAAAGATTATGAGACCAGCCTGGAGTACACATTTGGGCTGGGGAAATGGCTCAGCAGTTAAAGGCACTTGCTTGCAAAGCCTGCTGGCCCAGTTCAATTTTCTCGCACCCACCTAAATCTGGATTCACAAAGTGACACTAGCATCTGGCATTCATTTGCAGTGGTAAGAGAACCTGGCATGTACCCCCCATGCATATGCACCAATGAATAAAAAATAATTACAAAATACTTAAATAGGGGCTTTGGATGTGGTTCAGTCTTAGAACTTGATTAACAGGCTTAAGGAATTCTACCCCATTGCCCCAAAATGAAAAAAAAAAATACTGAAATCAATATGGAATATTCTTAGAATGAGAAAGGCCTTTCTCATTAATATAGAACCTAATTGCACACGCGTTTGGTTTTGTAGTTGAGGCTGGTCTCGTGTTTTCAGCAGCAGTCGTAATCCTGCTTAGCTTGCAGAGTGCCGTGGAACAGGCTTACCCCTCCATGTTGAGTTTATTCTGTGTTTGCATTTCTCATGTTTTTCAAAGGAAACCATCAGTTCGTGGGGCTTCTGTTTTATCCATACTCTCTATTTCCTCTGTACACCCCCAGGTTTCTTCCCGTCCATCCTGCACACCTCTGAGGATCTCACCTTGGTTTACTGCTCTCTCTGAAGTCCACTTGACAATATCTTCAACAGACATATCCAAATGTATATTCCTGTCGTATCCAAATGTCTATTCCTGAAGGCTTCCAGGCCCATCCCATCTGCTTGGAAACTCTCCACATTTCCACACCAGATCATTGTCCTGCACGCTATAACTACCCCTAAGTCCAAATCATGTCCATGACATCCTCACCTTGCCTTGCGCTCTGCCCTCCCTCCATTTTCACAGAGTGAAGCTTGTTTCTCTGGCTACTTGCCTTCTCCAGCTATCCATACCCATCGCTGCGGACTGCTTCCCCGCAGGTCTCTCCTTGCCCCCCGCCACTTTCCGTCTGTCTCAAACCATCGTGATCCAAGTTGCACCTCAATTTTAGTTTTTAATTTAATAGTTTCCTGATATGGAACATTGAAGAATGCTACAAACAGCAGCCCCCTGGAGTCCAATGTCATTTTTACATAGATTTAGTACACAGCATATGGCCTTTACATTTTTTTGTTAAGATCCAGGAGGAAAATTCTACCCAGACAAATGTCTATGGCTCTCCTGCTCAGCCATAACTCTTATAGGTAGGTCTTAACTTTGGATCACAGAAGATCAGAAGGAAACGTCGTATTGCAGTACATTTTTCCTTTTTTTTTTGTTTTTGTTTTTATTTCTCCATATTTTTCTTGTGAATATTTCCCTTTCCTCTCAATCATTTCTTCACCAGTTTTATAGTCTTTGTAATTCTGGCAACTGTCTTAAGAAGCTGTTTTTCAGAATTTTGTTTACTTCTATTTCATTTGGTTTTTTTTTTTTCTTACTTTTTTTTCTTTTGGGGGTGGGCGGGGAGACAAGGTCTTACTATGTCTCTCAAACTGACCTAAAGCTTACTGTGTAGGCCAGACTGACCAGATGCCTGAGATATTTGTGTCTTAGGACTTAGATGAGAGCCACCATACCCAACACATGTTCACTTGCCTTTTAAATTTTATTTATTTATTTATTTATTTATTTATTTATTTATTTATTTATCATCAGACAGAGAAAAAGAATAAGAGAAGGAGGAACAGATGAGTACAGCAGGGCCTCCTGACACTGTACATGAACTCCAGATGCATGTACCATTTGTGCATCTGCCTTTATGTGGGGGCTGGGTATTTGAATCCTGGCCACCACGCTTTAACCACTGAACCACCTCCTCAGCCCCTTGATTGCTTTTATGAGATAAACTGTTCAAGCACTTGAAGAGTATTACTTATCTGGAACACTCCGTCTTGATCCATCTGGTCTCCTCTAACCTGGGAAGTGACTCCTCACAGTCTTCTGGTTGGCATCTTCAGAAGCTCGGGATACTTGTTAGTTTTCCATCCTTTGTGGGCTCCGGCACTCTCCTTTCCAGATGCATCTCTTCCACATGGAGAGTGCACTAGGAAGGATGCTTCAGAGAAATGGGAGCAGGTGGCTACCTCCAAGTAGAAGGAGAGATTTGTCTTAAGGAATTGGGTCAAGTGATTATGAAGACAGATGTTCTAGGATCTGATAGCTCAAGAAGGGAGAGAGAAGACTGACCCTTCTCTGGTTGGTGTGCATTGTGTTTGCTAAATTGTGTGTGTGTGTGTGTGTGTGTGTGTGTGTGTGTGTAGCGTGCATGCATGTGGAATCCAGACCAGAGGTCAACACTGGGTGTCTTCCTCAACTTTTCCCCACCTTATTTACTGAGGTAGATCATTCTCTCACTGATCCCAGGGTTCACTGATTCAGCTAGTATAGCTAGCCCGGCTTGTCTCAGAGAGCGCTCCCCCCCCCATCTCTGCTGTCTAAGTGCTGGGATTACAGGGACACCCCTCACCCTGCAAGTCCTAAGGATCTTCATCACGAGGGAATATCCCAGTGTAGAAACAGGGTCACCACTTGCGGTGGGCTTCTGTATCATTGCCCCAGTCTCTGAATATCAATGTCTTCCCAGGGTTCATGTCCACTGTGAGCGTTACACAGACCACACGAGTACAAGCACACAATGCTCATACACGGTATGCCTACTATTCACAGTGGCCACGAAGTCTAAATTCATTACAATGTCAATCACAATAGGCATTTCTGAAGAACCTTGAGCTCCTTTCAGAATGAAGATAGTGAGGGTCACTCAGGAACCCCTTTTTGTCCTTCAAGTATGTGTGTTTTGAATGGTTAGTTCCCGGCTGATGGAAATTTGGGAATCAGTGCTTTGCTGGAGGTGTGTTGCTGGGGGGCCGGCTTAGGGGTTGTATAGAGAGTTCCCCTTGCTGGGGTTTGACACACTCGCCTACTGCTTTTTTCCCCTGATGTCGGCCAGAAGGTGATGTACAACCTCCACTCATGCCACGTTTCCCCTGCCATAATGGAGTTTCCCCTCAAGTCTGTAAGCCAAAATAAACAGCTTTCTTCTCACAAGCTGCTTTTGATCACGCACTTTGTGCCAGCAACAAGAAGGTAACTGCAACATGGGGTTTGTTGCCTGCTTGTGTTTTTCTCACAGAGCATGGCATGCAGAAGGCATATTGAAAGGGAGCTTGGGACCTATTGCTTTTGTTCCTTAGGAGACACATTGCAGATTTCTGTGCCTATGTTCTGTGAGATAAAATATATTTCCTTGTTCAAAAAGGCTAGGTATCTGAAAACTGGAACATTTTTTCAACTGAAATGGTGTCAAATGAAATAGTTAGTAAAATAAATACTAATAACCAACTCAGCTGCTTTACTAAATGTAAGAATATTAAAAGTCACAGTGAGAAGGAAAAATGAAATATTCCCAACTAAATTTGAAATGGCCAGGTGTGAGCAGAGCACTCATCTATCATACACTGTAGAGAGGGTTATTTGAGGCAAGATACATCCAATGAGGAGCAATGATTTCCTCTTCCACTTAGCTGCATATAACCTTCACCACTCCACCCTCAACTTTTCCATAGCTTCTGTTCTTTCCCTGAACTTGATGGACCTTCAGGAGTATTCCTCAGCTGTACAAGGTGTCTCTTGAGGAGCTGGGTACTAGCTTATTGCAGACCATGATTATTCATGTGGTGTTTTGTTTTTAATTTTATTTGAGAGAGGGAGATAGAAATAGTCAGAATATATATATATATATATATATATATATATATATATATATATATATATATATATAGAGAGAGAGAGAGAGAGAGAGAGAGAGAGAGAGAGAGAGAGAGAGAGAGGGCATGCCAGGACCTTCAGCTGCTACAAACACCAGGTGCCTGCACCACCTTCTGTGTCTGGCTTGTGTGGGTACTGGGGAATCGAACCTGGGTCCTTTGGCTTTTCAGGGAAGTGTCCTAACCACTAAGACATCTCTCCAGCCCTCATATGTGTTTTATTAGGTTTGCTGCTATGGTCCCTGGGCTTACAAGAGTTCCTAGTATTTGTGAACTCTAAATTTTGGCGAATGAGTGAATGTTTCTAAAATAAACAAAACAACAACTAAGAAAACAATATTTCTGCTAAGAAGCAGAATCATTAAAACACACTAAACACCACCCATTACCTTTCTTTTAATATATTTTTTTATTATTTTATTTATTTTTGGAGAGAGACAGAGAGAGAGACAGATAGAGAGGGAGAGGGAGACATATAGAGAATGGGTGCACCAGCAGTCTCTCAGCTGCTGTGAACTAAATCCAGATGTGTGCGCCCCCTTGTGTTCAAGTGCGGCATTGCGCCCTTGTGTCACTGCATCTGGCTAAACATGGGACCTGGAGATTGGAACCGGGTTCTTAGGCTTAGCAGGCAGGCGCCTTAACCGCTAAGCCATCTCTCCAGCCCCCATTACTTTTTTTTTTTTTTTACAATATTTAATAATTTAATGCAACCATCTTGACATTTTTGTAAAGGTAAAGTGTTGTGTACTGAATCATAACCTAACACATGATAGCACAGGAGATGAAAAGTTTCATTATATAATTTTTAAAGTGTTGAATGTACTAGTTTCTATTCTATTTGTTAATGGATTTTTTTTCTTATTTTTCCTCTTCTCTCCCTCCCCCTTGCTCCTCATCTTTCTTCCTCAGAGTTTCATTTAATTAAATGATGTCAGATAAGCAGAATCTAATCTCACAGAGCTGTTGAGCAGTTGCATGAGGGTGAATTCAGCAGGCTGTGTATGGCCTCCCAAGTTTAACCATTAAAGAAAATGAGAAAAACACTTAACATTAATACTATGTGTGAAGGCTATGTACATATGTATCCAAAATACACTATTGGTATCTGTTGAAACATAAGCAAAAATAATTATTGCCATCCCAACCATATAGCCTAGTATAATATTCCCCTCTCTAATCCTGCCCCTGTCCCTTTCTCATGTTGTAAACATTTAATATTTTCTAATAGCTTTTTGCACATAAGAATTTGTTTGCATTCTTTTCAGCAAAGCATAGAACCAAAATGATAATTTATGAGAAAAATATATTCCACTTTCAAATATAGAGTTCTGTATCATTTATCTTCTCATTATTGAGACAAAACAACTGAGCAGAAGCAGCTTATGGAAGGAATGGGTTTCTTTTGTTTTACAGTTCTGAGAAGTTGTAACATGGTGGGGAAGACATGGCAGGAGCAGAAAGTTGGACAGACCAGGGAAAGAACAGCAAAAGTAGGGTCACTATTAACACCCAGTGTAGCAGACAGCTTCAGGTTCGCTGAGATGAACTTCCAGACCAGGCACAGTTATGGAGGAAGGGATATTATTTATTGAAGCTTACAGATCCAGGGGAAGTTCCATAATGGCAGAAGTAGCGGCCTGCTCTCACAAGGCCAGGCAGAGAGAGCAAAAGCCAACCAGCCACCACAGCACACAAAGCAAAACAAACTACAGCCAAAAGGTCACACAGCAGACTTCAGGAACTCCTGCTAGACACATTTGCATATCTTTACAATGGAATCTCAAACCCATCACCACACCTTAAGACCGGGCCCCCAGTGACCTTGCCTCTAGCAAGGTGATTGCAGATGCAAACTATAAACTAATAAAATACTGAATATATTGGGGGACATATATTCAAACTACCACATTCCGCCCCTGGCCCCCAATATATTTAGCTCCTGGTCCCCAATAGATTTATAACTATCACACATTGTAAATTGTACTCAGTCCAATTTCAAAGGTTCTCACAGTCTTGATCAACTTAAGATAGTGAGTCCTGTACAATCAAACAAGTTAAATACTTTCAACATGTAAAGGCACAGAGTAAACATTTTAACTGTATAAGGAATAGCAAGAAGAGACTAAAACAATGCAAACTCAATCACCATCAGCCATCATTAAACTTCTGCAGTTTAAGTTTAATATAACCAGAGACTAACAGTTTTCATGTTTACCAATTCCGCCCCTCCAGCTGGGCAGAGTCGCCAGGGAAAACTTTTATCCCAGTTCAACACTGCACTCCATGGTAGTCCTTTTGCACAGTCCTGGTATATCCAAAACATCTTCAGGTCTCCATGCAACCCACAGTCCATCTTCCAAAGGCTCTTCCAGCCTATTCCTGAGGGTCTTCATGCCCTGCTTCATGCCGCATCTCAGCAGCGGCTCCTGGAACCGTGTGCAACTCATGACCATTCTATGCATTTTTCATATTTCCAAAACTAATACCAGGTGTGCAGGACACAGCCATATTCTTAATCCAGGGACAAAATAAACCATAGCCTTGAAAAGCAGGTTCCTTCTCCAGTCAACTCTTTCCAAGAATTTGCATTTTTAACAGTCTTTCCTCAGGCATCCTCTCCATTGTTTTAATGTAAATCAAGTCTGGCCACCTTCCTTCCACCTTCCTTAAGATTGCTAATGTGTTTGACAATAGTAGTTAAACCAGCCTCAATGCCTTTACTTTTAACTTGTTTTAAGTCTTTTAACTTAAAATTTTAAATCTCTCAGTCCAATATCTTTAGCCAAGTACATCAGTCCATTACAAATTTAAGTTTGATCAAACACTCTGGGCCTGGATAGCGGAACGTAGCCATCCCTTATGCCAGTAGCCCAGTTCCAACAAAGTCCTCTGTCTTCTTTCCTTCCCCTTAGAAAGCTCATAAGCCAAGCCTCGAAGTTTAATACTATCTGCACTTAGTATTCTCAAACTCTCATCAGAATAGTCCATAAAACTTGGCTTACCACTCCAGAAGGCATCTTTAGTTGTAAGCACCAAGTCCATGTCCATTCCTCCAAAACAAAGGTTCCAAAAGACGAATATCCACACGGTCAGGTTCATCTCACCCCACTTCTGGTACCACTTTACTGTTGCAGACAGCTTCAGGTTCGCTGAGATGAACTTCCAGACCAGGCACAGTTATGGAGGAAGGGATATTATTTATTGAAGCTTACAGATCCAGGGGAAGTTCCATAATGGCAGAAGTAGCGGCCTGCTCTCACAAGGCCAGGCAGAGAGAGCAAAAGCCAACCAGCCACCACAGCACACAAAGCAAAACAAACTACAGCCAAAAGGTCACACAGCAGACTTCAGGAACTCCTGCTAGACACATTTGCATATCTTTACAATGGAATCTCAAACCCATCACCACACCTTAAGACCGGGCCCCCAGTGACCTTGCCTCTAGCAAGGTGATTGCAGATGCAAACTATAAACTAATAAAATACTAAATATATTGGGGGACATATATTCAAACTACCACACCCAGTAAGGATGAACCTCAAGGTCTGTCTACAGTGACACCCCTAGTTCAGCAAGACTCCTCTCCCCAAAGGCTCCACCAGCGGGGGATTAATGATGAAGCTCTAATCAAAGACAAATGAAGCTACAGGAGATGCTCCATATTCAAGCTACTACAAATGCACTCTTAGCATAAACCTAAGATTAACTGGTTTGGGGTTGAAGAATATTCAGGAATAATTTGCCAAGTAATTTAAAGTATTATGTTGAAATAAATTATTTTAAATAGCACTAAAACACTTCCTTTGATTTAATCAGTACTCAAAATGCATGTCACTTTTATCCAGCTATGGAGAGAAACTTCCATAAGTTCCATTTGATATATGTTTTGCTCTTATGGAGTATAATAAAACCTATTAAATTTTTTTACATAAACACATGAACTTCTTCACTGGATTTCCTTTAAACCTTTCCTACTATCTTTTTTCTTCTTCTATTTTTAAAAGTTCTCCCCAAAATATATTGTCAATTATTTAAAATTATTCTCAGGAAGGACACACGATATAAGATAGATACACAGGTTAAGACTGAGGCAGTTTGACAAAGCTAATGACATGCCCAGAATGAACTGGGTTTCGAGAAAGCTTCTGAGATTTGTGTTATGACAATCCAACACGCTTACCCCCTCAGAATGCATCCTGAGTGATAATGCACAAGCAGAAGTGTGGACTGCCATGCTCAGAACCTCAGAAACCTCATGTACCCAGCCCAGGGAGGTAAACCACTGCGTGAGGAAGCAGCTTGCCTAATGATCGATTACATTATTTTGTTTGCTGCCAGCTGGAATAATTAGAGAGGTAATAATAACTCCAATTAAAGCCATTGTTTGACAGCTCATGCTTGTCTTTTTACCTGTTGTATTTAGGAAAGGAGAAAATTCTCTGTGTTGCAGCCTCCCTATAGGTCGTGGCACAAAGCTCTTCTGCACTTGGCTGTGGCCCCAGGAGTCTGAATGCTGTGCAGGAAGACTGCTCCAGCCTGGATGCAGTGGTCCCTGCTCAAGCATTCTGTGCACTCCTCAGCAGCTCCCAGTACTCTGACCCTGGGAGGGGAGCCAGGCTTCTTGTACATTCAGTAGAGGTGCAAACCTTCCCACACCCAAGGCATAACAATATTTATCATTCAGCCTTGGTGGCAGCTGCAGAGGGACAGACAATCACACAGACACCACATGAAACCGTGGGCAGCCAGCGTGCTTGGGGAGTCCCTGTCAGTGGCTATGAGAAAGGAAGAGCTCATTTCCCACACTAGGAAGCGAAAGTCCTGTAAACAGTAGACCCAGGGTGATGGGGGCAGGACCTGCTCTGATAACTCCCCACCAGCCTCAGATCTTGCTGCGAGCACTCCCAGAGCCTCCTCGCTGCCAGGCCCAGAGCGTGTCTGCAGGGCTAGCTCACACTTGACAAGACGGAGGCACTTAGTTGTTCCCATGCTGCAAAGGCTTATGGTGACAACCTCTGTTGGTTTGTCCCAGTCGTCCCTGGGCTGGAGCATTGTTCTATGCAGGACCTGTCCACCCAGCATTTGCCTGCCTTCATCCCTCCTTGATGCAATAGGTCCTCTGCCTAAAACCCTACTGAGTTCCCCAAGCAGCCTTTACTCATAGGCCTGGAAGGCAGAGCAGATGATGACCCTTCCTATGGAAATATAGCAGTGAGGGCCTGAGACACAGCTCAGTGACATGCTTATCTTGGAATCAGGAGGACGTGAGTTCAATCTCCAGACCCATGTACAATGCCAAATATACTAATGTGTGTATGCCATCCCACAAGTAGGACTCCACACACACACACACACACACACACACACACACACACACACACACACACACACGGTATATATGTATATATAATGTATAGATGTATATGAAATTTATTAACTCTTTTTTTTTAATTATTATTTAGTCAGCATGCAAGTATCAGGTTTCCTATACTTTGTTTGCTCGCTGCTGCTGTGGCTACTCTCCCCCATCTCCTTATCTGCCTTCTGTATTTCATTTACATATCACCTGTTCAAGTGCCCTGCCCTTCCCATCTCATTTCCTTAAAGCATGCCTTTTAATTCCCACCTCATGGATTTCTTTCTAGTTTGCTGACCTCTACCCACCCTTGCCTCCGCAGAAATACACAGGTGTAACAATTGGAAATTATGAATCATATATGAGAGAAAATATGCAATATTTTCCTGGGTTATCTCAATTAATATAATTATACTAAGTAATATACTATATGTCCCAGTTCCATCTATTTTCCTACAATTTTCATAATTTCATCTTTTTCTTTATAGCTGAATAAAATTCCATTGTGTATATACACCACAATCATGTTCACTGAATGTCAAATAAGTGAATAAATATTGTGATTGGAGTAGTTTAACTGATTAAACAACTGCTCTAGGAGATTGAGAACAACAAATGTCAATGATTTAACTCCATTTCAAATAATATTCATGTATATAGTCATGAGTATAGAGGACCCATGCCGTTAACTTTAGAAGCTGTAGAAGATTTACTCAAAGATCAAAGTCCACAGCTAACAGACCTCTCATAATTCCTGAGGCATACTTTCTGAATTCTGACTGAGGCGTGTCACCATGTTCTTAGTGCATGTGACTCCCAAAGCATCTCATACAAAGAGTGGAAGGTACCGTAACCATGAGCCTGTGGTGGACGTGACTTTTGTTGCGTACGCAAAGCACAATAACAAAACATTTTGTGAAAGTGGAGTGACTCCTGCCAGCGGGTACTTCAGGAATTTTATGAAAAGGTTTAGCAATGCACTCTTGGCATTTATAACCCAGGAAATGCTTCTTGTATTTAAACGTGAAGTAGTTCCCTCTCGGAACCATTTTCATCATTCGACCTTGCCTGTGTTGTTTCATACACAGTGACATTGTTAACGATTCATCCATTTGTATTTATAAAAACTGAGCCCCAAGCCTTATGCATTAAAGGAATGTCACTGAATATTTAGATTTAATTTGGTGACTTACTTGAAAATAATTCAGCATATTTAAGAGGAAATTAACTTAATTGTTTATATGTTTCATGATTTACTCAGTATTATTTTGCACCATATTTTGACATTATGTGAAAAGGAGAAGAAAGTCACTGGAAAATCGTACTCTCTCCCTGCAAATAAAATTTCAAAAAATTCCCAAAGATAAGATACATATCTAATGTACTTTAAATACTCTAAGGTTAAAGACCATGAATACTTGTACTACTTTATGCAAAACTATAATATTTTTGTCTATATTTTTAGATATACTGTGAGGGGTTGTTGAGAATTATTATGAATATTACCAGTTACAGTACCACACATGACCCCTCCATGAAGTGGGCTGTATCTTCAAAATGCTGGCATGTTTTTTGGTGTCTGTAAGAAGTGTTGTCTACATCTTCTGTTTATGATAAAGCTGTGAAGATAAATAAGTACAGCCTGAGTTTGTAGGATCCTCAGACCAGAAGTCTATTATCTTTTGACACAACTTTTAACAATCTTTAAATTTGTTTCTTGTAAAGAAAGAAATTCTATTGAATTATCCATGTGTTGTTGTAATGCTATTTGCTGGCAAATAACTTTATGATGCATTGATTAAATAACCACATAGACGTCTTATGAGATGAAGCAATAAATATATATGTAGTAATCACGAGTGCGCATCTATATATTTATTTGTTCAGTAAAGTTTTGTTTATGACCAAAGTGGCAAGCAGTAGTTTAAGACACAGGAATACATTGAAATGGATAGATAGGGCTCTATTCCCCCAAAGTTTATATTTTATATGTATTTTTTATCTGTCAGTGAAGCAACATGTTTATCTAGGGATTCAGTTTTTTACTCCTACTTAATGTAGCTTAAAGGGATCTATCTATTTATTTAAATTTGCTTCAATGTATTTCAGCATATGTCTGGAGGCAATATAGGAATTCCAATACTTAGTTGCATAATTTTTACCTTATAACGACTTAAGATACTTATTTACCTGTGTCAGCATAAAAGCATGACATTTTTAACCTATTCTTACCTTCTAATTAGCAAGAAAGCTTATGTAGATTCTGACCTTTTGATTAACTCCTACTTGCTTTCAGAAAAGATATTTATTTTCTTTATTTAAAATGATTTATTATAAATATGAAACCTCTTAGGTAAGAAAATTTCATGACTGTGGAATGAGAGGTGAAGATCTGACCTGATAAGTCATGTACTTTAGCACCTTGTGAGAAACATGTTATTTAACACGAGTATGTAGAAAAGAGAAAAGACTGATGAAGATAGATTTAAGAAACAAGAGGCTGGTAAGAGATCACTGTTAAATTTTAACATCAAGACTTTTGTGGTGATGTGAATTTAAAATGTCCCCCATAGCTTCCAGTTAGTAATTAAGGTTCCTAATGAGTGACCAGCTGGTAGAGCACTTGGGAGAGGGGTATTACTGGGGGTGAACTCTGGGGCTGCTTTGTCCAGCTCACTGGGCATCCAGAGCTGTTAGGGCTCACTGTCCTCTCCCTCTCTGCTGCCCAGAGAAGATGTGAACTTTCTCCATCATGATGAAGCTTCCCCGCAAAACTATAAGCCTGAAACAAATCCTCTTCTCCCACAGACCACTTCCGGTCAAGTGTTTTGTCCCAGTAATGAGAACACAACTGGAACACAACTGCACAACATACTTTCCATGGATAATACTTAATCCAAGAATCACCAAATCATAAAAAGAGTGATAAGTCATCCTAACCCTAGCCTTGACTGTTCACAGTATTCTGAGATAAGAATAGGAGACCTGGGGCTGGAGAGATGGCTTAGTGGTTAAACGCTTGCCTTTGAAGCCTAAGGACCCAGGTTCGAGGCTCGATTCTCCAGGACCCATGTAAGCCAGATGTACAAGGGGGTGCATGCATCTGGAGTTCGTTTGCAGTGGCTGGAGGCCCTGGCGCACCCATTCTCTCTCTCTCTCTCTCTCTCTCTCTCCATGCCTATTTCTATATCTCTCTCCAACAAATAAATAATAAAATATTAAAAAAAAAAAAAAGAATAGGAGACCCCAAAATACAGTAACTCAATGCAAAATTTTTTCCTAAGGAAATGAAATGAAACTTCACATGAGTGTATCTTTCCCTTCATATTGATGACTGCAGTGAAAAGTAATAGATATTTATCACCATTGATTTCTTTCCCTACTTAAGGCTAGGTGGGAGGAGAAGGCTTGCATATTTGTTTATTTGCCTATTTTTTAACTTACTATGCATTCCTATCTGTGATGAGAAAGAGGTGGTTATTGGTGTCTAAGAGCTCACAAAACGGGGATGATAAAGGATAAATAACTGAGGTGTTACATAAACCTGGCAGAAATGAATGGAATGGGGCATATATACGGGGACAATGGATAATTGCAAGTTGCAAGTAACTAAAGTTCTCCCTGTTTACAAGGAACATCTTAAGAAATGCCGACCTTGATTCTCAGTGTGCACTCCAGGCTCTGTGCTGCAGAGTAAGAGAGGTAGAGGCAGGCTGAGAAGACCGAGGCAGGAAGGTGAGAACGATAAAGTTTGCATGTCAGGAAAAGAAAGATGGATCAGGCACCAAAAACAGGACCTCAAGATGTACAGGGCATTGTGCTGACTTGAAAAGGCATGAATTCCATGTTCATAACGAATAATATTTAAGACACAACAAGAGGAAAACTGCTGGTTGATAGTGAAATATCTCCAAGTCATACAAAACCTCCAGTTATAGACTAGAAATTTGTTTTCCTGAACTAGAGCCTTAAAGACTAGCATTCTCTTTTGCAAACTTTTCAAATTCTTCCCCCCCCTCATGTGAGTGTTTCTTTATGTATGTGAATACATGTGAGTGCATCCCACAATGCATGTGTGGAGGTCAGAGGATAAATGGGGATGGAGGTCAGTGGTCTTGTTTTATCTGGGGTCTGGGGATCAGAACTCAGACCCTCATGCTTGTATGACAAGCACATTATCCACTGAGCCAGCTCCCTAGCCTGCTCTTCACACTCTTCATCAAGAGAATGTGAAGGAAGATTGACTTTTTTTTTCAAATTTTACTTTTTCTTAATATACAACTTTCATTCTTAATCACAATGCAATTTGATCATAATTCCCTCCCAATATCTTCCTTTGCTCCTTCCATTCCTCTTTTCTGCCTAACTCCTTTTGTTTTCAACAAGTTGAACTTCTATTTTGTTGTCATTTTTTTTTGCCTGCCTCAATCATCCATATCAAAATGTTCATGAATTCAATATTATTTTGTGATCGTGTCAGCCACTGTGAGGTCATGAATAACAGATATGAAGCCAGAAGATAGTATCCCAAAATATTTTTCTCTGTCCTCTGGCTCTTTCATTCTTCCATACCCTTCTTTTGCAACATTCCCAGAGCTTTGGAGGACAAGATAAAAATGTCTTATTGAGTACTGATCATTCAACTGTCACTTATTCTCAGCACTTTAACAAGCTTGGAGCCTTCCAGGTAGTGACCATCATCTGCAAAATGCAGCTTTATCACCAACAGTGAGAACAGAACTAGTCTATGATATAAGCTT
This sequence comes from Orientallactaga sibirica, assembly GCA_036365145.1. NCBI lineage: Eukaryota > Metazoa > Chordata > Mammalia > Rodentia > Dipodidae > Orientallactaga > Orientallactaga sibirica. The sequence goes on along the minus strand of JAEOAD010000041.1, from coordinate 14,575,982 downwards.
AAGAATATTAGAGGACAATTCGATGGGTACAATATGTCCTTTTACCGGTGGCTTTCCCTTTAGGGTCCATAGCCTTCTCAGGTTCATTTTTGAATTATGTTTTCAGTACAAAGGATGAATTTCCTCTCAAGTAATTGGTCTCAGATTCAATCTGAGAGCAGCTGGTTATTGCCATAACAGTCAGACCACTGGTGGGCACCTTATTTTTCTGGTTGGTTTCTTGTGTAACATTCAGGGTGGATCCATAGTTGGGTTAGTCTGTTGATGGCTTTTCTCCTCCAACATGCTACAAATCACTTCCTAGGACTATGGCCACAAAGATGCCAAAAACAAGCATAGGAGAAAAGGCAGTATTCCCAACAAATTATATCAGGAAAGAAGGATATCTACATATAGAAAAGTGAAACTAGATCATTATCTCTCACCCCACCACTCCCCGCCCCCCAAGTATTAACTCAGAATGGGTCAAAAACATCCATGAAAGATCTAAAGTTCTGAAATAGCTAGAAGAAAAAGTAAAAAGAACAATTCAAAATGTAGACATAGTGAATGATTTTCTAATCACTTATTTTAAAGGATGTTCAGGAAAAAAAGTACTCTGAAAACTCAGAGTGCTTTTTTAGTGCTAAGATTCAGTTTGAAAAAGGGCCTGAATCCAAGGCAGGGATCCTTGAGTAATGAGGGAAGGTCAGTAGGGGAGGCACAGGTAAGAAGAGTCTGACATTATAGTAGATTAGACTGAATGTAAGAGGGAGGAAAGATCCGATGTTATCCTTTGTTACCAAGTGTGAACTTGAAAGTGATGAATTATTCTAAATGCTCAAAAGATGATTAGCAATCTCAAAGCTTCCTTAAGGGGTTCATTATATTTATCTTAACAATGACGGTGAGTGGACTCATGATGAATCAGTGTCCTCATTAGCCAAGAGGGTACTCAGCTCTAGTGGAGAGTTAGAAGCAGCTTACACAACCCAGCAGGGTGGTGGGCATTGCAACAGGACTTTAATGAACTGCTAGAAATTAGACATGAGACACAAATGGATGGCTATTTTAAATGAAGAGAGCATGAAATTATCAGAAGATGCTGTGAAAATGTCTGTATCATGAAGACCCTCAAAGAAGCAATGTCTGGGATGGCTCTGAGGATGTGATAGTTCAAGTGCTCCTGAACTTGGTCATTTCAATTCAAATAACTGTACATTATCATGAGAAATAGCAAATGAACCAAACATGAAGGCTTCTGAAAATGAAAGCTTTGTGCTATTCTGAAGCCACAAGGTCATGAACAGCCACACAAACAAAATTCAATAGAGGATTCAGACAAAAGGAAGAGGAGAATTGTGCCAAGGTTGGTGGGGGGACATGGTCTGGATTATAGACTAGAACAAAGAAATTTAAGAATTGTTGTAAAGAATGTCAGAGGAGCAATTTACAAACCTCAGTAAGTTCTAGATTACAACACTGTGTCAATAGTGCTGTTTTGGTTGGTAATTGCATTGCTGTAAGAAGGTCCTCTCCTACAATGTGGGTTAAATGAGAACGACCTTGAGGAAAAGTGGAATTATGTCTCAAACTTTGTCTCAGATATTTAAGAAAGAAGTTGGTTGTCCACAAACACAACAAGAAAATGAGAAAGTAAAGCATTCCCACGTGGGGAATGTAGGGATAGGGTGTATTAGGCTTCTTTGTCATATTTATACAACTTGAGAAAGGGTCATGTCTGTCCAACTTTATGACTGATGTGTCGAAATGTCATCATCAGGGTTGAATTTGATTACCAGGTGATGATGAATCTTTATCTTATCTGATAGCTAATTTTACTTTACATTCCAGGGTCCTTTCATGGTAACTTCTTAAGATTTCATATTTAATCAATATTCTCCTGTGGATATAGCAATTAACTCACAATTTTCCCCTTAAAGTTTTTATCTTTATGAATTTTTTTGGCCATAATTCCTGACAGCAATTTATTCATCCCTATTCTGAAAGACTCAGGACATAGGTTAGTACAAGAGTAATCTTAACTCCCACTGATTTTGACCGGTGGGGATTGAACTATTTTGACGATGCCTGATTCATCATCATTGTTTTTTGCAAAAGAGTAAATCTCCTCTTTTGTAACACCTTCATCTGAGATCCTAGAGTCTTTCTACAGAGGCAGAAACTGCCATTAGATACTAAGTCATTATGTTAGTAAGCTGCTGGCCTGATATGCACTTAGGACATTTCTTTACCAAGAGACATTTTCACGTTTCACTTTATCAGCAAGATGGTGCACAAAAACTCATATGTTGCTTCTCAAGCTATCATCAAACTCTCTCTGCAATTAACTAATATATTTGTTTATCATAAATTATATTCATAACATGCACTTATCGAATAAGAAAATAAACTATATATCCTGTACAAGTCCAGTGTTACAAGTAGCTAGTGAGGAAGAGCATCCGTGGCGAGAGCAGGCTGTGCTTAGTGTTGCAAGTAGAATTTTATGGCACTAAAAGAGGAACGGGTTGGGGTATAGAGTTGTCTGGGTTACTGAAAATACAATTTCTGGACAAGGCAAAAGAGAAATATGCATTACATCATTAGCTAGGTTGAGGAAGAGTTGTCTACATGTTTCTATACTTTCTTAACAGTCCCTTCAATCAATAATCATATGAGCTCCTGTTACTCTTAAAGACACTGCCTTCTACCTGGAGTCAAGTATTTTCTTTCTACCTTTGGTGTTTTTGAGGCTAGAATGTATCTGTTAATTTCAACTTAAGAGAAGTGTGTGGAGGCTGCTGTGTTAAGTGTCTGCTAGCCCAGCCTGAAATTGAAATTGTTCTGTCTAATATGATCCTACGCTTTGGGTACTTGGGCTGATGTATAGAAAAGGATATATATATATATATATGAAACATGGGCCTTATTCTACCATTGGATACTACTGTCCCTCTGCCAAATTTGGCCATTCACCACCCTTACTCTCCATGCATGCTGTGATCCATCAGATTAGACACACCAGTTATCTTGCAACGCCATGAAGGTAAATGTACACACCATCATTTGTACATTCTGCTTAATTTCATGACATCATTAATGAGCGGAATAGGAAAAGCATGTGACTGGGGGATCCCCCCATAGCTAATGGTTCGAATTGGGGTTAGTGAGTCCAGCCTGGCATTGTTTCTCTGCAAATAGCTCTGGCACATTTCCTCCTTATACATTTATTGTATTATTGTATTGTGTATACATATTGTAATGTATTTATACATTAGTGATAAGCAGTGCTATCAGAGATGCTGCCTGGATATAGACACACACACACACACACACACACACACACACGCACTTGGATGCCATCTAAAACAGTGTTTGCATTCTTTACTAAAAGATCATTTTAGTTTTAAACTGTATCAATAAGAATGTATTTCTTAAAACTCCATTATTCAGAGGGTCATTTAGGAGAGACACAAAGACAGAACAGGAAGCCATGTTGCTGACCTCCTAGTGAGTGTTACAAAGTTGGGTTAGCAATGCTTGAGGTTTTCCAGAAGTTTAATAGAGTTCTTTTGTTCTCAGGAGATGTAAACAAAAAAGTGAATCTCATGAATTTACAAATCCGTATTGCATTTAGGAGAGCTGACCTTGGTTTAAAATGAGTCATTCAGGTTATTTTAACATGGATCCTTACCATCCATTCATGAGGTCAAGTGAGACAAAGGGGAGTTTTCTGAGCAAACCTGGGAAAGGTGAGGTCGAGAAGCCTGCTGCAACGTTTCCTCTTCAGTGCTCTCATTCTGGGGTAAAGCACAGGAGGTAATCTGCTCAGAGCATGAGCTCAACTGAAAACTTTCCTCCTTGGTCTAAATGTAGTCTATCGAGCTTCAGGAATGGAGGACAGTTATGGAGGGCCCGGGAGACCAACTGGGGGCTCACAAGCACAGCTGCTGCGGGAAGCAGGTGCCCAGGAACAGGGTCTCTTGAGACATTCTGTGTAAATCTAGAATCTTCTGGACGATCAGCCCAGAGCATGTGAGCACAGATGTCCAGGAGGGACTTGTTTTGACTTGTTGGAGAGTGAAAGAAAGGCTCTGTTGTTCAAGATGTTTGCCAGGAGGAAGAGTCATGGAGAAGAGGCAAGTTGTTTAAAGCTGCCAGATATTATGGTCAGTCGCCTTTTCCAATGGCATTGCAATGGGTAGGAGAGAGCCCACGATATCTGTGCCCTGCTCTGCCTTGAGCTCAATAAGGACTTCTTTCCCTGTCCATAGCCTTTGTGCCTATGTTGTGCCTCAGTGGATCCTAAACTGTCCACTCTCTCCCAGCAACACTCACCCATGTCCTCTTGTTGGGAACGTGGCATTCCTCCTGGTTCCTCATGCCCTCAGTCAGGCCAGGCTGTTCCTGCTGTTCCTGTCGGACATGCTTGTTCTGGGGGCTCCAGTCTCACATTCATGGAAGTCCTTCTCCCCCTCCTCCTAAGCTGGGTGTCAGGAACAGTCTCAGGTTACTGTGACAGTTGCATAAATCGACATAACAGAAGGCTGTTCTCCCACGTTGCAGCGGCTGGAAGTGGAGACCATGGTGTCCGTAGAGCCGTGTTTAAAGCTCCAGCAGAGTCTTTGCCCCATGCCTGCCTGCTCGCTTCTTCTGAGGTTGCCATTCTGAGATTGACCGTTGTTGGCTTGTGTGAGTTCACGGGAGGCTCTCTCTGTACCTTTTTACAGTGTCTTTTCTCTGTATTTGTCTCGTCTCTTCTTGTAAGGATACCAGTCATGTTACCTTAGAGCCCAGTGCAAGGAGGGCTTGCATCTCAACTTGATTTCACCTGCAAGATCTATTCCACATACGCTCTTATGGATATCAAAGGTTAGGATCTTACCATATCTTTATACTTTATTTGTTTATTTGAAGAAAGATAGAGATTAAAAAAAAGAGGCAGATAGAGAGAAAACAGGCAGGCCAGGACCTCTAGCCACTGCAAACAAGCTCCAGGTGCATGGGCTACCTTGTGCATCTGGCTTATGTGGGTCCTGGGGAGTCAGACGTGGGTCCTTAGGGTTCAAAGGCAAATAAGTGCCTTAACTGCTAAGGCTCGTGTCTATGTGTCATTGGTTATGCGAGTACATAACTCAAGCAGTAACTCCCAGAAGCTTATCTCTTCCCTTCAAGCTAAACCCAGTTCACGACGGGACGTGTGTTCGTGAGAGGGTTTGCTATTCTCAGACTGTCTTTTGCAGGGGACATGGGCTCCATGGCCCTGGCCCCCAGCTGCAATCCTAATGGTGACTGTTAAATGGTTGATGCTCAGAACATTCCATGATTGATTTTCTGTTCTCTTGCTCAATTCGTGTGTTACGTGTCCCTTGTCTTTTCTCTTGCAAGGTCAGTGGGAAAATCAGACCACACAGAATTAATTCATGTCTATAGTTCTTCTCCCTACATAGGAGAGAAAAAGGACAGAACTATGTCACAGAGGTGATTCCTAAGCAATGGTCAGTCAGGCCAGGGGTCTGTGCTATCAAGGCCAGGGTTGGCATTCAGGCCTGTTCAATCCTGTTCGGTTGTAGACTGGGCTAAGTTCAGTGGCCAATGCCACTGAGAAGCTGGCATTCTGACTTTGCAAATGTACATGCTTCTGTTTTGCCTCTGAGATATAATTTTGTTTATTCTAGTGAAAAGTTTGAGCAAAATTGCTGTTTTTCTTCATTTTGGATAGTGAACACAGCTATCCTCATTTATGGTTAGACTTATTTCAAATCCAGTATTCTCCGAATTGGGAATATAGAGCATATTAAAATATCACAGATGCCAGGTCCTCAGAGTGTTTATGTGAACTCAAAATGGTACATTCTGTTTGAATGGCCTAGAGGGTATATTGGAACATTTCGAGGCCACTTAACTAAAAGCATGTGCCAGCCCACTCGCTTAATGTCAGGGAATTAGACAGTTTGTTTAAATAATTTTTTCATAATTCAGATTGCTCTGCCATAGCATGCTATTTTTCTGCCTGTAAACTTCAATCATCTCATAAATTTTACAGAAGGAGACATTTCCATTTCTGAGTTTCAGTCACTGACTAGAAATTCACTCTACCCACTATGAAATTTTAAAAACTATTTGCCAAATATATATATATATATGACTCATAAGGTTACCTTATCAGATGACAATATTTAACATTGTCAATATTTCATGTTAAAATTTTTCTGCACCTCTGAATTGTCATTCAGGCATATAAATATATATTCGTGACAAATTTTTTTTAAGGAAGCTAAGTAATAATTTAAGGTCCTCCTGGTTGAATCATGACTATCTTTCTGTGTAAAAGGAACAGGGTACCCTCGTACACGTCTCCCTATGAATGCTTATGTAGCATCTTAAAGTTAATTACAATTTACTCTTGACATGTAATTTTTTATTGTGGTTGTTGTGAGTTTATATAAAGTAAGCAGAAAGGAAATTATATTATATTATCCAGCACTAGTCTACAGATTTATTACTGAACATATCTTTAGCCATATTTATTCAAGTCGACTACTTCATATGAGGACTACTTGTTCTTAATTTCATTTTTTGCTCTGAACAAAGGCAGTTTGCTGTGTGTCTCACATCATTCAAGTTTCGTGATGACACTTTTAGAGTGAGCACTATAGTTATAAATCAGTTAACTACCTTTTCTAGCATGAAATTCTCTTTTACCATAGGAAATGATATGGCTATTAAATTACTAATTGGCTGTTTATTAGATGGTCTTTGTTCAGTAAGTGAAGAGAGTGATTTCAACTCATGTCTACATCTTGGTGCATTATAGTCTTTAACACGCAGATATGAGGAACTGAAGAGCAATGCTTGCCAACGTGTGAGGACAGTGTGACTAAATTATGAGGGAACCGAAGTTAGGATGGTGGAGTGGCAAACATGGTTTGTATCAGTTTTGTAGCAGGAACTATCTGAAGACCATGGCTTCTAATGATTTTTGAAACATGAAATGAAAAGATAAATTCTAATAGCATCTTAAACAGAACTTATATTATCAAATCTTTTAAACAAACCTAAAGTTAAGTACACAGCCCTTGTCAGGCGTGATGGCGCATACTGTTTATCCCAGCACTCGGAATGATCATTGTGAGTTTGAGGACTGGCTGGGACTACAGACTGAGTGCCAGGTCAGCCTGGTCTAGAGTGAGCCCCTACCTTGAAAAGAACAAAACAAAACACTATAGCTTTTAGGAGTGGAGAGATGGATGACTGGGGAGCCCTTCTGTGCAAGCATGAGAGCGTGAGGGGCAGCTTCACTCAGCATGGTATTCTGTGCAAGCATGAGAGCGTGAGGGGCAGCTTCACTCAGCATGGTATTCTCAAGACTCATGTGTACCGTGGATGAAACTAATTCCTTTGGGTTCCATGCAGCGAATTTGGGTATATTTGATGTGTTCACTCATTCATCCTTTCATGAGCACTAGTTTCCTCTCTATGACTGCTGTGAGCTATGCTCCTGTGAACATTCATACACCAGTGCATGTGCCACCTTGCGCTCGTGTCACCTTGTGCGTCTGGCTTACATGGGATCTGGAGAGTCGAACATGGGTCCTTAGGCTTCACAGGCGAGTCCATTAACCATTAAGCCATCTCTCCAGCCCCTGTCTTGAATTCCTAACCATGTGGAAATCTCTGGAATCTTGTAGACATTCTACATTTTAAATATAGAGTTCAAACTATTTTCAGAGGTGGCTGTGCCACCTATATTCCCACCCACAGTGTATGGGCATTCCTCTTTATCCACATACCTACCAATAATGGTCATTATTAGATTTTTCTTGTGGCTGTGGTGATGCTACTCTTGGTGACTAAGGGATCTTTTTGTGGGTATGACCGCAGAAGCACTGCATTGGCCATAGTATTTTCTGAGTCACACCTGACTGACAAGAAGTGATCCTCATTGAGCACACAGGTTTGACTGATGACTAGATGAGATTTCTGCTTCTCTGTCTTGGAAAAGTGCATGACCCTTGACCCCTTTTGCTCTTTTTATATTAGAAGACCATAATGTTACCGCTTCATGAGGCTACTAGAGTTTGAAGACATTTGTCCATATAATAAACAAAATACTGTCAGGCCCTTTCTTTTAATAAGATCACTTTTCTTCTTTGATCTGATCCTTTAACTGTAATGTTCACATTTATTGTTTCAGATTTTGGTCATGTATCTGCACAATAAAGTTGAAGGGCATAGCACATGCATAACTGTATCTACAGTGAAGTTAAATAGCAAATCTTAAGGGCTTTGGTCTAATCCAGAGGGAAGAATCTTCTCTCTCTATCTCTCCCTCCCTCCCTCCATCCATCTCTCACTTTAAATTCAAAGACATTCATTCAGGAGTCTCAATTGTAGAATTAAACTATCCCTGTCTATTGATTAAATGCCCTTCACTTCAAAGACGAAAGACAGGGACAGGGCACTTCTGCAGGGGTGGGTGCTACATTAACGTCCTTTAACAACAAATGTGTGAGGACAGAGCACCATGCATACTGTGGCCATCTCTTCACTGCAGGCCCAGCACAGCAGCTCCCATCTCCAGCCTCATCCTTGAAGTAAGGATAAGACTTTCTTCAAATAGATACACTGTCATCCTTTGTGTTTACTCTCTGACAGCTGAATAATTGATTGCAATAATGTTTGAGGTTATTAAAACCTTTGGATTGGGTGGAGAAAAGTGAGAAGCATGAATCTTGTTTTTCTTTTTTTTGTTGTTGTTTATTACAAGTGACTGTCAGCGCTGTTTTTAATTCATTTCATATTCTTGTTAATAACAAGTCTAATTAAGAAATCCATTAGAAGTCTGTAAAGTTAATTTAACATGGGGGAATCCTAATGGAGTGCTATTGGAATTGTCTCTATAAAAAGGTGGCATGGGTGTTCATGGATTCTTAATCTGAATCTCCCACCATCCAAATTAATTTGTGTGCTTAAGCAATTGTATTTTAAAATGTTTATTGCTTAAGCATATCTGTGTGTGTGTGTGTGTGTGTGTGTGTGTGTGTGTGTGTGTGTGTCGTGAATTGCAACTGTGCAAATGATGTGGAATACGTGTCTCTCCCAGATTTTGGTAGTTGCAATGTTATCTGAGTTCAGAAATTAGGTGAATTTCACGTTTATGTCATGTGTGGATTATGAAAGATTAGTACAATTGCTCTATCAAGACCCAGTGAGCACTCTCGCCATGAAACCAGGTCTTTCTATCAATTTCACAGTTCAAAAGAAAGTCTCTCTTAGAAGGTCAGTATTTTCTGCCCCATGGTTAGCATGCATGGGATCATATATGTTACATATATGCTCATGATAGAGAAATTAGAAATTTTCAATTTATTCATACAAGCATATTAAACTGTACTTAAACTATAAAAGGGTGGGTCAGTTCAAGTTGATATAAACTAAACCTGTACTTTTATACTCAGGTTTTCCAGCTTTACAGAGACTAGCGATTTGAAAATGTACTGTGAGCTCAGCCACATTGTGAGGAAGAAGTGTTCGACAGAAAGTTCCACATCCACTGCACTTACAGAGAACACCAGCATAGCAGTCACACCTTAGCAAAGTGCAGAGAGAATTCCTCAGACTTGGTGACGATGACTCAGCACGTGTGCTCTTCTGCTGGAAATTGCCTTGTATCTCAGGGACTTTTATTTCTACTGGGATAACAAAAGTGACCTTTGTTGTGATTGTCCTTATTTTTAAAATTTATTGGTATGTGTGTGGGGTGTGTGTGTGTATGCACACATGTGCTCACTCGCATCCTGTGGTACAAATGTGAAGGTCAGAGGACAACCTCAAGTTCAGCCTGTCCCACTCTCTCTCTCTGTTGCTGTACTTCTGTGTCAGTCTACCTGCCCCATGAGTTTCCAGGCACTCCTGACTTCTCTTCTCTTCCCATTACCATATGCATGTTTGTAGGTATGTGCACCTTTGTGTCTGGCTTTTCACAGGGGTACAGCATCAAATTCAGGTTCACAGGCTTGCAAGCAAGTGCCCTTTACCCCACTGAGCCATTTTCCTAGCTTCAGTCTCCCTTACTTTTTAGTCTGATTTTCAAAAACAACTGAGCTAGAATAATCTTTAGGAAAGTCAGAAAATAATAAAGACTTGGCACATTTATATACCTAGTTAATTAGGATAGAACCATCAATGGAAATTAAAGTTTATTCCGGAAGTCAGAGAACACTGTGTCTGACTCAACTTCATCCAACAAAACATGTAGCTGGTATAATGAAGAAAATTTCTAGTGCCATTATAATTCACTAAATAATTCAAATAGCATTGCCTCGCTATTCCATTTATTTTATATAAAACATTTTGTGTACCTCATTCTATTCTATGCTGATTTTTGATAGTTATTAGATCAAACATGTCTTATTTTAAGATTAATAGATGAATAAGTGTTGAAAAACTGGGCTGAATTTAACAAGTATTCAGTTAACGTCAGTTCCACCATCAGTTACTTCACTGCTTCACAGGGTGCAAAGACCAGGCCAAGGGAATTCTGTGAAGCACTGAGCCTGGTGGAAGAAAGGTCGAGTTCCTAAATTCTAGTGAAGAATGAAAAACAGTAAGTGCATGTCTGTATTTTATACATACGATACATGTTGTATATAGTGCATATATATATATGGTATACAGCCAAAATAAATGAATTATTAATATATAAAATGGAAAGTATTTAGTGTTTTCATATTGTTTGCATCAGAGATAACTTGTTCTATTTACTATATTCCTAGTGCTACCCTAACCCCCTTATAAATATTATGGATTATATTTATTCTGGTCACCTCTTAGAATAGAGATGATCATTCTCCTAACTGCTAAAGTGAAATGTAGCTTACAGAAACTTTCCTTTGCTGCTTTAGTCCCGTAATCATCTATCCAAATGTCTATCAGCAAAGGCTGGACAATGAAAACGTGATACAATAAGTGACAGATATTAAGTGGTCATTTCCTCAATGCTGGCAAAAAGTCAAGATTTCAAGTGCGATCCCATTTCAGTGGCTGAGTCTTCACATATGCAGCTCACACTGGAGCAGGATCTTAGCTTGAGATCATGGGACTAGAATTCCAGACAGGTCCCTGCAAACTTGGCTCAGAAAGTGGTGCAGTCCTGTCTTTAACATAGAAGAGTAATACTTTCCTCTACCCAGGATTAGGCAGATTAAGTGTTTTGCATATGAAAACGTTTCATCAAATGCATTTAAGGTGTACACTTATGAGGATTTAAAGGAAAGCAATTCAAAGATTCCTGCTGCTTCACTGTTTCACGAAGGACTTATGCAGAAGGTGGCATTTGAAGGATGGAAAAGTTTCCAAAATAAAGGAGATAGATTGTCTCAATAGAAAGTGTGGAATGCATTTATTAAAGGGCTAGGTTTGAATATAAAACACAGGTCTGTCAGATAAAGACAATGGATAAATTGTAGTTCTAGGACATTTTGTGGGGTATGGGAGTTCCTTAAAACACAGAAAATTACATTGATAAATGTAGGTTCTTGGTTGCTCCGGAAAAATTCAGCCTCACATTTTGTGTGTTGTGAATGCTGCTGGCAAGAAGCTGTACTGTGGAGCTCACGACATTCTCTGCGCTGTGTGCAACCTGGATGCCTGACTTCCTTTGGCATGTTCCCTAGAAGGTCCCTGTAGGTTTCAGACTGGGACATCCTAATGAAAGATGCCCATCATGTCATCTTGAGCATGAATGTGTAAAACTATGGTTGAGGTGGCAAAGTGCAGAATGGCCCCTTGGTACTGTCGACCAAATGTTAGCAAGTGAGAGAGCTGCCTTGAAATTTTCAAGTGGAATGATGGAAAAATGTGTTCCAATCATTAAGCGAGCAAGCTACAATAATGAAGGTAGAAGTAATCAAATGCTACATCTCAGTGAAAAACAAATTGCCTGTACAAAGAGTCATTTTCCAAATTCAAGTGAATTTGCAGTTAAAGTTACTTTCCAGATCAAACTATCAAACTGCATACAAAGTAGTGTTATACATAGTTCATGGGGCTGGGGAGATTGCTCAGTGGTTAAAGGTACTTGCTTGCAAAGCCTGCTCGCCTGGGCTTGAATCCCCAGCACCCACTGAAACCAGAGTCACAATGTGGTGTGTGGGTCTGGAGTTCATTTGCAGTGGCAAGAGGTCCTGATGCTCCGTGCCCCTTTCTCTGTCTCCCCTCTCAAATAAACAAAACCATAAAAACGAAGAGTTTACCTGTTTGATGAAGTGCAATTGTGAAGTAAAGAATAATACAACAGCCACGTGCAGACATTTTTGTATATTGTTATACTTGGGACTTCTAGAAGGAAAGGAAGTCACCTCAGACACTGCATGCTTGAGCGTATGATCGGAGATGAGTGTTGAATTCAGGAGATTGTCAAATGCGGAGATAAGAACACTGCCCAGTCACTCAGTGTGGCTTGCATTACTGCCATCCTCATACCATCTACTGACCTAGTTCACACCAGACTTTAAAGTTTCCATTTTACATGTATCCCTAATTTGTTTTTAAAATCATTTTAAATATTTTAACAAGTATCATTTTCATGTTATTTTCTTTATAGCTCTTCTGCTAACTTTGATGACATTTTTGAACCATATCTAAAGGCCAACATTTGTCTTTGGTTAATATAATTGCAATATGATGCTAGAAACCAGCATGAAAATGTGATTACAGTGCCAAATTGATTTCAAATAGTTAAATTTTCATGGTTACATATTTTCTCCAAATTATATTTCTTCAAAATTTCATTAATATCCAAGGGTAGTCATATAAGTGGACCAGGCATGTAAGAGGGAAAAATTCATTATTTCTATGAGAAATAATCAAACATTTTAAATAACTTGTCAAAACATATGAGTATATAAAAAATTAATGTGATAACTTTTGATTAATTTTCCAGAAGTTTATAAGATATAGGTTTGTATTTCCCCATACTAAAAGCATTGTGTCATATATATATATATATATATATATGTGTGTGTGTGTGTGTGTGTGTGTGTGTGTGTGTGTGTGTGTAAAATTAATGCCCTAGTCACTTGAAAACAAATATATGAATACAAGTTTGCAAAATTCCAGAGAACATTGCAAAAGTAATTAACAACAAAAAAATACAGCCCTAGTGAGTACAAAAATGCAAGGGTGAGGCAGAAAGAAAGTACTGCAATTTGCAAAGCACAGCCAGCGATAATCATGTCAAGAGGAAAAGGATGAAGAAAAACTCATAAAAGTGGAAAATAATAAATAGTCAATGCAAGTTTAATTAGAAATGCAATTTTTGTATTAAGTTGAATACATGAGGAAGAAAAAGAAACTGATGAAAGAACACTGGTGACGGGCCTCCAGGGCCCAGACCTTTTCTCTGGAGGCACATTAAATGGAACAGTAGATCTTTCCTTTGATTTTGTCATTCTTCTTACAGGAAAGCATCTTAAAACCAAACATCTCAGATGCAGACAAATATTCATGAAAGAGATTGGTCAGTGGAGACGTATTTTATGTTTGGGTTCAGAGTACAGAGTTCTATCTCGTCCAGAGTTTTTAAACAACGAAGGTATTTTGATAAAAATTCACGGAAGACGGGGTGGAAAGATTGTTAGAGTCACAAGTTGGGGCATTATGCACAGAGACTGGGGCCTACCCCCCAGAACTCTTGACTAACCTCACAATGCATGACCCACATTCCCCATTGATGAGGGTCCCTTTGAAAGAGGGAGGACAGGGAGGAGGACAATGAAACCAATACTATTAATATAAAATCAGAATAATATAAATAAAAATAAATAAATAAAAACAACAACAAAAAAATCACAACAGACATGGGCTGTCTACTCCCTCCTGCCCCCACGTGGCAGGGGCTCTGTTCACGCTCTTCCCTTCTCTTAATCTAATAAAGTCTCTCTAAACCTTAAAAAAGTCACAATAAAAACTCACCTTGCTGCTTTGCACATTTCTGGCACTCTGAGGTTCCCGCGTTCATTTGAAGTGTTATTGTGAGCACGGTGAGAGTAGTTCAGTGCGTCCACTCCTTAGACGCTTGGTTTTCTTTCTATGTTATAATCTGCTTTTCATAGGTAATTAGCCTCAGTGTTCTAGGCTGACACCAGGATTTGTAATTAAAATGTAATTAGAATCATGTTTCCCCCGTAGCTTTGGTGATCTACAGTGTTGTTTTCCTCTTGTTTATGACAGAAGAGCTGCTGGGTGGCCCCCGCAGATGGTATTTGTGCTATAGCAATGTATACGGAATCAGGGGATGGCAGGATCACGCACATGCACCCCGGGGAAGCTACAGTAACCACACCTCATATACTAAAACCCAAGACAACTCTCATAACCCGAGAATATTATATAGTTTATTTTCATTCTATAGGAATATAAACCACTCATTGAAAAACAATATGCACTAAGTCCTTACTTTGTACCAGGCTCTCTGTGGGATAATTAAAGGTAAATAACTGAGTCCAGGGTTGTGAAAGATACAGGCAGGAGGGCTGGAGAGATGGCTCAGTGGTTAAGGCGTTTGCCTGTAAAGCCAAAGGACCCTGGTTCGATTCTCCAGGACGCTCATAAGCCAGATGCACAATTTGGCGCATGCATCTGGAGTTCGTTTGCAGCGGCTAAAGGCCCTGGCTTGCCCATTTTCTCTCTCTCTCTCTCTCTCTCTCTGCCTCTTTCTCATAAATAAATAAAATTTTAAAAATTAAAAAGATACAGGAAGGATATAAGAAAGCAATCCCCCAGTTATCATCCAGAATATATGCCACAAAGTATATAAAAGAGGCTGTCTTGTTGGGAAGGAAAGCTGAGCCTTAGACAGGGTTGCAGTTACCTTCTCATTGCTGGGGTAAAGCAGTGAGTGTGTGCCACCTCTTTCCCTCATGGCACACACACATACAAAGATGCTAGCATGATCAGCAAATGGATCTTGGCTGCCATGTTGGGCTGCCCTGAACAGCACAGCACCACCCATACCTTCTACCTCAAAGCTGAGACCACATCACTGTGTTCTTTGGGCGCTGTGTGCACTATGAAAACCCGAAGCTGCAGAAAACAGGTGAAGTTTAAGGAGCGTCGAATCTTTTGTCAGGTCACCTGCTATTTCATGGACACATCTTGCTGGATTATGTGTCTCCGTTTCCAAATTCCCCTTTTCCTATCTGACATGCTCTTTTTCCCTGACTACCTACTTAAATGCTAATTATGGGACTTTGCCAACCATACTGATGGGTTTCATGGTTTCTCTAAGGCACACGGTGGGTAATGCCTTGTTGCACATGGTTCACTCGTGCAGTGGCTTGTCCTCCCTTCAAGTTTACAGCTTCTCCCACCAGGTTCTACCTCATGGGAAATCAACCTGGATAAAACCAAACCACGGTGTTCTGTTCTGTTCTGTGCGAATGAATGGGTGAGGTTGTGGTCTGAGTGCTGTGGAGGACCAAGGCCACACAGGAAAGCACGTTGGAAGAGCTATATAGACTGGGTACTTCCACTGGAAAATAAGGAGCATGAGCGGGGGGGAGGTGGGCAGAGAAGAGCTTAGGAACCGAGACCACTGGGAACGTCCTTCACAGTATTTGGTTTAGTTTGTGGCTCTTGTTGTTAAGATGTTTGCACAGCCCAGCATTAGCAGTTTAACTCTCAGTGGACACTCAGGACTGACCATCTCTATGAATGAATCCCTTCTGTATGATAAATGTGCCATAAATGACAGCCTAAGTCAGTGAGTCAGTGACTGCTGATGTCAGTTCATGGTAGCTGTCATTCTGGCCATATGGGACAAGTCAACAGGGCCAGATATGCTTCTGTGTCAACCCTGTTACTCTCACTGTGCAGAGTAAAGGCAGGACCTTTCCTATTAGACCTCTAGGACCCTTGTCTACACATTGGGGGACAAGGAGGGGCGCTGGAGGCTGTGGAGGGAGCACTGGACACAGGGAGACAGGAAGGGCTGTGAAGAGAGGACTGGACTTGGGAGACAGGAAGGGCATTGGAGGCTGTGGAGGGAGGACTGTGGAGTCTCAAATTTGTAAGGTTAAAAAGAAACAAAGGATCCTGGAATTCAGTGAATCTGTCATTGGAGATGTTTTGCATTTGTAACACAAATCATCCTGTTAAAGTAACTCATATTCCAGATCATTCTAATATATTAATACTGCTTTTTAAAACTAGATTGTATAATTCTAACTTATTTTAATATGATATCAAATTTCTATTTATTATGTAGGTGAGAAAAATGCCCATTGTAAAAACTAGTTTCTAATCCATATATTGTTTAAAATTGCAATTTGCAACATACAAAATGTTATATCATTGTGTATATTAATTACAGTCGATTTGACTTATTTTTATTAAACAATGTGTAATTCAAGAATATTTATGATTTTACACATTGAATTTTAAAATAAGTGGTTGTTATTTCAATTACATTAGTAAAGGCCACATTCACTTTAATGTATCAGCTATGTTTATATTTATTTGTGTTAAACTGAAATATAGGGAATCTTACATATTTAAATAATAGGAGATCAGGTTGGCTTCTTCTGCCTAGTATTTCTCAATTTGAGACAAATAGTCCATATTTAATTATTCAATCATGAAAAACAATGTGATTTTCAAAGCAACATATGCACTTTAAATCTTTGTGGTTGTTTGAGAATTAAAGATGTAAGAGTTGGCAGGATCAGGCATTCAGAGCTGCGGCTTTCAGAGCTGTTTTTCTTTATCCTGGACCATCAGAGTTCCTTTGTCCATGTTCTCAAATGGGTCCTCTAAACTTTTTTTCTTTTTAATGTGAGGGCGACGGGGCAGGGGAAGATCATCACAGTTCATTATGTCCATATATAAAGCATTATTAGGACTACAGGTACTGGCTTGCAAAGTCCAGATGCACAAAGTGGCACATGTGTCATGTGTATGGAGTGTGTTTGCAGTGGCAGGAGGACCTGGAGTACACATATTTATTTTCTCTCTCTCCATCCCTCTTTCTATCTCTCTCAAATAAATATAATTTGTTTTAAAAACATCATTAAACCCATTATTATGTTTAATTAATCTACGTGTTCATTAAATTAAAACTTTAAAAATAGGGAGTTTACACAACTTCTTGGATTTTCAGGATTCACTGGATTTTCTGCAGTTCCATCTTCTAAAGTCCCAAATGAACACAGTTGAAATGGTGAATGAACTTGTGAGGCTTCAAAGCTCTCTCCCTCTCTTTCTTTTTTTTTTTTTTTTCCTTCTAAGAACAAGCTCCTCAGCTGTTCTGAGATGTTTAAATTCACAGCTTTTCTGTATGCAGCTGCTGAACTATGGCTTTCGAAATCATGGGAAACGGGGGATGTGTCAATATTATATATATAGTAATTTAGCAGAGCGTCAACATCCCTTTCTTAACTCAAGGTTTTCCGTTCTCGAAATTGTCAAGGTCAGGCCAGTTTTAAGCCAACCATGTTACTTCATTTTAGCCAAATTTCCTACTGAATTACCACTTCTGCACCATGGGTATTCTAAAATTCAAATGATTAGACTGCAAAGTGCTTTGAGACTTGGGGATCCAGGAAGATTCAAGTGCTAATTATGAGAGTGAACTGCTCTGGTTCCATTTTTTTTTTTTTTGACAGTCATCTCTTCTACCTTTCATGCTGTCAGACTGCCTGCCCTTTCCTTATTTTCTTGAGTCAACTCATCATTCCCTTTTGCCTCTTTCTATCCAGATTTTTCCACCCCTAAGTGTTGACACGCTATTAAGACAAACCTGGAGCTATTGTTTCTTTTTCCTCATACATATTTTTCTTTAAAGAAATGGGGTTAATTAACATGGCTTTTCCTCACACTCTCTACGCTGGCCTCTTTATTAAACTCTAGACATCTACTGCTAACCAAATGGGACATCTCTAACCAGGCTTTTTAACAAAACCTTCAACTTTTGGTTAGAGGTCACATCCCTACTGAATGGAGGAATAGACATTATATCCTGTTGGTGGAAACTTTAGGTTGGAAAACTTTGTGAGTAAAGATTGCTATCACTTTGGGGGATAAAACCATGTGCACAGAGATAAATTATCAAGGTAACATTATTTTGTAACATTAAACACATTTACATGCCATCCATAAGGAATTTTCCATGAACTAAAGGTAATTTTGCATAATGTAATTTTATTATAGCCTTTAAGGCTAATATTTATTGATACATAAGACACATTATGTTATAAACTACAATAAGATGCTATAGCATATCATATAGTGAATTAATTTTAAAATAATATCTCTTGGCTTTATCAGACAGTATATTCATATTTGGCTATATTAATCTGAGAAATACATTTTTAAATTTATTTATTTGAGAAAGTGAGAGAGAAAGAGGCAGATGCAGAAAGAGAGAGAGAAAGAGAGATAATGCGCACACCAGGGCTTCCAACCACTAAACGCAAACTCCAGACGCATGCACCACCTTGTGCTTCTGGCTTACATGGGTCCTGGGGAATTGAACCGAAGTCCTTTGCCTTTGCAGGCAAGCACCTTAACCTCTAAGAAGCCATCTCTCCATCCCAAGAGAAATACTTTTTGTTTTGTTTTGTTTTGGTTTTGCAAGGTAGGGTCTCACTCTGGTCCAGGCTGACCTGGAATTAACTATGTAGTCTCAGCACATCTCTAATCCCAGCACTCAGGAGGCAGAGGTAGGGGAAATACATTTTTAATTGAACTTGGAAGATGGTAGCAGTGACCCTTTAGAATATCACTTCCTTGACTCCAGATTCATGAAGCTTGCAACTCTTAGCCCCTGGGATTCTGGGTATCATGGCTTGAGATTCTTTTCTTCCTATGAGCCCCATTCAGTTCTTCTTCCTGGAAACATTTACAAATGGTTTCCTTGTCTTACCCTTTTTTCTGACATCGATCACCCTTTCAAACATCAGTCACCCTAAGTTTTCTTAAAAGCCACAATCACCAAACCATGGCCATAATCACCCGACCACAGTTTGTCACAGAGAAATAAGATGTCTTCTGAGGTTGATGTACGAAAATTATGAGTTCATCTTCTTGATTTTTTTTTCAGCTTGTCATTTTTCAAAACGTAACTTTAGCCACCACCCATCTAGAGATTTGGGGTACTGCACATCTAGAGAAATGCAGATGATTCAAAAGTTTTGAATGATGAGAGAGATGAAGCTTATCTGAAATCAACCTTAGTGACACTTATGAAGAGGGTCCCACAAGAACCCATACAGACCCTGGAAAAATAGCCTTTGGGATAAACAAAATCCTTTAAAAGATGGAAGAAGAGAAGAGAAAGGACACAGAGAAATGCTGGCTGTAAGGGCTGGTGATAGAGGAGGGCTCACTCAGTAAGGGAGACTGAGAAATTGTCCAAGAATATCGCGTGTTTGTTTCAGTGATATTGAAGAGGGCTGGGGATTAAGAAGAAAAGTAAGTGCTGACTCTTGGAAATTGGCTTTTACTTGTGCCCAGCTGATAAATCTACTCATTTGTACTTGATTCTCTGAGGATTTAGGATGCAATCAGGAGAGGGTTTTCTTCCTGATACTCTAAACCAGAATTCATAATCAATTTAGAACCATCCTTTTCTTTTGTACGCTGGAAGCTTTTGAAAGAACTTATTAATACTGAAACATATGAGGTGTGTGTGTGTGAGAGAGAGAGAAAGAGAGCGAGAGAGAGAAAGAGAAAGAGAGAGAGACAGGAAGAAGGAGGAAAAGCAGGAGGAGGAAACCATTTTCTTACTCATTTATGAATCTGAAGGAAGAGGCAGACGTTCTCTCCTGCCCTCTCCTGGGCCAGCTGCCGTTTTGTATGTTTCTCTCAGGCTGCCTGTTTAAATCCCAGTGTCATGGCTCACTCTGGTCTGGTAACAACTGAACTATCAGTCCATTATTTCTGAGTGCAGATTTCAGTTGATGCTTCCAGCAATACCCACAATTGTTCTACACGGAACAAGTTGGCTTTAAAAAAAAAAAAAAAAAAAAAAAAAAAAAAAAGCTGCCAGGCGTGGTGGTACATGCCTTTAATCCCAGCCCTTGGGAGGCAGAAGTAGGAGGATCACCTTGAGTTCCAGGCCACCCTGAGACTACATAGTGAATTCCAGGTCAGCCTGAGCTAGAGTGAGACCCTACCTCGAAAAACAAAAACAAAAACAAACAAAAAAAAGCTTAAATTAAAAACCAAACAAAACTCTAGAAATACAGACCAGGGAGGGATTTCTTTTATTTATTTATTTATTTGTTTGTTTGAGTGAGAGAAAGAAAGAAAGAAAGGAAGGAAGAGAGAGAGAGAAAGAGAGAGAGAAGATGGGCACAGAAGGGCCTCCAGCCACTGCAAACAAACTCCAGACCCATGCCACCTGTGCATCTGGTTTATGTGAGTACTGGGAAGCCAAACCTGTGTCCTTAGGCTTTACAAACACCTTAACCACTAAGCCACCTCTCCAGCCCCTGGGGGGATTTCTGAGACTAGCTACCCTTAGAAGATATCCCTGTAGCTACTCAGTTGTCCCTCCCCCATGATGATCTACTTAACATCTCCTCAGTGGTCACTTTGCCTGTTATCCACTCCTTTCCTCATCTGCTGGCATCTCTGTTGTTAGATCCCTTGCCAAGGTCTTATAGGAAATTGGACATGGGGTGATTAGAGCACCCCAAACACTGGATCAGCTTTAGCTTTGGGACCAGCAATGCAACCAGGACTTGACCCTGGGTTCTCTCCAGCATCAAGCTGAAGTTTCCTGGGCATTGGCATCTCGATATAGATCTGACATGAGGGATGACTGAGAGAAAAGGCACAAAAGCTTGACTCCTGATGATGGACCTGCTGACATAATGTCCTCTGATCATTTCACAAGGCACTAGTTTTATTTGCCATTTTTCTTTTCTTTTCTTTTCTTTTCTTTTCTTTTCTTTTCTTTTCTTTTCTTTTCTTTTCTTTTCTTTTTCTCTTCTCTTCTTTTCTCTTCTCTTCCCTTCCCTTCCCTTCCCTTCCCTTCCCTTCCCTTCCCTTCCCTTCCCTTCCTTCCCTTCTTTTCTTTTCTTTTCTTTTCTTTTCTTTTCTTTTCTTTTCTTTTCTTTTCTGAGAAGTCAGAGTGATCAGGTCCCCTGCTTTTCCACATCTTGTTCTGACTGCCACTGATAGTCCTGCCTCATGCTGAACAGGACTTCCGACCTGAACGAGCCACACTGTGTGTTCATTGGGCAAGGAGACCAGAGCCACGGGCCACCAGAACCTTGAAGCAATGTTAGGAGTCTCATCAATGCGACCCTGCAGTAGACTTAAAACGTACCCACCAAGGCTCAGGACTTTTGTGTAAGAGAAGTGGAAAGATTGTAAGAGCCACGTGGTGCAAGGAAATATCCAGAGGTATTGCCCACCGCAACCCCCCCCCCCATAATGACTGGCTGTTGTTCTCACAACTCGTAGCCTACAACTCCATGGTGAATCCCAGCACTCCACTGAGGAGGGCTCCTGTGGAATGGGGGCCGGGAGGATGGGAATGATGGTACCAACACTTGATGTGTCCATTCAACGTTCCTACTTAATAAAAATATACTAGAGCTGGAGACATGGTGCAGCAGACAGCTTCAGGTTTGCTGAGATGAACTTCCAGACCAGGCACAGTTATGGAGGAAGGGATATTATTTATTGAAGCTTACAGATCCAGGGGAAGTTCCATAATGGCAGGAGAAGCAGCCTGCTCTCACAGGACCAGGCAAGAGAGAGAAAAGCCAAGCCGCCAGCTACACAGCACACTGAGCAAAACTACAGCCAAAAAGTCACACAGCACACTTCAGGAACTCCTACAGGGCACACTTTGCATATCTTTACAATGGAATCTCAAACCCATACCATTAACACCTTAAGACCAGCTCCCAGTGACATTGCCTCTAGGAAGGTGATTGCAGATGCAAACTATAAAGTAATAAAACATTGAATATATTAGGGGCCATATATTCAAACTACCACTTGCCTGTGAAGCCTAAGGATCCCGGTTCGAGGCTCGATTCTCCAGGACTCACGTAAGCCAGATGCATAAGGGGGCACATGCATCTGGAGTTCGTTTACAGTGGCTAGAGGCCCTGGCACGCCCATTCTCTCTCTCTCTCTACCTGCCTATTTCTGTATCTCTCTCTCTCTCTCTCTCTCAAATTAATAAATAAATAAAAATTTTAAAAATATTAAAAAACTATGAAAAATATACTAAAGCATAGGTGTAATTTAATTATGAACACCAGAGCTACTAAAACTGTTACTGTTAAATTTCATACTCAAACTGGTGACTTATCAGGGGTAATATAATTGATGTTCAACCTAATTAGTATACCATTTTGCTTGTAATTATATTAAATTGGATGAATTTTATCAGGAATTACAAAGGTGATTTTACTGTTATTAAGTTTTAAGCAGAGATTAAGGAGAAAGTCTTATAATTTTCTTAAAATACTAAGAAGCAAGTCTTGGGAGGGTAAATGGTATCCTTTCCTTGAATATGTATATAGTCACGGATTTACAATTTGTTACTGTAGAAAAGGAACTACAATGTAGATTTTTCCCCTGTAAAAATTCCCTCATGCAAATGAAATTCTGGTTTGTAATTAGACAGAATTGAATAGGACATGTTTTGTGAGCACAGGGGGGTCGGTTCATATTAGAATGTGTATCACAGCAGCAGATACTTTCTCAGATGAGCCTGGGGGGCTTCTAGTCACACCTCTGTTATGCAAACTCACATGTTACAAAGCTGCATTATGTGTTCCCATTCTTTTCTGTAATGCTCAGACAATATGAACATGTGCTGTGCCTTAGAGACAGTACATTCATGTATCTTAAAGGGCATAGTGCAAGATACGGGTTAATTGCCATGTCTTTTGCCTCAGTATGGGTAGTGGGAGAGACATCCAATGAGTGAGCCTTAAGGGACAAATATTCATCCTTTTAGATCCCTGGGATTTACCACTGGGGTCGGTACTGCCATATGCTTGTTTGGATACTTGTGGAGGTGGGCACGCTGTTCTGTAAAGTATGGTCATGTATGACCTAAACCTGTCTCACCAGATGACGGAACAGAGCCTTGGACATAATAGGGTTTTTACAAATTAATTATGGGTGAACAACATCCATTGTTGATGGACTGAAGGTAAAAAGTCTGTCTGGGTGTCAAGCAACATGGGGGTCTTTGCTGAGTGTTAGCGGCTGCACTCACTATTAATACAGCATTATCCCCAACATTCTGCCTTAGCCCAGAAGACATCTCATGATCTCTGAGCTGCCCATTTCCTCCTGCCACATCCCAAATCTACTCTTTCCTTTCTTTTTTGTTAAATAAATATTTTTAATAAATAATTTTTTATTTATTTATCTGCAGGGAGAGAGAGAATGAGAAAGAGCATGCCAGGGCCTCTTGCTTCTGGAAGTGAACTCCAGGCCCAGGCACACATTGCGCATCTTGCTTTACATGGGAACTGGGGAATGGAATCTGGGCTTGCGGGCTTTGTAAGCAAGTGCCTTTGACCATTGAGCAATCTCTCCAGTCCCTCTTCCTTCCTGTTTAATGCTTGCTTTTCATTTTACATGTTTCTTAAAATGTTATTTCTGGCCACTCATTGTGAAAACAGGCTGCATGGAGAAATGTGAATTGCATGGGACTGAAATGTGTCTCTTCTAGAATAGGAGTGCTTCACCTGGGTGCAGGTACACTATTCACCAGATAGATTTTGCTTTCACGTACAGTTTTTTCTTCTACACACACACACACACACACACACACACACACACACACACACGTCATATATAAAATATATAAATATATTATATATATATATATATATATATATATATATATATATATATATATATATATATATGACTTTTATTTTTTGACCCCCAAATTTCAGCAGTGTGAGCTAAGACATACCTTGCTGCACTCTATGGGTCTGAAGGTTAGACACTGCCGTGCTGATCCTGGGACTGCTGTGCACTGGGGCACAGCCTGAGTCCTTTGAAAGAAAATCACCATGCTCACCCTACTTCTTCCTCACATACGGGTGACCTTCCACCTGAGCTAATGCGTGATATTGTTGGCAACTTTCACCAGGATATTCTGTTCACTATCGATGTTAACATGACCATTTGTAACTGTAGCTGAAGTGCCTCCAGGATCAACTCAGAGTTGATTCTAACTGAATGATACTCAAAAGGAAGTTTCGCAGGCTACCTCTTCAACCTTTCCTCAATTTTCTTGGTAATGTCAAGAGATTGCAAGGGAAAGATATCACATTGGCTAAAAAGTAGGATGTGTTTATGAGATAACATAGATTAAGTTTTATGAAGTGATTTGATGTGCAGTATTGTCCTCGAAGCTCAGTGTGGCTTGGAAGAAGTCCCAGGAGGGTCTTTCTGCAGTGCATCCTGTCCCAGGCAACAGCAGTCTGAACAACTTAGATAGCCATCTAAACACTGGACAAAGCATCCCGTGCTGAGCTGTCTGCTGCATGTCGTTATCCTGCGGAAGATTCCTAGTGAGCCGTTACCTCAGCAGACAACAGTCCCACTGTTACCATGCCGGCTTCTGTGAGATATGTCTCAGAACTACCGCCTCCATTTCTCTTTTGTCTTCAGTTATTCTCCATCTGTCCTTGAGCAATAGTGGGCACCTTCCAATCAGAGGGATTGGAAATAGTGTTTAGAGACATTTTCAACCCTTTATGAAAATATGAAACAGAGTGATTGGAAGCCAGCATATATACCAACATACACAGAGATTTGTTTTTCCTGATCTTCA
The DNA here is from genome assembly GCA_036365145.1 of Orientallactaga sibirica. Lineage (NCBI taxonomy): Eukaryota > Metazoa > Chordata > Mammalia > Rodentia > Dipodidae > Orientallactaga > Orientallactaga sibirica. The sequence continues at coordinate 14,551,168 of JAEOAD010000041.1, read as the reverse complement.
GTTGCAAACACATATGATCAGCTACTTCGAATGATATTTTCCAGACACGGCCACACCTTCCTTCCTGAAGGCACACTGTGGATCTGAATGTCAAAGTCTCTGCTCAGCAGCCTGCAGGACCACCCATGCTCAGTGTCTGTCCACAATGTCTGCATTTCCTTTGCAGTTTACCTCTCTCTCATCCCAGTTTCTTTGGCCACAAGGGCTTCCGGCCTCTTCTTCCTCCTAACACTTCTGTCCTGCTTCTGTCTCTCTTCTAGTCTCGCTGTCCTTGCTATCTTGTTCCTGTGGACACCCCAAATAAGTGAAATGTATAATTTCAGTGGACCTCAGATATCCTTCATCATTCAGACATAGTGGGAAACAAGTCTATGGCCCATAGGTGCTTACCAGCAGTCCTTGTCCCACTGCTAGGCATCATCTGACCTACCCCTTTAATCCTTTTCCCTCAAGCAGCCATCATTTCTCACTCACTTACCCTTGTCTCCCATGCCATGGTTACATCTATCATCCGTCTGCCTCAGAATGTAAACTTGGAGACAGCCATGCCTGTCTTTGGGACTAAGGTATCTGAAGTGTGAACACAAGTAATTGCCACCAGCAGTGAATATTGGCTCAAGTAAGAGTTAAGTTCCACACATTACCAAGGTCTTTAGGTCCTCCTCTCTTCCGAAATTCTTTCACAAACATCTCAATGTTTATGTCATGAATTTCACCCATTTGACTCCTAGAGGTCACCAACTTCTAACCCCTGAGTCTGTTTAATAGAGAAATGACAAACAATTCAATGCAGCCACAATCATGTGTCAGCCCCACAAAATTACCTCATTTATACGTATGAGTTCCATTCTTTCTTCTTCTTTCTATACCAACATTTAATTCTTTGTTCTGAAAACAAACAATAAAAAAGGTATTAATGAAAAAAGCCCATTTTCTTTATTATACTTAACAATACTTTGTTTTTCATTTTTTTCAAAACATTTAAAATCTCTCATTCAGGGCTGGAGAGATGGCTTAGTAGTTAAGGTATATGCCTGCAAAGCCTAAGGACCCTGGTTCAATTTTCCAGTTCCCACGTAAGCCAGATGCACAACGTGGCGCATGCATCTGGAGTTCGTTTGCAGCAGCTAGAGGCCCTGGCACACCCATTCTCACTCTCTCTCTCTCTCCTTCTTTCTGTCTCAAATAAATAAATGAATAAGATCTTTAAAATTGCTCATTCAAATGAGTGAAATGTTTTTGACATCCAACCACCCCTTTGTTCTGATTTCTATTCATGATCCTAGGATTGTTCTCCGTAGTGTGGTCTTCTCTAAACTATATTCTTGAATTTACATTAAAATTTGTTTTTGCTTTTTTGTTTTTTCAGGCAAATCCAACATACTGGCCTTTTGTATGGGGGGGGGGAGGGAGAGAAAGAGAAAGAGATAATTGGCATGCCTGTGCAACATTACGCACTTGTTCCACTGTGTGTTTGGCATACATGGTACCTGGAGAGTTGAACATGAGTCCTTGGGCTTCACAGATAAGTGCCTTAATTGCTAGCAAACTGTCTAGTCCTAACATTTTCTTTTTGAATATTTATTTATTTATTTGCAAGCAGAGAGATATATAGAGAAGAAAGAGAGAGAATGGGTGCACCAAGGCCTCCATGAGCTGCAAATAAACCCCAGATGTATGCACCACTTTGTGTATCTGGGTTTACATGGGCACTGGGACTTGAGCCCAGGTAATTAGGCTTTGCATGCAAGTGCATTAACTACTAAGCTGTCTTTCCTTTTAAAGTTAGAAAAAATCCACATTGGAGAACTAAACCTGGATGCTCTTGGCCACTATTTTCCTCTTCCTTTAGATTTCTAATTCTATTTTCTCTTTTACGGAAATATAAATATTTTCTTATGCATCATCTCTTTTTGAGAATTATGTATATTTTCTTATGCATCATCAAAGACCAGGGAAGTGTAGCCACACACATACACGTGGACATGTCTGCACAAAGACACATTCATTTAAAATTGGCAAAGTGAAGAATAAGTCTAGTGAGGAATTTCTCCCTATTTTGCACTTATAAGAACTATAGGTTACACATAGATGCCATTATCCCCACACCTTCCTAGGTGCTGACTTATAACTCCCAGCACCAGCACAGGGTTAACTTTCACAATGTGCTGTTGATCCGAGAGACCTACAAGTTTTCCCAAAAGAGACAGATTTCTGTCAGAGTTCTTGATGACCCACCAAAGGTTAATGGCATTAGAACGCTAAAACCTAGAAATTTATCCACCCAAGGATCATCCAAATAATGAAAGTTGGCATATGTGAAATTTAGTGTTTATTACAGAAGCCACATTCACGTTTGCTATTATTCAAAGCACAAACTTGAATCTTTACATGGGCAAAACATTACTGAATGATCTCATGTTTAACAAATCCTCCCTACATGGTGAGAAAATATGATAGGTGGTACTTCATTAAAGAATGTACTCATGGGCTGGAGAGATGGCTTAGCAGTTAAGGTACTTGTGTGCAAAGCCAAAGGACCCAGGTTTGATTCCCCAAGACATAAGCCATATGAACAAGGTGGCACATGCATCTGGAGTTCCTTTGCAGAGGCTGGAAGCCCTGGCATGTCAATTCTCTCTCTTTCTCTCTCCCCTCTTTTTATCACTCTCAAATAAATAAATAATAAAATATTTTTAAAAAGAATGTACTCATGTTAAGTCCATTATTTCTATTTATAATCCAGAACTTAAGAGAGCAATGTCATTTTGCATATATCATTACTAAACATACAAGATTTCCTAAATTATTTCACTATTTTACATCATCTGAATGTTGGCAATAAATTGTGAAAGCACTATACATTCACTAAATTGAGAACAATTAAACAGTTGTCAAATTAAATGAAATCCCATTGTTCATTTCATGTTACATGTTCATATTTAAATCCACTACTAGCCTCTTTTCATTCACTGTGTCAAAATACCTGAGCAAATATACTTAGAAAAGGGAAAAAATTTTGCCTCATTATTTCAGAGGTTTGATTTTAGGGATGGTTGTCTCTATGTGGGCCCATGGGAAGGAAGAACTTCATGATGGAAAGGTGATGAGGTCATGATGGACATAAATGAGAGCAGGATACACAGACAGGTACCCAGACAGGAAGAAAGAGGAGAGGAGGGAAGAGGAAGGAAGAAAACAGAAGAGGGAGGAGAGACCCTGGAATAAGATATGCCCTTCTGGGCAAACCTTCACTGAGAGGCTTCCTCCAGCTTGGACCCAACTCCCACGTTTCCACTATTTCCCAATGATGCTATCTCATTTTGAATGGATGCATCAGCAGTTCAATCCACCGATGAAGTCTTCGTGATCCAGTCTGTTCTCTAAGATCTGCCTACAATATTGCTGATTGAAGAGACCAAGCCTTCAAGACATGAGCCTTTGGAGGTGGGAGAATTCATAACTGGACCATAACAGAAGGTATCTGTTCCCGTTTTAGCTCACTGTTAATGTGTTGTGTTTAATGGGCAAGAGTCATGACTTATGATCTTTGCTTTCCCATACTGCATTCTGCCATATTAATGGTCTTAATTGCAGACCCTGCCTTTCTGTGTACATATTCAAGTCCTTAAACTCTGAAGATGCTTTTCCATCATTGTCAGTTGTCACTTAAGAATGTTAGATGGTGACTTGTTAGTGCTGGTGAATCAAGCTTTTTACCCTTAACGCCCCACAGGTCATGCCCAATAGATTTAAGTGAAGAATAGAGTTCATTGTATTTTCAGACTCATTGAGCTGGCCCTCCCGTAAATACATCACTGTCTGTATCACATTCACTTAGCACACCCTAGCCTGTTCCTTGTCCCTTGGGAGACTATCTTAGTTCCTTTCAGGTCACAACCCATTCCTGAGCTACACTTTCCTTCCTAAGACCTGGAATTATTCCTTTTCCTGATGTCTGTCCTTACACCAAGTACAACAGGACCATTCTGCCCAAGTCTAAGAATGAGCCTGGCAGAGGAGCTGCCCAATACAGGGAAGGCAGAGCTCACATGTTCAGGAGAGGGGAAAAAGAATATGGGCAAAGCCCTAGATGTACCGTCTACCTGGCTATGTAACTCTGAGTGGACACTGGTCCATGCATAATTTTGTCATGGCCATGCTGCACCATGCCTGTGTGTAAGCACTTTGTTCTTTGTGCATGAGTCTTGCATCTGGGAAGAGCTGGTTTCCAACCCAGCACTTCTCATTATGGACCTATCTGATCAGGGCAGGTCACTCTGTTGTGCTATTTCCTTTCTTATTAAAAGAGTATGTTATAAGAATTAATTGGTTAAGGGCTGAAGAAATGGCTTAGTGGTTAAGGCACATGCCTGCAAAGCTTAAGGACCCTGGTTCTATTCTCCAGATCCCTCGTAAGCCAGATCACAAGGGGGTGCACGCATCTGCTGTTTGTTTGCAGTGGCTGGAGGCCCTAGCATGTCCCTTCTCAGTCTCTCTCTCTCTTTCCTTCTCTCTGTCTCAAATAAATAAATAAATAAATAAATAAATAAATAAATAAATAAAATCTTTAAAAAGAATTAATTGGTTAATTCTCATAAAGCTAGCATTACATGATAGCTAACTTAGGAAGTTCTCACATGTGTTTAATGTTCAATATTCTGTCTTAGTTTCCATGATAGTCTATATTGATCTTCAGTTTGACAGGACCTAGAATCACCTCTGAAGGATGATTTGGGTTCAGTTCATGGATGACATCTTAACCATAGGTGGCACCATTTCGTGGGCTGGGATCCTGGAATAAAACAGGAGCGAGCTGACTGAGCACCCACTTCCATGGCTCTCTGCTTCCTCGCTGTGGGCTCAGTGTGGCTGGTTGCCTCAAGCTCCTGCTGCCGTGCCTTTCCCACCACGATGGGCTGTAACCAGGAACTGTAAGCTGAAATAAACCAGTCCTCCTTTAAACTGAGTTTTGTGAAGTACTCTGTCTCAGCAGCGAGAATGGAATAAGTAAAGTTTCCAAAGGTCAACTTTTGCTGACCTCTGTTTCTCCTTCTTTCTCTCAGACTACTTCCCACACCTAATCTTTCCTTTGTCAGCACAAATGGTCAGGAGCTCAATATTTTATTCAACAAAAAAAAATAAAGTGGCTTCTTAGTTTGAAGTGGTTTCATAATAATCACACCACACATGTTTAAAAATAAGAGCATTCGGGCTGGAGAGTGGCTTAGCAGTTAAGGAGCCTGCCTCCTAAGCCTAAGAACGCCGCTTCCGATCTCCAGGTCCCATGTTTACCAGATGCAGTGATGCAAGGGTGCAATGCCACACTTGCCCACAAGGGGGTGCACACATCTGGATTTTGTTCGCAGCAGCTGAGAGACTGCTAGCACGCCCATTCTCTATCTGTCTCCCTCTCCCTCTCTCTCTGTCTGTGTCTCTCTGTGTCTTTCTCCAAAAATAAAAAAATAAAACAATAAAAAATAAATAAATAAATAAATAAGAGCATTGGGGTTGGAGAGGTGGCTTAGTGGTTAAGGCACTTATCTGCAAACCCAAAGGACCCAGGTTTGATTCCCCAGGACCCATGTAAGCCAGATGCACAAGGCGGCATATGTTTCTGGAGTTCGCTTGGAGGAGGCCCTGGCACACCCTCTCTCTCTTTCTCTGCCTGTTTCTCTCTGTCAAATAAATAAATTAGATTTTTTTTTTTTTTTTTTTTTTTTTTTTTTCAAGGTAGGGTCTCACTGTGGTCCAGGCTGACCTGGAATTAGCTATGTATTCTCAGGGTGGCCTCGAACTCATGGTGATCCTCCTACCTCTGCCTCCCAAGTGCTGGGATTAAAGGCATGCGCCACCACTCCCGGCTAGAATATTTTTTTAATGAGAGCATTTGTTGCTCAAAGTTTTGTTCAGAGGGGGGCATTTATTTCTTGTATTTTATAGATGAACAAACCATTGCTCAGAGAGGTGAAGTAACCATCTCCTAGAGCACAGGGTGGTGAATCTTTGTGGTCAGGGGTTACATCTCTGCCTCCCATCAGAAGCATATGTTCAAGATCTTTTAGTTCAAACAACTTCTGACCTTGGCTGATATTTTCTCCCTTGTACACTGCCATGTGTACATAGATTTGGCTGAACTAGAGTCAGTGAGTAAAGGGGAGAGAATAGATGTTTTAAATTTGACAGATCAGGATTGTATTCCAGTGTCTAATCGCTTATATGCTGTTAGGTATGAGGAAATTCCTTAAACTTTCAGTGCGAGGAAAGGGAATTCAGTGAATGAAGACAAATTACTACTTTATTCTGCATTGCCACGGTGGACAGTGCAAATCTTCTATAATCCGTGTGGGTATGTAGACAAGTTATCACTCAATGTCTTCAATCAATTTTGAGTCCTAAGTGTTTGATCTTAACTTTGATTTCTGGTCAAGCCAAGACGGTCCACAAACCTGAGGTGATTCTTAAAGTCTCAGCAGTTTTCTGCTGAGTCAAAAAAAATAAAAAACAGTCAAGATTACCCCTAAAGTCAACGAGTGTCCCTTGAGGACTTGAGTCTGATGCTATGGATCTGCTCGCACTTGTAGAGAATTATATTTTCCTGCCACTCCCCAGCATGCTCTTAGTCAGAACAGACCCTGTAGCACAAGAATGACTAACAAGAGAAAACAAATAGACCTTATTAACCTATTTCACATTTTCATGAGAGACACAGCGGGAATGAGTGGCTCTCTGTGAGGTGGCTTTGCATTCCAGTTGATGTAGCATCTTTAAGAGAAGCAGTACCTTTTTGGAGACAGGACAAGAGAAAGAAAAAGGACGTTGAATCTCTCAAGGTAGCATCATATAGAAAGGCAAATAAATGTTAAATGATGTCTGCTAGTACAGCTTGTTTGTGTGGATCCTGTGGAACTCCCGCACTGTCTTTATGGTAAACTTCCGGTAGCAGGTAGGTGTGGACACCTCTTTTCTTTATTCATGTGTGTGTACCCCTCTTAGACAAGTGTGCTGAGGGCAGATAGCTCAGGATCTGCTTTTCGTTAGCTCACCTGGAATTTGTTTCTACTTGGAGTGGTGCATTTCACTCTATAACTGGCCTAAACCTGTTCCTTGTTTACAGTCCCTCTGTACCTCTAGCCATTCTCCCAGAAGACCTGCACCTGAAAACTACAGCAGGACCACTGTGCAGCAGGACACTCACTTTCCTCCATTAGCATTCCCCTGCGTGACCTTAGGAAGACAATGCTATGATTTTCTCTTATTAAGGTCTCCCATCCTTCATTATGCAAAGGCACTTCCTTTTTCTTATCATGAACAACAGTCATCCCACAGTACAAACTTCTCAGAGGCAAGGAAGTACAGTGATTGGCTGAATGCTTAGAAATGGAGCTTGAGGAAGACCAATGCACAAATGGACCATCTGGGGCTGGAGAGATGGCTTAGGGTTAAACGCTTGCCTGTGAAGCCTAAGGACCCTGGTTCGAGGCCTGATTCCCCAGTACCCACATAAGCCAGATGCACAAGGTGGTGCATGCATCTGGAGTCCGTTTGCAGTGGCTGAGGCCCTGGTGTGCCCATTCTCTCTCTCTCTCTCTCTCTCTCTCTCTCTCTCTCTCTCCCTCTTTCTCTCTGTGCCTTTCTGGCTCTCTCAAATAAATAATTAATTAATTAATTTTAAAAAAAAGGATCATCTGATTTGGTAGGAGTTGAGTGTCCTCTGTGTCTATCTTCTTCACCCTTGTGCTGATAACAAGTTCACCAAGAAAGCAGCACTCTTGTTCATTTCTCACGGTTACTCTATGGTTTCAGCTGGGGCCCTGGTGGAGTGTGATAGACTGATTCTCTCCTCAAGTTCTGCGACCATCTGAAAAAGAGAAGCAGATTCTCCAACAGAGAGTGAAGTCAGCCCTGGTTAAATGGGATAACCACTGTTACTTTAGAGAGAATTTAATAGGTTTCGGCCTCTTGCAGCCAAGATTGGTGGGAGCTTGATACTGGAGAGCGGGCTTGTCATTTGGATGTGATGCTGACTCGTTTCCCAGTTCCAGCTGTGGGTTCCTTTCCACTGAGTGGATCTGTTAGCCAATCCAAGAGCAGGTGGTTACCTGCCATAGCTTTGGGCCACTCCAAATCAGAGACACAGAGGCTCTCTTGAGCCCATCAATGAAGTAGATCTAAAGCAAACCCAAATTGGCTCAAGGAAATTCACAGAAGAGGGGTCTGAAGGATTATTAGAGCCACAAGTTGGGACATTACACACAAACATTGCCTTTTCCTGTAACTGATGGCTACCCCACAATGCATTACCCACATTCCCCATGGGGATAACCCCTATCCCCAATGAGGAGGACATATATATATATATATGGATCATGTAGACAACTTGCCTGTTGTTTGAATTTTTCAAAACAGAATGGGCAAAAATAATGTGAACTAAGTTAGTGAAGCCATCAGCTATTTGCCACAAAACATCTTGACAGTTATAAATGATCACTGTGCAGGAATTAATAACTGCCTCACAGGCTAGATTCTGTGAAGAGATTAATTTTTTTCAAAAAATTGTGCCTCAACATGGTGTCATTTATGAGTCTTCATGGTATGATGTATTTTCTTGAAGTCTTATTTTTAAGATTACTATTACAGGAAAATAGGGACTTTAAAAAAAATCCAAATACTTTTTTAGTTACCTAGTAAATTTTTAAAATTTAACACAGAACTATTGCTTATATCTTTAACCTTACATTGGTAGGCAATATATCCGGGGGGGGGGAGGGTGGCACTTTTTCAAAGGTTCGCTTTAGCAATGCAATGAAGGGTTCAGATATTTTCCTCCAGAGAGAAACACACAACAGCAAAAAGTTACCAACACAAATGTGACACCTGATTTTCAATAAAACTAATAAACAGAGTCCAAAATGCCATAGCTCAGGTAATTATGAGGGAGAATTAATCTGTGCCTTGGGTAACCTCTTCAGATTCTGAAATGCTACTTTACGAAGAAGACACAAGAGGCAGGCAGCAAGGTGAACCTTGGTTTTCTTGAAATACTGGTGGAAGCTCAATACTTCTGAAAATCACAGCATGCTTCTGAGCCATCTCTGAGCGCTCTCAGGAAACCAGTCAATACTGTGAGCAGGGAGACAGTTTTCTCTCTCTGATCGTTACATGTGAGTTCTCGGGCAGAGATGTGGCACAGACCTCACAGAAAATGCTTCTCTTTCTGATACTTTCCTTCCTCGTTTATAAAATGTAACTAAAACAACAACAACGACAACAATAAAAATCGTTTTCTGAGGCATTGTGCTTTTAGGAGAAAGTACATTAATAAATGCAAGGCCTTGAACAAGAGTGCATGGCTATAGACTGACAGGTATCTTCCACTGGCATTGACCAGTGCTGGGGTATTTATGGAAAGATGCAGCATTTCCCTGTCTGCCTCTACACAAATGCAAATAGTGTTCACTATAATGATATCTCTTGATAGTTCTCTTTGATTTCCACCTACTTTGACTGCTTAGAAATCTGTATTTGAGTATTTCCTGACTCCAATTCCATGCCATATATGATGAAGTTTGAAGCTTTCTTCAGCCAGTTAAACTATTTTTCCCTTGAAGTCACTTGAGACTTCTTGAATTTTGCAATGACAGTGCCCACCAGCCAGCAATGGCACCCACAGTCAATCAGGTGGATCTGTAACTTGTTCTAGCAGTAAAGGACAACACAGCATGGGGCTGGAACATCTTCGTGGGAGAGTGTCAGGGAAAACTTTCAAAATTTAGGTGTTAGGAATTTGGGGTGGGATTGAGAGTGCAGGAGAATTGTTATAGATTACATGTCAAAAAATAGCATTGGCAGGGTTGAGGGATTCTGTGAATAAAAATATTCTTAAATCCAGCCTCTATGGAAGTCTAGATTGCTGATATTGCTAATGTCAGTGGCCCTTCACCCATACAAGCCAGGGTAGTGAGCGGTTTGACCCTCTCTGTACTTTGGACATAGTTCATGTCTTTCAATGTTCATGAAGACAGAGGGATCCCAATTTACTGGGGCCACAGTGGCTCTTCCGGTATGATTTCTATGAACCTGTGTTCACCAGCAAGAGCCATGGTGCTTCTGTGATCTAGCGGCCATGCCAGATCAGCAGCACTGTGCTCTGTTCTCCTCCACTATCTTCTGATCCACAACCGGGCACGATACCTTGAATGTTGCAGGGTCACAGTCAGAACTGACATGACCGTTGTAAATATTTGGCTTAGTATCTGAAAAATAACAGGTTCTTTAAAAAAAAAAAAAAAAAAAAAGCTTTATTTTGGTGTTGCCTCAGGCATCTGAAGTCCACAAAATACAGCATTTGGGGGGGCAAATGGGATAATTGTTCCCCTCTCTACTGCTGCCAACATGTACCGGACAACAGCTATTGAGTTACAGAAGGATCTGGTCTTTCTGTGCTGACCTCCCCGGGAGAAGCAGGAGTGACAAGTGGGCCATCACCTCAGTGTAACTGAACATTATCATCCAAACTGTACCCCTATCCACACCTGCCCATCTGGATTTGATCAGATCAGATGCTGTTTGGAGAGAAGGACTGACTTATGGGAAAATGGGGCAAGCTTAAATTTATGTAACCCTATTGTTCTCTTCAGAACTGCAAAGGAGAGTCCACTTACGAGTCATTTTCCTGATAGCGCTACATGCAATAAGAAATGTTGAAATACTGAGAAAAAGCAGCAGTGGAAGGGGAGAAAATGACATTGAAAGGAGAGCATACAGTCTGAGGAGAAACTGTTGAGTGGTGAGACTTTGTGAAGTGATTCCAAAAGCAGAGAGTCTGTTTAGATAATGCATACATCTCCGTTTTAACCTCTTTTTCACGAGTCTTTGGCTTAGCCCTTGCAAGGATTTAGTCATAGGAAAACTAGATTTAGTTCCTAAAGTACAAACCCGCTTCCTGGACTTGTCAGATTTCCTGTAGGAAATGCATTAAAATTATGCCAACAGATCTGCTCAGGAGATCCAATGAATAGGAAATGAAATTGTGCCTGTGTGTGCAATTGTGTGTGACAGTGCAGAACAGCACACACTGTGAAGTTACACGATCACTAAATATAAATGTGTGCAATAACGGTGTGCTCTGCAAAACAGCAAGCTGAATTTGTGATGTCGAGACTATTTGTTTTTAAAATAGAGACTGATTTTTTTTAGAAAGTAGGAAATACATATAACTTATAATTTAATTTAGAAATGGCTAAAATCTAATTTGTTAAAATCTAATTTGCAAATAACCATTTATTTTAGTTTAGGCTTATTTTCATGAAAACAAAAGCATTCTCTAATGGAATATAAATAATACTTTCCCAAACCAAAGGTTTAAATTAAGCACCCAAAGCCTTTTTATTTATTTTTAATTTTTTTTTTTTTTTTTGCTTTTTCCTTGTGTTTTCTTGATTTCTTTCCAACAAGTAGGGGTTTTGTTCCCCATTTTTGAGGCTGAATGGTTTGCATTTCCTTGGAGATTTGTGAAACTGGGGTCCCTGTGTAATAAAAGCCCAGTTGGATTTTTGTTGGGGGGGTGTGTTTAGGTTCTATTGCTTTGCAAAAGCTACTCAGGGAAACCTGAATGGGTTGGAAAGGTGGTGAAGTCAGGGACACCTAGACTGTGTTTGATTGCCAGCATGAGGGTGTGAGTTCACCCACCCCATAGTCCTGGTGGAAAGGCGGCGTCTGAGAGGGACTGAAGGGCTCATTGCAGCGTCAGATGGGCTCGGTCAGTGCTGCAGGAACTGGTGAGCAGGCGGTTCAACTCCTCGGCTCACTGAGATTTCTTAAATTCATGACAGTTCCTCAACTCTCCTCTGACCCCAGCCTTGGTCATTGTTCTCCGTCACCCTTTCTGCCTCCAGCAATTACTTCAAGCACATATTCCTTTGTCTCTGCCATGTTCCTTCTTCTAGAGAAAGATCTTCATGGAGGCAGGCACCTCTGAGCTGCTCCATTCTTGGTCTCCAGAGATAAAAAACGTGGTCTGCATCTGTCAGATGTTTGCAGAATAAGTGGATGTGTTAGGAGGAAGTTCTGTGGGTATGTCTGTGTATGTATGTGTATGTATGCATATGTATGTATGTATGTATGTGTTTACTGCATAGTATATAATTTAAAAATATTAGACCAAGGTCATGTTTGGAGAGGGTCTATCCAATACTAGTATCAAGAATTTTGAACTTGACCTTATCAACAATATGTAAAAGTCATAAAGGAACTGAAACAGTGATGAAAGAAAGCTGTTGAGATCAAAAGCAGCTATTTCTAAGCTCACACTGAGCAACATAGCTACTGTTATCTACTAAAATGTTGGTCTATTTGGTCTGGTCCTATCTGTCTTCTGAAAAGCCCACAGTCTCCAATGCCTTTCAGGCTGAAACAGGCGGCGAAGTAATGAGCTTGAATGGAAGAAGGGCTGGAGAGGGATTGTCTGCCCTGAAGGCATTCACATTCAATTTTGTTTTCTGACTTCAGAGGTGAGCAGGCCCAGTCTGTAGAGAGGATGGCACCTGAGGGGTATAAGAGCACCAAGGCTGCACAAGGCACCTCACAGGGCTGCCCAAGGGCTGGCTGCTCCACAGGGACTGACTGCCAACCTGGAAATCATCAGCAGTTGAACACAGGATGGCCATTTTCACAAGTGCAGAAGTGGGCAATTATAGCTCTGGCTTTTATTGGTATTTTTATACAGGAAGAAGTACTCATGAAATAACAGTAGCATGATGAATTCAGCTCCATTTCCCAAAAGCTTTTTAGGAAGTTTAAATTTCACAAGGAAACAGAAACTCAAGAGGATAAATCTGGATTTAGCAATATTTCTGCTTTTTTATTCATCTCACTGTTGGAAAGAGTGTGATGTCCAAAATTTATTGTTTGAATAGGTATGAGAAGCATGTAGTCCACTAAGGACTTTAAAAAAAAAAAAGGAATATATCCAAGGTCCCAGGAAAGTGGTGAAGGGAGTTATAGAGCGCGGATGGAAACCAGTATGGATAGTGAGTAACAAGGAGCAGGAACTGGGCTGCCACAGATATGTGTCCTCTTCAAGGTCACTGCAGTTTTTATTTGTTTTATGATCTTACTTGTGTAGTTTCTGGACAGCTTAGTCTTCTAAATTAATAAGAAATGATCTAAGCCATCATGATCTCTTTAAATAAATTCTACAAAGGATTAAAATCAGATCACTTTTCTCTGTCAATGAATGGGATGCCAGCGGGAGGTCAGAAGCCCAGAGAGCAAGCCTCCTTTAAAGAAGTCATAACATACCAGCCTTGGTGCCTGCTGTACTTTTCTTATTTCCACACGCACTCGATGAAAGATTTTCAAAGTTTTGCTTTGTCAAACCCAATGTGTTTTTTTTTTATGCATTTTTAAAAGGCAAGAAAGGAAGATAGTATTTATCACTCAAGATAAATGCTCTATAATGCGGACTGCAGAAAACATGCCTGGTAGAAAGATTGTTCAGTGTCGGGTCCTGGAAATGATCAGGCTACTTAAGTTTGCCAATGAGTTAAGTTTCATCCCATCATTTTTAAGTTGATTGCTGCCTCCTCTAAGACAGGGTTCCCAACATGATCCTTTTAAGTCTGTTTATCGGGAAAAGCAATCAAAGGTCCCTTGGGGTTTTTATCCCATCAATCGGATAGATACATATATGTAGTCACATTAAAATAAGTGTCTGAGGGCTGGAGAGATGGCTGAGAGGTTAAGGCACCTGCCTGCCAAGCCTAAGAACACTTGTTCCATTCTCCAGGTCCCACATGTAGCCAGATGTAAAGTGATGCAAGGGCGCAATGCCGCACTTGCCCAGAAGGGGGCGCACATGTCTAGAGTTCATTCACAGTGGCTGAGAGGCCACGGCTGCACCCATTCTCTCTCTGTCTCTCTCTCTCTGCCTCTCTCTCTCAAAAAAAATAATTAATAATAATAATAAGTGCCTGAAACTGTGTAATCATCAGGATGGAAGGATGTGAGCAACAGCAATTCCTTTATTTGCAGTAAATCTCAGCCTTATTTACTCCCATTTACAGCTAATGCATTCAAAAGAACGTAGAACTGTGATCTAATCCGGGACTGTATAAATAATTCACATAGCTATACTTTAAAATTGTATGAGGACATTGACTTGGTAAATGCCCATGACCACATTTACCCGATATGTTTGACACTCGCAATGGAGCTTCTCTTTAATACTTAAGTGATTGAGTTGCTGTTCAAACATCTGCTGCATCAGCAGTTTTGCTTTTAGCACACATCCCCATGCATCTAGGATGGGAATGCACAAGAAGATTAAACAACATGGGGGGGGGATGAGGTACAGAAAAGTGAAAATTAGAGTTGAAAGCCCTGCAATGGACTAAACACTTTATTCAAATCCATGGATCAAAAACTTGACACCCAATGCTGGGAAAAGGTGGGTTGCAAGAAGAAGGCCTTCGGCTGTGAGGATGAATGCTGCTGTTCAAAGGACTCGCAAGTTAGACTGTGGATTTGGATAGGAGACTGAGAGGGGAACAGAGAAAAGGATAAAAGAAAGAAGTCTATGGTGTGGGGAAGGCAAAAGAAGGGCAGCCAGATTAAAAAAAAAAAAAAAAAAAAAACTGATTGAAATACAAAATAATGAAACCTAATTATTTGTGTACTGATAAAAATAAATAACTTTTTAAACCTGGGAGGAGGCTTGCAGGAATGGGCTGTCTCTTTCTCTCTTCTGTTATGTGAGGACGCGGCGATTTTTGCTTCTGTGTTGTTCAAGGAGAATTCTTAAGAGCAGAGAGATCAGACCCTAACCTGCTCCCATCTGGTTCTTGACTTCCCCAGCCTCAGCACTGTGAGGAACGACTCCTATTTCTTGGTAGACCTCCCAGTCCCAGTGTTCTCTTACAGCAGACCATCGTGACTCCTGTTCTTTTTTAAAATATATATCTTATTTTTATTTATTTATTTATTTGTTTATTTATTTGACAGAGAAAGAGGGTGACAGAGAATGGGCATACCAGGGCCTCCAGCCACTGCAAACTAGCTCCAGACATGTGCCCCCTCCCCTCCCCGTGCATCTGGCTAATGCGGGTCCTAGGAACAGAACCTGGGCCCTTTGGCTTTGCAGGCTAAATGCCTTAACCACTAAGCCATCCCTCCTGCCAGTACCCAATGTTCTCTTACAGCAGAGCGTCATTGCTCAAGACAGACATAGATGATATATTTTGAGATACGATTTTATACCCCAGGCAAGAGTTTGTATTCCTATAATTACTATATATTATAGACTATAATTTGTGTAGGCAATTGTGACAAGTCTTCAGTGCTCTGAAGCTGACAGGTCCAGCGGTAAACTTCTGACTCTTATATATAATAATTGATGCAAGTGACCTAGAGGTGGCATATGATCTGTTTTGATGATACAGATAACTTTTGTGCAGCATTCATGTCTGCTCTTTAAAGGGACTCTTAGAATGGTATCTTAAAGATAATTGCCTGCGTCAAAGTTGCACTGGGGTGCTATTCAATTGTTTATTTAAAGAAACCAAATATATATTCAAATGGCAGTGTGCCGTGTAAATTTAATAAATAAAAATCATACTAGTTGGTAGAGTTATAAGGCAAACCCCGGATGTCTTCTGTATATGGAGAAAAATAGAAAAACATACACCACCTGAGAGAATTAGGAGAGCTGCAGGAAAATATCCTGAATGAAGAATGACGAGAAATAGAAAACAAGACTGAAGGAAGTAAATGCTGATGTCCTCCCCTTTCCCCTCAAGTATGTCTTCTTTATAGTGTGTTAATTTTCAGACAAGGGCTGTGAAAGTCACATTAATCTTCATAAAAAGTCACACTATTGAAATGGGCTGCAATGGTGACTCCATTATGACTGTATATGTGGCCACAGCCCAGAATTTCCTACCAGAGGGTGGGATTTCCAACGCTTCTGAGACAAAGTATCATCAGTAAGATTTTGTTGTGCACATGGCTTCCAGATCTAACATCGTTATTGGAGTCTGAACCATTTCTGAACTTCATGGGCCCTTCGTCTATGATGTTTAAGGAAACATACATTCTGTTTGCATAATTGTCCAATAAGTGATCTGCATTAATAACTTTGACCAGATGACTATATACATATATAGTTAGTCCTGGCATTTATTTATTGACTAAAATGATTGATATACATAAAATGGGACTTGAGGTCAGGCTTTTTTTTATGAAAAAAAGAGAAATAGAGAGAGAGAGAGAAAGAGAAAGAAAGAGAGAGAATGGGTGTGCCAGAGTTTCCTGCTACTGCAATCAAACTCCAGACACATGCGGCAACTTGTGCACATGTGAGACCTTGAGCACTTTCGTTCCCTGGTATGTCTGGCTTATGTGGGACCTGGAGAGTCGAACATGGGTCCTTACACTTTGTAGGTAAGCACCTTCACCACTAAGCCATCTCTCGAGCCCTACCTCAGTTTTATCTGTGAACATGTTGATTTTTTTTTTCTTCTACGGACTATAATTGCCATCATGGCTCTGCTACCATGGTGTGTGTGTGTGTGTGTGTGTGTGTGTGTGTGTGTGTGACATAGATTGCAGTTACATGCACACCTGTATGGTGAATCCTCAAGAACATATAAAGCTTTTACTGCTAACCTGTTGCTCTTTGAACACGTATCTATTCATATATATATATATATATATATATTCTGAATGAAATCTACTTCTGTCTGGTCCTCCCAACACTTTTGAGCTGACCTAAAAAAAATACCAATGGCAGCTAGCCAGCCAAATCAGAAATATTACTGCCTCGAAGAAACTCGAACTTGCTGTTCAACAATAACAGCCATAAGAAGAAAAGTCAAGCTCCTATTTAATTTCCCACAGTCTGCACATCGCTCATTCCTTTTTCTTCCCTTCCACTGGCCAAAGGTCACCCTGCTCTAAGATTACTGCTCAATTCTACATGGTCCTCTTTCTGCTTGCCACCACATCTCGCCTTAAAATCACAGCAATGAATCTCGCCCTTAGCTCATTAATCATCCTCCTATCATATCTCTCCCTGCATCCAAACTTGCTTACCCTCCCAAATCGCTGCACAAATCCAATTGACTTTTAGAAAACTGGGACCATTTTTAACAAAGATCACTAAGCAGATGTCTCTGGGGCTTTTATTCTTTATTCTTTTCCCAACATAAATGAATTCTATTCTGCTGAAGTTATAGCTCTCATGCTCGCTCACTCTCATTCTTTCTCTCTCTCTTTCTCTCTCACTCAAGCTCTCCCAATTTGTCACCAGTCATTACTCTGTCAAAGGCCAAGCAACGGGTAAAAGTCCATTTCGGCTGTCTGCCTCCATGCCATGTCATAGCTACATCCCTAGATACTATTCTTTCATCTTTTTTTGGTGCATATATTCTGCATCTGAGATTTGTTTTACGTGGCATATCTTTAAATAATTGATACCTTATCACTTCCAACATCAAATTGATGTCATTAATATCATAGCACTGTCTTTTGTAGTAGAAAGTAAAGCTACAAGGGGGTCAATAATATTGGGTTCCTTAAAGCTATAGAACTGGAAACAGATGGAGTTTGCATTGTTGATACTCTGTGTATGCATACGGTACATTTACTCAGTTGTTATGCATTTGTTTTCTTGTATTTAATTATCAGGTCAGTGAAGGTGATAGCCATTAACTAAAGGCATCCATCAACTAGAGGGGTTGTTAACGTATGAAGTTACTTGGGGTGAGCTTCTGACCTCAGATTGAGATTTGAATACATCCAAATACCTATGTCTAAATCACTATGCATATGGAATAAGTATGAGGCACACAAATGATAAAGTTATATTGCAAGTGTTTGGGGAACATACGGGCTTATTAATTTTGATGGATAAGACTGTAAATTCCCTTATGAGAGCTGGGCATGGTGGCAAACATATGTAATTCTATCCCTCGGGACTATGGAGCAATAAGAGCTTGGTGATTTGAAGCCAGTCTGAACTCCATGGTAAGTTGGAAGCCAGTCTGGGCTCCATAGTGAGACCCTGTCTCAAAAGCAAATCAAAATGCTTTCATTGGTATGTCACTGGATACGTATCTTAAATCATGTTGAATGATGTAATAAAAGAACGGGTACACAAAGGGTGGAAGCTTGTTCTGAGAATTCTCGGTAAGCTTGTATCCATAGTGATATCATTTATAGAAACAAGATATCATCACATGAGATAAACAAAAAACATAATATTATACAATATTGTTATGAATTATGACTTGAACCAAAAAAAGAAGTGTTTACTTAAAGGGATTCTCTTTTCTCTAGCATAATGCTGTTATTTAAAGAAAACAACGTGTTTAGCTAAGAGTGTTAGTTAATAGTAAATAAAAGGAAAAGTAATCAAATAATAAACCAACAAAATATAATGTTTTGCTAATATTTCTTACTGCTCTTGGATATAACACCTTCTTTATGCTTTGTGTGAGCATCTATGGGGTACTTGCATATGGGTAAATACATGTGTGTGCAGAGGTCAGAAGACAACCTCAGGTCTTGTTCCTCAGGAACACCATCCACATTTTTGCAAGATAAATTCTCTCACTGGAATAGAGGTCAGAATACACGGGCTATCCAGGGAGTGCTGGGATTTGCTAGTTCTTTGCTCACAGTATTGGGGTTATATGCTTGTACCACCACTCTAGGAAGTTTTATATGGTTCTGGAGATTGGACTGAGATACTCAGCAAACACTTTACCCAGAGAATTAGCTACTCAGCTCCACAACTTAATTAAAAAAAACTATATCAATGTTCAAATTTGTAAACCATCTATGTAATATATTATTGTGGTTCACAGATGTAAGAATCCTAGAAAAGAAAATAGATAAAAGTAGGACTATAACTATCATTGAAAAGATATAAAAACTCATAACTTTTTTATATCTAAACCTTTTCTAACTTGTGCTCCATTGTCAGCCTTCCCTCTTGGACTGCCCATAGCCTTTAGGGAGTCCTTTATTTCTGACTGTTTTATTCATTCATTCATTTATTTATTATGTTGTCAGGACGTGTGTTGTGTGTGTATGTGTGTGCATGCAGGTGCTCACATGCCATGGTACATGTGTTGAGGTCACAGGACAAATTTTGGGTGAACAGCCTCACCTTCTATTTTGTTTGAGGCAGGATCTCTCTCTCTCTCTCTCTCTCTCTCCCTCTTTCTCTCTCTCTCTGTCTCTCTGATGTTGCTGTTCACTGTCCATCTTGCCATTTCTAAGCTTCCACGGAATTCTTTCTCTGCTTCCCATCCTGCTATCAGTAAGCTTGGATTAGAGAAGCTCCCCAAGGCTTCAGGCTTTTTGTTTAGGTGGAGTCTGGAGGATGAACTCCAGCACTTGGGCTGGAGCAGGGAGCCATTTTATCCACTGATCCATCTCCCAGAACCCCTGAGCACACACTTTATGTTGGCTTCTAGCAATATGGGTCCTGATCCCAGGTGGTGTGAAAGTATATATTACCAAGCTCTCAGCAAAGGCACTGGTGAGTGGGAAAGATGGGATTTTATGAGCGGCAACAGCACGGTTCTAACTCATCAGGCCAAGCTTCCCACTCTGCACACATCTGTCCATCTTGTGTCTCCAGGCTTGATCTGCCTAACCAGCTGTTTGTCAATCTGGTCCCTTGCATCTATAAATTCATCACACCACCCACTCATGTCTAAAATGCTGGCCAGTCTTAAACATTCCAAACGCTGAATGGCATCATCATTTTAATGATGTGTCGTCAGGAAAAAAATGCATTTAAAACACAGAGGAAATTTGAGCTTGTGAAATCAGATTTGATTCTGAAATAGTTACAATTTTAGTAAACACATTAAAATTGCTTAACATGTTTATCCCATTCTGGTAATACTTTTTTTTTGAAAAATCAAAACTTTATTCTATATTTAAAATCAAAAGTATGCAGAAAAATGAGCCCCCAAATTTAGAATCTAACTTAAGACTTTACCATTTCTTTTTTTTATTATTGGTTATGTAGATAGCGTGTATACAGTCGGGCTGGTACCATTGTTAGCATCCTCCCTGTCCTCCCTCCTCTGAAGGGACCCTTCTCGTTGGGGAATATGGGTCATGCGTTGTGGGGAGATCCACCATTTATAGGGAAGAGGCAATGTCTCTGTGCATAATGTCCCAACTTGAGCCTCTAACGATCTTTCTGCCTCTGTTCCGCAAATTTCCCTGAGCCACGTTGGGTTCGTTTTAGGTCTACTTCAGTGATGAGTGTCTGTGGATATCTGCTTTGGTAGGAGTTGAATGTCCTCAGGTCTATCTCCTTCCCCCTTGTGCTGGTTCCAGGTTCACCAAGAAAGCAGCATTCTTGCTCATTTCCCCTGTCCCTCTATGGTGTCAGCTGGGGCCCTGGTGAGGTGCGACAGGCTGATTCTCTCCTCAGGTTCTGCGTCCATCTGAAAAAGAAGCAAATTCTCCAATAGAGAGAGAGAGAGCACCAGATAAATGGGATAAGCATTATTATTTTAGAGAAAATCTGTTTTCAATTTCATTTTTAGCTCTGAAGTTGTCTTGTGAGGAGAAAAGAAGTGTATACACTTTTAACCGGGTGAGTTCTGATCACAACCTTTACATAACCTTGAACCTCTCAGGAGCAATCAGCCTCCTCTCTCAGGCTCCTTCAAAAGTCTTTGATCAGCTCAGCAGAAGAGAACATATATAGTCTCTCTTACTGAAACCTACTTCTCCATTCCCATCCAGAGTGGCCGTACTCCTGCACCTCAGCCAGGACATTCTTGTCTTACATTTGTTTTTGAAAGCATGATTCTTTTACAGAACAATAATTTAGCACCTCCTCCGTGTCTTCTATTGGTTTTGAAAAAAAAAAAATGAACAGTGAGTAAAACTTCAACATCAAAAGGAAGCAAATCATATCACTTTTGCCAGCATTGTGTACAAGGTATACAAAGTATATAGAAGGTAAATTTTTGGCAGTGTGGCAAAGGATAGTGAAACATCTGAATGGAATTTGGCAAAAATTTATAGTTGTGCATTTTGTCCAAGATGCAGATAGGGGATATGAGTCTTGTTTCTATGGTATGAGATATCAACGGACCACACACTTCACTTTTATCTTTCCTGTGAGTCCATGGACATCTCCACAAAAATCTAGAGGGTAATTTAAAAATTCATTTCCTGCACCAAAGAGTATGTCTAAGTACTGGGAAGCAAAAGAATTGTTTTTGATACTTTTTTTTTTGTTGTTGTGTAGGAATTTTGTAAGTCCCACCATCTGGCATTACAATGACATGGTCATTTAGATTTCATTTGCAATGTCTGGGGTCATGCAGATATGGAATAATAATTTTTGTTCTCACTTTCAGCATTCTTGGGAACTTCATTCATGTCTTACCTAATGTTGGGAATTAAAATGGAACCGTCTTGACACACAAAAAATTGGAAAGCCCCTGGTGTACACAAGCGTTCCACGCACTTAGGTCTCTTGACTCACGGTGGAGTGGTGTTGGAGTGTCCCACGTCAGTGACTGGCAGGACAATATGGGGGGGGGGGATCACCTACAGAATAGCCATAGCTGGGGACTAAAAGCGGGGTGCAGGAAGAGGCTCCATTGGTAGCGTTTGCTTTATAAGCATGAAAACGTGAGTTTGATACCCAGAACTCAGGTTTAAAAACGGGGCAGGGGGACTGGAAAGATGGCTTAGCTGTTAAGCACTCGCCTGTGAAGCCTAAGGACCCTGGTTTGAGGCTCGATTTCCCAGGACCCATGTAAGCCAGATGCACAAGGTGGCGCAAGCATCTGGAGTTCGTTTGCAGTGGCTGGAGGCCCTGGTGCGCCCATTCTCTCTCTCTCTCTCTCTCTCTCTCTCTGTGTGTGTGTCTCTGTCTCTCTGTGTCACTCTCAAATAAATAAATAAATAAAATTAAACAACAACAGCTTTTTAAAGAAAGGTCAGACACACAGGTGGGGGTTTGTAAACACAGGGCTGGGGAGGTGGAGACAGGAGGGTTTCTGGGGATCATGGCCAATCATCCTACTTGGCTGAGTTCCAGGCTGAGAGACCTTGTCTCAAAACATGAGGATGGTGCCTGAGGATCACACACACACACACACACACACACACACACAAGCCAAAAATATTACTTGGCCCTTCTTTACATCTGAGCCATGTCTAGTTGGGGCTGGTAAACCAGATAATTACACGACCACCACTTGTCTCCCTGCCTCTTGAACTAGCTCCCTGGTGTTGGGGTACAACTAATCTTTTCCCTTCTGATGGCCAGAAGTGGATTCTTCTGCCTATGAGGGCTCTCATAACAACATCCCTCATGTCTAGCAGTGAAGGTATACTCTACTCAGTAGTTCTATATGGGATTTGTAATCGTGCACCAGGACCACGTTTTCAGTATTTGTAACTGGCGAGTCTCAAATCATATCAATGTCCAAAACCATGGTATTATGGCGTTAAAGATCAGCAAGCCCAGGGTGCCTCCAGAAGGTGTCCGCCTTCTACGCTGCCTTCCTCGGAGCATGTCTTTACTTCTATTTAGATTGAATAGTTCCTCTTTGTAGTCAACGCCAAGACAGATGTAGTAATGACACCAACTCCTGAACAAAGATCAGCGGAAGCATCTCCCATCATGCACCCTTCTCCTGAGAGATTCTGCCTCAGTTCTACAGCACAGCTGAGCCTCACCTGGCTGCTCCTTAGAGCTGGCATGATGCGACAAAAAGACCCAAATAAATGGTACCTGTCCTCATCCTTCCTAGGATTATTATTATTTTTAATTGTTTAGTTCTTTTCTGGATTAGTCTTTCTCTTACCTATTCATTGCTAGTTCTCTGTTCCCAACAACACTGTCGCTCAGCTTAGGAAAACCAATGGGTCAGTATGATTTTTAATTTTCTTGTACATAAAACTGTAATAGGTTTGGGGGAATATTAGAGCTGTCTTAACAAACTCAACCCATGAAGCTACAGCAGTGGCTCTGAAGGCACTGGGAATAGTCGCTAACATTAGAACACAGTGGACAAGGCCCATGCCGCATGAAGTCCCAATGATAAATTCTCATGCCACGGTTGCTCTTCATAACAGATTGCTCTGCTTCTCATAATTATTCAACATATTAATATCACTGTGAAGTCATTAACACAGCTGTCTCTTTTTGTTCAATGATATTTTACCCTCAGAGAAAATGATACTGTGTGCTTCCCCACCCCCACATATGGTTGGGCCAGTTCTGAATCCAAAGAACTACAGAAATATCTACTGTTGCCTTTTTATGTCATGCATCCATACTGAGCCTTCAGTAAGTCCTTTGTTTATATCTATTCAGTTGGTATTTAAGAAGACCTCCTATTTACAGATAGCAGTGGAGTATTATATAAGCATACAGAGAGATGAATAGGGAATGAAATAAATAGTGTGGGTTGCTATGCTGGAGTCCTAAGAGATACAGACCCTGGGGCCTGGGGCAACCAGAGTAGAGGCAGTAGGAGACATAGGTGAGGGAACACGGAGGCTGTGCAGAAGGAGCAACCAGAGGTAGTGGTGCAGGGGAAGGCGTCACATGTCTGTGGCAGCGAGGACAGCAGAGCGAGTGTTAGACCATCTGAGGCTGTTTCTGCTGTAATTCATCTCCCATGTCAGGGGATAATTCAAGAGAGGGCTGCAAAAATATGAGTCCAACACACTGAGGTCTCCCAATGAGCCTTTAGGGGTAGACATTCTGTGAAATCTCTCAGCAAGATAATGACAATTAAAACAAAGGTAATATTGATGATGGTGATGCCAAGTGCACACACTGACTTTTTTGTATTAGTATTAGTATAGGAAGGGGACAGAGAGAGAGAGAGAGAAAATGGGCATGCCAGGGCCTCCAGCCATCATTGCAAACCTTGTGCCACCCTGTGCATCATGCTAACGTGGGTCCGGGGGAATCAAACTGAGGCCATTTGACTTTGCAAGCAAATATCTTATCCACTGAGCCATCCGTCCCACCTCGCACTGACTTTTCTATTCCTTGACTTTGTTTCACTCTTGTTTGTAACCTTTTTTCTCTTTTCTCCCTTTCTCTAGTAAGAATAAAATATGCACCAGCCCTGTTATCATCGTGTATTTACTTGAAACTTATAAAGTGCTATCAAAACAATGTGTAGAGGGACAGACAGAGATAAGAAGGAGGAGCCACAGGGACATTGAATCTGAGATGCATAGGGACAAAGGGCAGTTTTGAGCAAAGGTTCTCAGTGGGCCTATTCATTCTGGCCTGGGCCATGGTGCTTGGGATCCAATCGGAAGTGGAAAGGCAAGACTACCCACCCTCACAGAGCCTTTGAGAAGTGCCTCAGGACCCCTTCTCATGCCACCCTGGAGGCTGGACTCTGTCTCCCTATCACTCTCTTCACCGGGCACCTAGGCAGACCCCACTGATGCCATCACGGAACTGGAACTCTGCACTCTTGCCATTTTCACAGAGCCTGGCCTCAGCCTCGTGGTCCTCCTGCCGCAGCACCATGAGTGTTCACAGGATTACAGATGAATGCCATCACGACTGCTCCTGAGTTTTCCTTCTGGGTCCCAGACCAAGGGCCAGTCACCTAGAAATATCTCTTGTAATGCCTGTCACTCTTTATAACTGTTTGTCATCCTACAGCAGGAAACATTCCTGAAACATTTATAAGTCCGCAGAACTAGTTCTTGCCCTGCTAGGAGTCAGCTAGGGACAGCTCCTTTACTTTCTTCTGAATCCTTCTTTCCTCGTTTTCTCCCTTCCTTCCTCCCTTCCTTCCTTCCTTCCTTCCTTCCTTCCTTCCTTCCTTCCTTCCTTCCTTCGTTGCCTCCCTCTGTCTCCTTCCTTCATCCCTTCCTTCCTCCTTTTCTTTCTTCCTTCATTGACCTTTTTCCTTTCTTTCTCTCTCCTCCTTTCCTTTCTCCCTTACTCCCTCCCTATCTTCCTTCCTTCCTGCTGGTTTGAGTTTAGATGGCTCATGTCTTCACATTTCTTTTTTTTTAATAGATTTTATTTACTTGAGAGAGAGAAAGAGGGAGAGAGAGAGAGAGAATGGGCATACTAGGGCCTCCAGCCACTGCAGACAAACTCCAGATTCATGCTCTCCTTGTGCATCTGGTTTACGTGGGTCCTGGAGAATGAAACCGGGATCCTTTGGCTTTGCAGGCAAATGCCTTAACCGCTAAGCCATCTCTCCAGCCCCTGTCTTCACATTTATAAAGGGAGAACAGTGCACTGGATTAGAGACTCCCTCTTCCCAGAACCTTTGGTATCTACTGGGCATTGTAAGGTTTATTTATAAAAGATATAGGAGGTGAGTTGAGTCAACCAAATATTTTATGAGCCTCTTGAGCACATTATATAATTAACTGATCATCTTGCTATGCTGTCATATGCTGTCACACAGTAAAGCAGGCAGCTCAGCTCCTCCCAGGACACACCTGTGAGCAACAAGACACCACAGACACTAGACTAAGACATGTTTCAGGTGCAGAAGTGTCTCTGTCCCCATGAGTTCCAGGTCCTGTCCCTAACCCAGGCAGGACGTGAGGACCCTAAGAATGGGGGCATTTATGGCAGGATGTATCAAGAAGAGGAGGAGGAAGAAGGGGAAGAAGAGAAAAGAGTGTAGTACTGTGAAGAGAAGAGGTCAGTTGTCCCTAGATTCTGTGGGTGTTGCTTGACCTGTTTGCTTCTGCTGCTGATAGATCTCCCTACAATCTTTCCCCTAAAGCACCAGGAAAGAATTGCATTCATTTGTACCAGTCAGCAGCCAATGAAATTCAGTGCTTCATGTGCCAAAAGGGCCAAGACACACGCAGGACCACGGACCATCAAGATAACCCCAGCTCGTGCCTTCCTCCTCAGAGCGCCCAGGCTAGGGCTGTTTGCTTAGGAAAAGTGCTCAGACGTGAGCTTATCTAGCCTGAGGTGAGTGAACTAGGATTCAGGAGGCTGGCAGGTCCAGTAAAGGGAAACGTCAAGAACTAGCCATCCCTTCATGTTCCACTGGTCAAGGGCTTTGATCACTAGAAGCACCCTAAAGGCAAAAACTCAGCAACAGTGATCTCTCTGAATAAAAATACCTTACTGCAAACAGGTTCCTATGCCTCAGAATGCCTGACTCTGCACTTGCCCTGCTCAAGGCCTGTGGGGTTCTCATAGCAGCAGTGAATACCGGCCATTCCTTTGCTGTGCACCCTGGAGCTGCTCTTGGGCACTGTGGTACCATTCACAACTCTGAAAACATCAGAGTTGTTTTTCTTTTTCTTTTTGGTGTGAGTGGTGTGTGTGTGTGTGTGTGTGTGTGTGTGTGTGTGTGTGTGGCATGTGTGGCCTGTGTGTATGCACCATGAATCCACATGTGTGCGCACGTCACACACTCCGTGAGCACGCCTGTGGAAGCAGAGGAGAACTCTGACTTCTGCCACGGCTCTTCCACTTTACCCCTTGCACAGTCTTGTTGCAGCTGAGCTCAGTGTGGTTCAGTCCAGATGGCCGATGAACAAGCCCCGGTGGTTCTCCTGTCTCCACCTCTCAAGACTAGGGTCTACAAGCATGCTTGCCTGTGCCTAATTTTTGTTATGTGCGTGGAGGGATCAAACTCAGGTTTTCATGCTAGGCTAGCGAGCACGCTAACCCATGGAACCACTTTCCTACCCCTCCCAGAACTTTCTCTGTATTGCCCGTCTCCCCATCTGTGCCCAGTCCCTACTATTCTATGTGGGGTGTATATTTCAGGATGGTTGGCCAACTGCTGATGGATGGGGACCTTCCATTGACATGTTCATTTGCTGTAGGATGCAAGGTCGGTGTCCGCCAAAGAACCACAGGGTAACAGCTTATTTCCAAGGATGGCATTGTTGAGAGGCGGTAGAAACTTTAAATGGTGGGACCCAGTGGGAAGGCTATACATTGTTGGGACATGATCTTGAAGGAAAGAATGAGACTATTCATTCCTTTTTCTATTTTTATTCCTTTTGGCTCCTTGGTCATCAGGTAACTTGTCTACAGTCTCCTCTTTTCTTCTTGTTGCCGTTATGCACAGCTAACTAACACGCCATTTATTAAAGAAATATGCCTTGGCTGTATAGTACCAGATAACCCGAGATGAGTTGTGATGCACGTTGAGTATAATAAGGTCGTGACGATTCAACATTCAGATTGCTTGGCACTCAGCTGGTGGTGCTATTTTAAGAGGTTGTGGAGCATTTAGGAGGTGGGACATAGCTGGGGGGAAGAAGTAGGTCACTGGAATAGGTCTTTGCTTACACTCAGCCCCTGGTTCTTGCCTTGCTCTCTGATCCTGTTGTGACGTAGTAGGAACAACCTTCCTCTCCCCACACAATCTGTCCACCATGACCTGAGTTACTCTTCCCCCCATTCCCTGCCATGATGGACTGAATTTCTCTGACACTGTGAGCCACAGTAAATCTTTCTTCCCTTACATTATTGGGATCATAGCAGTGCAGATGCTAACTGAGGTAGGCAGAGGAAAAAAATTCCTGCTGAACTCTTGGTTATTTTTCTCTTAACCTGGATGGAGAAGAAGTAGAAAAAAACAAAGTCCCTCTCCCTCCAAAGCACACACTCTTTTTCTGCCAAGCTATTCTCCTTGGATTTCCAACGATGAAAGAATAATTTAAGTTTCAGACACGTAATGTGTTCTTGTGATTGAAAGTGTGACTATTCCCTAAAGTAATTTTCCAGAAAGTGTTTATAAAGCAAAAGATTCTGAAAACAATAAAAAACTAGTTCAGTTCTCTGTTGAATATGAAATATGCAGGAAATACATGATTCACATTTTTCTAGCAATGGTGTAATGTAGAGATAGATTATAGACATATTTCTTTGTTTGAATTACCTTTCTGATATCAGCAAGATATAATACATGACGAATTGATCATCATGTTTTCAGTCATGTACTCTGTGCAATGATGGTTTGCAAGAAAGACAGGATAAAATGTTAGATTTAGAAGATTTCCATTTAATGATAACTTTACTTTTTTATTTATTTGCTTATAGGGCCATGGATAATAAAATAAAATTGTGTAAAAAGCAAAATAAAATTGTGTAAAACTTATGAGAAGAGAAAATTTAACAGTACCTATTCATTACTACTTTTCTTAGAATTTTATTACTGCATGTTTTATATGCATATCAACACACTTGTTTCAATTAGCTTTTTAACCTGTAAAGATTTAAGATTTTCAACTGCAATATTTATGTAACACATTTATAATTATAAGATTGCCAGACATTTGAGAATTGTGTTAGTGTTGAAGATTTATCATATCACAATATGAGGGATTAAAATTAAAGTTTAAAGTAGAAGCCTCAATACCTTTCTATGTAAGTTTCTTTTTCTTGTAATATGATAATAATCATCACTTCAAAGCTCTTTGAACCAATGCTGCATGGTTTTGAAAAAAATCATCCTTATTCCATAGTAATCCAGTACATTTGTCTACTTATTTATATTTATTAAGGCCTGTATATAATGTTTATGTAGACAGAAAGTAATAATTATTAAAGGATACTTATTACTTTCTGTCTACATAAACATTATTGTTTTAATAAATAGCCCTTCTACATTGCTGTAGTTAACTATGCATTGCTGGGATAATTACTCTACCAGAAGCAGCTCATTGGAGGAAAAGGTTTATTTCAAGCTTACAGATTCCAGGGCAAGTATCATCATGGTGAAAGAAGCTGGTTCATTTCATCATAACAAACAGCCAGAGTTCAAGCAGCCTCTCTACACGCAGCTAGCACCAGCAAGCACCAGGGGACTCTCAACACACACTTAGGGGAAGACTCAAGATCCAGTGGCACACCTTCCCCAGCAGGGTTCCATCTGCTAGAGACTAAGTAGGAAGATTAATCAAAAATACCTGAAGGGCTGGAGAGATGGCTTAGCAGTTAAGGAGCTTGCCTGCGAAGCGTAAGGACCCATGTTCAACTCTTCAGATCCCATGTAAGCCAGATGCACAAAGGTGTGGCAAGCGCAAGGCCACACATGCCCACAAGGTGGCTCAAGTGTCTGAAGTTCAATATTAGTGGCTGAGGCCCTGGTACTCCAATTCTCTCTCTCTCTCTCTCTCTCTCTCTCTCTCTCTCTCTCTCTCTCAAAAATAAGAATATCTGAAGCTATAGGCTGTTTACATTCAACCATCACAAAATGTCACAGATATGAGTTTAGTTAGGTAAAAACTTAATGTATAGTGTCTCATGGAATTTAACATACTATCAATATTTTTGTTTTGTTTTATTTTGTTTTTGGGGGTAGGGTTTTACTTTATTCCATGCTGACCTAGAAGTCACTCTGCAGCCTAGCAGGGTCTTGAACTCATTGCAATACTCCTGAGTGCAGGGATAGCAGTCATGAGCCACCACGCCAGGCCATACCATTAATTTTAATACCATTCAAACAAAAAAAAAATCATAAAACATCAAAATAAGGTAGGCCATTGATCTGTTAGATTTCAGAAATGTTAGGATCTGATTGTTACAATCAAGGAACTTGAAAACAAATCTTACTATAAAAATTTTTATTTATTTATTAGAGAGAGAGAAAGGGAGAATGGGTATGCTAGGGCCTCTAGCCACTGCAAACAAACTCCAGATGCATGTGCCACCATGTGGATCTGGCTTATGTGGAACCTGGAGAATTGAACCTGGGTTCTTAGGCTTCTCAGGCATGTGCCTTAATAATTAATCCATCACTCCAGGCCTGGAACTTATGCACTTGGAATGATGATGATATATACACTCTAAGTTAACTTAAAAATGTCACCATTCCATTGTTCTCTTGTACAGCCAGCTTTCTGGTCCACGTGGAGTTCTGACCATATGTTAGTATGATACTAAGTGAAAAAGACGAAGCCCTAATCAGTGCTTTCTACTGCTATATAGAACTGCATGTGCTCTTTGAGAGGCAGAGGCCACTGGTGCAGAACGTTAGTCCTCCCAACTTCTGCCAGGGTTACCTGGTTGTGGGAGGGCATTGAGAGAGTTGTGTGGCATGAGGCTAATGCCCCATGCTGGCCTGAAACTCTTTCTGTGTAGCACAACTGATCCTTGGACTTGCAGTCCTCCTGTCTCTGGCTCGCAAGTCATTGGTGTGCCAGGCCCGAGCCCGAAGACCTAGCTGATGAGTTCACGTTCTGACATCATTATTCACAGCAGACTTCGCAGTGTGCTGAGAGCAGCTCCGGGGCTGGTCTGCATGTGTTCTCCTTGTCCTCGACTGTCAGGGTCCTCTCCTCCAAATGTGACCTCCGTCCATTTCCAATAGGAATCTGGGCCATAATGCATCTCTGCTTTTCCAGGACAGACACTCAAAGTCACTTCAGATGCTCGTGCTGGGAATTCATTGAATATGCTGTTTTTATCACAGGGCTCTGAAGTCCGGGGTATTTCTTGTATATTCTTTGAAGTGTGCCTGCATCTCTCTCTTTCCCCTGTGCATTTTATTATGCAAATACCTCTATATCATACCTGAACAGCTTATCACCTCTCTTTTTGAGGCCCAGAGAGCCTTCACAATGAACTAAGGGAAAACAGGATTGATTGCCTTGTGCATCTGTGGGGTCCGCAGGTTCATGCTCTGGTGTTGAGGTCAGCGATCCTATCACCAGGGACGGTAAGTCCAAAGCATACCTTGAGATGGAATCTTCTCCTCCTCCAGGGAGGTCAGTCTTTTCTTCAATTTGACGAAGCTCACCCACAGCATGGTTGGTAATATACCTTGCCCAAAGTCTACAACGAAGATATTAACTACAGCACCATGTAGACTATTGATAAATCAAGCGACTTTGTACCATGACTTACCAAATTGACATAGATTAGCCTTCGCAATGAAATAAGGGAAAACAGACCATTCTTTCCATGATATAAGTTAACGCCATCTACTCTCAGTAAAGCTCTTAGCATTGTTCTTTCTTCATCAGGAAAGAGCTGTAAAAAACCCAACACAATGAAGTAGAGAGACCTCTTGAAATTTCCTACCTCTAGTGACCCTTCAGACATCATCTTCCAAGAAGTACTGCTTAACTCTTAATTAGATACACCAGCCCCCTCCTTGAAGTCCTCCTAGCACCACACACTTCAGCCTCTTTGGGATGTCACTGTCCCTGCTTTTTTGAGATTCTGTGCTGAAGAAGAGCACCCAACTCATCCTCTGTTCTCGTAACACAGGACCTTTCACCTTACAGGTGCCTCAGAGGTCACATACCACTGAATCACAAGGTCAACCACAGAGCTAAGTCAAATGGTCTGTTTACATGCATGCTTTAGTGAATAATTGCATGATAAGTAGCTTTTAAATAATAATAGACATTCGAAATAGGGGGGCAAAATACCACTAAATATTTTTTTCTAATTTTTCCCTTAGGTCAGAAAAACTGTAGAGATGAAATTTAGACTGTTAAAGCTCTTGATGTATGTGCCATTGTGACCAAGAGCCATTTCAAGACAGTATCTCACTTATTAAGAGTTTGAGTGCTGGCCGCAAGAGATAGCACATGATGTGAATCCTTTTGTCACTTTCTCTTGATTTCCATGATGTTATGATACAATTGCTCCCTCATCACACTCTCCATCCCATAGTCATCATTTCTATGGGAATGAGAGTGCTAGATCAGTCCAAAATTAACCCACAAACCACATACCTTCAGGCTCAAAAAGCAGGTGCTGGTCTGGCGGTCAGGACTAAGACCCTCAAACCTTCAACTTCCCAAGTCCTATATCCATAGTTATTTCAGCAAAAAATGAGTCAAGCCTTTGGCGTTTGCTTTTCTTTGAAATATTATTTTACAGAATAAAGTAAGATTAAGAGAAATATTGACCAAAGGATCTGACAAATATTTCATTGATATATTTTGCTTAGAATTAGATATTTAATATGGATACTATTTTCAGCAAACACTTACATTGCATTACCACTTTAGGGATCACCTGAACCACATTACCTTCTTCAAGTTCTTGTAGCATTTCCTTTTAGAGTAGAATTCAAAGGCAGTGCCCTTTTACCATAAAAGTATGAAAGTGTTTTCCAGCTAACTCAAACACCTGTGACATGTAGTAATGTGGAATTTTATTGAAGAACAAATTTGAGTCAAAACACCCTGAGATAGATATGCTAGAAAATTTAGATGACGGGTGATTCGGTGAAAGAATGACTTAGTTCACAGTAAGCTGGTCCACCACAGAGGCGGCTTCAGTGTTGTTACCACGAGAGCCAGTGCCTCTCTTTCAAATCCCAGATTCCCCATTCAATAGCTATATGGCCCCGGTCCATTGGGGTACTCTTACTTGGCTTCTAGCCTCAAATATAAGATTGTTGTAGCAGCAGGAATTGGACTGAGAATTGCAGCTCTCCATAAGCCTACTTGGCTTTAAAGCCTTTGTCTCCAGGAGATGAGGAAAGAATTTCTTCCACCGAGGAGTGGTTTTGGCTGTCTTTGGGAATCGGATCTTTTGAAGTATACGTGTTCCTCTGTGCTTCATTGAGCCAGAGGCTACTTAAATGACCCATCAGGTTACTGTGAGAAGTGAAGGTAAAGCCCGATGAGAGGGGAGGCTGGAAATAGTCCTGGGCAATTTCCAAGCAGGGCTCACTTCCTCTGTTGTACTAATTTCTTCCCAGATTCTCGCAACTTAGTCCATTCTAATATTCACAGAAACCACATGCAAGTTTCTCATAGGTATATTCCCCACTCCATGCACCTCTCTTTTTTATTATGAATTGTGTACTTTGCTGCATAAATAAACCACATGTTATTCCCATCCCCCTCCCATTATCCTCATATAGCCCCTCTTCTTTGCCCCTATTCCACTGAGGGCCCTCTTCAGTGGTGTTACTGGGATTCACCTTGGTGTTGAAGAGGGCATCAGTCAGTCCATGTCGGGGAAGGGGCAGTGACCTAGGAGACTCCATCCCACCCTGTGGCTCTCACATTCTTTTTGTCCCCTCTCCACAATGTTCCCTGAGCATTGGTGGCTGTGTTAAAAGTCTACTTTAGCCAGGCATGGTGGCGCACACCTTTAACACCAGCACTCAGGAGGCAGAGGTCAGAGGATCGCATGAGTTTAAGGCCACCCTGAGACTACATAGTGAATTCCAAGTCAGCCTGGGCTAGAGCAAGACCCTACCTCAAAAAAGAAACAAAAACAAAACAAAACAACAATGTCTACTTTAGCATTGAGCTCTCTGCATCCTCTGGATTTCTGCTTCCATGAGCTTTGAGTGTCTTCGGTGTCTCTCACCATCTCCCTGGAGCTGGCTGACAGGATAACAGTCAGAACCACACTGAAGTTTACATTGCCACTTCCTCTGTGGTATCCCCTGGGCCCTGGCAGATGTGCTAGAGGTGGCTTATCTCATGGGAGGCAGGCGGCTATCTTTTCTTGTCGTGTAGATGGATCTCGGTTCAGATTCCCCAAACAAGAGTGAGAGTGACATGAATTTAAGAGGGTAAGCATAGTTAATTAACAGACACTGAAGTCGATGGGCCTTACAATGAGCTACAACCACAGGTGCATAGGACCCACCTCGAAAGCCCCGGCACTTGTGCCTTGATGTGTACCGGAAAGGAAATCTTAGCTCTGCCGCTCATCAGTTTGTGTTATTTATGGAGTAGATCAGACTTTAAAGCCCAGCTAATACTTTAATTCAGCTTAGAAATGATTTGTTTAAAAATTCAAGTCACCAGAGAGCTGTCACAGTTATGAAAGGGAGGGATGAAGAGCGTGTTCCAGTGACAAAAGTCTCTATTTAAAAGCACTGTGTAGTAGAGGGCAAAATGAGAATAGGTCGTCTTTGATGGATGTATTAAAGTAATGAAAAGACTTGAAATGACAGGAGATGCATATAAGACTGTATTTCTTTAGAAATGACTATGAATAGTCAGCCATATCACAGAGAGAATATGAAGCAAAAATTCCCTTAACAGGCAAGTAGCTCTAGCGTCCCCAAAGAATTTTGATTCCCAAAAGTCTGTCTTGATTGTGCATTCGATATCCGGGGACCTCTGCAGTACAAACGAGGATGCTTCAGCTACCAAGGATGTGGTGGAACCAGGGGGAAAGTGGGTCAGGGAATTGAAGTTGCTTTCCTCACTGGGTTTAATGGATGGACTCAGACTGGCCTTCTAAGGAAGTTAGGAACTGTGGATGCCTGTCATGCCTTTGACACCTGTAACTCATTTGAATTAGAAAGTGACTTTGAGCTGAAGAAATGCTAATTCCTTGGCTCTGCTGGCGGCTGGCTTTGCATGATGGAATTCTAGAAACATTTCTTAACTGTGACTTTGATGGAAAGAACCAGACATCATTTTAGTTTAAGATCTGGCTTGGTCACATTGGTTTCCAAAGAGTCTGTATGTTTTTCAAAGGCACAATTTTAATATTTAATACAACTCTAAGGGTTGGGCCACAGTGACTGATTGTGATCAGATGGTAGAGATGTGAAATTTTAGAGTAAATATTAAAAGGCTGATTTTCTTTAAATTGCTCAGGTTAGGAAAGTGTTTGCATAACTACAGTGAAGAGAATGAAGACTACATAATGGATAAATAAAGATTAGACACATGAAGTCTGCCAGTGGGCGTGGCAGCTTAATCCAAGCATTGGGACAGCAGAGGCAGAAAAAAAAAAAAGCAGATATCATTCTGTTGGATACTTCATGTGATCTTGAACAAGCTCTTCCTTGACTATCTTATTTTGTGGTTGAAAGTTGGTAGAAGAAAACTGCAATTTCATGATCAGTATATGAATACAAACAACAATGCCTGTCACTTATTAACTATTCCATAAACAGTAGCAGATTCCGGTAACAACATGAATTCATGCACAAGCCAACTCGTTATTGTCGACTTAAGGAAGGAAATTTTCGCTGTATTTACAGTTCCAACAAAACGGGTGGGTTAGAACCCATCACAGCAGGGGAACACGGATGCAAGGGCTTGAAACGGAGATGGTCACATTCAGCCCACAGTGACAGACTGACAAATGTAGGTACTGAAACAGCTTTTTCCTGTTTACACAGTCCAGGACCTCACCCACAGTTATGGTGGACCATTGCACTCCAATTGACCTCATCAAGATGATCCTTCCGAGGTGACCCTAAGTCCTGTCAAGTTGACCATATAAACTTGAATCACCATTCATTACCTTCATTCACATATTGCACAGCATTTGTCAATAATTCTATTTAAAGTTTTCATGTTTTCAGGAATTTCAAACACTCACTAGCAATGATGTGGAGTTAACTAGATTTTATTGAATCTTCAAATAAAGACATAAGCTTCACTTAGAAATTAAAAAAAAAAAATCAAGAAACATGTTTGAGTTTTGCAAAGAGTGTTTGTCTCTATTACAAACGTACATTTTTATGGGAGGAAAGATGCTTGCCTGCCAGCTCCCTGAAAGACCATGACACAGCAAAAGTTGCAGCAGCTTCAGTGAGACAGCAGGGTGGATGGATTCAAAGCTGTGGGAGGCCAGAGCTCAGCAGGGGCTGGCCTTTACTCACAAGGGCTAGAGAGCTGGGTGAGGCACTCAAGAATGGATCTCTGTGGGGTTGGTGACTATTCTTGTCCAGAGGAAAGAGATACATTCTTAAGTAGGGGTACAGTTTCAGGACTTGGAGCAAGGTGCTTTCTGAAGTGTGTCCTCAGCCCTCCAAGAGGACATGAGGCGGCAGGTCTCACTTGAAGATGCATATCAGAGACTTGGCACTCAGGAAAGACGATAGGGAGTTATATCTATGAGAGACAGAAAAACCAGCAAGACGGTGCATACCTGTAAGCCTGACAGTGAGGCAGGAGAATTGTGATTTTGAGACCAGCTTGGGACATACAGTGAGTTAAAGTCCCTTCTGGACTACATTGCCAAACCTTGTATGGGCCTCCATATACAGTGTTGAGAAAGAATTTACAATGACAATTTTTTCCAAAATACACACTCTAAGAAAGGGAGACTGGGGTCTCAGAATGAGGAACAAGTCTGTCTCAATTCCTGTCCCTGGAAGGGAGCATGATGTTGGTCTGGATCAACCTCATAGAATAACCTGAAAGCACTTTTAATCACTTCTGCTGGGGAGAGTGCAAGGGCGAAGCCTGCGGGCACTTTCAGAGGGGTTAGCTGAGGACACAATGTGCTCTGTGAATTGGACACACATGATGTGAAATGAGTAGTCGCATCTAGAGATCTGAGCTGGATTCTGTCATCTGGGATTGATGGGCCCAGAGAAGGAAGGATTTGAAACCAGTACTGATAATGAAACTTTTGCTTGACACACAGGCAGCTGGCTAAGAGAGGTTGCTGGGTGGCCCATTGGCTTGGAAGAGTTCCTGCAGTGGTATACAGCTTCACAGCCATGCCTCTCTGAGCAAGAATGTGTTCAACATATAGTGAGTCATGTTGATGTAAAAGGCTTTAATGGTTGGTCATGGTAGTTAAACTGTGAGCAGTCTTGAGGTTTCAGTATGTAGAGTCAGCTGAACATCCAAGTAAATATATGACATTAATTTTATTTTAGCGCGCGTGCGTGTGTGTGTGTGTGTGTGTGTGTGTGTGTGTGCCACACTCTTTGCTACTGTGATCCAGTCAGTGCCTGTTTTGCTTTATGTGGGCAGCTGGGTAATTGAGCCAGGGCAATCGGGCTTTGCAAGCAAATGCCTTCAATCACTAAGCCATCTCTCCAATATGTTTTAGGGAACTCAAAGCAGAAGGGAAAGAAGGTTTCCTTTTTTTTTTTCTTAATTCAGTTTCTCTGACAATAAACACCATCAGTTGCATTGTGTGAGGATATTTTCTAAAGCCACATAAATATGATTTGTGTTCTAAAAGAAATGGCTGTCCATTTAGATACTCCAGTTACTTTCCTAAATTATTTGTTGACTTACAAATTAATTGACCCCTGGGCTCCTACATGCCTCTTTACTCACTGGAGGAACACTTGTATTAATTGGCCCAGGGGAGGGTCTCTGTGGTTGTCTCAGGTGCCTGAGGATTTCTCTAGGTGATTCCATGTAAGGGACCCTAATATAAACCTATAATCATGACCCGGCAATACCGAGGGAAGAAATGCCCAACTCTCAGAATTTCTAGCAGAGATTTAGCAAAACGAACAAAACTGCTTGAACTCTATTCACTACCCTATGAAGGAACATTCTGAAGTTATTTGGTGATTTGAAATTCATCAGACTTAAAAGGACTACTTTAGCATTCTCAGAACAATCTATGTGCTAACAATATGTTAAAACTGATGGAATTTACTTACTGATTTCTCTGATTTTTGACAGACAGTACCATACACATTTGTAATTTGAATTCCTTTTTCATTTTGTGCACAAGAAAAGAAGAACATACTCAGATAGTGAAAGCTATGGTGAGCTAGCTAGTGAGGAAATCAGACTGTGAGACTATAATCTGTAACTTGTGATACCAAAGAGCATGTGTTCTATCTCATAGCACATCATTCCTTATTTACAACCACCCTCTTTGTGGTTTTGATTAAACATGTTATTCTGTCTGTGAAATTAGAAAATAATCCACCTAAAAATAAATAAATAAGAATAAATCATAAAAATGGGCTTGAAGACTGGGGGTGAAGCAGGAGGCCACGAGTCCAATGCCTGCCCCTGGTTCAAAGTTAAAATACTGGGCTGGAGAGATGGTTTAGTGGTTAAGGCGTTTGCCTACAAAGCCAAAGGATCCTGGTTTGACTCTCCAGGACTCACGTAAGCCAGATGCATAAGGGGGCTCATGCATCTGGAGTTCCCTTGCAGTGGCTGGTGGCCCTGGTGTGCCCATTCTCTCTCTCTCCCCGCCCTTGCCACTTTCTCTCAAATAAATAAATAAATAAATAAAATATGTTTTTAAAAATAGAAATAAAGTTAAAATATTGCACCCATGGACTCTTATCAGATAATGTATCCATGTCAGGAAATGTGCTGAGAGCAGTAAATACTTCACAAAGCTTCCAGACATGTGTGAAACTAGGGCCCCAAAGAGAAAGCATGAAACTGCTGTTTGCTTAGTACCTTCTCAAGTTTCAAGTTTCTGAGCAAGGAACACAGCATGGCAGGTATTTTGTTCCAAATATCCACATGAATGGAAGGAGGCCCATGTGTCCAAGTTAAGTTTTGTCTCTACTAAATACCTTGTTCCACTGTTTATGATAGAAAACTTCAGCCCACCAGGAGGCGGTAGCACAATAAATGGCTACCTTCCCTTCACAGCCACATTAATTTTAACACCAGCACACTTGGTCTGCTCCTCTGCATAGTTTCCCATGAAAATCACATTATTTTAGGATGAACAGTCATAAATGACTTGGGTCATTTCAGAGCACCCCAGGGAGACCTCTGTTTTAGGACAGGTGCTTGCTCTGTTGCCTCATGCAAGAAGTCCTGAGATTCATCAACTAGGAAAAGGCTATTTACCCACTTGACATCCTCATTGTAGGCACCATTCTTAACTTTTCTTCAGTAAAAACTAAAATCGATAGCATATATGTATGAAACCAACATAAAAGAAATTACTAGTAATTTCCTGGTGCTTAAATTCATACTGAAACATAATAGCCAACTCAGAGTCACTTTGTAATTCAATGCCCAAATCTAGAATACGCACCACAGATTGTATTATAACTACCTTTCAGATAACTGCTGGCCTTGTCCTTCCTCTGCTTCCCTTTATATGCCCCTGAGAATACAAGTTTTCAACTCTGAAAACTAGCATACCCCTCCTTTCCCAGACCACATGCTACTAACCTTGGCAAGTCTAAAATGGTTCTGTTCAACATGGCCTTTCTCATGGTCATGTGTGGCTTGATGTTATGAAAAGAAATAGCAAATAGCAGGGCGTGGTGGCGCACGCCTTTAATCCCAGCACTCCGGAGGCACAGGTAGGAGGATCGCTGTGAGTTCAAGGCCACCCTGAGACTACATAGTTAATTCCTGGTCAGCCTGGGCCAGAGTGAGACCCTACTTCAAAAAAAAAAAAAAAAAAAAAAAAAGAAAAGAAAAGAAAAGCAAAAAAAGCAATGGTAAATAAATCACTTTTAGAAAGTAATTGAAATGTGTAATGTGTTTAGTTTCTTTTTTTTTTTTTTTTTTTTGGTTTTTTCGAGGTAGGGTCTCACTG
Source organism: Orientallactaga sibirica (assembly GCA_036365145.1). NCBI lineage: Eukaryota > Metazoa > Chordata > Mammalia > Rodentia > Dipodidae > Orientallactaga > Orientallactaga sibirica. The sequence continues at coordinate 14,511,966 of JAEOAD010000041.1, read as the reverse complement.
TAGCCCAGGCTGATTTGGAATTAATTATGTAGTTTCAGGGTGGCCTTGAACTCATGGCAATCCTCCTACCTCTGCCTCCTGAGTGCTGGGATTAAAGGCATGCGCCTCCATGCCCGGTGTGTTTAGTTTTAATGCCTAACTCTTCAAATATTTTGGGAAGCGATTTAATGTGCATTGAAAAATGATATTTTGATGATACAGTGAAAGCCCATAGGCCCATGGAAACTACATCTCAGCAATACATGGACTGAATTTGGGCTATAGTTCATAAAGCCTACAGATGCTGCCCAGTAGGATGCATAGATTTGTCAACAGAGTACAGACAAGCACGGCTTAATGCAAACATATCATAGGTCAGCGTACTTATAAAACTCCTTGAAGAAAAGGTTTCCAGATACGTGAAAATATTTCTTGCTTTGCCATAAAATGTTTAGTTTCAAATTGCAAAATCATACTATACTCATTACAAAAGCTTAGCAATACAGACACAAAGTGAGAGTCACCCATTAAATTCTCAAAACTGAATTTTAGTAATAAGAACTTTTCTAGGTGTAAGGATAAGTACAAATATTTTCATATATGTATAAATGCCATATTATAAATATCATGATTATATAAAATTCTGATTAAAAATACTTATGTGAAAATGCCTTCGTAGCTGTCTATCTTGGTTCATTTCCAAATTTTCCACATCTACGTGTTCCATGGTATACATACAAAGTAGTTCACTCAGTGTTTAATCAGCTTCCTCCATTTTATGCATGATGCATAAATACACATTTTTCTGCATATATACATGTGCATGCATTTGACTATTTCTAAAGAGCAGCTTCATAGCAGTGGAATCTGTAAGCAAAGTCACCTTGATTCTCCTACATGGTACATAAGCGATGTACAGCGATACCTGACTTTCAGGTGTGTAGAGAGCCTCATTGTGAACAAAGGTGCTTGGTCCATTCCTGTCAGCTAGCCTGGGGTCATCTTTTGTCCACCATCTGCACTGCATGCCCAGGGCTTACACTGTAGCCTAAAGAAAGAAAAGTGTCACTTTCTGTTCAGAGATGAATATTGGACATTTGTTGACCTAAAGCACTGCAAAACTGAAACTATTCTATTTATATTAAACGGTTTATATTATTTTAATAATTAATAATTATATTATAATTATTTAATTAAGCTATTCTATGCAACCTCACTAAACTGTCAAATCATTTAAAAAATCATATAGACAATCATTTCTCAAGAGAATATATGCAAATTTTACCAGGTATATTTAAAGGGCACAACATCACTAACCATTGGGGAAAGAAACTCAAAACCACCATGAGATATACTTCCACCTAGGTTAAGTTATTATTGACAAAAATATAAGAAATAATAATTGTGTGAAGATATGGAGAAAAGGAAGTTCTTAGACGCTGTATAGCTGTCTGGAGGTTCCTCAAGAAACTGGAAATTGAATTGCCATGTGATTGAGCAATCCTGATGCTACATTTATGACCAAAAGAGAAATAAAGTGTATGTGAAAGGGACAGCCGCAGCCCATGATTCTCACGGCTGTATTCACAGCAGCTGGGATTCGGAATCAGTCTAAGAGTTCATAGAAGGATGAACACCTGAAGAAAATATACTACATATGTGCACTGTGGGCTATCATTCATCCCTGAAGATGGAGGAATGCCTGGCTTTGACAGCAGCATGAATAAGTCTCAAACACATTATATTAAGTCAAAAATAATCCTTGCACAAAAAGACAACTATTGCATGATCCCAATCACCTGAGAAATCTAAAAAAAGTTGTTGTCATAAGAATGGAAGTAGAATGGTGGTTATCAGAGGCTGGGGTAGCACTGGGGTGGGCACAACATTACAGACAAAGGGCAACCACAGTTAGTGGTAATATATGTACACCGTGAAGACAAGAGGAGTAGAGGTCACATGTGCAGAAATATAAGTGTTTGAGGTTATAGGCATGCTAACTATTCAAATGTGGTCTTTGCAGATTGTGTGCATTTTAAACCATCAAGCAGGGGCTGGAGAGATGGCTTAGTGGTTAAGGCGCCTGCCTCCTAAGCCTAAGAACGCAGGTTCCAATCTCCAGGTCCCACGTTTAGCCAGATGCAAAGTGATGCAAGGGCTCAATGCCGCACTTGACCACAAGGGGGCGCACACATCTGGATTTCGTTCGCAGCAGCTGAGAGGCTGCTGGCGTGCCCATTCTCTCTCTCTGCCTCTCTCTCTCTCTCTCTCTCTCTGTGTCTCTCCAAAAAAAAAAAAAAAAAAATTAAACCATCAAGCAGTAAAAGATACATTGTTGAAAGATGGCAATATAGAAGAAAATAGGAAGAAATCAAGTTGGGGAATATTAACCTGCAGTTAAGACTCAATAGTTCTAGTTGGTTTTAAGTTTAAATATTTTATCTGTATTGTGATCCATAAAAGTTTTAGATCCTCTTTTATATTTCATAAGAAGTGTATCATAAATTGATCTTGAGTAAAACAATATGCCGTACATTTCTGTGGTACATATTTGCAACATTTTCTAACACTGTAGTTGGACATTCAGAAATCATTGTCTAAGCTGAAGAAAAAAGAATTGGGCCTCGTCACTAAAAGTACCAGGGTGAAGAACCTCATCTATAAAGGAAGTCATGTGCAGCCACTGCTGTCAACTATGTTCAAAGACTAGGTATGAGCTCAGGTTGAAATATTGGTGAATCCTAGAATTGAATATTTATTGAATCAGAAGAATTTGTGATGCTTGTCTCATCAGCATGACTTTTACATATATTGTAGATTTATAAGCTATGTGATTTAAAAAAAATGTGTTTAATCTCTGAAAGCAAGACCAAAATGACCTTGAAAGAAATCATGCTTCATATTATATGGGCAATTTTTTATTAAGGAAACTAACTCAAGTATATACATACATATAGATAGATAGATAGATAGATAGATAGATAGATAGATAGATAGATAGATATGCTGGAGACATGATTTAGCAGATAAGGGACTTGCCTATAAAGCCAAAGGACCCAGGTTTGATTTCTCAGTACCCATATAAAGCCAAGTGCACAAGGTGGCACTTGCATCTGGAGTTCATTTGCAATGGCTAGAGGCCCTGGCACTCCCATTATCTCTCTCTTTCTGCCTCTCTCTCTCTCTCTTTTTTTCTCTCTCAAATGATAAATAACTAAAGTATTTTTTAAATATATACATTTACAATCTCCACACTGTATATTTATTAGATAAATATATTCACAGTGATGGCTAATTTCACCTCTATTAGTGCATTTTGAATCAATAGCTTTAAAGTTAATAGCTTTAAAATGATCATCTCCTCTTATCGTTAGGATTTTCATCCTCTTTGGTTATTTTGATTATACTTCCTTTCTTAAGGATATACGTTGTGGTAGTAATGTATTGGTGAATGTGATCCCTCCTTCACTATTCCTTACACTCAGTTATGCACTGAAATAGGTTTATTTTATATTGGAGTTTGAAAAGTGCATCACAGGCTCATTGGAAAGTGTTTGCCTAGTGCATGTCCAGCCTCAAATTCTATTTTCATCATCCCAAGTATTGATAAGTTGATGATGGATAATACAGAAGCAGATAGATAAATGCATGATAGATAACAAATAAATAAATGGATAGATGATATGCATATATATGCATTCATTCATACATGTTTATATAAATATATATAATATATGCACATGTGCACACACTTTGATTGGGTATGTTGCTGGTATATGGCTCAAAGTAGAAATGTATTTAACCCCATCCTTATCTTGTAATGATTAATTTTAAAGAGGAAGCACAGGCACACAGCCTTAGGTAGACTTAAGCACTGTCCGCAGGGGTAGCTGGTGGTGACTTACAGCTCTAAAGATTTATTGCAGCCAGCCTCAGCGCTAATTTATTCTGCAATGTGCCTCAGGGCACAGCTGCTGTTCTTTTCTTCTCCAGATAGTAAAGTTTATGAGAGGAAAGCCACGGCCAGGTCTTATCTTTGTGCCTGTAAATATTGTTGAGTGGAATCAAACGTTTTCAGCACGGCAGCCTCCTTTTCTCCAGTTAATTATGAGTAAGTCTTTAAAAATCAGGGTGAATTAAATTTTAACAAGTCAGAACAGTTCACCAGTGATTAGCACCTTTGCCTTTGAATCATGAAACACCTAAACAATTTACATCACATTTGCATTAGTACAGGACATTTCTGTGGCATAAGACACCGTCTAACCTTTTCAGCTAGTGACTTATTGACCTTGATAGTTCTAGAACATTTATTGCTAAGTCACTTAAGAATTTTACTAATGGAACTATTTGACTTTTCAATGGTCAACTTTGCCTCTTAAGTGCCCATTTCTCTTCATAAATAAGATATTAATAAATTTCTTAATTCATGCTTTTTTCAGTTATAAAAATATATGCCACAGCATTAGAAGGTAATGGGATTCTTACTATAGATTCCAAATGCATTGATTTTTACAGCAATAGTCAAGCATATAGCAGGCAAGATTGAATGTGCTGAGATTTGTTTATAAGTAAATTATGAAACTTTAATATAGTTCAAAAATGAAGAGGGGAATATAGAGTACTTCTAGTCCATGTGGAAAAATACTGAAATATTTTAAGACCTAGTGTCTCAGAATGTTAGCACAAATCTATGCCACGAGCCACAATGGCTTGATTTTCATTTGACACTTACCATTTCTCCTTGAAACAGAAGGATCACCAAGATTCATTTACCTCTGTGTCAAAACAGAGTGCAGAAGTGACTGCTGTGAAGATTCTAATGGCTGTTATCATGCATCACACTGTCAACAGACCTCACTCACATATCTTAAAATATGTTTCATAACAGATAAACAATAATAAAAATCCATGAAGAAGGTGAAGAAGAAGATTTCGATGACGTCTAGAGAGATGACTCACGGAGTAAACACTGCTCCCAGTGGTCAGTTAACTGGTCATTTAAGGGGTCAGTTAAGCATTGTACACCATGAATGTACATGATTGGACATCTTGGAATAAATACATTTGGTAGACCCATTTAAAAGAAGCAAGGTGTAGATTTCCTACGATCATCCTGCTTGGACCCTGGCAACATGGCCCAAAATGGATGAAAAAAACATTGAGAAAAATGCCTCTAAAATAAAAATCAAAAAGTATATTTATATGAAGTTCTGATATCACAAGAAATTTCTAGAGATCAAAGCCCAGTTCCAGAATAAGTTGATTGTTAAAGCATGTACCTCTAACCACCAAATAGACACCCCACTCCTGCATTTGTCCAAAGTGGGTAGGACAAACAAAATGTTGGAGATTTTATAATTTTTTTTAAAAAATTATTTATTTATTTGAAAGCAGGAAGAGAGAGAAGAGAGTCAGACAGACAAAGAATAGGCACACCAGGACCTCCAGCCATTGCAAACATACTCAGGATGCATGCACCACTTTGTTCATCTGGCTTTATGTGGGTACTGGGGACTTGAACTCTGGGCACTAGGATTTGCAGGCAAGCATCTTAACAACTGAGCAATCTCTCTAGACCTAATGATTTTTTTTTTATTATTTATTTGCAGGGAGAGAGAGAGAGAGAGAATATGAATGGGTATGCCAGGGTCTCTAGCCACTGCAAAGGAACTCCATATGCATGCACCACTTTGTGCATCTAGCTTTACATGGGTACTGGGGAATCAAACCCAGTCCTTAGGCATTGCAGGCAAACACCTTAATCAGTGAGTCATCTCTCCAGCCCTACAATTTCTATATATTCAAAGTCACAAGGGTGAGACCACCATTGGCCAATCTGGACACCAGGAAGTACTTCGAAACACTTTTTCCAGCCTGATTGATAGTCTTCACAGCCATTACGCCGACCGAGCTCATCAGCCCTACATGAATGGAATGGAATGGGATGGGATGGGATGGGATGGGATGGGATGGACTGGATGGGATGGACTGGAATGGAATGGAATGGAATGGAATGGACTGGAATGGACTGGACTGACTGGACTGAATGGAATGGAATGGAATGGAATGGAATGGAATGGAATGGAATGGACTGGACTGGACTTCCATTTCTCCACCCTGATTTCCACCTGAAAGCCTCTTCCACTTAGTCCTTTGTCCACAATTCTGAACTTGCTTCTCACTATAGTCTCAATATTTATGCCCCACAATTCCGACCTGGAACCCAATTTCTCAGTACAGTGTTAATGAGTTGTGTCCTCTTGGAGGCAATTTGGCTAGAGTGGGACCCTGATCACTGGGTCCCATACCCTTAAGCATGAGGGAGTTTGTCACCCTTTTGCCATATGAAGATCCAGCTAAAAGACACCATCTCTGAAAAACAGGCCAGTAGATAACAAATAAAATAATATAATAATATTAAATAAAATCTACTGGCATATTGATCTGAGATTTCCCAGAATCCAGAATGTGAGTAGGACATTCCTGCTTGAATGACTCAGAGGGGGCTGGGGCAGATTCTGTTGTGGTACAATGGACCCAGACTATCTCAAAGCTCCATCTAACCCACAGCCTCCCATGACCGTCATTCCTAGTTGTTTATAGTAGAAATGGACTAGGAAAGTCTGGAGAGATACCTGAGTCAGTAAACAACTGCCTTGCGAGCATGAAGCCCTGAGTTTGATTCCCAGAACACATGTCCGAGAGCCTGGCATGGTTTGTAAACCCCGTTCTTGGAGGTGAAGGCAGGTTATTCCCTGGCACTTGCTGGACAGTCAGTCTGAAAAAGCTGGTGGGTTTCAGCCAGTGAGAGACCCTGTCTCAATAAGGTTGAACAGTGATCCTGAGTGTGACGCCTTTGGCCTCCACATGACTCCACACCAGTTTACACACACACACACACACACACACACACACACACACACACACACACACACAAATCTTTTATAATCATGAAGATATTTACATAAGAATTTGATGTACACAGTGAGTGCATGATCAAATCACCAATCTGATGACTCCTGTTTTCTTTGATGCATCATATCTTCTGTGTTTAATATTTATCCACAGCATATTAGTCAGGAGTATATATATATATATATATATATATATATATATATATATATATATATATGTCACTGAATCAAGAATTCATAAAATATCAAATGATATTTTGGAAAGTCTTGAGGTCTATAAAAGGTGCTACACCAAAAGAAATTAAAGAAAGACATATAAATATAATCATGTGATAAATAACTTATAATAAAGGCATGAAAAGAACAAACCAAAAAATAAAGAAATATATAATAAACCAAGGTAACACATAGCATTTCATCTTTATGTTTTTTCTTTAAAATCCAAGTTAAAAAGGTTTGTGATGTTACTAATCTCCCATTTAATTTTATAGATAAAATTTCTAACATCTTAAGAAATTAGAAATCAGACTACTAATTTTTTGTGATTAAAATAACCAAAAGGAAAAAAGAAAGACAATGTGCCAGTGGGCTAAATTAACTTAAGAAAGGAAACATGAGCTCTAATGCATCAATCTCTGAAAAATAAAACCAAGAATATCTAAGGGAAATTTTTCCCATTGTTAGGGTCTGACCCACTGCCTTGCACTTGCTGAGCCTGGACCCCTTCATGTAGCTAAATCCCCAAACCTCACCAGACTACTTTATTATGATGATAGCAATCAGAAAATCCTTGGATTATCCTATCCTTCCCAGTTTTATCAAAGCATATATATAAAATATAAACATCTATTCATATGTTGAACATACCTCAACAAAATGTTTCAAAATTCCAATTGTGTTTATTTGCACAATGACAAAAGTTCTCAAAACAAAAAACATTCTGCAAGTCAAAGTTCCGCAAGAAGCTGGAAACCATGTTATAAAGGGTTCTCATGGCACAGTTGTGGTTGTTATTCGTAACTGACTCTTTCCTTCTAACTCTGTGTACCATTTATCCCTCTGTGTTTAAGAGCTTTTGTATAGAACAAGGTCTTGAAAGTTCCAGATAATAGTGCACAACATTTTCAAAGCCATATTTATGTCATTTTCTGGACCTGGACTGTGAATCTAATAACCCACACAACAAGTTAGTGCGTAAAGGGCATGAGATGTGAATATTTGTGCATATCTTCATGATTTTGCTCGTTTAATGACTCCATATTAATACAAGTCTTGATTAATGCAGATTTTTTTAAATTGTGTATTTTTGTAGTAGGAGGAATTGAACTCACTTCCTCACACATGCTTAGCAAGAATTCTATTGAGTTACATCTCCATCCTTTCTTTTCATATACAATTATTTATATTGTGTCCAAAGGAAAGATAAACTATACTTATAAAAATAATTTGACAGTTAAAATTTTATGGGTATATATGAAAATTACTTCAGTTCATAAAATCTTAATGATAAGTCTGAATTTTAGCCTTAATTAAATGAACCTGCAAGCTTTGGTTTCATAGAGATTTTGCCCCAAGAATCCTCGGAGTTGTGGTCTTTAATGGACTTAGTTAAAATCAAGGCAAGATGTTCTGCAGTTTGAAAGTAGATCTCTTCTTCAAGTTAACAATGCGTCCCTGTGTGTCAGCTGAGCTCCTGATTCAAAAATAAGCTTAAGGGCTGGAGAGATGGCTTAGGGGTTAAGGCGCCGGCCTCCTAAGCCTAAGAACACTGGTTCCAATCTCCAGCAGTTCCAATCTCCAGGTCCCATGTTTAGCCAGATGCAAAGAGACACAAGGGCACAATGCCGCACTTGACCACAAGGGGGTGCACGCATCTGAATTTCGTTCAGCAGCTGAGAGGCTGCTGGCCCGCCCATCTCTGTCTGTCTTCCTCTCCCACTCTCTCTGTCTCTCTCTGTGTCTCGCTCCAAAAAATAAATAAATAAATAAATAAATAAATAAATAAATAAATAAATAAAATAAGCTTAAGCTGATGAAAATCTCAACTTCAGGTCTTTCCTTCCAACACCCATGGATCAGTTATTTTGTTGTTGCTCAGAGATGTTCTTATATTTAACGGAATATTTAGATACCTTGTAAAAAGTCTCTGCAAGGAAAATATCGTGGTTATTTTTCTAAATCATTCTGCTTTAATAATGAGGGAAAACTAAAACTTCACATAAAAAAATAACCCACAGTAACTTTCCAGCCCCAGTATCCAATTGAAAACATTTCATGCCATGTGCAGTTACAGTATTTTTAAAGTGTTAGACTTCAGGCTACCTTGCAAGTACTAGCCCTTGTGAAAGTGTCTGGAGAGATTGGCCTGGTGTGAAGAAATCAGAGCTTTGCTTAATGACAGAATCCAGGGCAGCAGATTCAGAAGTGGGCACACAGGGCAGGCGAAGATGCACACAGAGGGCCTGGGCCAGCTATGCCTGATCCAAAACACTACCCTAATGTCACTTGTCTGCTCATGAAGTTGGAGATAGGATGCCAAATCTCAGCATTTCTGAGATGTGTGTTATAACTAAGGAAAAAATAAGTGGAAGTTATGTAAGTTTCTGATAACCCTGGTTGCTGAATCCCTTCTGTAGTGCCTCTGCGGGGATGCAGCAGGCCTGCTGGAGGCATTCACAGCTGTGCTCCTGGGGAGTATATGAGGGGGCAGTGAGTCCCTAGAGACGCCGCCTGGGTGTCTTGATTTTTAATTTATCATCTTGTCACCCTCCCACACTTGCCTCTTCGGGGCTGAGATGAAAGAAGTGAGATATAAAGAAATATTCATTTCACTTTTTAATTAAACATTTGGTTGGGTTCCAAAATACATGTCTTTGGTTTAAATGCACAGAAAGGATGCCAAAGAAACGGTAAGGATGGCTTAGAAAGGATTTTCTTCCACACAAGGGATACACGTTGATTTCTGGTTCAATAGAAGTAAATCTGTGCTTGGACAGCTTAGATAGCTTTCCTGTACTGTGGGCTGGTGCACAAATAGTGCTTGAACTTCATTAGTGAATATGAGTGCAGTGTATGCTAATGATAGCAGTGTAATATTATAGTCCGTGTTAAAATTTGTTTAATATTATCCATCCTTTGCTTTATTGTATCTTCTTTTGTGTTTGAATTCAAAAGTGGATCGGATCTTCTCATTGCATACTAACTAAGCAGCTTATTTACCTATTTATATTTTATCTTAATAGAATTTAGCAATTTGTAATTTATTTAAAGCTCTAGAATGTGAAGTGATCATTTCTAAAAATAATTTATTCTTGCTTTCCACCTGGATATGTTCTTTGGTAAATTATCTGTTATCCTATATTTTAACCAGGTTATTTTTCATATTGTTGAATTTCATGAACCCTTTGTATATTTTGGATGCCAGTAATTAATCATATGTTTAGAAAAATATTCTCTCAATTCATGGCTTGCCTTTTTATTCTTTTACAGTATCCTCACAGAGCAGAAATTTGTAAATTTAACAAAGTAAAACTAACCATTGTTTTTTCCTGGATTGTCTTTCTGGTACTGAATGTAAAATTCAAGGTCATTGATTTTTATATTATTTATTTTTGAAAGAGTGGTAACAAGTGAGAGAGAAAGAGACAGACAGAGAGAGAGAAAGAGAGAATGGGCGCTCCAGGACCTTCAGCCACTGTGAATGAACTCCAGACGAGTGCACCCCCTTGTGGACATGTGTAACATTGCCCACTTTTGTCATTGTGCATCTGGCTACGTGGTACCTGGAGATTCGAACATAAGTTCTTAGGCTTCGCAGACAAGCATCTTAACCGCTAAGCCATCTCTCCATCCTAGTCACCACACTGACGCATATTCCTAGTGTGGGTATTGGGGCATTGCACATGATGAATGTGTGTATGTGCATATACGTACATACCTACACACACACACACACACACACACACACACACACACACACACACAGTATTAGCATCCCATGTAGAAATATTTAAGTATTTATCAGTGAACAAATCACTTGCCCTGCTGTGTTGACATTCAGGAAATTTGAAATTTGAATGGCTTCCTGCTCAGCTTCTCTGTGTGTTTGCTTCCTCCCTTCCCCACCATGTCTCTGTGGATTCAGTGAAACCTTGTTTGCCCAGCATCCATTTCCTGTATGTGAACAGAGGCTGCTTGCAGGCTCATCCTGTCTTCCATACTCGATGTCTTCCCTCACTCTGTTTTGGGTTTCAGGATCCTGCTCTTGGTTTGGGCAGGCAGTGCCCCCTCTGTGTGGAAGGGTTTGGGGGTCTTCTTTGCCACTACAATTGCTAAGTGGAGCAGCTCTGGGATGACCCCTCCAGGATGCTTTTCATCATCCCCTCAGGCCCCAGGAAGTGTCCTTCCATCTCTTCTATGAGATGTCAGCTCATTAGGCCATTTGAGGGCTAGTCACATATTTATCTGCTTTTGTTATCCAAACTGAATGGGTTTCTTGACACTGTTAACTTTTCCTAATACTATATCTAGGAGGAAATCAACATTAAGCAGATTTATAAATATTTTATGTACACACACACACGGAGTGAATTAGAGAATATATGTGTGCCAGAGCCTCTTGCCACTGCAAATGAACTCCTGATGCATGCACCATTTTTTTTGTGTGTGTGTGTCTGGCTTTATGTGGGTACTGAGTAATTGAACGAAGCAAGCGCCTTTAACTGATGAACCATCTCTCCAGTCCCAAAGTAGATGTTTTTTGAAATGAAAAATATATGAGTACTTAATGTCTTCATCAGAGAGTTTTTTTTTTTTTTTTTCCCTCTGCCTTTTGGTTTTTGAAAGCAGTAGAAGAGGAAAGAAACAGTGAAAGAGTCTGAGACATGGAGAGAGTATTTGTCAGCCAAACAATGAAGTTTGCACAACACAGCTATAAATAGGGAAGGTGGAGGCAACATCTGTGTTTACGTTTGGAGATGTCCTGTGTAGAGTGCTCCAGGCTCCATTTGCACCAGTGGGAGAAAAAATGTGTACAGGGGATGCCAAGAATAAATAAAACCACAGAAGGATGCTGGGAAAGCAATTGTCTGGGAGGTCTTCTTAACCCAAACAGAGGTTAAGACATTTGCTTTAAGATTCGGCTGTTTCCCTCTGCTTTGTAATTGGCCACCCAGCCTTAAACAGTAAGTTGTAGTGACTTGGGTACACACATGTGCAGGCTTTGAATTCATCTTAGCTTCAAAACTTACATTTACAGTTTGGAATAGAAGAGGTTAAACATCCTCTTGCTCCATCTTGACACCAGTGCTTGAGTCTTCTGGGGAGTGTGAGAGCTCAGAGGAGACAGCCTTCTGGGGAGTGTGAGAGCTCAGAGGAGAGAGCCTTCTGGGGAGTGTGAGAGCTCAGAGGAGAGAGCCTTCTGGGGAGTGTGAGAGCTCAGAGGAGAGAGCCTTCTGGGGAGTGTGAGAGCTCAGAGGAGACAGCCTTCTGGGGAGTGTGAGAGCTCAGAGGAGACAGTCTTCTGGGGAGTGTGAGAGCTCAGAGGAGAGAGCCATCTGGGGAGTGTGAGAGCTCAGAGGAGAGAGCCTTCTGGGGAGTGAGGGCTCAGAGGAGAGAGCCTTCTGGGGAGTGTGAGAGCTCAGAGGAGAGAGCCTTCTGGGGAGTGTGAGAGCTCAGAGGAGACAGCCTTCTGGGGAGTGTGAGAGCTCAGAGGAGACAGCCTTCTGGGGAGTGTGAGAGCTCAGAGGAGACAGCATTCTGGGGAGTGTGAGAGCTCAGAGGAGAGAGCCTTCTGGGGAGTGTGAGAGCTCAGAGGAGAGAGCCTTCTGGGGAGTGTGAGAGCTCAGAGGAGAGAGCCTTCTGGGGAGTGTGAGAGCTCAGAGGAGACAGCCTTCTGGGGAGTGTGAGAGCTCAGAGGAGACAGCCTTCTGGGGAGTGTGAGAGCTCAGAGGAGAGAGCCTTCTGGGGAGTGTGAGAGCTCAGAGGAGAGAGCCTTCTGGGGAGTGTGAGAGCTCAGAGGAGAGAGCCTTCTGGGGAGTGTGAGAGCTCAGAGGAGAGAGCCTTCTGGGGAGTGTGAGAGCTCAGAGGAGAGAGCTTTCTGGGGAGTGTGAGAGCTCAGAGGAGAGAGTCTTCTGGGGAGTGTGAGGCCTCAGAGGAGAGAACCTTCTGGGGAATGTGAGAGCTCAGAGGAGACAGCCTTCTGGGGAGTGTGAGAGCTCAGAGGAGAGAGCCTTCTGGGGAGTGTGAGAGCTCAGAGGAGAGAGCCTTCTGGGGAGTGTGAGAGCTCAGAGGAGAGAGCCTTCTGGGGAGTGTGAGAGCTCAGAGGAGAGAGCCATCTGGGGAGTGTGAGAGCTCAGAGGAGAGAGCCTTCTGGGGAGTGTGAGGGCTCAGAGGAGAGAGCCTTCTGGTGGGTGTGAGAGCTCAGAGGAGAGAGTCTTGTGGGGAGTGTGAGAGCTCAGAGGAGAGAGCCATCTGGGGAGTGTGAGAGCTCAGAGGAGAGAGTCTTCTGGGGAGTGTGAGAGCTCAGAGGAGAGAGCCTTCTGGGGAGTGTGAGGGCTCAGAGGAGACAGCCTTCTGGGGAGTGTGAGAGCTCAGAGGAGAGAGCCTTCTGGGGAGTGTGAGAGCTCAGAGGAGACAGTCTTCTGGGGAGTGTGAGAGCTCAGAGGAGAGAGCCTTCTGGGGTGTGAGAGCTCAGAGGAGACAGCATTCTGGGGAGTGTGAGAGCTCAGAGGAGAGAGTCTTCTGGGGAGTGTGAGAGCTCAGAGGAGACAGCATTCTGGGGAGTGTGAGAGCTCAGAGGAGAGAGTCTTCTGGGGAGTGTGAGAGCTCAGAGGAGATAGCCTTCTGGGGAGTGTGAGAGCTCAGAGGAAACAGCCTTCTGGGGAGTGTGACAGCTCAGAGGAGACAGCCTTCTGGGGAGTGTGAGAGCTCAGAGGAGAGAGCCTTCTGGGGAGTGTGAGAGCTCAGAGGAGAGAGCCTTCTGGGGAGTGTGAGAGCTCAGAGGAGAGAGTCTTCTGGGGAGTGTGAGAGCTCAGAGGAGAGAGCTTTCTGGGGAGTGTGAGAGCTCAGAGGAGAGAGTCTTCTGGGGAGTGTGAGGCCTCAGAGGAGAGAACTTTCTGGGGAATGTGAGAGCTCAGAGGAGACAGCCTTCTGGGGAGTGTGAGAGCTCAGAGGAGAGAGCTTTCTGGGGAGTGTGAGAGCTCAGAGGAGAGAGTCTTCTGGGGAGTGTGAGAGCTCAGAGGAGAGAGTCTTTTGGGGAGTGTGAGAGCTCAGAGGAGACAGCCTTCTGGGGAGTGTGAGAGCTCAGAGGAGACAGCCTTCTAGGGAATGTGAGAGCTCAGAGGAGACAGCCTTCTGGGGAGTGTGAGAGCTCAGAGGAGAGAGTCTGCCTGACACCCAGCTTCTGGCCCCAGCATGGTATCAGTGGAAGCAAAGTCACCCAATTCTGAAAATTTCTGAAAATCTCAATGGGTTCAGTTCCCAGTCGGCCACCCCATGTCTGGGTCCTTTGATAACACTGTTTCTCTTCCAGTTCGGGGTTCAGTGCCTTATTGGACTGACCTTGAGCCAATAAATTCACTGTCGTGTGTTGTAGATTCCTCACTTTCAAGGCAGGGGATTCAGATCCAAGAAGGTTTGAGTGTCTTCCGGACACTCATCATTTGTTCATGTCTTCAATGTATCCTTGCTTTCTGGGGAGGTTTTTCCTGAAGTCAGACCATCTGCTGGATGTAGGCTTCTTTAAAAACAGTGTTTATCCTACTTCAGTGGGAAAGCTGAACTGCGAAAACACTCTTTGCAGATATACTATCTAAAGAGAGATTTTCTACACATAGGTTCCCGTTGAGACTAGCGCTGCATGGACACAAGCCGCCAGACTTTACCATTATAACTCCTGAGCTAAAATAATGACAGGGCAGCTTACCCAACTTCTCCATGGTGATGGAAAACATTTCTAATCTGCTTTTTTTTTTTATGAGCATGGTAGGTAAATATTTATGCTATCAAATCTCCACTTGTTTTGTTTTGTTTTTGGTTTTTCAAGGTAGGGTCCTGTTCTAACCCAGGCTGACCTGGAATTCACTATGTAGTGTCAGGGTGGCCTTTAACTCACAGCAATCCTCCTACCTCTGCCTCCTGAGTGTTTGGATTAAAGACATGTGCCACCATGCCCAGCTTTTCACCTTTTCAATATATACTTCCCTCTCCTGGAACTTATACAGATTCTAGATATCATTTTGGCAATATCAGCGTAAGATTAGACTTACCATCAGATGGACTTCCTGTGGAATTAAAGTCTGGAAAGGGGCTGGAGAAGATGGCTTAGCAGTTAAAGCATTTGCCTGCAAAGCCAAAAGACCCCAGTTTGATTCCCCAGACTCATGTAAGCCTGATGCACAAGGAGGCGCATGCATGTGGAGTTCGTTTGCAGTGGCACCCATTCTCTCTCTCTCTCTCCTCTCTCTCTCTCCACCTCTTTCTCATAAATAAATAAAATATATTAAAGTCTGGAAAGTTCTTTGACATTTTTTTTGAAATCAAATCTATGGCACATCTCAAACCTAAAGAAAAATCAAAGAGAGAGCCAAATTCTACACATTGTCTTGAGAAATAAAGTTTTATTTGGAATTCAAAATGATGGAAAGGATTTCCATATTGGTGCAATGCCTAGTAAAATTAGACCCGAAAATATTGATTAGAATCCTTAAATACTTTACTCACAGAAATGGACCAAACAGACCATTTCTTCTCATTGTTATTCCTTCTCATCGTTAGTAATGAAGTCTTATATCCTTAGAGAGGAGATTATTTAATAAAAAGTGAGACTCTGCCAATCAATGTTGGCTGCATGGTGTACATACATCTGAGTGGGAGGATGCTATAGGGCCACTGATGGTCACTTTTAAAGTTCAGAAGGAAAATGATGAAAAAATCAGGTCAAAGATCCAGTTTTATTACTCAAATGGGGTTCAAAACTTATTTCCTTACCTCAACCAATCTATCAATGATTACTGAAGCTTTACCCTTAATTCTTAAAATTTGGAACCAAAGCCCCAATGTGGCGGTGCATGATTTAGTACTATCCCCCGAGAGGCAAAGGTGGGAGGATCGTTGTGAGCTCCAGGCCACCCTGAGACTACATAGTGAATTCCACATCAGCCAGGGCTAAAGTGAGACCCTACCTCAAAAAAAAAAAAAAAAAAAAAAAAAAAAAAACAGTAAAGAAAAAATTTGACAAAATGTGTTTCAATAGGTGAATGGACAAGGAAACTGGTCCATCCAGACAAGGAAATTATTAGCTCTAAAAAGCATTGAGCTATCAAATCATAAAGACAGAGGAGCCTTAGGGTGTGTGTGTGTGTGTGTGTGTGTGTGTGTGTGTGCATGCATGTGTTCCTAAGACTGAAGAGAAAGCAAAGGAACATTATGGAGACAGCAGAGGAGTAAGGGACGGACAGGGGTCAGGAGGAGAGCAAAGTCTGAGCATGCTGAGCATCATGTGTTGACAGGGCAGTGGAGCCATGGGGAACGGCACTGTAGTCAAGGACGTGTGTCACTAGAGTTGAGAAAGGTCAGAGTTCACTGAACAGGAGAACCCCCTGGCATGCAATATGGGGCTAAGGGTGGAAGGGAGGTGTCAGCACCACATGGAGACACCCTGTGTGGGATTGGCTGCATGCGTGGAGTTCATGGAAACTTGGAATTTTCCAGTAAATTTCAGTGCCAACCTAAATTTTGCTGAAAATGATGTCTTAAAAAGTGTGGAAGTTGGGCTCAAGAGATGGCTTAGTGGTTAAGGTGAATGCCTAAGGACCCAGATTCGATTCCCAGGTCCCATGTAAGCCAGATGCTCATGGTGGCACATGCATCTGGAGTTTGTTTGCAGTGGCTAGAAGCCATGGCATGCCCATTCTCACTCTCTCTCTCCCTCTCTCTGACTCCAATCAATAAATAAGTAAAAATAAAATCTTTGAGAAATGTGGAAGTTGTGTTCAAATATAGAATCTTTGAGACCTGTGATGTACCTTTTTATTTCTAACAAACATTACTACTTCAGGGTTCAACTACAGGGACAACACATTACATTGTTCACAGAAACAGAAATCATTTATGGAAACATTCCTACTTCATTTCGATTTAGTAAGTTTTCACTGACAAGACCTGAGCATTTTGAATCACAGAGAACTCTCGTGTGGACTAATAACATAGATTTAACTATGGGCAAACAACCTGGGAACAATGAAAGCAGTCATTAAAGGGAAATCTGAGGAGACTGTGCTCTGGACAGAAGGGTGCAGTTTGGCTGGTTCAGATAGAAACACAGGTTTATTAGTTCCATGTTTTTCAAAGCATTCAAGAGAAGAGTCCAAGCTTCCAGTGTAAGGACAACCTGGAAGTCCCAAGTTAAATACAGTAAGGACAGTTATGTTTGACCTTTGACCTAGGACACTGGGTGGTCATCCAGGTGGCACTAGACTTTAAAGAGGGCAACACAAGATAGTAGGGAACTAGGTCACAGGGAGTGATGTGTCAGTGTGTCTAAGATGCCTCAGAAGTACATAGACAGAATATTCACAAAGTAAGGAGATACAGAAAGTGTTTTTCTCTAGGCAAAGGATGTCTGTTCAAGGACACAATGCAAGAGAAGTCTGAAGGAGAGTGAATAATGATAGTGGAAACGAAGAAGGTGCCCAGGGCTCACTTTAGTAGCTCTTCAGTTCAATCCCCATGACTTACAATCCAATGCTTGTTCTGAGGATTGCCCCCGTCAAGGGATCAGAATACCGTGTGCTAAGACCAAACTTTACCTTCATCTCATCCCATGTAAATGCTTCCAAAGGGGAAGTAATAAACGTGGAGTAATGAGGAGAAGAACCAAAGCTTCCTTTTCCCCATCTTACTGAAGAGTCCTTGTGTTCTCATTCATGCCACCACTGGTCATTGTATCTGGCATCTGCAGCCTGGGCCTGGAAGCAGACATTTCCTCTTGCTGGCAAACTGGTACGATCATGCAGCCTGGATTTCCTACCCAGAGCTCTGAGCTGGCTTTCGTTCAGTGTTTGGGGTCTGCTCTGCAGAACATTTGCCTCTCTTGGGTACTTTTGCTATATCCAAGGGGTGACTGGCTTTACAAGGTCTGCATCCTTTGTGTAAGCAAAACAATGTGAAACCCAGTGTTATTTCCTGTGCTGTGACTCACACCCCATCTGGCAAATCAGGAATTGAAGAGACCATCGTCTCCGGGGCCACCAAGTATTTAAAATTTAACTCATCATTTGAGATCTGCACGGCCAAATCAGAACCTATATTTTTCATTAGTTAAATATTTAGTATTGGCAACATGAATTTGGATTGTTTCATCTCCTTGCAAATTATCTGTTTAAAACGATTAGTGGTGCTAATGAAGCTGGCAATAAATAGGGATTCTCTCCAATGCCCAGCTAGAACCATTTCTCCATGTGAAACCAGGTCAGGGCCCAGAGGCTGGGAATATGCCTAAAGCATCCGTGTGAAGCCCGAGGCACATGAGCCCTTCCTACTCCATTCCCTTCTTGGAATAGAAAATTCTGATTCAAGAATGCTCAAACTGGGTCTTGATTTAGGAACCAGGCTAGACATACTGCTTCTACTTTCTTGTCTGAGACCTACGTGGATTCCTCTCCTGACACGTCTCTTCCTGCATCCCTCTACACAAAGACCTCAGACTCCAGAACTCAGGCTTCCCAGTGCCATCTGCATTTGTCTTCTCTCTCCTTGACACACCCTTCTTCAACACTGGGCTGAAGAAACCATTTCTTTCTGTACCTTATTAGTCCCCAGGACTCAAGGGTTGGCAATTTCTTGTTTCCACGCATTCTGAAGGCATTTTCCACACCTTTCACATCCATTCCTCTAGCTTCCACCACTTCTTCCAATATGGGAGTCTTTAAGGTGTGTGTTTGTGGACACTTACCTGACCAGAATCAACTGAAGGTAGGAAAGCGTTTATTTTTAGCTGACACTTTTTATATAGTTTATTTTTATTTATTTATTTGAGAATGACAGAGAGAGAAAGAGGCAGAGAGAGAGAGAGAGAGAGAGAGAGAGAGATGGGTGTGCCAGGGTCTCCTGAGAAGTCCAGATGCATGTGCCACCTTGTGCATCTGGCTTGCGTGGGTAATGGGGAGTCGAGCCTTAAACCAGCATCCTTAGGCTTCACAGGCAAGCGCTTAACCACCAATCCATGTCTCCAGCCCCTTTAGCTGACACTTTTGAGGAGACAATTTTCACTATGTCTGAGAAGGGTGCGGTTGCAGGAGTGGGAAGCCAGCTCATCACATTGCATTCACAATCAGGAAGCAAAGAAAGAAGAGGATGTGAGTCTGAACTAGAAAGTCTTAAGACCCACCCTCCAATAATCTACCTCCTCTTGCAAGGTTCTAAATCCTAAAAGTTCAAATTTCCCAAAGAAGTGCTCAGACACATGAGCCTATTGGGGTCAGGAAGGGCATTTGAACTAGAAAACCTCAAGACCCAACCTCCAGTAATCTACCTCCTCCTGCAAGGTACTAGTTCCTAAAAGTTCAACTTTCCCAAAGAAGTGCTAGGACACATGAGTCTATGGGGGACATTTTTATATTCAAACTACAAGATTCAACTTCTCACTCTACCTCCCCTTTATCTTTGTTCTCTACAATGCTGCAATTGAAATGGAACCACTGAGCTTGGTTTCTAGAGGGCACATATGGTAGAAAGTATGTCACTACTGATGCCTTTTCCTTTGCTTATACCATCATTGCAATGCTCCCTCTTGATCCCCACCTCCTATGAAGAAAATTGCTCACACTAAAATTGGCTTGTATGCCATGATATGTGAGGGCATGGTCATAGGGTACAGTCACCCTGCTTGTGACCATGGAGACATCTAGGGCAGGTACTCAGCTGTTGGGGACTCTAATTCATTGTCAACAAATTCAGAATGTTATTAAGACCTTCCTTATAAGACTATTGGGGATATATAGTCACTGGACTTCAGGGACTAAGAAAAGTCCTTAACAAGGGCTGGAGAGATTGCTTAATGGTTAAAGTGTTTTCTTGCAAAGCCAAAAGGATCCTGGATCAATTCTCCAGGACCCATGTAAGCCAGATGCACAAGGGGGAACATGCATCTGCAATTTGTTTGCAGAGGCTGGAGGTCCTGGCATGCCCATTCTCTCCCTCCCTTTCTTTCTCTCCCTCTTTCTCTCTCTCAAATAAATAAACAAAATATATTTTAAAAATATTAAAAAAATAATATCCCTTAACAACAATTGAGTGGTGGGTGAATGGTTGTATTATTATTATTATTATTATTATTATTATTATTATTATTTATTAAACACTGTTTTGCTCCTTAGCCCACATTTCTAGTTCATTTCTGTCCTAAGATCCAGGGCAAGATGATGTCTTGACCTCCACGGTTTCCACGATTGACAGAAACATTCAAAATAAACTTTACCTCTACCTACTTCTACAAACAAATCTTTCTTCATCTCCCCAAATTTCTGGAGCACTTTTATATCTCAGCAGGGCTATGCTTTGCATTCTTTCAGCGTTTTGCCCTCCAAATAAACCTTTCGCAACTTCACCTCTTTCTTGTTCACTTTCTGTATACTTCCATTATCAATATTGAGGTCAGGCTGTTGCCCTTCATCTGGGTCGTCAGGAAATCTGCCAGCCAAGTCATCGTCCCCAGATATGCACAACACCTGCTGTAAGCACAGGGCTCTCCCTGCCCACTGCAGCCCTGCGAGGAGATGGCTGTACTGTTCTGCTCTGTGGGAAGGTACCCAGCACTGGAGATGGTACAGCAGTTAGAACTTCCTCAGTGCCTGTCCCTTCAGCTGTCTCAGAATGATGCTTCCATCAACTGTACTTAGGAACATGAACACACAGAAGTCACCAGTCCTCAGTCGACCGTGCACTGGCAGAGACAATTTCACAACCCTGGCCTGTTCCCACGTACAAGGATCTAACCCTAGATGCCTTATCACCCAAGATAGCCCCTAGCAGGCAGTAAGGTGATCATTTTATGTTTCCCAAATGTTCTTGTGAAATTTTCATTTGACAAAATAAGTTTTTAAAAATACGCAATGAGGGCTGGAGACATGGCTTAGTGGTTAAGGCACTTTCCTACAAAACCTAAGGACCCATGTTCAACTCTCTAGGTCCCACATAAACCAGATGCACAAAGATGAGGCAAGTGCAAGGTTACACATGTCCACTAGGTGGCACAAGCATCAAGTTCAATTTCAGTGACTGAGGTCCTGGTGTGCCAATTCTCTCTTTATTTCTCTAAAATAAATAAATAAAGTAAAATAAATACACAATCAAGAAGCAAATAATATGTACTGTGTATATAGACTACAAGTTGGACAGAATCCTTGGTTATTATCCTCCTCAAGCTTTCATGTATATAGTAGATAATTTCCCTATCTATCCCCTCCCAGAGCCAACACTAAGGCACAGCGAAATTGCACAAAATGTCACAATGTCAAGAAATTCTCCCATTACATTCTATGAGAGTAGAATTCCTAAAGTTTAGATTTATCCCTAAAGGGATAGAAGCAGGTAAATATTATTAAATACTAGTGTTCTCTTTAATATATGGTCATTTTTTTCTTCCTCCTTTTTCTATATTATTTATTTCTCTTTTCCTTTCTTTTCTACTCTTTATTTTCATTTTCTTTCTTCCTTTCCATCCCTTCTCCTTCTCCTTCAACTTCTTTCACTTTCATTCCCCTTCTTCTTCCTTGCTTCCTTTATTCCTTCTTTGCTTCTCCCTCCCTCCTTTCCTTCTTTGCTTTTTTTAATCCAATTAGCTCCCACCTTTGCCATTAGTGCCTGGGCAAAGGTTGACAGATACAGAGTGATTTAAATCCCCAGACAAAAGCTAAGGGTACAATTATGTGAAGTGTGGGGCAAAGAGGCAAGTTGAATATATAACTCAGGAAAGAACAGAATGTCTGACTAGGATGAAGGTAGAGCTAAGAACATGCCCGCAATTTAAAGGAGAGGATCAAACTGAAGACAAGTGGAAGAGGCTCCTGAGGTAAGCAGAAAGCACAGGGTTCCTCTATTTAAAAGAACAAACCTAACACCCTCAGTATCAAACTCTGGATGAGATGCCTTTCTACATGCCCCTGCATATGGCTGGACTCTGCACAGTCTTCTTCTGATGGGGTAGACCATACAAGGGCTGAAACAGAGAGCCCACATCACAGGAAGATTGTAGATTGTTAGTTCTGATGACATCATGGACTCTGGCTACTGGAAAGATCTTCATGAATGACATTTGAGGTCAGATTCTTGGCTTCAAAAGTCCAGGCAAATGGGCTTCACTGATTGGTGGCCCAGTTGCTGAGCGGGACCAATCACAATTCAGATCTGGTCCTTGGCTAAACCATTCATAACCATTTCCTTCTTCAGTCCATTTCTCGTCCACTGTCCTGGTTGTAGGAACGAGGTAAATCACTTCAATAGAGTATATCAAATCTAAGAAATAGAATCCAATGCTGCCGTGTAAAATAATAATGCAGAATAAGAAGGATGAAGATAAGATAATAGACTTTTAAAACAAAGTACCATATGGAGGAAATTTCTAATGTAGTAAAAATAAATAAGTCTGCTAATATAATTTGGGATTATTTCTGGAAAATGAGAATTCAGATATTTTTCCTTGCTCCTTCTGTTCTTCTTTCTTTAGCTTTTATTTTTGTACATTTTTTCCCCATGGAACCTATTGCTTTATAATGAGAAATGTGTGAAAACATTAAAATATTTAGGAAATAAAAATAGAAAATGCTAATAAAATAATTGCCTGAACCTCCCTTTAGTGATTAAAAATGACCTATCTCAAATACAAATGTGGTCAATATTTTTAAACTACAAGTATAAGGTTCCCTAAAGGTATATAACAATTGGATTAAGTGGGACCATTCCAATTAAAAGTGAAAAGGAAAATGCTACTCAAATATAAGATTGTCAATAATGAAGAGCAATGACAATGCTGGTGGGGATGTGACGAAGGTGCATCACTGCTGGGGGTATGTGGAATATCACTACCATTCTGAAGTATAGCTTGGCACTTCCTTTTAAATTTAAACACAAGCTTATCACATGACCTTGCAAGTGTAATGTTGAACATTGTAGACCAGGGAGACTATATGGAATGTATATTTGCACAAAAACCCACATATGAGTGGTTTGAACAACTCTCATTGTAGTAGCCCAAACTAAGATAGCCCAAATGTGAGTGACACTGACGGTGAGGGCACTGGCTAGCCCCTGCTGGTCAGTGCACACCACAGTCAGGAGTTGACAGTGAGGCATACCACATGAAAGGCAACTTGGTGCTTATCTGATCCACAAGAGAATGGGACAGGGTGGAAAATGCCAGTCTGAAAAGATTGGATATCGTATACCTTCCATTGATATAAAACACACAAAATAGTTAAATTGAAGAGAGCAGGAGTGGATTGGTAGTTTAAGAACTTTGATAAGATGAGGCTAGGGAGAACCTGAGTTCAATCCATAATACTCACATATCATTCTGGGCAAAGTGGCACAGGTCCAGCATCCCAGTGCTGGGGATATAGAGATGGGAGGATCCCTGGGGTTTACTGGCTAGTTTGTGTAGACTAACTGGTGAGTACTAGATCAGTAAGAGACCTTGTATCCAAAAATAAGGTAGGAAGCAATCAGCCTTTGTCTCTCACATACATGTGCCCACATTCATGTGAACATGCATTTCACCCAAGCACATATACAACACTACATTCACACATGATAGAGAGTGAGAAAACAAACTGTGTAGAGAGGAGGGGAGTAGCTATAAAGAGCCTTCAGGTGGAACCCATAACTCTGAGCCCTGCATGTGGTGGGGAATACAAGAAGCTGGGCAGGTGATGAAATAGCCTGGTACACAGCCACACATGCACGCACACACATGCTCACATGTGCACATACGTGCTTATAAGCCTGGTGGAATCTGGTAGCCAGGGCGGACACATATCACATTTTAGGTTTTGATAGATTGCTATGGTTATGTGTCTATGCAAAATGTCTCTTACAGGAGATGAGAAGAAAGACTCATACGATATTCTGCATTGGAGTTTTGCTTTTGTCTTGAATTTTCCACTATATCTATACTCACTTTTAATAACAAGTTTTTTTGTGTGTTTTTTTTTTTTTTTTGAGAGAGACAGACAGAGAGGGAGAGGGAGACAGATAGACATGGGCGCCCCAGTAGCCTCTCAGCTGCTGCTAACGAAATCCAGATGCGTGCACCCCCTTGTGGTCAAGTGTGGCATTGCGCCCTTACGTCACTTTGCATCTGGCTAAACGTGGGACCTGGAGATTGGAACCAGCATTCTTAGGCTTAAGAGGCAGGCGCCTTAACTGCTAAGCCATCTCTCCAGCCCCAAGTTTTTTTTTTTTTTTTAGTATGTTTGTAGGAATTGATGATGTCAGATTGTCAAGAAGTGAATCATTGCTGAAGCTGGATACAAGATCACTTAGGGTAATACTATCTTTTGTTTTGTAAACATTTGGAAATTTCCAAAAGAAAACACTAAAGAAAAATATTTCTCAAAGCAATTCTTTATTGATGGTATAAATACCTCATCTTTGATTTAGAGGTGTAAACGAGTTTGTGATATGTGAGAAAAGTCTGTACTGATACTCGGTGACAGTCACTGAAGTTCTGTTGCAAGCCATCTCCAGGAAGAAAGACACCTACTGTGTGTAATAATTCACATTTCTTCTATGCCTTAAGTTAGTTTTTCTTTTATTTGGTTATTAACAGACTAGCTTTGTATTATTTTGACTCTCTCCTTTAATTTGCAGAACTTAGGTATATTCAGACCTGAGAAAAATTGTGGTTTGTCTTTCTGACTCTCTCCTTTAATTTGCAGAACTTAGACACCCTCTTCTTATTTATTTGTAGGCAATAGAAATCTGTCACACCAGGTTCAAATCCATCAGTCCTCTAGGTTGGCCAGGGGGTGATGAGACAGCATACAGATTGTCCCACCAGGCTAGTTTTATTTCTAAATAATCAAACACTTTACAAAAATGTTACAGTTGCATAAAATATTATGACTAGGTTAAAGGGCTTAATTAGAGGAAAGTGCCAAGTAAAAGTTCCTTCATTATCAATATAATAAAATGATAAATTACATTATTTTCTTAGCTTGGTGGGCAGTCTATGAGTGAAGTAAATCCTAATTTAAAAATCAATTTTTATCTGGGACATATCAAAGTAGCAAATTATATGCAAGGAAACTGGAAGAATATAATTACAGAAATGAAAACAATAAAGAAAAATCACTAGGGGTGGTTAATATGAATACTAAAAATGAAATGCCTCATGTCACTAATAAAATTGGAAGCTGCAAATTTAAATATATTACCAGAAGCTCAAATTATGCTAAGCACATTAAAATAAAGGCCTTTGCAAACAAATTAAATATCATTATCTCAATATTTTCCAGGGCCCTTTCTGATGAACTTCATGATAAAAACCACTTACAAATATTTATTTTAAACATGGCCACTGAGCAGCTCATATGCATTGCAGTGTTTAATACAGATATGCCAAGAATACCTTCATAGACCTACTTTTCTTCAAATGGATCCCCAAACTTCTAATAGCTAATCATAATGACAATAAAATTAGTATAGAAAGTTTTGTTATATGTGGATTTACTTCCACGTGTTATTTTTAAAATATTTTATTTATTTATTTATTTATTTATTTATTTATTTATTTATTTATTTGAGAAAGAGAGGAAGATAGAGAGAAAGAAAGAATAGGCATGCCAGAGCCTCAAAGCAGTGCAAACTAACTCCAGATGCATGTGCCACCTTGTGCATCTGGTTTTTGAGGGTCCTGGGGAATTGAACCCGCGTCCTTAGCCTTCACAGGCAAACACCGTAACTGCTAGGCCATTTCCCCACCCCCCACATATTATTTTTAAACTCACAAACAGGTGTTAATATTTAAGTTTAGACTGTCAGTTTTCTAATTACATTTTAATGATTTTCTATTAGGCAAAAATTTTATACAGCTGTCCATAATTTAACCCAGTGGAAAGCAGTCTCTTTCATAAAAATTAAGTTAAACTCATTTTAAACTGTATTATTTTACTATTTTGCTTATGAACACTAGCACAAAAGTTATTTGTGTGCAGTACATTTTAAAATATAGAATGTTAGATCATCATGACTGGAGTCTACATGTTGACTTTGTTCTTAATTACAACTTGAAGCATTGTGTCAACATGGGATTACTATTTGTTTTTGATTTTTAATATTTGATTTGTGGGTTTTCGTTTTTGTATGTTTTTCTGAAGCAGGGTCTCACTCTAACTCAGAATGACCAGAATATATTCTGTAGCCCAAAGAGGACTTGAACTCGTGGTCATCCTCCTGTCTCAGCCTCCAGCATGCTGAAATTATAGGCATGAGTCATCATGTCTGGTTTTTGATTTATTTTTTATATTTATGTTTTAAAAATTGTGACTAAAACATTTTAACAAGAACTAAGTCTTTCTTTAAGTTGTTAAAACAAAAGGAATCCTTAACATTTCTCCTATAGTCAATAGTCAAAAGCATTTTATATCATTTGAAAGGATTGCTTGGGTGCAGTATGGTTATAAACAGAGACATCATGACTGCATTTCGGGAAACTCTGTCATAAATGATTGTGAAATTTTCCTTTAAACCTTTTCATCATCAAACAGTTGTACTTTCCATAATATGTTTGGGTTTTTTGTGTGTGTTCCTTAATAAATATATTAGTTATGCTTATATAGAACAGAGCCACTTATTTAACTTTATTTATTTATTTGAGAGACAGAGAGGGAGATAGAGAGAGAAAGAGAGAGACTATGAATGAGAGTAGGAGCATGCTAGTGCCTCCTGCCATTGCAGACAAACTTCAGACACATGCATGACTTTGTGCATCTGGCTTTACATGGGTATTGGGGAATCAAACCCGGGCCATCAAGCTTTGCACGCAAGTGCTTTTAACTACTGAGTCATCTCTCCAGCACTTGACCTCGTATTTAAATAAATGTAGAGATGGTGAGAAATCTACAGGGCTTTTAGGAAAGTGAAAAAAAGTATTACAGAGCATCATTTTAATTTAGGCAGCAATTTGAAGTTTTCTTTTAAAACATGCTACTCATGAGGACTAGGGTTCTTAACATTTAAAAGATATCAAAGAAAAATTTATGCAGCATGCTTCCAAGTTAAAAAAAAAAAAGGCAGAAGTATAGGAATACTACTGGTTTGAAAGATATATCTACTCCAGGAAATAAATTCTGATCTAACTTTTGCACAAAAATGATTTAAAACAGCTAAGTAAAGATATGGATGCTTCTATTTATGCTTATGGACTTTTTCCTTCTTTTCTGACTCATGGGACATTTCTTATTCGAAATAATTTGAGCTAGCCATGTGTCCTTGGTTTAACCCTAATGCCTGGAATGGTATACACTTTCTGCTTTTCGTTGTCAGCTTGCTTGGATGTAGAATAACCTAGGAGAAGTCTAGAACTTGAACGGAGGAGGGAAGACCCATCCTGAATGGGGGCAGCAACATCCATCTGCCATGGTTTGAAATGAACACAGCCAGTGGATCACCTCCATGCCCCTTTGCTACGTCCTGTTTTGCACCATGAAATAAGCCACTCCTGTTGGATGCTTCTCCACCACATTATTACCCATGCTTCTAACCCAAGACAGGTCACCTGGCCATAGTAACAGGGACATCTCAGAATGAACATTTGCTGATGGCCATGAGGGGCTAGGAAGGATTTCAGCAAGTCTCACTCATTTAATGTTTCCAAAAACTTATGCAAAATGCGTTCCAATAAAACTTCATCTTAGATATAAGCAAATGGAGACAAGGAGAGCTTAAGTGTCTCCAGAGTGCAGACCATGGAGGAGGAAGAATTTAAATCAGGGATCCAGGCATGCTGGAATCCTCGTGTACAGGGCTCTCCCCACACTACTGCACACTTTGCTGTGGAAGGTATGCAATCTCACATCCTACATCAGACTATAGCTAAGCAATGTTTGACCATCAAAATGCTTTAAAAAAAAGAGTTAGATCACAAAAAAAATGTATGGAATTCCATATTGCCAGCTCCCACAGTAAACACAGAAGCCATGGACAGCCAAACAGAATTCTTGTGGAGATAAGCAAAACGTGAGTGTTTATTTATTATCTTCTGGTGGTCTGACATACCGTCACGTGATCAAGCAGTGTGCGTCATCTCCAGTGGCTGGAGCCTTGCTGGAGGAGGTGTGATGGGACAACATGTGATGGCCCTGCTGTCTGTTTTTGCCATAATGAAGCTCCCCCTTGAAACTGAAAGCTGAAATAAAACCTTTCCTTTCATAAGCTTCTTTTGGTTGGGTGCTTTGTCCCAACAACATGATGATAACTGCTATAGATATTTAACATATTGTGGAGTGCCTAGATAAAGCTATTTAACATACAGTATATTGTACACTTAACATGCTTTGTGGTGAGAACAATTAAAATATAGTCTCTTAGCAGCTTTGAAGTATATAGCACATTATTAACTGCAGTTACCACAGTAAAGACCCGATTTCTTTACTCATTCCTTTCATCTAAGTGAAAATTCCATACAGTTGTGTCAGAAGAAAAAAAAATCAATATTCAAAACCTAAGCAGTGATAAACAGGGGAAACCTTTCCTACTTATATTTTTGTTTAATTTTTCAGAATTAAAGTCTAAACTAATAAATTATTAGCATTGCTACTCCGTTTAGTGTTTGAATTCTTGTGTATGACTTTTTTTGTTGTTGTTAATTTTCAGTCATGGTCAGAGGAAGAACACTTGTAAACTCGACAATATTAAAAGTGTCCAATGAAGAACAATGTAATGTTTGATTTAGTAAATTTTCTATGGAAAGCAGTACATATTTACATGTGAAATATCACTACAGCTTATACCTTAGGAATATTTTTGCATCCAGAATGTTGAGGCAACTGGTTCATTCTTTCTGACATAATTGTGTTAACTTACTTTCAGAAGCCTTATTGTTTCTTAAAAAAATTATATATGGTCGTTCAGGGGGA
Source organism: Orientallactaga sibirica (assembly GCA_036365145.1). Classification (NCBI taxonomy): domain Eukaryota; kingdom Metazoa; phylum Chordata; class Mammalia; order Rodentia; family Dipodidae; genus Orientallactaga; species Orientallactaga sibirica. Next base: position 14,482,937 of record JAEOAD010000041.1, on the reverse strand, counting down.
AATTTTTTATTTTGCTCATAGTAATCAACAGTCTAGTTGCTAAGCAGTAATTATGCATAATATAAGAGTTAAAATAGGTATAATTTTAGAATGGTATGTTCATTTTTACTAATGGGTTGGGTACATTATCGTTTCCTTATGTATTATTTAAATGCAAATGCCAGAAATATTACAATGCACTTTAAAGTAAATGGTACATGTAAAGTTATTTGTTGGTATATATGTTCAGTTTGTCTTTCTCCTGAATCAAACACAGACTCCCTTAGACTGTTCTTAATCACTGCCTTGCAAGTTTATATGGCACTATTTGCATGGCATTGTGAGCCAGGGCTTTGCCTTCCTCTGGTTCAAAAACAACCTAGGCATACATTGTTAAGGCTGTTTTCCAATGACATTTATTTTTCACTTCTCTGCTGCAGGGTTTGGGGTGACTACATAGACCAGGCTGGGCTAAATCTGTGATTCTCTTGCCTCTGCTTCCTTTCTAGAAATGTCTAAGCATTTCATCATTTTACAGAACCAATCAGTCTTAACCTGAGTTGGATTTATCAACTTTTAAATGTTCTTGCCTAAATCATGATAAAAGCATCCTTTATTTTCCTCTTCATACTGCTGGGTTACCTAAGGTATAGCTGAGGAGAATTTAGAAAGAATTTATCATTCTCAATGATAAGTTTTCCTTCACAAGGAAAATTCGACTTATCCATGGCGAGAATTCCTAAGATCACATGCTTATAATATATTTACCCAACTTAAAATACATTTCAGGTCTTATAATGTTAAAACATACTCATATTATTTGGAACAAACCTGTGGAAAAGTTGAAAAGAAATATATTGTGCTCCTTATGTATCCTTAGCCTACATTATATAATAAACATTTTCTATATTTGCATTCACCTGCTCATTAATTTGCTCATCACTCTATTATGATGCATTCCAAGGTCATGTATTACAGTTCACTCTTCTCAGACTCCATGTGCATATCTCTAAAGAAATGTAAATGGTTGTATTTCTTTCTATCTCGCCTCACTTGTTTTCTAGCTATAACTTCCATTAAGTGCAGTCATGCATGAATTTTATAGTCCCTCTCTGGGTGTTCTGAAAAGCATACACATCTGTATGATGCAAACACTGCCCCCATGAAACTTACCAACCCCATCACAGAACAGAAGCAATGGTGCCCACATAGCAAGAAATCTTTTAAACACACTTTGCTTCCGTTCTGAAAAGTCCACATGCTACGTGATATTGTCACCATGTTGAAGCTCAACTAAAGGATGTGAAGGCCAATGCTATAGAAGAAAGGATAGCACTGGTCAAGGCATCTTCTTTTTTCTTAATTGAGAATGTTAATATATGAGCATACTGTGATTTGATCATATTTCCATCCATTTATCATCCTCCCCCCTTCCTGATCCCATTCCACTGCCCTATCTAAGACCTCCTTCCTCCGTTTTTGTCCCATTCCTTTTCCTCTGCTGCTACACGTGAGGCCTATTGATGCTAACTGTATTCACCCTATGAGGGTAAATTGTTTGGCAAAGAGATAAGTCATTCTGTGACTCTATAGCCAAATGGCAGAAAGAGGTAGGCAAGATAGGAGGCAAAATGAACTAAGGGTAGAACTTATCCAGACGACCTTACTGGAATTGTTTGCATCAATGTAGGGATTGAAATGCTGAAGCCCAGGATAACCTCTGTCCTTGCTGCATATGATTGGAATCATGTTGAACTCAGCAGAGGATGGAATTACACAGAAACCAGTCCTCTTACTTGGAAAGGGAGAGAATTCTAAATTTGGCTATGACCTTGCATATTGTGATTCATCTTTCAGTAGTGACAGGAAGTGATGTGCTTCATACTTTCATGATATCCCCTCTAATTCTCCTTGCTCACTGCCTAATTGACAGTTCACATGTAGTCTTAAGTGGATGAATTTACTTGGCCATGTGTTCTTGTGTTGTCCTCGAACGCATAGAGGGCTTCCAGCACCTAAGTATCTACCTGAATATCAGTAGTAAATTGATTGCTTGTGGTTTTCTTGACACATTTCTTTCTTTCAGCAGGACATCTGGAACTCTGAATTTGTACCCTGAACAGAAAATTACCTCAAGGGAAAACTTCACTCTCATTTCTCTACAAATATCTGATATCTACATCAGTGACCAATATGATTCTATAAACACAAATTTAATAATTTCAGCTGAAGAAATTAAAGTATATTTCCATACATGCAGAACTTGGCATCCATAGTAACTTTCCATAACCTGTTGCTATAGAAGCAGATTGATTTGAGGTATAGTTGGAAATTCATCCTAAAAATCCAAGTTTGAGATGCGTTAAGAAGATATAGCTTGAGTAATCCATAATTTTATTTGTAAAAAAATAAATGGAATCCATCTTGAGAGTATTTCCACTCCTTTTTATATAGCAGCATGTGTTTTCTCCAGCATAAAGAGATTAAAATGTCTAAGAATAAAATTAGATTATTCAAGTTTTCATTAGCTTTTCAGATGCAATGTAATTGGAATTTCATCATACTAACTACCAGAACATGAATTTTTCTTAGGATTAGGATTCTTTGGATGCAATACCTCCATAGCTTACATTAAAATGAGAGCAATGTACTCATAACTCAAACAGTAGACAAGAGTCACATTCCTCTGTAAGACCAAACGTGAAAGTTAATCCTGCTGTGACGATGAGAGGAAGGATGAAGATGTAACGGGGAGGGAGAGTATCAATACAGAGATCTGGTATGAGGTGGTAGGGGACATTGGGACTCCCTTGAGAAATCATAATCTATTTTTGAAGTATCAGTATATTTTTTTAAATGATTGGCAAATACAGAATCCATGGTATTGGCTTTCATAGAGGAGATGTTTTAACCTTCTCCACTGTTAAGAAATAATGAATAAACAAATCATCAAACTGAATTACTTTAATGTGCAAATCATTTAAATAAAATTATCTCAAACCAGACCAAACAGGTAGAGATGGCCATGAAAACATATAGTATATAGTATATAGTATAGTAACCATAGAATTTTGGAATCTTTTCCATTGTTGTCCAGGGGCTTAGGTTTAGGGTAAAGCTATTGACTGGCTTATTACGCATGTGAGGGTTTTCATTGGGAATTCTCACAGTGAATAGGCATGGGGTATAGCTGAAGCCATCGAGTACCCAGGCCTCACCCCAGAGATTATGATGGTTTTCAGAGTAACCCAAGAATCACCTTTGTTCTTTAATTCCCAGAGATATGATTCATTCAGTTTGCTGGATACTTGGATCTGTACATTCAGTGTTTACTAAGGGTATTTTAGGCTTAGTCTTCCAAATCAGATCAATTTAAATTTTATTTGTAGTTATATTATAACTTTTAATGGCAGTTTCAAAGCAGTACACATCGGGATGTTATTTGAAACCATTGATTACAATATCTAATATCGAATAATAGGGTTGAGCTCATTCTCTTACTCTCTGGACTCTTCCATCCTTTGAGATAATATAGTTTATCAATACTAGTGAGTCCATTTCTCGTATGGGAAACAAATCCATCCAACCATGCCATGGCCACACTCTGAATTTTATTGCCCAATAATATCCTAGGCATGTAGATTTCTTCTTTCAACTCTTTTACGGATGGGTACTCACATTAGCAACCATATTAATTTGTGTTTGGTACATAAGTATAATAACACCCAGAAATGTTTGACTACATTATGATTTGTTTTTTGTTTTTGTTTTTTCTTTTCACGGTAGGGTATTGCTCTAGCCCATGCTGACCTGGAATTTATTCGTTAGTTTCAGTCTAGCCTTGGACTCAATGTGATCCTCCTATATCTGTTTCCTGGGTGCTAAGATTAAAGGCATCCACCACCACACCCACCCATTATAATATTTTTTCTTCCTCCAAAGATCTGAATAATTCTAACTGTAAATATTTCAAAACCATGATTATATGATTAAGAACCAATACATTATGTAGATTAAATAATCAGTTGGTAAGCGGAAGACTTGAATATCTGGTAATTTTTTCAAAACATGAAACGGAGAGGTTGTGAAATATTGAAAAGCATATAGGGTTGATATGGACTGAATTGACATTAATTGTCAGCAAATGTACTCAGTTTGTGAAATAAGCAACCAAGAAGGCACCGTGGACAAGTAACAATGATGTATTTATCTAAAAAAAAATCCTTAAAAGACCTGAAAGATTTAGAAGCTGGGAAATAGCTGGTACCCCACTGTGTCTCCTCATCTTAGCATCTCTTACAGTTTTGTTGCTCCGTGACATAGCTTCAGCTGATTCCTGATTTTAAGAGGCTTTTCTCCCCTGAATCTTAGAGAGAGAAGATATGTAAAAATAATCCAGTCTTATGTTCAACTCTAAATACAGGGACAGAAATGAGATCCTGGCAGTGATCATTTCTCTGAACTGTCAGTTCCCATTGTGATTTCCAGTACAGCAGGATACACAGATGGGCCAGGGAGCCAGTTCTATCTAGGTATTGCAGTTACTTTCGTATTGCAGGACAAAACACCTGACCGAAAGCAACTGGTGTGAATAAATGGTTTATTTTTTTGTTTACAGTCTTAAGGGGAGATTCATGGTGTCAAGGGAAGCATGGCATGAGCAGAGACTTGCCAAAGCAGGTGGAAGATAGCAAGAGTGAGCTGAGGTCTGGCAAAGGGCGCTGGCTATAACATCCCTAAAATCATCTCCAGAAACACACTTCCTTCAGCAAGCCTTCGCCTCCCAAATTGCCAGCAGCTGGGGACCAAACCTTCAAACTATATGAGTTTTTATGATGACATCTGATTCAAGCCCCCACACTAAGTGACCTGTAGAAATCATGTGACCTTGGTCAAGGTACTCATTCCTTCTGAGCCTCCACTCCTTCAACCCTTACAAGGGACACCATCCTCTTGACATCTCAGGCTCCCACAGAGCTGAGTTATAGATATGAGGAATGTAGGAGGCACTGTTCTTGGGAAAGCATCACATTCGACAGGTTAAGTCCGCTCTGTTTCAGAGTACTGCTCGCTTCAGCCCACAGACTGCACTCACCCATCTTCCAAAAAATCTTCCCAACCAATTTCCAGCCTTTATTCCCCTAGGAGTCTGTTTTTCCAATTATTTCCTTCTGTTTTTAATAGTTTGACGTCCTTATCCTTAGATAGGATTGTGTGTGCCATGGACCCAACAGAACATTTCCAATTAGACCCATGCTTGTGGGCTTGAAGAACATGGTGCTTCAGGGTATACTGTCTAGAGAGGGATTCTTGATAAATCTTCTTTCAATCTTCAAGAGAGTTCAGAGGAAAGCTTTGTATTCGGAGAAACTTTCAGCTCATAACAAGTTCTTATTTGGCCATTCAAAAGAGAACACCTGATAATTGGATCTGAAAATAAATCCAGTTTTCTGGGCAAAGCAGGCACAGCCCAGATCAAACCCAAGAAGATGAACACCGTGAGCTCCCTCTTTGGTACTTTAACGTTTTTAAAAAGCAAGCATGTTATAATTCCTTCTCCATACTTTTCTATCTATCTTTTTACTTATTTGTTTGAAGCAGAGACATACAGAGAGAAAGAGAGGACGAGGGATAGGGAGAGGGAGAGGGAGGAGAGTATGAGTACACAGGGTCTCCAGCCACTGCAAACAAACTCAAGATGCATGTGCCACCTTGTGCATCACTCTTACGTGGGTACTGGGGAAATCAATCACAGGTCATTAGGTTTTGCAGACAAGCACCTTAACTGCTGAGCCATCTCTCTCTCTCCCCCCCCCCCTCTCTCTCTCTCATTTTTATTCCCTCTTCTCATTTTTCTTTCTTTCCCACCCCAAGAAGTGTGATTGGAACTTTTCTTTTTAAAGCTGACAACTCCATCCTGAATATTCATCCTATTTCTTAAGAAGTTCATTTCTTGAGAAGTGAAATGCAAAGATTTTTGTCTTTGTTTTTGCACTTCAGGAAGTATATCACTTTGAAAAAGAAAATAAACTGTCTATAATGTCAGAATGATGAGAGTTCTTAGGCAAACCATGCTAGACTACTTTTGAATTTAAAGTGAAATGATCTGCCATTTTGATTTTAGAGCTCAAATGTGTTTTGGTTGAAGTGCAGAAAGATAATTAATCACGGACATCAAATACAGTGTTTTACATCCAAGACTGTCCCGAAAACAGTGGAAAACACCGAACTTACATAGGTGAAATGGAATAAAAGAATCCTTTAACAATAAAATCAGTGACCTCATTTCTGTATACTTAACTATTGCAAATGTCATCATGCACATTTGTAAATTATAGTGATATTGTGTATTATTACAGCTGATGCCATCATACACTCATTTTTCATGTATAATTTCATAAAAGTCAGCTGTATAAATTATAAAAATAATCGAGGGAATTGGCTATTTAAAAAAAAATATTTATTTATTTGTAAGCAAATAGAAATAGAAGAGAGAGACACTGAGCAAATGGGCGCCCCAGAGCATCTGCCACTGCCAACGAAGTCCAGATGCATGAACCACTTTGTTTATCTGGCTTTATGTGGGTGCTGGGATTGAACCCAGATCATTAGGCTTTGCAGACAAATGCCTTAAGTAGGGGGCCATCTCCTATCTCTCCAGCTTAACTAACATTATTTTGTCTATCATATTCCAGAGGCTTATTTAATGTTACTCAAGATGGCCAGTACTATCTTAGTTTTTCATCTTATATTGAACTTTTTTATTCTTTGCACTATTTTTCATTCTGTTATATAAAGATCCTAAAGTTTAATTATCTGAAGATTCAAGGTAACAAAGTGCCATTGAGCAAGTATTTCCAAGAAGTAAGCTACAGCAGGGTCGGTCAGCAACGAGGTGCACTAGAGGGAAATACCTGGTCGCTGTGTGGTGAGAATCTTTTTCATGCTTTTAAGAAGATGCTCGTTAGTTTTAAAAAGTGACTGAAACTAGAATAACACGTTCAAGGCAGAACTTGATGATAAAGAAACCATCAAAGAGGGTTCATTCTTAGCTTTTTCTCAAAAACAGAGGTGACTAGAATTTCCCGATTTTCGTATTTGTCATTCTGTGGTTTATTTTGGTATTTTCAATGAGTCTGTATGAAAATACAAGAAAAGTCATTTCTAAAGGTTAAGGTGGCACAGGTGAACAGCTGTGTTCAGCTCAGTCGTGTGTGTGTGTGTGTGTGTGTGTGTGTGTGTGTGTATTTGGTATGTGTTTGTGTGTGTATGGTGTATGGTGTGTGTATGTGTGTGGTGTGTATGTATGGTGTGTGGTGTGTGTATGTGTATGTGTGTGTGTATGCCTTTGCTCCACTGTCATTGTGGTGGTCCATCACTGGTTCTGGAATTTGTGAAGGTCAAACATTTGTCTTTAATTTTCAAATCTTTAGGCATCTTCACAAACCTTCACCTAAAGTGTTCATTATTCAGCACGGCCAAATGATCTTGGAATAAGAAAGGCGGGGCCGTGTCTTGACCACTGAAATTTGCTTGCTACTTTGGGGGAATCGTTCTGTTTCACTCCACACCCACACATGTAAAGCACAGATTATTAGCTCATGTTCCACAGGACATGTGGGTTTTTACAGAATACCTGGCTACTAAACAGAGAGGTTGCTTGTATGAGCTAACCGGGCATGTGGGGGAAGCTCTTTAGTACTATTGGGATATTTAAAATATGCAGCACAAATGGAAATGGTTCTTGAATCATTGATGGTGATACTTCAAAGTCCACAGAGACTGCTTTTTAAATATAAATTTTTATGGAGAGTCCTAGCTTAGTGATAAGAGGTTGAGTTTTTGGAGGATAGTATGTGAGTTATTTAGTTTTCTCACTACTGTAACAGCATATCTGACATTAAGTCCTAAGATGTAGTTTGGTCGCTGATAGTGAAACAGTATTAAGTCCAGGATGACTTGGCCCTGCATGAGAGAGCATCATATTGGAAGCTTATGGTAGGGAACTTTCTTAAAGTAACAGCACACAGGACTCAGAAATACAGAGAGGAACAGGACTGAGTAAGACCTTCAAAGCCATCCCTTCCTCCCCAGCCCATCCCTGGCCAGTAACTTACTTTGTAAAGCTAGAACACATTTCCTAAAGCTTCTACAATCTCGAAAAAGAATCACCCCTACTGTAAACCAAAGAGTAAAGAATGTTTTATATTCAAGTAATACTCACTAAGAGTGGTGATTTGAATTAGGTATCCCCATCAACTCATGTAAGTTGAATGCTTGGTTCCTAGCTGATGGCAATTTGGGAGGTGTGGAGCCTTGCTGGAAGAGGTGTGTTTGGGGCAGGCTCAGAGATGTTATAGCCAGCTAGCCCTTGTCAGAGTGTGGCTTACTCTCCTGCTGCGACAGAGATGATGTCCAGCCTCTCCTCATGCCATTCTTTCTCCTGTCATCATGAAGCTTCCCTTTGACACTATAAGCTAAAATGACCACCTTGTTTCATATCAGCTGCTTTTGGTTGTGTGTTTTTTTGAAAGCAATGAGAAGGTAACCACTACACTAAGTATCTCTGTGCAAGAAAGATGCCCTAACATCCACCAGTTCTTATAGGAAAATCTGTTAGAGGGATTAAAACCATGAGGCTCCTGAGTCTGGGAGATGGCAAGTCGGGCTGATTCGTAAGATTCCTTCAGGATATCATTTATTTTGTCCACGTATAATGCAGCGTTTGGCTTCATTTTAATGGTGCTAATCTCTTTAAAAACTGTATCTTCTTGTCCACAACCTTACATGAGTCTGGTTTTGGGGGAGCAAAATGTGCATTTTAAAAATCTTTCCACTTTGCTTTTTGCTCCTGACAGTCCCTGTCAAAATAACTAAAAGCAACCATGAGTAACTGTGCCACACTCTGGATGTTATTCCGTCTTGAAATTTTATGTGACAAATTACTTTTGAATTTAGTCTCACCCAACATTCAGGACACAGATAAAATATTCACTAAATCATGGCCATAATGTGACATGAATGTCCTCTAGTCCAATTCCTGACTGATTTCTCATTTTCACCAAAACCATGTAGCATATCCTTGATTCTCTGCATTTCCATCAGCACTCTGATCTTTGGAGTGCCCACAAAACTTTCACATTAATTTATGCCTATAATGTCCTAGGTACTTTCTAGATTTTTCAAATTCTTTTTCAAGTGTTCCCACTAACATGTAAGAAAAGTTTAACAACCACCTGATCAAGTCAAGTGGTCATATAACCACCCACTTCTTTTTTTTAAATATTCATTTTGAAGGAGGGAGGGAAGGAGAGAGAGAATGGGAACAGGTGCCCCAGGGCCTTAGCCACTGCAAATGAACTCCATATATATACACCACTCTATACATCTGGCTTTACATGGGTCCTGGGGAATTGAACACAGATTGTTATGCTTTGTAGGCAAGTGCCTTAACCTGTGAGCTATCTCTTCAGCCACACAACTACCCCACTTCTGGTACCAGTTTTCCTCATTACTTATTTTTGTGAAGCTTCTTAAATATCAATAAGAAAATCTGAAATTAGAATGGTTTATTTTGACTCATGGCTTCAGAAGTTTCATTCACTTGTCAATCCTCCTTGTATACTTAGAACTTCATGGAGGCAGGTTAATGTGACAGTGGACCTAATTTACTTCATGAGGTTAACATGATTCAGAGAGACATGGAGACCAGAAACGTGGTGTTACCTTCCAAGCCATGTCCTGGTAATCTACTTACTTCAGCTAGATTTCATCTCCTATATTTTCATAAACCCACAGAATAGTGGCCACAGTAGCTTGGATCCAAACATTCAACACACAAGTCCCATATTCAGCCACATACTTTGAATCTTATGACCTGCATGGCTCCAGGTAGGATGCTAAATCATGCTGGCATCATTATAGTTGCCATCATAGTGGGGGTGACATTCTGCCCACCTCATATTATTGCTGGGACATTTGATGGAAATATTGGATATAAGGTCATGATAGTTTCCATGAGATAAAACAGGTATTTGTTACATGTTAGCTATTGCCTCAATGACAATGCATGTCTGAAAGTAAAGGAAAGCCTTCAAGGCTGCTTAATTTCATGTGTGGATGGAGATGGGAATATTAGCCTGTTGGGAGAATCTCATTGAGTGGATAGAAGCAGGTCATTTCCATTGTATTTTTCCCTTTGAAGCACCTTTCTTGTACTTGATAATAGTGGCATATTAAGAGCATTCAGTGTTTGCTATTATTTGCTATTATTCTGGAATAAAGCAGGTATCACAGAAGACTGAAATAAGGAAGGTGGATAGGTAAATGTAGATGCATTGAACTGATGACTTTCTATGTTCATGTGCATAGTGTCCCCAATGGAGGATCCTTGCTTGAAATTGTTCAGTCTGCTCACAAGGAAGTTGGAATGTGTCACTTACCAAATAAGTGCAGATTGTTTCCTCATCTTTTCTTCCCCCTTGCTTTCTTATCCTCCTCCTGTCTCTTCTGTTTGCATGTAGTGTTGTGATTCATATCAGCAGCAGGAGGTCTGTATCTGAATATTATGTTTGGAGATAGAAATGCCAGTATGTTTATAAACCTGACCCATCACTTCCTAATGATCACAAGGGCTATTAATGGATTCTTCAGCAGAGTTGCCATTAACAAATAGGAGAGGGGATGAAGGATGTAGAAAACCTCCACTCATGAGCATCCTAACCAAGATTGCTTCAGATAATTAGCATGTATGGATACTAAACTGAGTAGCACAGAAGATGTCTTCAGGTTCTCAAAGTATCTTCTCAGAACGTATTTATTAATTACCAAGGAGAAAATAATAGTGTATAGTAGAGAACCTCAGCAGGCATCAAGTTAAGCCAGGGGTCAGAGTTAACATCATTAGTAAGGAACTTCCCAAGGTGCTCACAAGGAGGTGAGAACAGCTCTCCTTCTGGGGTTAATCTTCTCAATGGAGTATTCTGAATTTCATTGTGATGAGAAATGCAGAAGCTACCTTCTCATTGCTGGAACAAATCCCTTGACCCAAAGCAGCTCAAGGAAGGAAGGGCTTGCCTGTGGCTGCTCGTTTCCAGGGGACATGGTGGAGAAAGCATGGCAGAGCAGGAAGCTGCCTCTCATCATCACCTATCAGCAGGGAAGGGGCAGGAAAAGTGAACCAGCCAGCACTGGCAAGTGGGATGGCCTATACAATCCCAAGGACTGCTCCCCCATGACCCACCTCCTCTAGCAAGGCTCTACCTTCCAAAGACTCCATCAACTTCCCAAATTGCCACCAATTGGGTCCAGGCATTCAAAAAGCATGAGCTATGGGGGATATTTCATTCAAACCACCATAAGAACTTATACCAAAATGGAAGGTCAGTCTGAAAATAAAAGTTGTTGTGGGGCTGGAGAGATGGCTCAGTTAAGGTACTTGCATGCAAAGCCTGATGGCCTGGGATTAATTCCCCAGTATTTACATAAAACCAGATGCACAGTGTGGCAAATGCATCTGGAGTTTGCAGCAGCATGAGGCCCTGTGTGCCCATTCTCTTTCCCTCTTTCTCTCCTTGTGAATAAACAAATAAAAGTATTTTAAAAGCTTGTTGGGGAAACTACTTGAACAAATTATCTCCAACAAAATACAATCTAGCTTTGTCATAAAACATCTTGCAAGAAAATAATTTGAAGATTTATGTTCAGAATATGGAATTTTTCTAAAACTTTTGTCACATATACAGGATTATTCACACATCTTATGTTCTCTCAGTAATAATTTACTTACTTTCCAGAACAATTTCAAATCTCACAATGTTATTAAGATCCGAAGACTTATTTTTCACATGAGCTGAAATAATTTCATCTGAGAAAATTGCAGATTTTCGGTCAAAAGCAACAGTAGTGAATAATATGCCAATAAAGATAGATGAAGGTTTAATTTCTATATTTTTTCTCTTATATAATTCTTCTCTCCTGTCATTTGAGAAGATTATAAAGAAGAATGTTTTCAGAAACTCATGTTACTTTTTTCCATTTTGGGGGTGAGAGCTGATTTTGGAGTGCTGGTTTTTGGGGGGTGAGAGCTGATTTTGGAGTGCTGGTTTTCTCTAGCAAGACAATGGGGATGGACAATGACACGGCCTACGGCCAGTGGATAGAGCCTTGACTCAAAGCAAGATTAAGCTGCCCCTATGTCTGACCCATCACTTCTACTTCCACTTCCACATCCTCCTCTTCCTAGATGAAGGATCTTAAATCCAGGTTATCATTCATCTTCCCCAGCACTCCTGAGCTTTTCTGCGCAGACTCATTCCTTCACAATCAAAGCCCTTATTCTCAAGTGGATTCCTTCGTTCCATCCAGTGTGAAAAGGATCTTTTAGTGTGCTACCACCTCCCAGGCAAAGATCCCTACATTTATGCCCTGTATGTACACAAAAGACATACTTCAGAATGTCACGCCTCAATTAGTTTCCTTATGGCTACCATAAAAAAATCAACACAAATGTTATGACTTTACATTGGCACTATATTATTATTTTATAGTTCTAAGAGGTTAGATGATCAAAATGAGCTTCTCTAAGTAAGTAAGCAAATCCTAAGAGGGTGGCCTTTCTCCCAGAGGCCCGAGGGAGACACTTAATTCTAGTGGCTGCCTGAGTCACCAGGCTGGTCACCCCTAGATGGCAATAACATCTTGGTGACCTCAGCCTCCAGCCACATCTTCCTTAAGCTGCCTGCCCATCTCGTTCCCTTATGAAAGCCCTTGTGATTACATATGTCTGGCCAGAAAATAGCTCCATCTCAGGATCCTCCATTTAGACACTTCTGCAAAGACCATTTGCCTTGTAAGACATTTATTCCGGGAATTGGGGATAAAGACATGGGCATTTTGAGCGGCTTTAATGCCAGTGCATTCAGCTCACCATTAGTAGACAGGAAGTGCAGCATACAGGGAAGATTTTTGTGGATAGGGGAACACTCCACCCTTCATGTATTAAATGGATTTCACTAGAAACCATGAAGAGACGCTGTCTCTCTGGAAGGAAGGCATAAGAGGAGTCGCCACCTTAGAGGTGACAGTCATCAGGAGCTGATTTGTCACTTGCGCTCCTTATAGTAACAGCACAGCCTTTGTTCAGAACTCATTTCTGTTGATATGCACCTGGCTTAATAAAATAATAGCTGGCACATGTAATAGAATGCAACTGTTTTCCCTTATGTAATTAATACAGTTACTACTTCCTTAATTTGTTTTCCTCAAGACAATGAGGAATATGCTTTTAGCAACATGTGACAAAATATACATTCAGGAAGCCATCTAGATAAATTATGGCATTAAACAGTATAATTATTATGTATATACTTTTTTTCTAAATTAAAAATGCTTTGTTAACTGTACCAATGATAAAAAAAAATTGTACGAATTTCAAAGTAATATCAAGTCTGACTGAACTTTCATTTAAAACTCATCTTTTAATTTTCTCTGAGAACACTGAGGTTTCACTCTTTACCTTTGCCTTAAAACCACTTGGGAGGGCTGGAGAGATTGCTTAGCGGTTAAGGCGCCTGCCTGCTAAGCCTAAGAACCGGGTTCCAATCTCCAGGTCCCACGTTTAGCCAGATGCAAAGTGATGCAAGGGCGCAATGCCGCACTTGACCACAAGGAGGCGCACACATCTGGATTTCATTCATAGCAGCTGAGAGACTGCTGGCGCGCCCATCTCTATCTGTCTCCCTCTCCCTCTCTATCTGTCTCTCTCTGTGTCTCTCTCCCAAACTAAATAAAATAATAATAAAAAAATTAAAAAAAAAACACTTGAGAATCAGAATTTAAAGTAGGAAGCAAAATGCCTTTCTAGAGTTGAAACCCAGAGTCATCTCCATTCCTTTACTTTTCCTTTCAATTTTTGAAGTTTTGCAAGTGTAATTGAGCCCATTCTCCCCACAGCCAGATGTGTAGCCTGCAAGGAAATCGGTACTGTGATGTTCCATGGCAAATGACGTCCCATTCCTTGAAACAGATTGACAATTCCTGAAAGGCCACCCGCACTTGCAGATGGCCACGGAAGCTTTGGCTATTACTGTTAGAGAAATAGCTTAGTAATTTGCTTATTTCATTTGACAGTGTGTTCACTTACTCCCGAGATATTTAAAATACTGTCTCTCTTTTCTTAATGAGCTATTTAATTAACTTAATTAAATACTTAATAATGAGATTATTATTTCAAAAGTAACTTTAAAAAGGCTAACCTAATGAAGTCATCGCACTATTTAATTATTTTATTCTAGTGGAAAAGTTTAGTGTTTTACGGAAGTACAAATCCAGCCACACAGGTATTCCACTTTTGTGCCAGCGGCCTCCCATCCCAGGCAGGTCTCTGTGATTCTAACTGCCTCCTATGACAGCCAAAGCCATTTTTATTGAATGTCCTTTCTTATACAACATGGGTAGCTCTCTCTCTGTCTCTCTGCTCACTTCAGTATCAGTGATATGACACGTGGTGTGCCCGTGAAGACAAATGTAGTAAATCCTATTAGAGTGTCCTCATTACTAAATGTAGCTGAAAATACCCTCAAAAGTCCAGAAAATGTTGGAAATTATGGCTTGCCCCAATTCTGAATTTTTAGTTAAGGGATTATTCTTTGAAGGAACTGTGGGAAACTAGAAATCAAAATTAGAAAGAACTGTCACCTCTCAAGAAGAAAGAATATCCGGTCAGCAAACTTGAAGATCAGTGCATCTATACTCTCAGGAGAGCCAGTCAACCACACTTGGTAAAGACACATCTGACTCTGTTATATGACTTACTGGCATTGAACAAAACTGTGATTTTGTAGAATCAGGCATCCATAGTGCCAGTCTTCTGCTTTATTTTTAATCCATCCTAGGCAATAAAAATACAACTTAATGTGTGTTAAACAATTTTTGGAACAAAGTTAAGTTCTAAAGGGAGCCCACTTATCATATCTTTAGTGCATTATGTAAATGATTTCTGTTGCACTGACATTTATATGTGTATTTGTATGGTATTACCCACTCCCAAAACTTAGTAACTGAAATGAGTAGAGTTTTGTTAGCTCATAGTTTCAGTGAGTGAAGAATCCAGGAAGAGGAAGAGAGAAGGAAACAAAGAAGAAAAGGGAGTGGGGAAGGTGGAGGGTGGAGAGGGGAACAGGGAGAGATGGCAGAGAGCAACAGAATCCAAATTAAAAATTACAAACTACGGCTAGAGAGATGGCTTAGTGGTTGAGGCACAAGCCTGCAAAGCCTAAGGACCCTGGTTCGATTCTCCAGATCCCAGATAAGCCAGATGCACAAGGGGGCACACATGTCTGGAGTTCATTTGCCATGGCTGAAGGCCCTGGCATGCGCATTCTCCCTCTCCCTCTCTCTCTTTCCCTCTCTCTGTCTCTATTAAATAAATAAATAAATAAATAAATAAATAAATAAATAAATAAATAAAATAAAATAAAATAAAAAATAAAATAAAATCTTAAAATTACAAACTACAGTCTTTTCATAACTAAATCTTGGAAGCGACATCTGCTCCAATGGCTTCCAATGACTCCTGCTGCAGTCCTCTTATTAGAAATAAATCAGTAAAGAATCCCTGTGCTGTGCACCCCAAGTGGATGAAATTATGCAAGGGAATGGGTGTCTGGAGGCAGAGTCACTGAGGACCACTTTAAAGACTGACTAATACATGGATTTCTAAAGAAGATGGAGAAGTTGAATGAATACAGGAAGTAGCTTAATTTTATAGGGCCAGGCCAGGAGAGAAGATACAGCCATTATTAATGGAAATGCTTCTCTTGTTTCTGCAAGCCCATAGGTTGTTCCATGCACTACAGGAGGTGCAGGCTGAAAACCACCTGCAATTGTTGAAGATTCTGCCATTTGATGCTTTGGGGATATTCTCAGACAAGAGGCAGGAAAGACAGACGGGTGGACATGGTAGATCCACACATGGATTCCAGGACATTCCACTGATAGGAGTACAACAGCTTGACTATTATACAAGATGTGTCAAGGTCAGGAAGTCACAGTTGGGACAGTTTAACCAAGCATGCATACATCAATAATTAAATATTAAAATGGAGTACATACATTATATTATAGGAATTCATCTGTAATGAAATCTGAAGCTGCCTTTGATCTTAGGTAGACAAGTTGGGTTGTTAGATGGAGACAATAAATAGACGTGTTTCTGAAGGCCTGAGCTGCTTGCTGAACGGTCTGATAGAGTTTACATCCATGCCTCAAATAGTAATGGAACTTGCTGGGGAATTACAGTTGATCTTCAAAAGCAGACAGTGGTTTCATGTCCAATATAAGGAAGGTTACCATTATGAAATGAGACAAGTTACTCAGAATATCTTCCAGGCCAGCCAGAGGAAGGAAATTCTACATTTTTAGATTATATGTCAAAGTGAAAGGAAGGGATTTTTTAAAGAGGAATTAATAAATGAACAGATTGTGTCACGGGTGCTGTAGGAAATTGAATGATGAAGAAAATTGAAAGAGGATAGGAGGAAAGTTCCTACAATCACTGAGTGAATGCTGAGCCAGGAGCAGCAGCAAGCCAGAGGGCAGCCTGATAGGATGGTTCACTGAACTGCAGGTTTCCTTCAAGGTGGATTGAATGAAGTCATATTGATCAAGACAATGTGAAACATCATAATTAAATATGGAATTACTGGGTTGAAAACACAAACTTGTGAAGAGGGATGGAAGCCTCCTACTAAAAAGTAATCATAAAAAAATCATTGGGAAATAACATCTATAACACCAAGAAAAGAAAAAGGCTTCAGTGGCTGGAGAGATAGCTTAGTGGTTAAGGTATTTGCCTGCCCAAAGGATCCTGGTTCGATTCTGCAGGACCCACATAAGCCAGATGCCACAAGGGGCACATGCATCTGGAGTTTGTTTGCAGTGGCTGGAAGCCCTGGCACATCCATTTTCTCTCTCTCCCCTCTTTCAATCAAATAAATAAACTATATAAAAGGCCCCAAATAATCCCACATTTGTTCTGGAGAAGAAAGTCAGAACACAGTGGAACATATAGTTTAGCTACCTCTTTCCAGGAGTAATATGGTTGATTTTAACTGGAAAATAAAAATCAAAATTAGGCCATCTAATTCTCTTTCTTCTTTTACAGCTGGAGGAAAGACAAACCATGGTGACACATGATGAGTTTATGCAGTTTAATTCACATTTTCAGAGTGATGTGAACTTAGGTCCAAAGTAATTATCTGAGGTGAAATGTCATAAAGATTTTATTTTTTTTTTGTTTTGTGAAGATTTTTTTAAAATTTCAGGATAATGAAATCTGCTATTTTTTAGCAAGATTCATGTGGGCGAAACTTCCCAGTTTCTACCCACTACTAGGTCTGTTTCTGTCTAGGCGGCACAGTAGGCACCCCTGCTTCCAAGAGGCTTTGGTTTCACACAGATAGTCTCTCATTCTGGTCCTCAGTCATACCTGAATTTCCAGCATATTAATGTGTCCACAACATTCAACAAACTTCTCATCACCCTAATGTGTATGTTACCTTCAATGAACCATTTGATTCTCTTAATGTCTCAGTTCTTATTCCCACATCAGTGGAAAATAAGGCAATTGTCATTTGAAAAACAGGACATATACTATCAGAGGCTTTCATTGATGCATAACCTGAATGCAAATCTGTAATAAAAATCATGTACCTCCTTTACCAATTGGTGCCATCTCTAAATCATATTTCTTAATTAAGATTACAAAATAATGTCAAGTTATAGTTAGTAAATAATTTCTTAGTTTTTTTTTTTACCACCAGTATTTCTTGTTTATTATTTTCTTATGTCAGTTTTTACCTAAACATCAAAATCAAATATAAGGATTTCATTTTTATCTGGTAGTGACAAATTTGAGCTTATTCTTACATAGGTTGAAGTTATGAAATGTTATTAACCATCATGCAAGGGCAAACTCATCTATAAATACAAAACTAAATGAAATTGTAGAGCAAGTCAATTTCTTTAATCAATTAAATAATTAACTAATTGGTTTATTTATTTTTGTGCTTTTGGGTATAGAACCCTAGGCTTTGTTCACACTCAACAAGTTTTCTATCACTGAACTATATCCACAGCCCTAAAAAAATTGCTACCATAGCTTGGGTATTTATAATTTTCACTTCTAAACATAGATATAAGAAGTAATAATAAACCTCCACACACATAAAACTACGATTTTACCAAAACTTTATCACCAATATTACAAATTAAATTTTAAGGAAATAACCTGTATGTTAAAAAGTAAATAGACTGTGAAGGCCTTGTAATTGTCACATCTCTCACCACACCATCTGGGCTGATTCAGCTGTGGGGTGCACTGGCTAGGGTCCTTGTCACCACATTCCCAAAGCTTCACAGCTCCCCTAGTGGAGGTCCCTAAGTATTTACATAGAGCCCCCTAGCAGCGTTGTAGCAGACAGCTTCAGGTTCGCTGAGATGAACTTCCAGACGAGGCACAGTTATGGAGGAAGGGATATTATTTATTGAAGCTTACAGATCCAGGGGAAGTTCCATAAAGGCAGGAGAAGCAGCCTGCTCTTCACAGGACCAGGCAAGAGAGCAAAAGCCAACCAGCCACCACAGTACACAGAGTAAAAACTACAGCCAAAAGGTCACACAGTTCAGGAGCCAAATTTGCATATCTTTAAATCCAACCCCCACAGAAGCCCCAGTCATTGCCTCTAGTTCCAAACAAGACTCAGCAATGAATACCACAAGCGTGTTCCAGCCAAAGGCTTTAAACCAACCCCACAGAATCTAGTTCCCAAGACTCAGCAATGAATGCCTACCATGGCAGCATGCCTTTATGTAAATTAAATTAAATTAAATTAATAGGTATGTTAATAAATTAAAAAAAAATAAGAACTTGGTTCACCATGGGGCAATGGGTTTAATGATATGTAACAGTTCCTTTTTGCTTGGAAATAATTTCCTTGGAAAACCCAAGGTAATTTGATAAAAATCTTATTGAAAAAAAATGAGTGATAAGGAGCTGGTCATATAATTGATATATAAAATAAGCAAATTTCTAATTTGATTATAGAAATTGGTTATTGAAACTACTGGAAGAAAGTGTCTTATAAATTTAATTTCTTGTAACATTTATTTATTTATTTATTTATTTATTTATTTAATCAGAGAGAAATAGAGAGAAGAGAGACAGAGAATGGATGTGCAAGTGTCTCCAGGCACTGCAAATGAACTCCAGATGGATGAGCCACTTTGTGCATCTTTATGTGGATAGTACATAATCAAATTCACATTGCTAGGCCCTGAGGCAAATGCTTTAGCTGCTGAGGTATCTCACCAGCCCCAAATTTAGTTTAAAATGATGGGTCTTCCCTATAAAATGCATAGGTCTGCATTTGAAGAATGCCCCAATCCTTATAAAAATTATTATGAAAGATGATACGTTATTGTCTTGATATGAAGTTTAATGCTACAAAATTTTAATTTATCCTAAATGCATAGGCATCTAAATCTTATTATAAATGTTACTCTTGTTCATTGTTATGTCAAAGAATATTTCTGAATTTTTATGTGGAAGAATACCTAAGAATGTGAGCATTACGATCTTGGAATAAAAACAATCAGTGGAGGTGGTGGGGAACAAAGGAGGTTGGCGGGAGGGGATTATGTAATTTTTTAATAAAGTTTTCTTATTTTATAAAAATATCTTAGAAAAAGAGAATAGAAGGTTGACTCATCTGGGAACTATTGTGGAAACAAAATTGAAAACAAAACCTATACCTGACTCAGAAATGCTTACGACAAAGGTAGCAGCAAAAGAGAAATGTTCACTATTGTTACTGAACATGCTTTAGTGTGAATGTCATCCGACTGCAAGCAATCTGGCTACAGACATGAACCCACTCTATGCACATGTGTGATGGTTAATCTTGGCTGTCAAACTGACAGGATCTAGCATTAGGTAGGAGACAACTCTCTGGACATGTTTGTGAGGGAGTTTCTCTATTGGGTTAGTTGAGATGAGAAGATCAACCCTAACTATGGGTGACACATTCCAAGGTCTGGTTTCCTGGACAGCATCAAAGCAAGGGCTCTGCACTAGCATTTACCTCCCTCTGTTTCCTGGCTATGGGCACAATGAGACCTCCTTCTCCTGCTGTCAAGCCTTCCTCATCATGCTAGATGGTATCACCTCAAACTTCAAACCAAAATAAACTTGTACTCCCATACATTTCTTCTTGTCAGGTGTGCCACTAAATCAACAAGGAAAATAACCAATAGATATGAGTGAGACACTCATTGCACAGCAAATCTCAAGTGTACCCATGTAGTGGGGTGATCATTGTAGTAGTCAACAGCACACATGTTGCTCTTCAGACAAAGAGGTTATTTTACAACTTGGATTCTAAGAACCCATGCACTTAGACATGTGCCTCCACCCAGACCCAGATTTCAGGCTCTAGTATCCCATCATTTATATTTTAAAGAGATAGCTCCCAGGGCCTTGGAAAAGACATCCCTGAACATAAAGCTGACAAAATGTGAGATGATAAAAGGTCGTGTATTCCTCAGAAAGACTCATGTACATTTCACAGAGAGGAGAAAGGTATCTCATCATTACTTATCTAAGGCAGATGTTCTGAGAAAAAGGAGAAAAAAAGTCTTTTTCTTTATATCCACCAGGGAGAATTAAGCCTCTTATTCTTAATTTGTATTTGTCCTTACAAATTGAATTGTATAATCCAGTTTCAGCAATAAAATCAATGGAGAAAGCAAGACAGTTCTCCAAAGTAATGCATCAGGCAATTTGCCAAAAACACCATTGACCAAATTACTAAATTCTGTATTCTTCTAAGCTCTTACACAGTGAATGATGATCCTTAGCATATGAGGTGATCACAAACTACTGTAGCATGGATGGATTTATTCAAAGCTTTGGTTGATCAATTTTCAGTTTGTTATCCCAGTAATTTTTTTTTTTTTTTTTTAGAGAGACAGAGAGAGAGGGAGAGGAAGACAGATAGAGAATGGGCACATCAGCAGCTTCTCAGCTGTTGTAAACGAACTCTAGATGTGTGCGCCCCCTTGTGGGCAATTGTGGCATTGCACCCTTGCATCACTTTGGATTGGGACCGGCATTCTTAGGCTTAGCAGGCAGGCACCTTAACCACTAAGCCATCTCTCCAGCCCTATCCCAGTAATTTTTTAAGGAATATTTAATTTCTGGGAAATCAAGGATCATAACATGGCCTTCAAATAAATAGATCAACTTGATCATGATCAGTGACTTTCATTTGATCCTGTGGCTGGTACCTTCACACATTCCATGGGCATCCTCAATGACACTACTCCTGTTACTATTGTAAAACTTTCAGTGTTACTCCAAGTTTTAAAAAATTTCTTCCAAATCATTTTATTTTTTCTTCCATAATTTACCGATGTTAGAACTCTGTTGCTGTTGTTGACAAGTTTTCTGGATTTACCAATTTACATATCATCTTAATATTTTTAATAAGTATAAATTCTATAACTATTTTGGTGTAGAATGATGTTCACATATTAGCTATTGGTTGAAAAGTTTAATTGGCCATTTTCATTTTGTCTTTATGTTGAAAAGGTTAATCATCTCTTCCCTTGCTCTCCACTGGTACTGCTGGAGGTTTCTAAGAATGAGGGAGGAAATTTTCTGGGAGAAGGATAAGGGGGACATATGAAAAAGGGGGGGAGAATGAAAGCTGAGGAAGATGGAACCTGATAACTGGAGGGTTTTGAGATAAATCTGAAGACCAGGTCTTTGGGTTCAGGTCCATGGCTCCTGCCATGACTCCTTTAAGAAACAGAATTTTGGTAAATCTGTCAATGAAGTATAAAATGTCTTTAACAAAATTATCCTTCAGTAAGAGGCTTTTAACAATGTTGTTCTTAACCAGGAGCCTATATGGGAGGGGAGGGCAGACCACAGATACACACATCACAGAGAACGGAGATCTTGCCCAAGAAACAACAAACTGAAGTGTGGTGCGTGGGGCATAGGTGTGGAAACTGGGGGTGAGATGGTGGGGATCCATCTGGAATACAAAGCCAAAGGAAAAAAAGACGGAGAAAGGGAAGGAGGAAACAAGAATTTTACATTATAATTTTTGCCCAATTATTTCCAGATGGAATAAGCATTTAAATATTAAAAGAGCATTATTAAAATGCTGGATTGCATGTGTAAATGTCTTACATGATTTTTACTGAGATTTTAATACATATAATTATAACAAGTGGGTTCTTTAGTAGGTAATTTTGACAGTATAGCATTTTTAAAAAGAATATTATACATATTATATATGTAAACAAATATGTAAAACAAAATTATGATTGGTGTTGAAAGTTGACTGAAAACTTTCAAAACAGGGCATGTATGATAGTCTTTGTGTTATTAACAGCCAACTGTGTGTGCGGTCAATTTCATGGGTAAAAACTTTAGAGAGAAAAAATATGTAGGGCGTGAGGAACAAATCATGAAAGGAGAAAGATGAATAATAAGGAGAGTTTTACTTTGTCACTCATTATGCCATTCTGCTTATAGCAGCCAGCAGCATCTACAATTCTATTACTCCTGCCATTAGGTCCATTTGACGTAAACAGAGTTTCCAGATCATAAAAGAAAAGTGACAAGTTTAATTTTGCTATTCTCCTCTTTATTACTCACTAGGTTATAATCCATACATAGTTCTTATGAGTAGCTGGAGCTTAGACAGAGAAATGTTCTGGTACTCAAAGTGGGGCTTAAGACCATCAGCACTTACTTCTTTATTATTGCACACAAACACACACTTATCACCAAGTGCTGACTAGTGAACATTTCCAAATATATCTAAAATGTGTCATCTATAATGAAAATAAATGTACCCCATTGAAAAGTGAAAGGCTTCTTTTCA